>CM053787.1:834847957-836047957 GCA_028749045.1 Cupressus sempervirens | reverse complement strand
GTAAGTCACTTGGCATGGGTTGAGTGATTTTTATTTTATTATTATTTGGATTTTGGAATATGTATGCAGCTAGATCAATTTTTCTATTGTGTAGCTAATATGTAATAAGCACCTTAAAAAGGATCTCTAGATATACATGTTTAAAAGGAGATATAAAGAGATACCTATTTAGAAGGAAAAGAAACCAACATTTACATACCCTTGAAGGAAATTGCAGACTTGGGGCATGGCAAAAAAATTGTACAACAAGGGCACAACACGAAAATGAAATCGTAGAGCAAGAGTACAGCATGGCAAAAAAATCATAGAGCAAGGGCATGACATTGAAAGCATAGAGCAAGGGCACGACAATGAAACACAAATATCACAAGGGCATGGCAACCAAATCACAGAGTAAGGGAAGAACAATGAAATGCACAGATATAAACACATGAAAGCAATGCACCAAATTCATATGCATAACCATGATGCTCATTCCCTTGCAAATGACATAACCTAGTTAAATATACACATATATCAACCTAGCTAATTAGCAACTAGACCTATTTAACTGGTTATGGCTTGTTTCTTTAAAAAAATATCTACTATGATATATTTTTGTAAAATTTCTTATGAACTCAGCCCATTTTTTGTGTTCTACATTATTTTTGTACAGGATCTTGAGGTAAGTCACTTTGCATGAGTTGAGTGAGTTTTATTGTTTTATTATTTGGATTTTGGAATATGTATGCAGTTGGATCATATATGTAATAAGCACCTTGAAAAAGATCTCTCTAAATATATAAAGAGATACATGTTTAATTAGAAGGAAATATAAAGACATACATGTTTACAAGGAAAAGAAAAAAATATTTACATACGTACCCCTTCTCACCCTTGAAGAAAATTGCAAAGCTAGGGCAAGTAGATTACAAGGGCACAACACGGCAATGAAATTGCAAAGCAAGGGCATAGTGTGACAATGAAATCACAAATCAAGGGCACAACATGACAATGAAATCATAGAGTAAGGGAATGGAAATGAAATGCAGAGATCATGAGGTCACAACAACTAAATGAACCAATCACATGGGTGCCACAACAATGTTCATACCTCTCCACCTCTTTTATGTGCAGCTCTCTCCAAAATCAAAATAAATAGAAAATGATTGCCATGCTTCATTTTTTATTTTATGCTCGCTAGGGCATCACAATTACAATGCCAATGTTGGTATTGCGATGTCATCAGGAACAATTACAAAAAAAATGAAAATGACCACAAATTATACCATCATCGCAAATTGATGTTACGATTTGAACTTAAATGTTGTAATGACCCTATCCTATACTACGATGAGGTGCTACCCCTAACCCCATCTTGGGGGCACTACCCCGAAAACTCTGTAGAAATAATCTAGGGGGGACTACATCAAATAAAGGTGAAAAAATTAACATCTGAGTTTGATTAGGCTCCACATCACAACAAAGATAACTATGATACTCAGAATATATAGAATTGATAGTTTAATAGAAAGTTTATATCAATTTATAATATGATGTTAGATCTTGTTACCGAGTTAATAATCTGAAAGGTTAAAGTGTTTAAGTTGGTAAAAAGTGTTTTAAGGCTTGTGATAGCCCATATTTTCATTGTGCTAAAATTCTAAAAGTATATTATGAAAATGTCATGAAGAATGTTGGATAGTTAGGGTTTCTCTTATATTGTGTCAGTTTTCCATAAATCCCTGACCTAGAAAATTTTTCCCTAGCTTATTTCAAAAAAATTCCATAGCCTAGGATCTTGCAAATGTTCTAAGAATTGTGTCCTTTACCTTGTCATTAAAAATTTCATTGTTTCGCAATTAGATTTGGTCTTTACCCTTAGGTTTTATGTTCAACAAGAGATTGCATTTGATTTTCAAAGATATTTATCTCTTGTTATGATCTTATGATCAAAGTCTTTAGTGTGAAGTCATAGGTCTAAGGCTTCCAATCTCCTGATGTTACAAAATAAGGATTAGCACATGATAGTAAAGGTTAGTTGTTAGGTCTTCTGATGATACAATATCCATTGTAATTGTAAAGTGTGGAAGTATTTCATGTGGGTTGTGATCTTACGCTTATGTTGGTAGCGTATCATCTTAAATGTTTTATGATGTTTAGCAGGTGTTATGATCTAGATAGAGAAATGTAGGAGCATAAAATCTTTTGAGTGGACCCTCAAACATATGCAAAATAAGAAAAGTAGGAGATCATAAGGTATAAAATTCTAAGATTGTATAGTGTTACAATCTTACGAAGTGCGGCCTAGCGCATAAGTGTATGGAAATTTAACACATGCCAATAAAGTTCCCCAAGGATACAAAGATATAGGATCATAAGATCATGAAAGCAAGATATGAAGGTTTTCACAGCTATGAGACAAGGTTAAGCATATGGTCATAAGGATTAAAGTAAAGAAACCTTTAAAGCTTCTAAGGTTACAATAAATGAAGATAGCAATCAGCATATGGTTGGAAGGTGAAGGCAGTGGTTAAAAGAAAGCTCTCAGAGTTATGATGGAGGCTTAGATGGCTATGAGCGTAATATTGTAAAGTAGTAGAAGGTAAGATTTGACACTATGAGTAACTATAAGTATAAGATCATAAAGGTTCATAGGTATATTGTCGATGCTACAAAGGGGTTTGTAAATTGTCCAACATAAGTTTACAGTCTTGAAGATGACATTTTCATTAATGCTTCCAATCTTACAATAAGTTGATTGGCATAAGGTCATAAGAGGTAAAAATGGGCTCTCCACTAATACAATAAAGGATCAATCATAAGATTGTAAAGGTCAATTTCCTTTCTTATAGGGATACAGAGGGTTTGAATTTCAAAATGAAGCATAAGATCGAAACCCTAAGTATGACATAAGAAAATTTTCTACTTTCTTTGAGCTAGAAAACAACAGGAAGTTTTCGACCAATGAAAATTGAAGAAAGTATAGAAGAGTGCTAAGCTAGATAGTTAAGTCGACACTCCATTAAGGTGACAAAAAAATTGAGAATTAAAGCTCGTGCATGTAGGAAATCAATGCAGAAAAATAGTTGATGAAGTACACATAGCATAAAAGAACATTTTCCAAACTGAAGCAAGATACCATTCACAAAGTATGAAGATTTTTAGAATACGTAGAGCTTTCACATCAAAGTTATAGAGTTTTTAGTGCTAGTTTCAAAGCTTCTAGGTTCTTTTTTGTAGGTAGAAAGTCAAATAAAGATGTAGTAGAGATTCAAACTTAGGAAATGGAGATTGCATAAACATTAAGCTCAAAGGGAGGAAAGACTTAGCAAAGAAAACTAAACAAATTTGCAAATGAATGGATGAAGATATTCCCAAACTCATCAAATGCCATCTCTATAAATGACCACAACTTCAGAGACCCATATGCATTCTTCAGGGATGCAATTTTCCCTATTGTCAACGAGCATGAGCTTTTCAAATATTTCTACAATAAAAGGTTTGAAAATATCCCCAACTATAATCCATGGAGGAAGAACTTGGCAAAGCTACTATTCTCAGAAGTATATGTAGGTGTTGATTTGGTGAAGGCCCTACTCAAATCTTACAATCCAACAACCAAACCATTCCACATGCATGATGGGAGCATTTTATGTTTGTTCGATCATGCTTCATTCATTGAAGCTTTTGGATTGGATGGTCGAATGAGAAAACCACTGGAAACAGATGAACTTCAAGGGAAGTTTGAAAGGAATAAAAATGCCTACACTAGAAAGGCTATGTTGCAACACATCCCTATGGACCTCAAGAAAGTGGGGGGTTATCCTAAGAAAGTGGATAAAATGATGCTTGTGGGCAAATTCAAACACTACTTTCAAAATATTGTATACTATGTCCAAAAGGTGGTGGGGAGTGATGGGTCTGATATGGTATATGGGTCATTATATATCATATCCTGGGATGTACAAGATGCATACCATAGTGGCAAATATGATTATTTAGCTTACATCCTAGAGAAGATGCAAGGACAATTCGAATCAGTGCAAAGAGGGGAATTGAGAAACTTCAAATTCCACCATTATTCATTATTGATGCATCTTGTATTATATAAGAATGTGGGATATATTAGCCTAGACTTCATTGACCAAACATCTGATGTAAATTGAGAGTTAGTGTTGTAGAACAAGAATTAGTATGCAAAGAACATTAACAAATAAAGTAAACATTCACAAACCAAAAACTAAATTCACATATATGCTTAGACAAAGAAAGAAAACAAGAAGTGCAAACCTCACAAGAAAAAGCACTCCATGCTTTTTTGATTCTATAGATGTGTCCTTTTTGTTGTGGATGTATGCTCAAGATGCTCAAAAGCTACTTCAATGGAGATGGGTAATGGAAAATTGGTAGCTTTGTGAGCTCTCAATTTGGCATTATAAGGGTATGGGTATGGCTTTTGGCTCTCAAAAGGGCATGGTAACTTTAGCTCAAAGATTGTTGATGAAATGGCTTGGGATGGGATTCAATTTATAGGCTAAGGGGTAGAGGGATGGAGGGCTTAGATGCAAGGATGAATGAAGGCTTAAGGAGGGCTAGGATGCACTCAAAGGAGAGCACATGGATTGTGCTTGTTTAGCACCAATGGGAAGGTGACACTTGTCACAAGGAGGATGAGTGTGAGAGGGTAGGGTAAAGGGTTGGTTAAAGGCATGATGAGTGGGGTTGAGTATGTAAGAGGGATGTAAGAGGAATGAGTGTGGAAGATGGGTGTAAGAGTCATGAGTGGGCTTGTAAGAGTCTTTTATGTTTTGTAAGAGCACTCATGACTTAGTGGTTGGGTTTTTTGAGGGGAGACTTTGGTTTGGATTAGGAAAGTCTTAAACTTGTTTAAGGAATGTGACAACATTAGGAGGTGGATTAGGCTTGGGTTTAGGATTAGATTAGGGATGTTAGAGATGTGCAAGTGGATGGCATTAATGAAGGAGAG
Organism: Cupressus sempervirens; assembly: GCA_028749045.1. Lineage (NCBI taxonomy): Eukaryota > Viridiplantae > Streptophyta > Pinopsida > Cupressales > Cupressaceae > Cupressus > Cupressus sempervirens. The sequence goes on along the minus strand of CM053787.1, from coordinate 836,042,988 downwards.
TGAGTTAGTGGCTAAGCTTGGTTAGTATGGGTGGATGGGGTGGATTAGGCTAAATGGAGGATTAGAGATAGGTTAGGGGTTTTTGAATTTGAGAATTTCATTTATCAAATAGATTTATGTAATAAATGGGGATTTTTGGAATTAGATAGGAGAAAAGGATTTAATTGATAAATAATAGATTATTTGATTTATCAATTAGGACTATAGATGATTAATTAAATTAATCAACTAGGGGATGACAAAGGATTAATTAAATAGAAATTTAATTAATAATGCCTTTTTAGATAACTAAATAGGATTACTAAAATAGTGTAATCAAATTTAGGTGTCTACATTTTGCCCCTCTTTGACATAGTGTTGAGACAACACTATTTCAAAGAAGTTCGAATGAAGACGACACGAAGAAGATGTTTTAGCAACAAGGTTGCCCCAGTCTCGGATAAGAAGAGGAGAGACTAGACTTAGATGATGCCCCCTCAAGAAGGTGGCGGTGAGAGAAATGAGGCTCGACGACTTCTTGAAAAGTACAAGAAATTGAGATGAGCTAAGACACATGTTGGCAAAGAGAAGGGGCTGAATGAGCTCAAACTCTCACTATGGGAGAATGATGAAGGGAAATCAAGGGCACCATAGTAAAGCAAGCGTAAGACTTTCTAGGATTGGGGGGGGGGATGGAGGAGCGGAGCACTATAAAAGGAATCCATGGTAGGGAGATGGATGATAGAATGATAAAGCTGATGCAACAGGATTTCAAAGAGTCAGGCTGGCAGAAGATGGGTTTCGGAGATCCCTAGGACTAGGATTGTGGATCTCGAAAGATGAGGCTTGATGGATTGATTTGATTGGTGGATCCCTAAGACTAGGATTGTGGATCCCTAAAGCTAAGCGTGAGGAGTGATTCAAAGAGATACTGATGCATAAGCTGGGGTAGGAGCGACAGATGTAGGATATGGATGGGGGATAATGGAGATTAAGGGAATCCATTGAAGCTTTTTGAGCGGGGGGATACTTCAAAGAGAAGTATCACCATGTAGTTGAGCACTAGATTTGCTATAGGACTGTTGGTTAATTGCCAAGGTTACCAAGAACATCAAGGCCTTTTCACCAACCGTCCAGAGGACTGACAAACTGACTTGAAACAAACACGCAAGGATTGTCCCAGTATCACACATGAATCCCAGAGGAAGCAGCCTAGAAACGACACTAGGTAACCCACAAGCAGAAAAAGAAAATGAGCAAAAGACCTGATCAAGACCTTATGCTCTGATTGCCCCATTCGCAGCATACCATGATATGGAAGATCGTGGCAACCTTGAGGAGGGAACAAGGAGATTGCTTGGAAAAGATATTTCAAGACCCAAAAGGGAAGATCCCAACTCAAAAGAAAGCGAAAATCCAAAAGAAAACTGTTTGCCAACGAGATGGGTAGGACGAGGTACTAACGGACCAAGGTCAGACATGAGGAAAGCTATATCTTGCAAGGACCTATCGGAGAGCACCTAAGCTGATGGATCGGGATGAGTAATGCATTTGGCAAGCTGAACTAAGAAGGATAACACTTTGGTGATAGGAGATCTAGCTAAAGGATGTATTGGAATATCTAACCAAGGTGTGCGATGTGTGCAAGATGTTGACCAAGGATGAACTAACACGAAAGCCAGATAGATACAATGATACTAAGCTAAAGAGGATGTACAAGCTGACAGACCAAGATATGTTACAAATGTACAAGTTTGTTCGTGTTTTGTTTTTTTTGTGAGATGGAAATGTTTGTGAAGGATGGGATGTCTATAATAGTTGATAGGTGGATAGGTAGATGGTTTGTGAAAAGCTTTAAGGAAAATGGGATTCTGTGTGTGCATGTGATAGGATACAGGCTAGGATACAAGATTATTTACAAGCTGAAATATGGTACAAGCTTTGGACAAGATTCGGATATATACAAGGTATGGTACAAGATTTACAAGGTATAATACAAGCTTTGGTACAAGATTTACAAGCTGTACAAGAGGTATTGACAAGCTCCATCAGATTTTGGATATTTGATTGGAACACCAAGGGAACAAGAAGGTGTTTTATGGGATGGTGGGTGGATGGATGAGGGATAGGATAGTGATAGATAATGGATTAGTCTTTAGCACACAAGGCGCTTGAATTACCAGGTTTTCACCAAGGTACCTATCCAAGGCGCTTGAATTGCCAAGTTTTCACCATTGGACGCTTATTTCTCTTTACTATTTTTTTTGTATTTTTTTCAAAAGCTGGGCATACCAAGGATCTTCAAGCATAGAACTTCTTGAGATGAATGATGTTAGTGGGATCATTCAAGAGTTCTCCTTCTGGTGTAGATAATTGATAGGCTCCGGAGCCAAAGGAGGCAGTAACCACATAGGGACCAAGCCATGTAGGTTCAAACTTCCTTTCTTTTCTCGATTTGCTTGGACTTTCATATTTTCTTTGAGGACCATGTCACCTGGCTGAAAGTGTCGTGGGAGCACCTTCTTGTTGAAATTCCTTTTGAGACGAGTTTGATAGACTGTGAGATGGTCATAGGCTTGTTGTCTCTTCTCGTCTAAGAGATCTAGCTGGGTGAGTCGAGCTACTCTGTATTCTTCATCTGAGATTTGCCCTCACAAAGATATGCGTAGTGAGGGAAGTTCAACTTCTATAGGTAATACCGCTTCGGCACCATAGACTAGGGAGTATGGAGTTGTGCCTGTGGATGTACGGAAGGAAGTTCGATAGGCCCATAGAGCCAAATTTATTTGAAGGTGCCAATCACAGCCGGAATCATTGACAACTTTCTTTAGGATTTTGAGGAGGGTTTTATTAGTTGCCTCTGCCTGGCCATTACCTTATGGGAAATATGGGCTAGAAAAGCGGTGATGGATGCGGAGGGAAGTGCATAATTCTTCCATGTTGAGATTTTCAAATTTACCTCTGTGGTCAGTGAAGATGGTGGATGGGATGCCGAAGCGGCAAACAATGTGGTACAAGATGAACTTGGAGACTTGAACTCCTGTAGCTGAGACTAGGGGGACTGCTTCCACCCACTTAGTGAAATAGTCTGTAGCTTTTATTATCCATTTATGTCCATCAGATGAGAGAGGTGTGATAGTTCCAACTAGATCAAGGCCCCAACAAGCAAAAGGCCAAGGTGGTGCAATAGGTTGTAGATCCTGTGCTGGAGCGTGCACAAGATTTGCATGCTGCTGACATGGGAGACACTTTCTAACAAAGTCACAAGAGTCTTCTTCAATGGTAGGCCAATAGTAGCCTGCTCTAAGGATTTGTCGTGCTAGGACAATACCACTCGTGTGGGCACCGCAAAGTTCGGAATGTACTTCTTTTAATGCCATCGCGGCCTCATTTTCATCTAAACATCGAGAGAGAGTATCGTGATAACCCCAACGATATAGGGTATTGGCTATGATAACATAGTGAGATGATTTTCGAATAAGGTTCTGGCGTTGGGTGCGTGTGAGGTGAGGGGATATGATACCATCGTTAAGGTATCATACCTTTTAGGACTAATGTGGTGAGGACTAATGTCCTAAAAGGTATGATAGGCCATAGGGTAGATACATTGAAAAAGATATCTCAATAGGCTTATAGAATTTTTATTTCTTTATAGAGTATTGAGCATGTATGCAATGAAGCACTATCGTGGCTATCACCTATTTTAAATCAATGGGAGCCATATATTCAGTTTTTGGAAAGATTGATTTTATTGATGGCAAAGAAACCAAATTTACCTAGCAAAATTTTCACAGTAAAGGAAGGCCTAGAAATAGTAAAATAATTAATTGGTTTCTTTACTAGAAAGCTACAAGTTATATAGAACAAAATGAAGATTTTGTCAGGAGGGATTGAACTATACATCCCACCAATTTTGGATGATAATAGCAGGACTGGTCAGATTCTTTTGATTTAATATTAACTCAAGGAGGAGGAGTAGCTATTTTTGAAGATGAAAGTGATGTCTCTTTCAATAATTTAATTGATTCCATATTTAAGGAAGAAATAGACTTAAATTGATATGTAGTTGAATCAAAGGCCATAAGAGATGCCACATGGAAAAAGGCAATTAATGACTTGGATGGACTGAGAGGCACTGAATGGACAACCAAGAGGTAAATCTAAGTGTGGGAGGTAGTTGGAGAGATTAAAGTCTTTCCCACATGAAGTAGTTAGAAGTCACAGTTGGATGGCAAAAAGGACAAAATAGATAACTGACAGTGATAGTGATAAGTTGTTAAAGTGCAGACAATGCTCATCTTGGAGACACCTGAAGAAATTTGCCACTTGCTAGTTTTGGAACTGCTTCCTCAATATTGTCCAAGTACAAAGAATGTTTGTGAAAAGAAAGTGTCTAAAATATCCTTTTTTTTTGTTTTTTAATCAAATTTTGACAAGTGTCCTCCCATCTAGAGCTTTTTGCAATCCTTTTCTATACAAGAATTACCAAGATGTGGAGTGAGGCACTGAATTTTGTTTTATTTTAGTGCTTAGGCTATTTGTAGTTGGTCCAATTTTTATGTCAATCACATGTCTCAATTTTTGTATTCTAAGAACATAATGGATATTGAATGACAAAATTTTGTCACATTCTAAGTTATATCCTGAGTTTTATATTAGTAATGTATTACTCTCAAGAAAGATTAATACAAAGATGAAATTCTGGATATCTGTGTCTTTGAATTGTGTCTCATTTTTCATATGTTTGAAACTTTGAGGTTGAATGAGAAAAGTTGTTTCAATTTAATGCAACTGGGGTAGGTTGTATGTCAGTTCATTGTTGCTTTTAATTCAAGCAATTAAGTAAATGCTTCCATGAGTTTATAGGGTTTCTAAGTGTATGGGAGGGATATCATAAGAATGGGATTTAAGGTTAACATCTAATAAATTTAATTGCAAGTCAATTAAATAGATCAAGATTTACTAGTGTGACTCTATGTAGCAATGGATAAGGCATTGGTCATCAGTTGAGATGCAAATTGGAGCATTGATTTGGTTGCATAATACACACTTAAAATTAAAAAATCAATTTATCTAAAATTTGTAATAGAGAGTTTATGTTGGTCATTCACTTATTGTAATAGCTTGTTCTAAGTTTATAGTTGGCTATTGTAAAACAAACAGTTAATTACAATTTCAAGAAGATTATAGACTAGGTTCTGCTATAAGGGATGAATATTGTGTAAGGAAACCCAGTAAATGAGTGACAAAATCCCTAGGTGCACCCGCTTTAACCCTATAGAGCCTAAAGAGTAGAAAGCCCTTGTGCTTTGTTATGTTGGTCCAGATCTAAATAAAGTTTTGCTAAATATGAGAAGTAGCTAACCCCTAGGCATCCACTTTCATTCTGCATCTTATTGTGAAACAACTCAAGGCATGTGATCTTAATTTTTAAAATTTTGAAGGACAACTTCAAGGTTATTTCTAGTAAAATGTAATGTAATGTGAAAACTAATTTTGCTACTCTTTTATAAATATCTTTTTTTCATACATTATTTTACTTTTGTCATTACTGTCAAAGGGGGAGTAATGCAATATGTAAAATTTTCTATTTTGGGAGTAATGCAATGAATGTATAATTTTCATTAATGCTCTATAATGATTAAGGGTAGTAGTTTATGTGAATGTATCTAGGCAGCTAGACTTTTAGCAATATTTTTTATAAGTGTTACCATCAATGTCAAAGGGGAAGATGATGGCATTTGTTGCAGATGAATTGTGTGTAGATCTTATAATTATATTATTGTGGTGTCATTATTGGCAACATATTTTGTTCAAATCTTTTTATATCAATTATACTAATGAAGTTGAATGACCAAATTAATTAAAAGTCTAAGTGTCCAGGAAATCAATGAGAAATAGTATTAAGGTATAGTCAATTAAAGAAGACTATGGAGATCAAATTTTTTTCTCCTACATGCATTTGATTGTTGTCATTAGTGCAAAACTATGATGAAGAGAAAGGTCAGTTAATGTAAGCCAAAGGAGTTGGTGAACCTTGATACCAAGAGGATACAATGTTATCGAACAGAGGCACATACTGAGTCAAGTTTAAGTCAGCAAACATAATGATAATCAAGCATAGTAGTAACTGAGCAATATATGGACATTGAGCATAGTTATGACTGAGTAATTCTATAATCGAAGGACAACATATTAATTGAGAAGAATAGTCATTGTTTACCAAACAACATAGGATGACCATGACTATTTGTAATTGCGCAAAATTTTATGTGTTTGATTCCTACTGAGCAAGGAAATAGTTTACACGGATCGAGATGAAGATTTGGTCAAGATTTATTAGAAATGAAACATCACTTTATGGATCCCAAGGAAGAGGTTTGAGCCAACGAAATAACTACAGTAAAATGTTATTGATGATAAGGATAAATAAGTATTGTTGATCTAATTTGATGGAACATTCTAGCAGGATATAAACCCTGGTTAGGTCATGTATGATGGAAGCCAAGAGACTCTTACATAAGGAGAGATCAAAATAAAATTTAAAGTTTTTTAAGTGTTGTTAAAGGAATGACTATTTGAATATCAAGCTAAGTAAAGGAAAAACAAAGCCACCAAATAATGAATAAGATGGATAGATCAGTTGAAATCCATCATAAGAAGGTGATGTTAGCAAAGAGAAGATTGGATTTGAATAGGCAAAGTAAGTTCCATTTTATCAAGCCACTCTATTGTTACTTTCTTACCATTGTAGCAAAAAATCTCCTAACAAAGTGGACTTATCAGTCTTATTATAAAATCTCCTGACTGACTATACACTTGAAGAGTGTTGCTAAATCCTTTAGCAAGGTGGACTTTGATAGGTCCTATTGTATTACTCCTAATACAGTAGTCACCAAAAGTGACATTTTGGTATGCCCTAAAAGGCAACCTTTTTATTGCAATAGCGAACAATTTGTGGGTGTCATCCTTACCGCAGTTTTCCCTCTAACCAAGGGTTTCTACATGACCAAACTAGTGTGTCAAATGTGTTAAATATGTTGATTGTTCACATGATGTGATTATTGTTATAGTTAAAAGTAGTTATTCAACAAAATATTATTATGAATGTGCATGCAAACCGAGTTCAGTAATTACAAGGGTAAAAGCTATTAAGAGATGATGATCAATAAGGATCATAGGCTCATCTTCCATAATCCTCTTGTAGGAATTATGGTCATGCTAGTATCGGCGGGGTTGGTATTGATAGTTCTGGAGACATCTAGTTTATTTTTCTACTCATAAAGACATTTAAACAAATAATCTTATCGAGGCTATGGCCATCTTAGGCATAATTCACACAGTTGTATTCATGGTTGGAGAGAAACCATTTGCAAGTATGATTCTCAGGTGGTGGTCACTTTGCTTAAAAGACAATACTTGGATAGTGTTGGCTAGCAATTATGGCCAATTCATGGGTAGATTTTTTGGTTATGAGGTTCTTTTGATTATATTGTTTTTAGGTGTATTCCTACAAAGTAAAATAGAATTGTTGATTGTTTGGCGTTTTGGTCAAATACATGCTTGAAATATTCAAAAGGGGTAACTACATCTTGAGATAGGTTAACATATTTAGTGAATAATAACTAAGCTTTTCAAAGTCCTACAACACCCTATCCTTCTCTATATTTCCTTGTTCTCAAATAAATAATTTTATCCCATTTTAAGTTTAAATAAATTCACAACTGTCAAATTTTTTTTAGATTTATGTAGCAAAATATAATTTAAATTAGCATCTCTATAGTTCTCAAAAAATACACCCCTATTTTTAAGAAGCGTGCCCACTTTTTTCCTCAAGAAATGCACTCCAAACAATTATTCATTGCATCCCCATATATCCCATTCAAATTAAACACTCAACATTGCAACTAAAGCCTAGATTAATTATTGTTATTTGTTATAATTAATTATTTATGTGTCAAGCAAATTCGAACCCAAAACCTCCCACATGAGAGGCTCACAAGTTACCATTGTGTTGTAGGCTCTTGCCTAATTCAATATCAAATGATACTCTTTATACAACAATATTTATTTCATCAAAATATGAAATTTCATTTATTACAATAGAAATTTCTATCATCCTATTTAATATTTTATAATTATTTTCATGAGATATCCACTTTGATAAAGCTAAAGTAAGGATCTCTTAAATATTATTTATATTAATTATACCTCATGATCTAAATTTTGCATTATGCATTTTCTTTGGGAAGGGTCAAGTGACTACTCCATAAAAAGAGAGGGAATAAATACTCCATAAAAGAAAGGGAATAAATATTATTTTCTATGATATTTTTATTTTATAATGGTGAATAGAGGAAACAATGCAGTGACAATGTAGAACAAATAGTATAGATTAACTTTGCACATCTAGAACTCCTAAACTATAACTTGGATTTTATTGATTATTTCACTGTACCTTTATTGGTGAGTGAATAACATAAAGTAGAACTTTTACCTTTACTATATTCACGGAGCCCTCGATCATGGAGCACAAAATGATTTTAAAAAAATGGTCATTTCATAAAAATTCCATTAGTCTTTATATAATGACTCAATAGTGGTACACAAATTGATCAATCACCAACCAAAAAAACTTTTAAAATGGTCAATTATTAGTACATGTGTAATCAATTGTTAGCACATTTATTTTCATTTTTTGTGGCTCTTTTACTCGAGGAAACGAACCAATTGTCACCCATGTTTGTATTACCGCCACATCTACCACTAGCTTCCCCCCAATTATCACTTATAGAAAGCTCCCAAAAATGATCGGAAGTGTTCTAATAACCGCTTACACATCTACTAATAGTTGATTTTTTTTAGTTTTCTTGATTGCCGATTGGTCCATTTATGCAAAACTACAATTTTTTGTGTGAGCGGCTACTGTGAGTCTTAGTGGCGAGTTTCAAACAAACATTTTAAAATGGCCCTCTTAAACCACCTTACACTATACAAGTTCTACAAAGTACTCTATAGATGTGGAAAAGTCAAATAATTAGCTTGAAACTCTTCACTTACCTACATAGGGGAGAGGACCCAGTAGTTGTGTGCATTCCAATAGTTGTGACAATAGTTATTAACTTAATATCCATACTTGTTGATTTAATATCCAACAGTTTTAACAAAATTGTACCAATGGATGCGACTTTAAAGTTGTTTTTGTTAATGATTATTACCCATAAGCGAATGAAAAGTGTCCCTTTTTCCAAAAAACAACCAATAGTGTGATGCCATGTCGGCTGCATAAATATGAAGTCTCTAATGCACCATGATTGGTCTGTTTTGAACACTTTGACAAAAAGCATGCTAATGTGGCATCATATTTGATGATGTGGCTCTGAAACCTTAGTTATAAGCAGAGGACTTGCCAAGTAAGCTACTATCAAAAAATGAGAGTGATTTGAAATTTCCACATAGGATTTTGAGAAGTGCAAAATTATGGTAGACAACTCTTGGGTCCTCTCCCCCTAGATTCGTCAAGAAAATGACAAATTTCAATATATGAATTAAGAATTGTAGGTGCACAAAATTAGCCCAAGTAGCTTTTGAGTTGTTTCCCCTATCACAATTATTACACCCTAATTAACTATAATGCAAGGGGGTGATGTGATGCAACTAGAGCAAGAAAATTAATAGTATTATAGGTCTCCAATAACTCGGACACGCTAAGTGAACGTACAATCAAGAGCAAGTGAACGCACAATCAAGACATGCCTACTCTATATAAAAGGGAATACGTACGGAAGACGTGGCGGTGTGTACCTAGCAAAGTATAAAAGCCCATTGCAAGATAATCCCCTTGGCGTAGAAGTAATTAAAAAAATGCCAAATAATGTATGTGCCTTAAAATATGGAAGATGCCGCAGTGGTGGTCTAACTGACCTGTTAAGAAATTCCGTGTACTTTTGGAAACATAGTCCGTCACTGTGTTAAACACACATTATTTTATCAGCAGATAACTTCAAAGCATTATTTATTCGATTGATAACTTCAAAGCATTACAAACTGAATGCTAAAAGCTAATATTTTCCCTTGATTCAATATATAAAAAAATCCGATATTTAAAAAACAATCCAAACACATCAATGGAGACGACTAGTAAAAAAGTTTAGAGAGATGGCTTAAGAATGGTATATTAAGCCCACCTCCCTTAGAAAGTAAGAAAGATTAATTATCAATGATTATAAGCCTTCCAGTCCTTTAAATTTTTGTCGGGACGAAAGAACAATGATTATGAGCCTTTGCAGTCCAAGTTTTTCTTAGGATGAAACATCAATGATTATGAGCCTTGCAGTCCTTATAAAAAAAAAATTGTTAGGATTGAAGATCAATGATTTTATAGCCTTGTAGTCCCTCGAGCTTTTCTTAGGATGAAAGATCAACAATTACGAGACTCATCATATATACCTACAATTTAAGCTTTGAATTTAAAAGGAAACTCGATCAGATCACTGAATGTACCCACAAAGGCTAAATCTAAGTTACCACAATTGAGTATCATAGGAACCTAAAATTAGATGCCCATATTGGAGAATGATGAAATTCCCACAAATTCTATGACCTAAAATTGTGGACGTATATCTGGCATTCTCCATTTACAATAGTTGAAGACAAATCACAGAGATCCTGAATCCTCTCATCTGATTTTTTGCTTAGATGAATTCTCTATCATCACAGGGATCACAATAGAGAAAACTCCAACCTCTCACAAAGCACGAATGCCGGTATTACACCCTACTGTTGGCTGGTAGAACTTTCTAAACAGAAAAAAACAACTTCAAACCAAATCATGAGGGAAGAACAGAATCTCCACACCTTCATGAACATAATCAGACTATTAAAGAAACATATGTTGCTCAAAGAAGCAAAGAAAGTCAATAATGCCCATGAATCTAATTAAATACAAGTTTTTAAGTGTAGGCAAGCGACTCTCACAAATACACAATATGTATACAAGTCACCCACTACAAATCATGGGAAAACAAGAGATGAATAATATCCATCTAAAGTCAATCTAATGCAATACTATAAATATTTTTTTATATGATAACCCCCATATATTACAGGAAGCACCATTTGCATATCCTAGAGTACAGAAATTATCCAATATCAATGCTAGTTGGAGCCTTGATTACATAGTGTGCATTTCTATTGCATTCATTTTCCTTAAACCAAACATTGTGAGAGAAAATGGCACCTGCTAAATGAAAAAAAAAAAATACATTCCATATGAAACAGATTCTGGGTTCCCATGCATTTTGCAGTCTTTTCCATTTTAGGCAATGAACCATTTACTTAAACCAAAGTAATGAGATCCAAGTCACACCACCTACAATTTTGTTCAATGCACAATGAATTTGTCAAATTAATTTTGAGAAAGAAGATTGGTTAAATGTGGACAAACAGAAATAAGAACCCTCATCTCAAATTGAACCTTTATAGATATACATAAAAGTACAGGTACTCTTCGTGGTGGGTGGTGGTACAACATATGAACTTCTCAAGCAAATTTGTGGAGCTCTGGTACTCTTTCCCAAGCTCAAACCCACCAAATAAGCAATTGGCCAGATCTGAGTCTTGCCACTTCTCCTCACGTTAATGTACAATCAATCCTCCCATCCAACAAAAAAATTCACCGTTTATATTTAGCGCATTTAGGGCCAGAAACTGAAAAGTGGACCTTCTACATGATCAAAATGTCCAAAAGCCTTCAGCCTCATAATTTCAGACAACCTGGATATGGGCAAACTAAGTGCGGCATCAAATTCTCTCACATAGAATTACCAAAATCTGAGAGGTGTTTTTAACTTCCGCTGTAAAGATAAAAGAAACCCAAAAGGGAAAGGGTTTAGGACTCTTATGGTTTCCATGGCTTCCAAGGTACCAAGGCAGTACAAGTTGAAAGTTTTGCACAAGTTGAGATTTTCTTAGCTTGCTCATAAATTTTTACCTCTGCCGGTGATAGTTGGCCTCTCATGGCTCGCACTTGATTGGCATAAATATCGCAGGACATTGATGATGAGTATGGACCACCCGTATTGCTCGATGTGCAAGAGCTTGAAGCACCTTTGTTAATGTCTAACATGGGTTTCTTTCTTTGTGCATCAGATCCTCCAGGCGCATCCTCTACATTGTGTGAAATGACATCAAAGGATTTTCACAACCATTTATGGACAGACTTCAAAAAAAAGTGTTGGAACTAATTAATGTATAACTTCATACCTGAAAATTTGCGCCGAGCATTGGCTTTGATATTCATTCTTCGTGAGCCAACAGCTGAATCACTGGAGACGCCATTGTTGCAGGTGGAAGTTGAAGGTGTTGAAGGCACATTATGTTCCGAAAAGAAGGGCTTCAGGTGGCCCAAATTCTGAAGAAATTCCAGTGGCGGGTACTTGGATCTGTCCTCTGGATTCCCAATTACAGGAAAATAAACAACCGGGTAAAGCCCCGGATGTTTGGAGTAGAAAGCGCTTGTACAAAGAACTGGGAGATAATAATAGACTTGCTTAGGGAAGTCATCAGAAGCATGATCTGGTTGTGCAGGTTCATCGGATATTCCTGCAATAAAAGTAAAAATTGTAACAGAGAGAAAACGCATTCGCCTAAAACCACACAAAATGGGCATTTTCTTCTTTTATTTTCTTTCTTCTCTTCATTTTTAACAAGGATTTACCCTTTGGCTTTTCCTTAGATCCGGTTTCCAAATACCTCTGAACTTCTGCCCTTGATCGAAACCTCTCACCGTTTACAGGCTCAAAATAATACTGCCAAATCACACAGAAACAAAACGATTAAATTCACATCCCACAACAACCACATCAAATGTTTTGGCTATCATCATAAATTTCCACAAATTTAGAACCCAAAACCACAATAATAATCAACAGCTTCACGTTCAAACACCTGTTGTTATACCATCATAAACTTTCCTATTGGACACGCACAAATCGATAAACCCCCAAAAAAAAAAGACTAAGCAACACCTTATCCATATGCCCAGCAGAGTTACCGCTTTTTCTGATTCGGATCTCTGTAATCCAGCCGCTGGGCAACCAGTCGGGATTTCGAATAATCTGACCTTCTGTTCTGTTCCTTCGCCGCCGGAAATCCGTGAAATCAAATCCCGGTGGCTGCGATTGCAAAGGCAAAAGCTCGTTACATTGCTGCTCCCCCTGGACTAAAATTATTTCCTTAGATGCCATCACAATCTGCCTGCTTTGGCAACAACCTAACCTCACCTGCAAATCAGAGTTTCATACAACACCAAAACGGAAATTACACACACGAACACAAACCAAACCACTTTAAGAAACAAGATCAGGAAGAAATTTGATGTTTATAATGACAGAAACCCGGGGAATAGAAGAGAGGATCCGGCGAGGACAATTATTATTATTTTATTCGTAAGCCTAAAAACTCCGGAAGATTAATAAAAATACTGAAGCTTTTTAAACCTGTCTTAAGATAAGTATGGTGTTTACACGTTTGTCTGGTGCAGTTCAATACACGGCAAAAGTAACTTGTAATCTCCCGTACCTGCCGTCCACGCGTTCTCTGAGAACACTGTTCGAAAATGGTGGATTATTTTAGGAATCTAAATATTTTTGCTTCCGACCGTATATTTTTGGAAATGGCCCGGCATTTATATCGAGATCAGGTTTGGTCCGCTTTGCGATTTTCCACTTTTGCCCTTTCATATCACGGTACGGCCATTTTGAGAATGACAGGGTTTCCTCTTTTTCTTGAAATTGTTGTAAATTGTTAGAGGTTTATTCAAGAAATGTTTTTCGATCCACTCTGGTCCGTCTAGGGAAATAAAAGAAGATTACTTTTGGTCTTGATTATTAGTATTTTATAGTTTTCGAATCAGCAACTTTGTTTTTATATTAGTAAATGGGTTTGCAGCAGTGTACGATGACTGTTGCTAATGGGAAACTCATTGGCTTCAGTTGGGTTGTGTTTCAGTTTGATGGTAATTGTATTTATTCTTAATTGTACGGTGAGATTAATGACTGGTTATGATTGTTGTTAAAATAAGTTGTGGGGCACTTCAACAATTATGTTGTTGTGTAGGCATTCATATGCTTATAGTTTGTGGTGTGGATATTTACACGGTGTTGATTTAGATAATTCTATTAATAAAAACTAAAAAGTTTATAGTTACGAGAGTTTCAATTTGTCACTGGCTACATGACAACTTACATGCACCTCATCTATTATTAAATAGTCAAAGCAAGTTATATTTTCATTATAAAGGTGGCGCCTTCAAGTTCTAATACTTACTTTTTTACGCACCTCATCTAATATTAAATAGTCAAAGCAAGTTATATTTTCATTATAAAGACGACGCCTTCAAGTTCTAATACTTACTTTTTGATGTACTGACTTTTTAATAAATGGTTACCTAAATATGGCTACATATATCAATAGTGGATCATTAGTATATATAGTTGATCATTTATATAGCTACAGTGGATCATTTGTGTACAAGTATCATTATCCTTTAATTTTTAAACTTTTTTTATTCATGATTGGCCAATGTGGACCACCATTGTTTTTTTAACCTTTTTTTTTTTTAAATTATGATTGTTGAGATTTATGAACCACTACTTGGACATTTATGCACCACTACTAAGACATTTGTCCACAAGTGTTAGTGATGATTATAACTTAATGGTTCTTGATGCAATAAGAGTCATGTGTCATTTGACACTTTGAAATGACCACTTTTGACCCTTCTACGCATTATGGCACCTACACATGCATCATTAATACCTAGAAATGGAAAGTTTAGCTCTAAGTAGTTAAGTCATATACGAGGCAATTAAAAATATCCTAAGTGTGCCAAATTAGTGGTATCTTTCTCCTATTGAAATAGTTCTTCAATATTGCTTATGAATTTGATTGTCCTTTAGATCACTCTCTATGATCTATCATTAATTCTTCAATTAATTAATAAAAAGAGTTATAGCAATTAAAAGAGTTATTTGGGCACACACTTCACCAACTTTTTGATCCCTAATGAGAATGATATGACATTAGCTAGGAAAATTTGATGAAGTGTTTTCATTTCTTTTTAATTTATGCTCAAAAGAGTGTAAATGAGATTTTTACAATAATTTTTAAAATACCAAAAAAAAAAAGAATATTAGACATAAGAAACAAATAGAGAGAGAGGTAAAAACTAAATAAGTTGAATTTTTTAAAAAAGAGGATGAATGTTAATATTTTATTAATAGTAACAATCAATATATATATATATATATATATATATATATATATATATATATATATATATATATATATATATATATATATATATATTTGATAAGTAAGAGGGTGAAGCTCTACAATCCAACTCAAGGGGCACTGAAAGGACAATGTAGGGTAGAAGTCTTTCAATATTGCCTCATAAGATTACAAACAATAAGACAATCCACTTGATTTAAAATTTATGAATACAAGATTCATCCAAAGATGTCCATAGTCTCTTTCCTACCCTTTTCCAATTAAACCTGTAACATCATAGCCAATTCCACCAAAAACCATACATACATACATACATATATTGCAAAGAGGAAATAAAAAGTCTACACGCATGGAGGGGGTTGGGGTTCTTCTACCTTAGTTTTTCCCTCATTATCCATAACAGAGGCTTCAAGGCATTCCAAGCTAACCTCAGAGTCATTCTTCCTTGCTCATGTTGGCCCCTAATTTAATAGAATTTTAACACCCAAGAAGCTAAAAAAAATATGTTTAAGGGTAGCTAACTGCTATTATCAACATACTTGAAAAGAACTTAGGCCAACTAACAAGGCAACACTCCTACTATTCTAGCTCTACAAAACCTAACCCGATGGACCTTAGATTCATCAAAATGACCAAAATTAAAATATAGATCTAAATATAAACAAAGAACATATGACCTTGAGTCTTCTATACTTGTGCTGAAGCAATAGGGATGCAAGAGCTACTTACACAACCTAATGATCTAAAAGAAAAGTGAAGATCTTCCTTTCAACTCTAGAACAAAAAGGGAAATATGATTTGATCTTGAATTTGCAGCAAGATCCATGAATGAAACAACAAGAAAATGAAAGCTCTTGCAGCTAGGATCAATTCCTTATCTATAGGGCATTTGAGTCACAAGACATATAACAAGGTAACACAAGCTTATGAGATGACTTTAAATATGTGAAGTGATGTCTTACATCCATTCATAACTATGAGTTCAAGCCAACCTTCTTAACAAATCCACTTGTAGAATCAATGAAACCATAACCCCCATAAAGCATTTTAGCCAATCCATTACATTGAAGAATGACAGAAAGACCATGTATCCCACAACAAGGCAATGAAATACGACAAAAATTTGCTTCATTTTGAATTCAAATCTTATAGATTTACAAGATGGAGAGAACAAAGTTGAAACCTTCTTTTTCATTAAATATTTACAAGATGGAGAGAACAAAGTTGAAACCTCATTTTCATTAAACTTTAATGATATCTCTAATTTACATTTAAAATGTGACTCGTTAAAATTGAAAACCATGAAGACTGAACACATATCCATTGTTTTCTCTAATAGAAACTATACAATCTATTGTTCAAACACAAGAAAATGCTAAAAAATATGGAAATTCGAGCTATGTTCTTGCTCAAGCAAGTAGAACCAAGCTTCTACAATTAGGAGAAATGAGATTAAGAAGAGAAGAAGAAATCTCAGATTTGATCTTCATATGTCATGTGTCTTCCTTATTCTTCATCTTTGTTGAAGCCAAAGCCTCTCTTCTCTTTCTTCAACTGAAAACCCAATCCATTTCTCATCATTGTTGCAACAAACTTGAAAATATCTTCCTCAGTGATTTTTTTTTAAAAATGTCTACAAGTGAAGAGCCAAAACTACTTCTAAAACCCTTACCAAGATGTCCTCCAAATGATTTCAACAAAAAAATGAAGGTGATAACATATTCTCCACCAAGTTTGAAGAAACCCCACTTGACAGTTTTGCCTAAAACTTACTCTAAAATGACATCAAACAACCATGAAAATGCTTCCTCTTTGATTAAAAAAACCCTGTTTCACGTTGCAAAAACCCCAATGGTAAAAAACCAGAATGAAAAACAAAAGTATATCCCTTTGATTATTTTATCCATTTAGTATATGTGATGTGCACCTTGGTTTGAAATATCGGGCCTGCACTAAAAGAAATCTCTACCTTATTATATAGTATGTACTATATAATAAAACATCTCCTATTAAAATGCATATGGTTGATAATAATAAATAAAAAGAGTAGTCCATACAAAATGTGCAACATTCTTCTATTAGGTGAAAATCCAACCAATGAAATCTCTACTTTCTTTATTTATGTAGAACCCACCTCCTTGATGTTCTTCCCTTTTAATACTTCTTTCATTCACATCAACATTTGGAGCTTTCTTTACTTCCTCCTTTAACATTTAGATGATAATAAACATTTAATTGCCCTTTTCCCTCCCTAAACATGGGACGGCCCCACCTACTTTAACAATAGTACATACTGGTCCACCTCATAATAGGTGTATAATAATCATGCCAAATGCCATGCTTAGAAAAAGTGTATTCAATCTAACAACTATTTTTCCCCACCATGAGGTGCATTTAATTTTTTCAACCCAGGGACGTATACTTGAAATGGTCGGCATAGTATGTGCACTAGGTTTCTTAATGAGTCATTATTCTTATGCTGCAAGAAAGTAAAATGCAAGGAAAGAACCTACACTAGTACCAGTGCAGGAAACTAACACACCTAACTCTTTACTAAAAAGAATATTGGAAATGCAATTAAATAGCAAGATATATTCCAACTTGGTACATCTACTATAACTATTCTTATAGATGTTGCAGGAACACTGACAAAGTATGATGCTACAAGAAGGAACTTATAACTTCTACCTGCAATACTAAAGATGCTTGAAAACAAATCTATACTACTCTAATCTAATCTATTAGATTGTGGTGATTGATCAAGAAAGTATTGTACATACTTCATAAATTCTTTGGGGCCCTATTTTATTAGGATTTTGGGCCGACATGTAATTATTAATTATGACCCTAAAGTGGTAAAAATACTTTTATAAAAGAGTTTAGGGTTAGGGATTATTCAGAGTTCTGATGTGAGATTGGTTCTTGCGACAGTATTGGGATGTAAGGGATTACATATTATAATCAGGTTATAATCACTGGATTGT
Organism: Cupressus sempervirens; assembly: GCA_028749045.1. NCBI lineage: Eukaryota > Viridiplantae > Streptophyta > Pinopsida > Cupressales > Cupressaceae > Cupressus > Cupressus sempervirens. The sequence goes on along the minus strand of CM053787.1, from coordinate 836,024,731 downwards.
AATAGTATCGAACTTGTTGTTTGGTGGATGTAGTCCAAGGATTGGGTGAACCACGTTAAATTTTGGTGTCTTGTGTTCTTTTCTATGTGATCTATTATTCTTTGTTATTGGTTATATTTGTATGTAATTGTTATTTCTGTCTGTGGTTTAATCCTAACATAATCCACCTCCCAAGTGGGCCCCCTTGGTTGGCTTATGCTAATCTACTAACACAGAATGTAAACCAAGAGCTATTTCATTATGTTCCAAAAATTCATTACATGAGAACAATACATAGAACTATAGAAAACAACTCACTGCAAGAATCAACAGTTTCTTGTCATAAACTTTCTTCTAACTCCTTAACACTATTGGTCTGATCTTTATAAATAGAAGATCAACGCTTATTCTGAAACATAAAAGAAAAACAAACTAACTTCAAATCTACCAGAGAAAAAGAAATAAAAGATAACATCTCAAGGCAAGAATAATAAAGTCTAGACAACCGCTTTGTCACAATAATAAATGCAAAGAAATATAACTCTTCATAGCTCCTCCATATTAGTGGTCGTGTCCCTTGGTACCATTATGACTCTTTCCACTGCGGCTTAACATTTTTTCTCCTTGAATGCTATTAGTTGTCTTCAACTTTTCCCTTTGAATGCTTCCAACCATCTTCAGCTCCTTTTGCTAACAGGTTAGTTATTATGTAGAGATATTTGCAAATAAGCATTATCAAATTAAATTCAAATATGAGAACACACATTCTGATGGTTATATGAAATACTACATTATATATATATATATATATATATATATATATATATATATATATATATATATATATGCAAAATATAACATACTATCTACCCATAGGTTAATCATCAGTTCAAGTAAACATGAGTTCACAAATGTCTTGGTGGAAGTAAAACAAAGTGTTTAAAACTATCATAAAATAGAGGCAATAATTAGCCTCATCATCTACCCCCTGGTAAATTGATGCTTGTCCTCAAGCATTGCATTTTCTAGTCAATGACCTGAATTCCCCAACTTCAGTCCTTCCTTTCCTACTACTCTTGAAGGTGTAGTAGAATCCTTGTGTCTTTCCCAAACTTTCCTTCTATTATCCTCCTACAACTTGTCAAGTTTGTCAGCATTGATATCATACAGGGGCCACATGAGCATTGGAGGTTGCATAGTGAGTGGGCACCATAGTTCTGGCCTAGCCTGTTTCCCCAACTCTATATACTTTGGAACTTGATGAAGGGCCTCTGAGTTGATAGGACTGTGTGGCTCTGATCTCTTAAGTGTCTCGAGTAATTTGGCCCACCTACTTTTAGCACCAACCATGGCTCTCTAAAAGGAAAAGTAAGGTAGGTTCTCATATTCTACATACACCTTGGTTTTGGCAATGAAGATTTTGTCCCTTACTCCCTTGTTCTTATGCCAATAAGTTAATCTAAACCAGTCCCTAAGAATTTCTTCTAGTTTACTGCTCTCAACTCTTAATGACAGGGGCTTTGTTCTTTCCTCATCTCTGTAATTATTCAATTTTATGTCATGATTAGCTTCATTATGCATCTAGAACATCAAAGCCCTTAGATGTATATTCCCTATATAGAGTAAAGGATTCCATTTAGTTTCTATTGGAATGATAAAATTGTTCACATATAACTCATAGAGCAACTTCTGCTACCAGGATGGCAGAGTCTGGTATAAACCATGAAATTCCTCAGTTGATTTGAATTCTACATTTATGTTTTTGAGGGTTAGCATAAGTTGGAATAAAATGAATTGTTCCTTTAAACACATAGCATAAATATGAGGTGGTGGTCTATAAGCAAGTGCTTGATCAGCCAACTTGAGGGCATGATCCATCCTTTGTTTTTGGTTTCCAATTGCTCTTTCAAATCCGTAATTTCCTCACCTAGAGACACCGTGTCTTTCTTCATTTTCTTCCTCTCTTCTTCCCATAGGGCTGCAACAAACATATGTTGTCCAAACAACTAGAAAATAAGTTTTTGCAGGGTAATGGAATCACTATCCTCTTTATAGTTATTTTTCCTCTTCCTTTGTTCCTTCCATAACTACTTTATGAAATCCGTAAGCCATGCTGGTTTATAAGGAACTAGGCTAGTGTTTGAATAAACTGACTCATTCATTATGGGAACTGTTTGTTGGCCTGTTGGAGGATCATTTTGATTTTTTTTTCCTTCAACCCTACATTCCTTATTAGGGTTTCTAGGAATGTTTATAGTTTCAAGGTGAGAAGGAGAATTGTTGGGAATAATTTGTACTAGGGATTCTTTAGTAGATGGTTTGGATGAAGTACATTGAGCTTCTACTGTCACTTTAGAAATTAGTCTCCTCGTTATAGGACTTCTTCTCACATGGGTCTCCTCTGGTATCACAACCTTCTTTCTACTTCTTCCTTTTGATGTCTCTTCTATGGGAGTAACTTCTGTAGGACCCATCTTAGTTTTCTTTTATTTTGCGATTGCATGGTTTGGCTTTTCTACTACCGGAGCTGAGGTCTCCTCTTGTAATTTTTGTTTTCTCTTTGCTCGGGCAAAGGTAGGTTTTTGAGTCTCTTGAATAGGTAAAGGCACATCCTCTTGCACGTTCTCTAGCACGTTCTTTTGCACATTTTCTTTTACATTGCCAACATCAGCATCTTGAGTGCTTTTTTTAGTAGGTTCATCAATAGGAACTACATTCTCCCCACTGGGTTGTTCATTAAGGACAACCTAGGGTTGTAGGGTTTTAGCTTGGACAAATTCTGCTCATGTCATAGGAGAGGCATCCCTAAGTAATCTTTCTCTGAGTAATTTAATTAGAGCATGATAGGTGACAGAATTGTCCTTCCCCTTTTGGGTTTCTTCAGCACTAATGCATAACATGTTATATAAGGAATTGGGAACATTTACTAGACAACTGTGCCTTATATAGCTAAGCAATTTAAAATGATGTACATGTAAATATGAAAATCTTCCTTCACAAGTGAGGTACCTGATAATGTGCATAGTCAACTCATTGTATGGCGGTAGGAGAGAGTCCTTTTGCAACCTTACTTGGTGATATCCAACTGAGGATTAATTGGTATGACAAACTGAGCCCTAGCTGATCTTGCATCATGGGTATTAGGATAATGTTCTCTTATTGCTAGTAACCTAGTTACTTCAGCTATTTGCTCTTCTGTAGCAACAACTGTTAAACCCCATATAATAGCTTCTCCTTCATTAAATGTTCTTGTAAATTTCATGGCTGCTTCTTCATCAAACACAGTTAAACTTAGGAAATACCCTAACCATCCACACACATTAAATCTTCTCACTACCTCTACATCTGAGAGTAAAATAATATGCTCCACTAGTTCTCGTCACTACAATTGTCCACCCATTCTGCCTAACAATTTCACTCTCTGCTCTGTTTGCACTATTTCCCTTCTATGAATTTAGGCTTTTAGACCCATTTTCACATTTCATTTCTTTTAGCTGACTAATGTCATACCAATTCGTTATGAGCAACAATAATGTGGTTTATCACAGATATGTGAAAATCATCTGAAAATAGAATTTGGATCACTTGAAAATTAAATATGGGTCACATCATAGCCTGATAGTAAGGAATCATTCAAGAATAAGGGGTACGCCACCTAAACACTTGCATTCTTATAGCATTTGAGTTTCATAAAGGAAGTATAAAGATTTGGAAAAAATATTCATAAATAAATAGGAATGTCATTGAGTTTTAGTAACCTTCCCTACCCCCTACGAAATATGGACAAGTGTCCACACTTGTCAGACTTAGTATGGGGTATGGAACTGGCATAACACCACCATAATATAAATAATGCAATATTATATATAACCAACAAAATCAATGTACTATAAATGAATTAAGATTTGAAAATCTTATACCTATGAGTTGATTTTTGCATGTACAAAAAGTGGCAGAAAGTATATTAGCATTGACAACATATGTCAACAAACTTGCAATGTTTATTGAAAGCATTGGAAAATGATGACGTGAAAGGTGGGTGGGTGGTAGGTAAAGAGGTAAGATGAGTCTGAAAAGAAGAAATTAGAAGATGAATGGAGAAATTTGAAACTTTATGTGGAAAAAAAGTTTTTATTATGGGCATGCATGAAGAAATTAATATTGAAGAGCTGCAAGCAGGAGGTCAGCACCTTTTGTTGTAGGAAGAGTTACTTGGTGTACATTTGAATTTGGCCATTGAAACTATTGCAGGAAGTTCTCTTTTGTTTGGGGTTGTTTATATAACTTGAGTCTATGGCCATTGACTAATAATTTAAAAGGCATTGGATCAATGGTAGTTAACTGGATGGCTTCATTTTCAAAGACATGGTTAATTTCATACAGACCCAACCATCTTGTATGTAGCTTGTGTGGCATATCTTTAAATTTGGAATCATATAGTAAAGCCCAGTCACCAATTTGAAATTGTTTGTTACTAATGTGGGAGTCATACCATTGTTTTCTTTGCTTCTATATAATTTTAGTGTATTCTAAAGCAGCCTTGCGCATTTCATCCAAGGAATTAAGATGTAGAAGCCATTCTCTCTGTGCTGCAAGAAGTTCAATGTTTAGCTCCAGTACAGTTCTTTAAGTGTTATGTTCAAATTCAATGAGAAGCATTGCTATTTTCCCATATAGGAGCTCAAATGGTGTGAACCTTGTAGTAGTCTTCCATGTTGTTCAGTAGGCCCAAACAACTTCTGGTAATCTGCTATTCCAATCCCTATGGTGCAAATGAACTATTTTTTTAAAGATAGCCTCTATCTCCCGATTTGTGACTTCTTCTTGTCCATTAGTTTGAGGGTGATAGGGACTTGATTTCCAATGCTTGATATTATATTTTTTCATCAATTTTGTGATCATATTATAAGTAAATTGAGCACCTTGGTTAGTGACTAGTTCTTTGGGTACACCATAGTGAGTAAAAAATTCTTCATACAAAAATTCTACAACTTTGTGATCACAAGCATGCTTCATGGCTTTCACTTCAACCCATTTGTCAAGTAGTCATTGCACACAAGGATATATGATTTCTCATTGGATGAAGGATCAATTGGTCCAATGAATTCCATACCCCATTTGTCAAATAGTATTAGTGCTAGTTGTGGATTGAGAAGCATTTCATCTGTTCTTGTTGGTCACAGCATCCTTTGACACTTGTCACACTTTCGTGTATAGTTGGCTGCATCTTTGTGAAGCGTAGGCCAATAGTAACTAGTTGTTAAAATTTTCAAGGCTGTTCTTTTATCTGCAAAGTGCCCTCCACATGGTTCATTATGACATGCATGTAGAATGTCATATGTCTTATCCTCTCTCACACATCTTCTCATAACTTGATCAGGTCCAATGTAAAATAAGATATTATCAATCAAGAGAAATGGAAAATTTTCTCTACAAGCATCTTCTTTTCCTTATAAGAGAAATGTTCTAGCATTTTATTAGCTGCAATGTAGTTAGCAATGTCTACATACCATGGAGTTTGAGGTCCCCTCCATTGGTTTGTAGATTGCCAATTCCCTTGGGATGGTTGCCATTGGTTCTGCTGGTTTTGCCATTGGTTCTACTAGTTTTTCCATTGGTTCTACTGGTTGGACCAAGATGGTTGGGAGTTCTGAGGCCATTGGGGTTGTTGCAGATTATTTTTCCAAGCATTACTCCAATTAGGTTTATTATATTATGGAGGGTCTTGGAGATTACAATTTTTCCATTGGTTATGGTTTTGCCATTGATTATCATATAAATTTGGATTTTGCAAAGGGTCCTGAGGCATACCATGACATTGGGCCCATGGTCAACATTGAGCAACAAAAAATACTTGCTCATCATCTCCATCTATCTTGATGTACTTTGTTGGAAGATGTTGGTTTTCCATGCTGGCAACCAGTTTGCATTGGCAATCCTTCTTTTGCTTCCAGCAATGAGGGTAGTATTCAGCTAGTTGTAATTCAACTTCTGCATGCTTCTTCTTTATAGTCATTATGTCGAGATGTGTAGAGACATCATTTATGATGTCCTGCTTGAAATCTAACAATAGGTTAGATATCTTGAGCTTTGAAATACCTTGACTAATTCCTTTAGTGACTGTGGAACAAGGTCCTCGACCTTTCTTCATAGTTGACCTTGAATAGTTTTGATAGATTTTATTGAGGTCATCCCAAGAAGCTTGATATAAATCACCACTAGCCATTAGGTCTAGTGCTTCTAGACAATTATTATTCACACCTCTCAAAAAGACTAGCTTTTGAGAATCCTTAGACAACACATGCTAAGGATTCTTCTGCAATGTATACAAGAAATGTGAAACATAGTCTTCCAATGTTTCTTCCTCCTTTTGTGATATCCTAAAGACATCATCTCCTCTTGAACCAAATGCTTTGGAATACTCTTTATATTTATCTAGAAATAGAGTTTTCATTTCATCCCAAGTTCCTGCTGCATTAACTCTTAAGCCCATGAACCATCGTAAAGTTGACTCTTTCAATGTTGCTGGAAATAATTTGAGCTTATGGGCATTACTGTTGTAGTCAAAACTACAATAGAGTATGTCAAATTCAAACAAGAAAGTATCAAGGTCTTTGGTTGGAAGGTTATATAACTTTGGAAGAGCAGCGACAGGTATATTCTTGAGATTATCAGTATTTATGAGGCTTGGGAGAGGAAATGGAAAAGTAGGTTGTGCCATTATTGGAGGTATTAGATTATGAGGTTGTTGCTGAAAAGGAACATTGGGTACTAGATTATTAACAACTGATGGATTTAGAGTAGTATTATGAAGGAAACTGACCAAATTTCAGAAAAAGGTTGAAGACCACTCATATATATAAGTTGTACTCTTAAGGATAATGTTGTAGAAAAAATAGGGCTTGGATCTTCAAAAGACAACTCAACTTCTTCTTCTTCAATTTCTTCGTTCAAATTACAGACTCCCAGGAAGAAATCTACCATATTCATCTTGTCGTCTTCCTCTTTGATGCATGCAATTGAATTCTTTACACTGGTGAAGAAAGCTTTAAGACTACAAATTTCTAAAAAGCTTAACTAAGAACTATGACTCAAGAATGCTCCTAGCTTGACACTATCCTCAACAATAGTGCCAAAAAATGGTTCACCTCACAATAGGTGTATAATAATCATGCCAAAGGCCATACTTAGGAATAATGTATTCCATCTAAGGACCATTTTTCTCCACCATGAGGTCTATTTAATTTTGTTAACCTAGGGACACATACTTGAAATGGTCGGCATAGTATGTGCACTAAGTTTCTTAATGAGTCATTATTCTTATGCTGCAGGAAAGTAAAATGCAAGGAAAGAACCTACACTAGTGCTGCAGGAAACTAACACACCTAAGTCTTTACTAAAATGAATACTAGAAATCTAATTAAATAACAAGATATATTCCAACTCAGTTCATCTACTATAATTGTTCTTATAGATGTTGCAAGAACACTCACAAAGTATGATGCTACAGGAAGGAACTTATATCTTCTACCTGCAATACTAAAGATGCTTGAAAACAAATCTGTACTACTCTAATATAATCCACCTCCTAAGTGGGCCCCCTTGGTTGGATTCTACTAATCTACTAACAGAGAATGTAAACCAGGAGCTATTTCATTATGTTTTAGAAATTTAATACATGAGAACAATACATAGAACTATAGAAAACAACTCACTGCAAGAATCAACAGTTTCTTGTCAGAAAATTTCTTCTAACTCCTTAACACTATTGGTTTGATCTATATAAATAGAAGATCTATGCTTATTGTAAAACATAAAAGAAAAGCAAACTAACTTTAAATCCACCAGAGAAAAAGGAAGAAAAGATAACAGCTCAAGGCAAGAATAATAAAGTCTAGACAACCGCTTTGTCACAATAATAAATGCACAAAAATATAAAAATTCTTCATAGCTCCTCCATATTACCAGTCGTGTCCCTTGGTACCATAATGAATCTTTCCACTATGGCTTAACATCTTTTCTCCTCGAATGCTATTAGTTGGCTTCAACGTTTCCCATTAAATGCTTTCGACCATCTTCAACTCCTTTTGCTAACAAGTTAGTTATTATGCAGAGATAATTTGCAAATAAGCATTATCAAATTAAATTCAAATATGAGAACACACATTCTGATGGTTATATGAAATATTACACACACACACACACACACACACACACACACACACACACACATATATATATATATTAATCATCAGTTCAATTAAACATGAGTTCACAAATGTCTTGGTGAAAGTAAAATAGAGTTTTTAAAACTATCATAAAATAGAGGCAATAATTAGCCTCATCACATACTCCATAAACAATTTCATTTAATGTATCCACTTACATATTGTTCAACTTGTGCACTCACATTGTAATCACCCAAAAATGGTCATCTAGACCATTAGCCCCCTTCTCAGCATTTTTTCTAAATTATTAAATCATTTGCCTAAATGAAATCTTTTAAAAATTAATTTATTTGATTTTATCCTATAGTTTGACCATTATATCCTAAAGTTCACGTTTAATTAAAAGGAACATGTCCCCGCTTTAATTAAATAAAAGACCCCTTTCACCTCTTATCCTAAGTTACACACATAAAGCACTTTTTCCAATTCTGAAATAAAATAAAAGACTTTTTGTCTCACATGGAGATGCAAAAGTCAACTCTTTCTTATTGGTGGAAATGATCTTGCACATGGATCATGCAAAAGTCAACCCTGCACCCTTGATTAGATTTTCTTGCCTCATGATCTCCACCATGTTTACCTCTTTAAAATGGAGATCTCTCTCCTCATCTAGAATCCATCTTCTTTGCATTAGTGTTATGGTGTAGGTTTTTCTATAGATACTCATTGAAGCTCTTGAAGACTTTGTGGCTTGACACTCATTTCTTGCATAGCATTGTAATTAGTTTCATATAGCATTAACATAGCTTCCTTTATGAATTTGAATAACACACATAGCTAGTTAGAGGGATTGTAACATTTCATATTGCTAGCTTAACTTGCATTCTTTGCATTTCATATTATTTAGCTACATATTGCATAGCATTTTCATGGCAATTCTTGGACACTAGCATCCTTTCTTTTGTCTTTGAATCTCTCATTTCATGGTGTACTTGCAAGGGGTTGCATCTCTTAGACTTAGCCAAGAGCCCTCTTATTCATATTTTGCATTCCTTTGCACTCCACGACTAGGGAGCTCTAGGTTTCCATTTGGGACTCTCAATCCATAAGATCTCTCAAATAGAAGGCCCTAGAGAAGTGCACATTCTAGTGTGTCTTTTTTTGGTTTTGTAGGGTTGCCTAGGTTGCTTGCAAAATTGTTTATTAAAAGAACAGATGTCAAAGACAAATTGCTAAAAAGGGTCAACTAAGGTTTTGCAGGAATTTCACAGAAAAGGAAAAAAAAACAAACCAAGTGTGCTTTATTTTATTTCATTTCCATGTGCAGCATATACTAGTTGCTTAATTTTCTTAGGCACATAAAGCTTGCAAGTAGGTTTCTTTGTTGGTAGGAGAGTATGATCTTCACCCTTGTGGTGAATAAAAAATCTTGACCCTTCATTGAGTCTCAAAAGTGAGTGACATATTCTACTTTTTGGTGGTCTTAATTAACCTTTTTTGGTTTGTTTGAGAGTAGAACTTGGAATATGAGAGTATGCTCTTTACCCTTGTGGTGAATCAAAAATCTTGACCTCTCAGTGTGGATCCATTTTGTTTCTATCTCCTAGAGAGATGTTACCTTTAGAGGGTTTGCTATTGTTGGAAATATACCATAAGAATGACCCAAAGTGGGAATGAGCACAACCCAGATAACTCGACCAACTCCAATCAAAAACTCCTTGACTAAGGCCAAAGCCTTGGAGGGCGTAACACTTGTCTTTGTTTAGTAGAAGTACTTGTGGGATTGAGACAATGAGGAAAATACTAAGCAAGAATGTTTAAGGTACTCTTATGGCTGTGAGGTCCGTTACATACCACAAGGTAGGGTGTCCTATTTTTAAGTGCAAGAGGAGTGTTGCAAACGAAACCCTTTCTAAACACCTTAGGAGTAGAGGCTATCCTTATCCACTCAACATCTTGGTGCAAAGATCAATCCTAGTGGACTACCTAAATCATCCCAATATTTTTACACTCAACATTTGTGTCCCTTTGGTTGTGCCAATGACACCTCCATGACAAAACCAACATCTATTGTGGGAAACCACTCTATGTGAGGCAAGGGGGCATTAAGTGTGGGCCAAGTTGTTGAGAAATGAACTATGACCTTTAGCTATTTCTACTTGAATGTGTTCTCAAATGTGGTAAGACCCGTGGAAAAAATTTGGGCATACACATGATGTTAGTGTTCATAGGGTTTTATTTTTTATATCACAAGTGCTTATGTTGGCAAGTTTGCTTTGTCCCTTTCTCAACTATTTAAGACATGTTAATATCCCCAATTGTTCTCAAACCATTGTGTATGAAGTTGCAAACTAGTTTTTTATTTTGTCATGACTATGTTATTGCCTAAAAAACTGAAAAAACCTAAATTGAAGCATAGGTATCTTAGGCCACAAGTCACATACTACAGAGTTTACTGACCCTTTATTGCACATCTGTGTAAGAAATATCGTTCAATACTTTACATCTACAAATGTATCGCACAACTACACAAACTATATTGCATGCCTATGCTAGATTCTATCGTACTCCCTGCCAAGAAGTATCGTATGCTTAGAAAGTATCGCATGACTATTGAAGAAGCTATTGCACAATAATATTTATTGAACTTCTATCACCTGTTGTGCTGTGAAATATCACTTGGTTCTTGCTACTTTCAAAATTGAGTCTAGATTGAATTTTAGTTGAATTAGGGGTGTTTTTGACTAGTCTTACCATAGTCTAGTCTAAAATCTTAATGTCTGGTATGGTGTAAAGTTGAAAAGATGGGTTTAGTCTCTTGGATACAAACTTAACATCACTCTTGTTCACTTGTCAAAAAATTTGTTACCTTATCCTATGACTACTTGCTCTCAATTTTCTTGCTCGATTCTCAGTTGGAATTATTATTGCTATAAATTATTGAGCTCTTTTGAGAAGCCATTAGCTCCATTCTATCTTTTAACAAGTGATCATTGTGACTATACAAGTTTTAACCCCAAAAGGCTCTATTTAGTCTTACTTCTCTAAAGGCTTATCCTTACATGCTAGTTTCCATTAGGCTCCAAGTCAGTCAAGGAAATCATCTCTCATTTACAAGGCATCCTTGTAAGTAAACCCATGAGGAAGAGCTTGTCCTTGATAGGCAAGAACAAGAAAACACTACTACTTGGCATAATCTACTTTACCACTTTGATAATTTATTTGATAGCACAATTGACTACTCTAATTAGGAATTCTTCTAAGAAAACCTATGAGGAAGAGTCTATCCTTGATAGGCAAGAAGAGGCCAACACTACTACTTGGCATAATCCACTTTACCACATTGATAATTTCTTTGATACCCCCTTTGACACCCCTAGGGCTATCGACAATGTTTCACTCACCATGAATCTTGAAGAGAGGAACCATTGTCTAGAGGACCTTTTTGCACAAAAATAAGAACAAGCTCAGTTAGATAGAGAAAGACTAGAAGAGGCTAGGCATATAGATGCTAGAAAGATGTCTTATTCCCATGGCGAGACTAACATTCATGCACATGACTTCAAGAATAGACATGCTCATGGTAGCTACAACAACCCCTTCATGAAAAAACCCTCTTATAGCAACAATGGGAATACCACACCACTGAGATCTCCAATAATACATGCTAGGGGGTGTCCCTCACCACCTAGACCCTCACAATCACACCATGAGAGTAAGGTAGATAATAAAATTAATAGAAAAGACCTTATGATATTTCAACAAGAATAACTTCTCCAAAAGTTTGTGCTAAAGGCCTTAGAGAAAAATGGGGACCAATACTTTAAATGCATGACCTCTAGGAAATGGAAACCCCCCCATGACTATGATGTTCAAAGGATCATACAAAAAAGAGAAGCAAATGAGGCTGACAACCTAATAAAATAAATGTAAGAGTTAAGAGGTCAACTTACTCAACTAAAAATGGAGAAAGAACAACCCAAAACATCTTTAGTGCAATCTATACATGCTCTTCCATTTGATAGAAGTCTTTACATGGCACCATTTTCTAGGGAGATTGGAGTTCCCAAGTATGATGAAAACAATGGAAATTATGACCCACTCAACCATGTAAGTCAACTATACCCTCTTAGCATGGACTTTATGCATGAGGACACATACCTCATGTGATTATTTCCTAGAAGCTTAGGGGGAAAGCCATGGAGTGGTTTAACAAATTGTCTCCTCTCCTCAAGTCATATGATGGACTTGCACAATGATTTATCCAAAAATACTCTTATAATATACAATTTCTTATAACTATGTTGGATTTGTGCAATAAAAAAAACAAGGGGAACCATTTGCTACATATTTACAACATTGGAGATCATTACACTCTAGATACCCCCAACAAATTCCTAAGATTGAGAAAAATGGCATTTTTGTCAACACACTTGTGCCCAAGTTATACTATGATTTTAGGAAGCAATTGTTTATCTCATTCAATGACATGGTTGAAAGTGCTTATCGCATTGAGGATGTTACTGTAAAATAGGGTGACATTGTTCTCAATAAAGACACAAATGGAAATGTTAATGGAAAATATAAGGGTAAACCTTGGAATAAACACAAATATGTAGTCAATGATGGCATTATAAATGCTCATAATACTAAGGAATTATCCTTCAACCTATCCAATTCCATATATGCTACTAAACAAGAAGATACCTCAAAGCCACAATCTTTTGACAAACCTAAGAGGTACTCTAAACTATGACACACTTACACACCAATGGTCGAATCATATGAAGTGGTCTTGAAGACATTTCTTACTAACAAGTTCATCATCTTCCCCAACAATTCCCAACCCTACGATACGCCCATGAAACCTAATTGGTGGAGGGATGTTCAATATTGTAATTACCATAGGAATAAGGGTCATAACACTGATAATTTCTATAAGCTAAAAGGTGTCATTTGAGATCTCATTGGTGAAGGAAAAGTTTTCATAGATGGCTTAGTTAAGAATTATGACCATAAGGCTTTCAAACAACTGTTACCTAAATATGAAAAAGAAGAAACATCCAAATCTAAGAAAAAGGGCAATGACACCAAGGTTAGCTATTCTTATACCAACACAAATAGTGTAATTAACATGATTGAACCCATAAGTGAAAGAATTTGTATGATGGACCCTAAATTCAATGAGGACCCCAATTATGATACCATTGATGAGAAACCCCAAGTAATCCTGAGAACATGCAAGTCTTATCAAAATTTTAAAAACACTAGATCTAAAGTAACCCTCAAGGTGGTGGGTTCCTCCTCTTCACATGGTGAAACCTTGAACACTGTCACTAGGGGGCAATCTAAAGTTGTTCTCAAAGTGGATAATGACACAAAGAATGTCTAATCTTCCAAATAGGTGGTTCCACCTACTATATCTAGTTATGACCTTGTGAGTCAACTGCAACTAACTCTCACTAAAATCTCCATTTTCAAGTTGCTAGAGTTGTCTCCTTTGCATAAGGAGATCCTTGAGAAAGCTTTACATACTATTGATTTTCCCACGGATATTGATGCTAAGTGGTTCCAAGCTATGGTTAACCATATTTCCTCACCTCATTATCCTACATTTTTGGAAGAAGATAACAAATCTCTTGGTCATTACCGTAATCCCTTTCTCCATATTGAAGTATAGATCTATCACACCTGAGTTTGATAAGTCCTAAGAGACAATGGTGTTGGGTTAAACTTTATTTCCTTGAATGTAATTCAACAACTAGGAATGTTAGAATCTTCAATTAACCCTATAAAGAGGATCACTATCGAAGCATATGATGAGGGCATAAGGTCTTCCAAAGGTCTAATCGTATTTCCTATCTGTGTAGGTCTTATTGAGAAGGATGTGGTCTTCCAAGTGTTAGATGTCCCACTTGTATATAATATTTTGTTGGGTAGACCATGGATTCATGAAATGGAATCTATACCATCTACATATCACCAATGTATCAAATTCCTATTCAATGGTATAGAAATAGTGTACCTAGGAGACATGTTTATGTCCACCAACATGCTTATAGATTCCAAGTCACTAGTACCCCATAATTGACCCTCTAGTAACATTGAACCATCTCATCTCTTGTAGAGTGTGAAAAGAAGCTAAAAATGATGAGTATTGGGATGGGGGAGTGTTGCCCAAGTTTTAGTTCATATCTTTTGCCTTAGGGTTCTAATTCAAGTGAAGTGTCAACATCTTGAGTTTGAGTCTAGATTACCTATAGGATGATCTTTCTTCTTATCTTTCCTTTGAGCTAACCTAATGCAGGAAATCAAGTGAGCAATGCATCAATCTAAAGCTAGGTGATTAGAGTTTAGAGAGTTTGTTATGCTTTATCTTGATGAGAAGAAGGTCTTGATATTCTGCTAATTCATATTTCCTTGTTCCTAATCATTTCTAAGACAAATATTCATGTTGAGAACTACTTCTTCATGAAAATATTTCTAAATCTTTGAGAGTTTCTAACTTCATGGTCAAAGGTTTATATCTAAAAGAAGGTTACATTTAAAGAGATCACACACATATATAGAGAAAATGTAGTAGAGAACACCAAAGACTGAGGCTAAAAATTTATATATAGATCATGAGAACAAGTCAAAAACAAGATCAATTGGATTCAATATAGAGTGAACACTCAAAAATGCAAAAATTGCAAACCAACCAAGTCAAGGGTGGTATGACCCCTTTTGAAGTAAAATAGATAGTTAATATTTAATCAGCGTGCATACAGTGAAGATTTGAAAAGTAAATTGAATGAAAAAATGCATGCTATTGGCTAGATGAAAAATCTAAATGCTTACCTATCAAATCAGGTCCCATTTAAATATCAAACAAAAGTTACATGCCTTTAATCATCATATCTAACAAGATCTATGATTGCCATTATGTTGTTATAAACTATTGTTAGAAGAAATGTCATAGTGACATAATGACATATCAACACATGTCTCATGGGCCTAGTATATTCAATGCAATACCACAAAGCCAAGAAGTCTGATGTCAAATTCTACAAGCAATAATATTCTTCCATCTATCTACCACAATGTGCTTAGTTAGAAAGACTACAAAACAAAGAGACTTAAAATCATTTTATCATTGCCATCAAATTAGAAGGAACACCTACATTTGTCACCATCTTGCCATAAAAAATTGTCAGAAGAAATGTCATAGTGATGTAATGACAATTAGACACATGAAATAGACAAACCCATGATGCAAAGGGAATTAAATGAGTTAAAATCTTTAAATGAACCTTGTTCGATGAAGATGGATCTATGTTTGTCACTATATTCCTATGTAAAGTTGTCAGGAGAAATGTCATAATGACAAAGTGATAGAAAGATATGTGTACTCAATGGACTTGTAGAGGAAGTTACAAAGGAAGGTCATAACATTTTAATCATGATCATTAATTTAAGATCGACGACCAAAATTTGAAAATGCAGTGACTATTGGAATATGAAATGCATGGGTTTGGTGAAAAATGATAGGAGATGAAGAATAAATGATTTTCTACAAGATTTTCTAAGATCACATGAAGAAGAGTAGTCATTGTGTGTTTTTAGGAATACTATGGAATCAAAATCATCAGTAAAATGAATACCATGTGCTCATATTTTAATAAGTTGCTATTTTATTCTCATTTTCTTTTCTATTATGTGACTGTTGCTCTGTTAGAATTAAGAAAGGATAACAATGAACTATAAATGTAACCTCATTTGAAAATACAAAGGTTGGCAAACTTGATGGTGAATTAGTCTATAATCCCATTTACCCTATTTGCTTGTCATGTTTTGTTTCCCATTCTTAGATTGTAGAGTGCCATTGAGATCTTAAAACATCCAGTTTAACATCAGTAGACCAACCATATTGAGGTTCATATGCACTACGTCTGAGAGCTAATACATGAGTAGGTCATTGCATTGCAATATTGTCCTATAATAGAGCAGGTTGTAGATATCTTCACCAAACCCTTTACTGAGGTCAAGTATATCCATTTGCGAGATCTCTTGGGGGTGTGTGATATTTTAGAAAGGGGAGTCCCTTGACTTCTCTCTTCTTTCTTATGGGAGGGACCTTTTCCTTACATAAGGTCTTCTTCTCTCTCATCTTATTTATTGTACTTATCTCTCTTTTTGGGGGAGGGTTTTTCCCATGAGGTTTTCCCTCTTTCTCCATTTTCAGAGGGATTGCATTGCATTACGTCGCATTGTTTGTAGAGCATTGCATTTGTACATGGGTACCTAACATGGCCTAGTAGCTGAGACCCGTCATGCATTTTCATCATAGCTTTTGTGAGCTTAAGTGCATTCCCCTAAGTTGCACTTAAGGGGGTGTTAGTGAAAATAATTAATTATTATTACACTTTACTTGTTTACTTAGGTTAATGCATTATCATATTAGTTGTCATATGACACCTAGGAGTATGCATAGTCATATAAGTTGTCTTGTTGACAAAACAAGAGTTTGCATATTCATCTATGTTGTCATGTTGAAAACAAAGTTGTTTACACTCCAATTGAGCACATGGTGTCTACAACATCTCTTTATAAGATACACCTATGTAAACTTATCCACTCTTGGTGGACATGTGCTTAGTTGTGAGGCTTATCACTTTGATGACTCCTAGTCATTGTAGATGCCTTTGTATATAGGCACTTCTAGTGTGTATTCATATGATATTAATTCTCATTATTATGATTATGATTATCCATTATTGGTTCATATTGTGCTAGTTCTTGAGCTTCTTGATCTTGGTGTCATTTTTACCTAAGGAAAATTCTTACAATTGGATATCATTGCAAATCATAGGGAGTTGCACCTAGTCAATTTAGAGGGCAATGATAGAATACATACATTGACCCATTTGTTGGTAAACATCCTTTTGTCTCTCCAAAAATTGGGTATCAAAGAGTCAAGATTATAAAATCTAATAGGAGAATAAATTATTAACCAATAGGGAGTACACCTTGGACTCCATTACAATGTTACATATTTCTCCATGGTCCTATGGGAAAATATCTAAGAAAATGAATCCTTCCATTTCTACTATGACCATCTTTGATACTTTTGTTCAATCCTCAATTCATTTAGAAGCTAAAAGAGGAACAAGTTGTTAGAAATTGGATCTATAGAGAAGAAGAGGATAATAATGAGGTCATTTTAACTACACCCATTTCTCTATAGAAATATGGAAAGGGCTACAATTTTTTGAAAAAAATGGGTTATCAAGGTCAAGGACCTTTAAATGAAAATGAGAATGCTCTTACTAAACTCCTAAGTCACACCAAGGAATGAAAGAGTAAGGATACTACAGGTCTAGGGCATGGCGTTTAAGATGATTTACCTTGGATGGAGAAGTCCCTACCGCTAGTGACTCTAAAGATGATGTTTGACCTGCTATGTTGCTCCAACACATGAAGAAGATTTAACCCCTTCTACCTCCTTTCTTTGGGGAGAGGAAATATTGTTTCATGATAACACTATTGAAATGTCCACATCTAGGCAACCCAAACTTGATGAATCAAATGTTGAAGATCCTAATATAGAGAAAATTTGAAGAAACATAGCTTGGCTTGTGGCCCCAAATCAAAGTACCAAATCTTAGGAATATGAGTAGGAGTCCTTTTCTACCACCTCTTATGAATTGGGGCTAGATGTGTTACATGCCTATGCTACCCAACCGAATGTAGCTGATGAGTCTTGTGTAGGGTTGACTGAGTTAGATTCATAATTTTCCTTAGTGGATTACACTAATTTCTCTAAGTCTTATCCCAATTTGGACTCCTTTGGAGCCTTATCTATATTCTTGGCCTCTCTTGCCACTAGAGATGATTTATCTTGCATCAAAAACCTTGAATCTTCTACCTCACTTTCACTCATGCACTAGATCTCATGGATTGGTCTAGTCAAAATCAAAGACCAGAGCTAGCCTCATTTCAAAATGAATATGAGATTGCATGTTTCCTAAATGCCATTGAACCCATGGTGTCTTCCACTAGTGAATTGAAAGTCAATATGACCGAAACATACATTCAATACCTCAGTCACAAATTAAAGAGAAAAATGGAAAATAAGAGATTAGATGGTGAAACCACCTAGTGATGGTATCTAAATTGAAAAGAGTAAAAATAAAGATGCATCTAAAGGTGAAAACCTATTTGATATGCTTAGTGATGAGGTATTGGGTAGTCTTACTTTCAAGATAGGTCACCAGTTTTGATAGAACCAACACAACCAATCAATTTGGTACCACAAAATCTCTTAAAATCATACATGTGGCTCAATCCTTATTAGTAGAGGGAAAAAAATATTTCACTCAATTTTTCTAGGAGAAGAAGATGAATTTTTCATGGACATATCCTAACATTCCTAGACTCAATACAAAGCTTATTATAAAACATCTTTACATAGCTCCTTGCATCAAGTTTGTTAAACATAAATTGAGGAAGATTGATCCACATGTGGCCCTACTTGTGAAAGCTAAGTTAGAAAAAATCTTAAGTGGAAAATTCATTAAAGGTATTGATTATGCCAAATGGATCTCAAATATTGTTCTCATTTACAAACATGACAAAATCATTTGTGTTTGCATTGATTTTAGGGACTTAAATAAAGCATGCCCAAAGGATGATTTTCTACTACGAAACTTAGATATGATAGTAGACATGACTATGGGTTATGAAATTTATTCCCTCATGGATGGTTTCTCAAGCTATAATTAGATAAAGATACCTCTCGAGGATCAAGAGAAAACAACTTTTACATGTGCATGGAGAACCTTTTGCTGGAACCTCATGCCTTTTGATCTCAAAAAGATGGGAGCTACATATCAAAGGAATATTACCACAATCTCTCATGATATGATGCATAAAAATATGGAAAATTATATTGATGAAACCCTAGAAAAATCTAAGTAGCAAAGCACTCACTTGTCTGACCTAAGTTTGAGACTAAACCACATGGAATAGTTTCAACTTAGGCTTAATCCTAAGAAGTGTGCTTTTGGGGGTCAGATATGGAAAACTATTAGGATATAAAATCTCAACTAAGGGAATTGAAGTTGATATATAAAAGGTCTACGTTGTAATACCCCAAAATAGGCACATTGCCATGCTAAACCAATTTTGGTCTATTCGATCATTCCTAAGTCTTATTTTACTAGGCAATTCTAATTTTGATAATTGCTACTTGACCTAGGTGTCAAATGCACAAAACCCTAATTCATATTAATCACATTATCTATTTAATTCCTAAGTATCAATTCAAATTAGCTATAATAAACCTATTGATTTATTTTAATTTTATTATTAGTATTCATACTTTAATTAAATTAAAATTATTTCTTTAGCTAATGTATAAAGGAATTAAATGTATTTGATTTAATAAGATATCTCCTCTTTTTAATTATTGAATTAATTAAGAATATCCATTTATGAGGTCATGTTATATTTTATTAGATTAAATATTCTCTCCAAATCTTCTCTTCAGTTCAGAAATGGAAACTCTAGGTGGACTGAAATAAGAAAAGGAATTAAATCAATTAAATCCTTATTCTACTCAAAATTAAATCAGTTAACTCCTTATTCCACTCAAAATTAAATTAATTGACTCCTTATTCCACTCGAAAGCAATAAGTTAACTCCCTTGTCATAAGGAATTTTCCATTCTGATTGAGCCTCATCTTCAATCTTGATAGTTCATTTCAATTGATCTTGACCGTTGATCAATCTTGGGGTTCTATTTAAGGAGCCTTCAATTCCTCATTAGGAAGGTTGAATTGAATTTGTATCAAACTTATGCTAGAATATTTACTCATCTTGCTCACACTTTCATAGCTTTTATTTCTTGCATTATAATATCATCTAGATTTTAAAAATGCATTCATTTCAAATAGTATGCTCTTTTATTTCTTAGTTTAATTTCATCTCATATAATATAATTCGCATTCTCATTTAGCTACAAATCCTTCATACTAGAGGTCTAGTTTCCCACTTCTCATTCTGAGAGAAAAGGCAAAATCCTTCTAGTTAGAAGGCCATAGGTCGAACTATTGGATTACTTAGATGAATAATCTCATATTCATTCTAGGATGATCTTTTAGATAATGACCATGTTGAAGTGTGTGTGAAGATCTAAGACCCATATTTCACACATATATTTTTGGTGCCCATGGGGGGCCAAGAAATCAAATTTTCTGGCCTCATTTTCTATTTTTTGCATTTTTAATGACTCTATCACGATCATCTATACCATTTTATAGATTTTTGCATGAGAAATCTCATTTTTGTGTGAAGAACTAAGGATTTTCCCCCTTTCATCACACTTCCTCATGCAAAAAAGTGCATAAATGCATGATTTCTCATGCAGTGCATGTTATTTTCTCATGTGGACCTGTGCGTGATCTCGTGCAAAATTTTGCAACAACATATGCAAATACAGTTTCTAAAATTTAGTTTTTATCATTATGCATTTGACTAACTATGTTTTTTGAAGCATTCTGTTTCTAATTTCTAGTTTTCAAACAGCTTGATAGTGATTTGCAGGATGCATGTCAAAGACACCTTATAAAAACTCTTGAAACATGTACTAATTGTGTGATTGTAGGATGTTTGTCAAAGATACACATGTCAAAGAATCATTTGTAACCCACTTAAATGTTGTGTTTTCTTTTATTGCTTTCCACACATAGTATAAACATGGCTTGTAAATTTCATAGGAAGCAAGATAGGGGAACAGGGGAGTATACTCTTTACTACTTGGAAGTGATGCCCAAGAATAAATCAAAAACATAGAAGCCTCTAAAAGATGGTACCCAAGGGAGGAAAGCAAGTTAATGGTTCTCCCAAATGAAGCCTTTAATGAAGAGATGATGATTTCATTTTAGGGGATCAAAATCTCAAAATAGGACAAGGTGGGATCAATTAGTTAACTCAGTGATGAACATGTCTTGCATGTTTGGTTAAGGTGACAAGGTAGAGGAGTATGCTCTTTCCTCTTGAGGGAAATCATAAACTTGAACCCTTAGATCTGAACCACCAGTCTGAGTCAACCTTTAGAGGGCTTGCTAGAGTGATCCAACCTCTGGGAATGACCCAAGTGAGCACAACCCTTCTACCAAAGATTCCAACTCACTATAATAAAGAAGGTTTGTTGAGAAAAAGACTGCAAATCCATATTAATTTCCTCTTCTTCATTCTGATATCAAGAAGAGGCTTTTAAATTTCACTGGCCGACATCGACCCTAGTCTTGCTAGTCAAGTGTACACACTTATAGATGCTAGTGTGGGCTACTGGCCTCAAATTTTTTTGCAAAGCCACCGAGGCTTAATATGAGTTGAAGCCAAGTAAGAACCTTTTAGTTAGTTTCTACTTGGTTCACCTTTGAAAGGGGGCATAATCTTTGTACAAGGAGGGGGAAGAATATCTCCTGTAGATGCTCACCATAGGCATGTACCTGGGTGTTGGAAGGTGGTATATGAACTTGACCCCTTCCACAAGGGTGTTCATTCAGTCTATATGTTATTGAGCCCTTGGAATACACCAAAAACACGGGTACCCTCTAGTGGGCTGACACATTTGTGTGATGTTGGTGCATGCACATAACTTGTGGGACAAAGATTTTTCCTTCTCTACCATTTTTGGTTATAGGGATAAAGCATGTTTTTTATTGAGTCTTATAACTTGTCCAAACCTATCAAACAAACAAAAGGTCAAGAATCCCCCATCCCTTTGGGTTCCTTTACCCTCGGTTTGAGTGTTCACAACTACTACTTAATTCTCGTGCTTATCTGAAAATAATCTTTTAAAAACTATAATTCTATCCAAAACTTGAAAACTATCTTTGTATTTGTCTACAACTAGTCAAAACAATCAACAATCTATCTAGTACTATCTAAAACTTGCACAATCTATTCAAAATCCAGTCAAAGTTGTCAATCTATCTAGATTCTGGCATCTAGTTCTATGAAATTTTGTGTGAGAAAGTATCTTGTTAGCATTTCCTCACATGGTTCTATGTAGGTCCTTTCATGTCTTCCTATGAATCTCGACATGATATTGTGCAAGTACAATCCTTTTATGCCTAAATTCTATCCTTTTGTGAGTTTATCAACTTCTTGCACGATTTTGTGCAAGTTCTTGTGTTAGAACATAGTCCTAAATTTGTTGTTCTAAATCTTTGCAACCTTCTTTGGGTCTCCTAATGCAGTTCCCTAAGAATCTTCGTACAGGGTCTTGTCCTAAAACTATCAAACTGTTCTATCAGAGCTATCTGGGCTCTAAGTCTGGTCTATATCTGCAATGTTGTACCAATTTTCTATCTTTAAATAGTGTTAGACAACAACTTCTTTCTTAGCTAACAGCTTGTGATCTATGCATGAACTAGTCATGTTTCTTAGTTATCTTATCTTTTTCCTCTCATGTTTGTCATAATTTGTGTCACAATAGTCATAATCTTTGACTATTCTAGCCATTACTTAGACAACTTGTACCCTACTATACAACACTCTTATCTTTCTTTTTTGAGACTATGTTCTAGTGTAGTCCTTGTCTAGGCTTTCTCTTTTTGTCCTTGTCTATGACTATGACAAGTAGTAGAAACATGTTTTATCCTCCCAAATTTATACCAAATAGAGCTAGAGGTCATAATCGCAGAAAAGGTCATTCTTCAATTTATACACAATCTTGGTCCAATACATCTAGTGAGGAGTTTTCACAATCTCCTTCACCTATCAAATCTCCTCATGTTTAGAGAATATTTTCTATAAACTTACAACAAACTAGGAACCCCTTGCATCAAGAGAATCTTGAAACTAGCATAAGGTCATACATCTCCAAATAACACAAATGAATTCTTATTCAGACAACCATTTCAAGCAACATACACTGAGACTTATCACATCCCTAAAATGGTTGATCAAGAACTAGAACATGAAGAACATAGTAGAGAGCAAGATCAACACAAGACTAAAAGATATAAGGAACCTTTTAATGATGAGAATGAAGAAGAGGTAGAAGTACTCCCCCAACATATCAAAAAATTTTGTAAGGACAAAAACTTCCAAAAATTGATGGAGATATTTCTTAACGAAGAGAAAGAGAAATACTTTCTCAAACTTTCTCAAGAGGGAGCCAAGCCACCTCATCACTTTAATGTTTAAACTATCATTACACTTGAAGAGGAAATCAAAACATCTAAATTGAAAAAATGACTAAAGATCATACAAGACCAACTAGCCCAAATGATGCATGGTAAAAAAAAGCCTACAAAAACATACAATCTAGACACTCTTTGTCCATTTTCTTTTGACAAGAGTATAGACATGCCTCCTTTTCCAAGAGGAGTTGAGTTACCTAAGTATGATAAAAACTTTGGAACTACCGATCCCCAAGATCATTTGCGAAAATTCAATGCCTTATCTATGGAATTTATGCATAATTAGACATATCCCATGCATCTATTCCCAAGAAATCTAGCTAGTTAGGCTATGGAGTGGATTTCATGCTTGCCTATAGGTATTAAAACATTTGATGAGATTACAAACCTATTTGTCCAACAATACTCTCACAATATACAATACCGAGTTAACATTCAAGACTTGTGTAACCTTAAATAGATAGTTGGGGAGCCTTTCCTCACATTCCTTCAGAGATGGAGACAAATTTACACCAAATACTCATGTAAAATCCTTGAAATAGAAAAAATTGATATCTTTACAGATAGTCTTTTACCTGATTTTGGGTATAAAGTTCAACTTCAAGGTCCATGCACCTTTGAAGATATGGTCAAAAAAGCTATCTAGATAGAGGAATTCATGGTAAAAAAGGGTGAGTTAACCCTTCAAAAAGACACTAAACAAGGATCCACCTCTAATAGGGAGAATCCAAGATGTGAAGAAAAATTGAGAGGTTCTGCATGATGGAGTTGTTGACAACATTACTCCTAAACCTGCTAAGGTAGCTTTCAATCTTATAGACAATCTCAAAGCATCCAAGAATTTTGAGAAACCTCCTTCTGAAAATAAGACATTTGGAAACAAACCAAAGAGTTCATCTTGGGTTACACATGCAAAACATGAATTTACACCTTTGGGTGAACCTTTGGATGTGGTCTACAAGACCTTACTACAAAATAAGCTCATTTCTCTATTGGATAACTCTCATCCTTATGATCCACAACCATAACCACAGTGGTGGAATGAAACCTCATTTTATGAATATCACCAAAATAAAGGTCACAAAACTAGATATTGCATCAACTTGCATCACAAAATCCAAGACCTAATTGATAATGGTGACATTTTTTTGGATGGACATAACAAGAATGAAAATCATAAGGCTTTCAAGGAGCCATTCCCATCTTATGAAAAAGGAGAAAACTCAAAACAAAAAATCTCATAACAAGATCAACTATACATACTCTAATGATGATGATGAAATAGTTCTCATGGTTGAACTGGTGGATGTTGAGTATTGTGATGTTATTACCATCAAGGGAAAACAAGACAAAATTGAACCTAAGACACCCTTTTTATTAAGGGGCCCTACCTTCAACATATCTGACAATGAACCATCACAATCTTGTGCCAATGTTGTTATGCATTCTCATGCTAAGTTGGTTCTCAAAGGCCTTGAGCCTTCTGCTCTTGATCTAGAACAACACAAAGACAAACCTCTTGTTGGTCCATTTAGGAAAGGAACAAAACTTGCAACATCTTCTATGGCTACTAGCTACAATATCCTTGATCAGTTACAATGAAAAATGCTCAAATTTAAATATTTGAACTGCTCAAAATCTTGTCTGCTCATAGGTAGCTTCTCAATAAAGCTCTCATAGAGGAAAACACACCTCAAGATCTAGATCTTGAGAGGTTCCAATCTATAGTAGGTAATATGAACTCATCTTACTATATGTCCTTCTCCGAGGAGGATGATAATTCATATAGTCACATGCCTAATCAACCTCTACATATTGAGGTCATGATATGCCAGAAATGTGTCTATTGTGTGCTCATTGATAATGGAGCTAGTTTAAACATTGTATCTATTGCTCTACTTAAACAATTTGACTATTTTGAATAGTTCATTGATCCCCATCATAAGATAACTATCAAAGCATATGATGAAGTTGAGTGAAAATCTTTAGGTCTTATAGTGTTGCCTCTTCACATTGATCCTATAGAAAGGGATGTCACTTGTCAGGTCCTTGACATTCTCTTGGCTTACAATATTTTGCTAGAAAAACCATGGATACATGAGATGTGAGCTATACCATCAACTTATCATCAATGCATAAAATTCCCATTTCATGGATCTGAAGTCACCATACATGCAAGTACCAGCTATACCTATAACATGCTAAAATCTACTGAGAACTTTGTACCTACTAATAGAGAATCTACAGACTATCATGACAATAAGCTAAATAAAATGGAGTAGTCACTCATGCTAAAAGAAATTAGAATGGGTGAATATCATATAGAACCAATTCTATCCTTGGCATCTCTTCCTCAGTCTCCTTGTCATTATGAGAGACCATCTAAAGTGAAGAGAGACCATTTGTGTTGACAGCTAAAACTAAATATGATGGTACCTTTGTCAAAGCTACTATACCTCTCAAGGAGGAAGTTGAAAATAAAGCTATTGCTGCATGGATATACAAAGAGGAGACTCTAGTTGACCTCATATAATAGCCTCATGAAATTACTCCTAAAAAGTATGGTCTAGGTCTTAAACTTATGAAACATTTTGGCTACAAGGGGATTGGTCCTATTGATTGCAACAAAAATGGTCTGATTGATCTTGTCAAAGTGATAGCTAGAAGAAATTGAGACATGTCCAATCTAGGCTTAAAGAAGATTCCCTTCCATCTAGGGATTAACAAATTTATACTAGAACGTCAAAATTCATCTAAAAATGAGTCACACACTGAGTTCGACGACCATGAAGATAATATTGATGACGAGGATCATTATCCTTATCCAATTCCTGATGATCTTGCTAAATTCTTTGTAGAACCAGATGATTTTGGACCACATGTAAGTTCCATGGATGGTGTTAGTGATTCTTCTAATGAAACTATTGATTCTCCCCATATTCAACAAGAATAAGGGGAATCTTGTCATGCCCTACACATTGAGTACCTTTGCAAAAATCTAGAGGATGAAGGAGAGTTTGTCCCTATCACTGTTGGAGAATTCTATAGTCTATCACCAAGCAACATAGATTTTTGAGAGTATGAATTCAAATCACTCTCAATAGAAACTACAGATAGAGACATAGATTAGGTCTATCTCTATGAAAATCTCCTTGAATTAGGTGAATCACCTGGGGTTAGGTCTGATGTGTCTTATCCAACTAGTGTCATTGAGTCTCCAATTAATGACATTAGACCTTAGAGGTATTCGAACACACTTGCGAAAAAAGTCGCTCTAGGTCTCAAATTGCTTGTCCAAGAATTTGATGATTATACTATGAATGCAATTGAACCTACCACATTTATTTCACTCACCTATCCTGAGCTCATAGACTAGAACTCCAATGTATCTAGTGAAGTCTCTACATTCCAAAATGACTATGCTCTTGCCTACTACATAAATGATGTCAAACTAGTAATGTCTTCCACCAGCAAAAAAAGTGTCAACATGATTGAAGCTAACATCAACTATCTTAGTCATACAATCAAAAAGGGAAAAAATAGAAGGGATAATGGTGAAAACCACATTGTGGTAGTGTTGGAACCTAAAATAGTAAAAATAAAAGATGTATCCAAAGGTGAAAACCTCTCTAAGGCACTTAAGGATGAGATACTTGAGGAACTTCCTAGTCATTGTCTGGAAAGATCATTAGTGTTGATAGAAATAACATAGTCAATCAACTTGAGAATAGAGGAGCATCCTCACATGATACATCTTGAACTGTCGCTATCTCCAGAAGAGGAGGAATTCATTTCTTTCTTCCAAGAGAAAAAGATAAACTTTTCATGGACATACTTAGACATTTTGGGGTTAGATTATGATCTCACAATGCATCATTTGTCTATTGCACTAGGGGTTAAACTAGTCAAACAGAAACTTAGGAAAATGCATCCTCATGTTGCATTACTGGTTAAAGCTAAACTGGAAATGCATCTAAAAGCTAGTTTTGTCCATGCTGTTGATTACATAGACTGGATATCAAACATTTTTTGAGTCTCCAAGCATGACAAATCTATCAGAGTCTATACAAATTTTTGATATCTAAACTTAGCATGTTTGAAGGATAAAATTTCACTCCCTAACATTGATATGATAGTGGACATGATAGTAGGATATGAAATGTACTCACTCATGGATGGATTTTTTGATTATAATTAGATTAAAATTACACCAAAAGATTAGGAAAAGACTGCTTTCACTTGTGCATGGGGAATTTTTTGTTGGAACATAATGCCATTTGGTCTAAAAAATGTTGGTGCTACATATCAGAGGGCAATTACTACAATTTTTCATGACATGATGCATAAAAAAATTGAAGACTATGTCGATGATACCTTAGTTAAGTGTACAAAATGTAACACTCACCTTCAAGATTTGGGACCCATCTTAGATCGTATGGAGAAATTTAATCTCATACTTAATCCCAAGAAATGTGCATTTGGTGTAATATCTAGGAAACTACTAGGTTACATTGTCTCTACAAAAGGAATTAAGGTTGATCCTAAAAAAGCTCAAGCAATCATGGATATGCCTCCACCTCATAATATTAGTCAAATGAGGGGCATACAAGGAATACTTCAATCCATTTGTAGATTCATCTCATAGCAGGAAAATAGGTCACAACCTTTCACCAAGACTTTACACAAAGGTGTGAAATATAAATGGAGCCAAGATTGTGAATAGAGTCTAACACAGATAAAGAAGTACCTTGCTCATCCACCAATCTTGATGCCTCCTATTCATGGAAAACCTCTTATTCTGTATATCTTAGCAATAGAAACATCTCTGGGTATATTGCTAGCTCAAAAAGACAATGATAATAAAGAATGAACTATTTACAATTTGAGTCACATACTGATCTCCTATGAAATGAATAACATTATAATCAAGAAGGCTTTCCTGAAAGTTATCTTTGCTTCCCAAAAGCTAAGACACTGCATGCTTGCTCATACTACTTGACTAGTTGCCAAAATTGATCCACTAAAATATGTACTCAATGCTGCAGTAGCAGAGAGGGAAATAAAATAAGAAATGTTTTATGTTTTCAATATTTAAATTTAATGTTTTCAATAAATGTCCTACATGTGGTGGCATACCTAGAGTAGCAGTTCGATGAGCTCTCTAGATATAGCCACCTAGGACCAGGTATAGGTTTTTTAAATTAGAATAGTTTTAATTCGTAGATAATGATTGTCAGATTCCAATAATAGGTAGTAGGCAGTTTCGGATTCTTATCCTTTTCTTGGATAGAAGAGGAAAAAAAATGTGGATATTTAAAATGTGGCCTACTGCATGATTGTCAGATTCCAATAATAGGTAGTAGGCAGTTTCAGATTCTTATCCTTTTCTTGGATAGAAGACGAAAAAAATGTTTCTCATCCTTTTATTAGAAAAGGAGAGTCAGTTTTAAATAAGCTGGTTGGCTATGTAAGAGAGGCATTCGAATTTGGGTAATAGAGAAAGTTTCAATTTTTGCCTTAGAAAGGATATAGATAATCGACTATGGAGTTTGGCAGCAATTCGATCTTGGTCTCTGTTGTAAAAGTGCAAATATATTTTCTTTGAGGACATTTCGAGTTAAATATCTTGGTGTCCGGGTGAAGATAAACTATGGAGATTTATATATTCTGATTAATCCAATCTTGAGTTTGGTTCGAATTCGATCCCGGCTGACTGATGTCGTGCCCCTTGAAGTAACTCAGTTGAGTGAGTATTCCTCCTGAGCTTTCCAAGGTGTGGCTTTGCATCATTTTTGGTATCAGAGCTTGAGAGTTTCAGGTTGTGAAGTTATATGTTGAACGCCCCTGATCAAGATTCTTCAGTAGGGTCAAGCAAGATGGTGACCAATGCAAAGTTAGCGAAGAAGGTCGAGTAGCAAGAAGAACTTCTCTAGAATGAGAATAGAGAGTTGAAGGGGATAGTGGCAGAACTAGCCAGTAAGTTGGAATATATGCAGAGTGTAGTTGAGAAGAAAGAAATGAAAGAAGAAATGGAAGAAGAGGAAGATGTACCTGACAGTGAAGAAGATAGAATAGCTGAGAATGAGAGGCCATTTTTTAAAGCTTTAAAGGCTTTGGGAGGAGAACCCGTTGATTTACCTATGTTTACAAGAAAGATGGACGCTGAATTAGTGTTGGAATGGATTGAAGCCTTAGAGAATCATTTTGAATGTGAAAAAGTTTCAGAATCGCAGCAAGTTAAATTGGCCAAATCCAGAATGAAGGGAGCAACCCTTACATGGTGGAATTTCATGCAAGAAGAAAGGGTAAAGGAAGATAAGAGGAAGATCTATTCATGGAAGAAGATGGTGTCAATGATAAGAGAGACACATCTCCCTGAAGACTATGAGGTACAGTTGCATCAGAAGAGGCAGAATCTCAGACAAAGGGATATGGATGTTTGTACTTATACAGAAGAGTTTCAGAAGTTAAGTCTAAGGTCAAAATTTGTAGAACCTAAGAGTATCAAGGTAGCAAGATACCTAAATGGTTTGAGGATGAACATACAAGAAGAGTTGCAGTTGCTAAGTCCTAACACGGTAGCTAAATGCTATCAGCTTTGAAGGTGGAAGAGAAAATCAAAAGAAGACAAGAAAATAATAACAGAGGCAGAGGAAGACAACCATTTAGAGGAATTAGCCACAAATGGAGATGCATAATGAAGTTAATAAGTTTGATAATTTCAGAGGAAGTTTCAGAGGTAGAAGGCCAAATTTCAGAAGAAGATCACCAGGAAGGACGAATGGACCATTAAGATGTTACAACTGTAATCAGGAAGGTCATATGGCACACAAATGTCCAACAAAAGCAAGCTCTAGTACTCATGATGAAAGAAGAATACATCTGGCACAAGAAGTGGATTTACAAGAAGATTCAGACAACCATGGTTATCTAGAAAAAGGGGAAGCACTTATGATGAGAAGAACACTATTGAAAAGGCCTGTCAGAGAAGAACTGCCACAAAGGAAGTCCATTTTTAGAACTACCTGTAAATCTGGAGGAAAAGTTTGCAAGGTACTAGTAGACTCTGGTTCTACAGAAAATTTTGTGTCTCTTGAAATGGTGGAAAAGTTGAAGCTACCAATAATACAACACCCATATCCTTACAGAATATCTTGGTTAAATAAAGGGCAGCATACTATAGTAGAAGAGCAAGCTTGGGTGGAATTTCAGATTAGAGCCTATAAGGACAGATTATTGTTTGATATTGTTAACATGGATGCATGCCATTTACTTTTTGGTAGACCCTGGCAATATGATATCAAGGAACATCATGATGGAGTGAAGAATACATATACCATTACAAAGAATGGAAAGGTCATTGAACTGATACCTTTAGTTGAGCCAAGTCAAGAAGAAGCAAAAGCCGCAGAAGCCAAAGTTATGGTGATGGGTAAGAAAGAATTATTGAAAGAAGTGAAAGAAAAGAAGAGCCCACTCTTTGCACTAATTCCTGTACTCAAGGAAAAATTGCAGAATGATGCTGAAAATCAGACTGAGGAAGAAAATTCAGAGATGGAGTCTTCAAACTTCAAGGTGGAAGTGATAGAAAAGAACAAGGAAAAGGTACCTGACGAAGTGGAACCAATTCTGGACAAGTACAAAGAAATTATAGATGATGGAATACCAAAAAGTCTCCCACCAGTGCGAGAAATCAGTCATTGCATTGATCTCATACCAGGATCAACATTACCCAACAAGGCGGCATATAAAATAACACCACAACAAAATGAAGAAATGGCAAGACAAATTGGAGAGTTGCTAGAGGCTGGTTTGATTGGTAAAAGTCTAAGCCCATGTGTCGTACCTACAGTCCTAGCACCAAA
The DNA here is from genome assembly GCA_028749045.1 of Cupressus sempervirens. Taxonomy (NCBI): domain Eukaryota; kingdom Viridiplantae; phylum Streptophyta; class Pinopsida; order Cupressales; family Cupressaceae; genus Cupressus; species Cupressus sempervirens. Next base: position 835,993,522 of record CM053787.1, on the reverse strand, counting down.
GAAAGAAGGAACATGGAAATCATGCACAGATTCAAGAGCACTAAACAAGATCACTATAAGGTACATATTTCCAATGCCTAGAATAGAAGATTTACTGGATTGTTTAGGGAAAGCAAGATATTTTTCAAAGATTGATTTGAAAAGCGTGTATCACCAGATAAGAATTAGGCCAGGAGATGAATGGAAAATAGAATTTAAGACAAATGAGGGATTGTATGAATTGAAGGTAATGCCATTTGGATTGTCTAATGCTCCTAGTACGTTGATGAGGCTTATGAATGAGGTTTTGAAGGATTTTATAGGGACGTTTATGATAGTATATCTAGATGACATTTTGGTTTTCAGCGAAACAAAAGAGGAGCATCTGAAACACATAGATTTGGTGTTGAGAAGGTTACAAGAGGAAAAGCTAATGATCAATATTGAGAAGTGTAGTTTTATACAAGAGGAACTGACATACCTTGGCTTTGTGATCTCAAAGGGAACACTCAAGATGGATCAAGATAAGGTAAGTGCAATTCTTTCTTGGCCAACTCCCAGAACTATTGCAGAAGTTAGAAGTTTTCATGGTTTAGCCACTTTCTATCGAAAGTTTATCAGAAATTTTAGCTTGATTTGTGCACCTATTTTGAACACCATAAAAGGAGGCCAAAAGTGTAAATTTGGTTGGATAGAAGAAGCCAATAAACCTTTGAACTTTTTAAGCAAAAAGTGGCTCGACAACCAATCCTGGCATTTCCTAATTTCAATAAAGTCTTTCAGATAGAATGTGATGCAAGCAACATAGCCATAGGAGGTGTTCTTAGTCAAGAGGACAGACTAGTAGCCTTTTTCAGCGAGAAGCTCAATGAAGCCAAACAGAGATATTCATCATACGATTTGGAAATGTATGCACTTGTTCAATCCCTAAAGAAATGGAGACACTATTTGCTACCTAGGGAATTCATTGTATACACAGATAACCAGGCACTTAGTTTCATAAATAGTCAAGAGAAATTGAATCATAGGCACATGAAATGGGTGGAGACATTGCAAGCATTCACATTTTCTATCAAGCACAAGAAGGGAGTAACAAATAAGGTTGCTGATGCATTAAGCAGAAGAACTTTGACTACGTCACAAATTCAGTTGGAAACTACAGGCATTTCAAATCTGAAAGGTATGTATGTTGATGATGCTGATTTCAAAGATATTTATCAAGCATGTATTAATCTGGATCAAAGGTACAATAGGGAATATTCTAATTTTCTAGTTCAAGAAGGATTATTGTTCAAAGGAGGACAACTTTGCATCCCAAAGTGTTCAATGAGAGATAATATCATACAGGAGAAACATAGTGGGACATTATCTAGTCATTTTGGATTGGATAAGACTTTAGAGCTGGTTCGTAGACACTATTTTTGGCCAAAGTTACAAAAGTATGTGCGGAAGTTTGTGGAAGAATGCACCATTTGTCAGAAAGGTAAAGGTAAAAGTACCAATGCAGGATTGTATCAGCCCTTACCTATTCCTTCATGACCGTGGGAAAGTATTAGTATGGATTTTTTTATGGGATTACCAAGAACTCAGAAGGGGTATGATAACATTTTTGTTGTTGTGGATAGATTCAGTAAAATGTCACATTTCTTACCATGTAAATCCACCAAAGATGCATCATACATTGCAGATTTATTTTTCAAGGAGATAGTGCGAATTCATGGACTACCACTAAATATTGTTTCAGACAGAGATGGCAGATTTGTGGGTCATTTTTGGAGGACTCTTTGGAAGAAACTAGGCACAAATTTATCATTTTCATCTGCATTTCATCCACAGACCGATGGTCAAACAAAAGTTGTCAACAGATCTTTGGGAAGCCTATTAAGATGCCTTACAAAAAAACATGGAGAAAAGTGGGATTCCATACTTGCTCAAGCTGAATTCTCATACAATGATACAGTGAATAGAAGTATAGGGAAATCTCCATTTCAGATTGTGTATGGTGCACATCCAAGAGGAACTCTCGAGCTGAGGGAACTTCCAAATACTTTTCCAAGTAGTTCACATGCTGAAGCTATTAAAGAGGTCCAACATCAAGTCAAGTTGCAGCTACAGAATTCAAATCAAAAGTACAAAGAAGTTTCTGATCAAAAAAGAAGAGAAGTACAATTCGAAGTTAGTGATTTACTATGGGCGTATCTGAAGAAAGAGAGGTTACCTCAAAGGAAGAATACAAAGTTACTACCTAAGAAAGTTGGCCCTTGTCAAATTCTGGAAAAATATGGACATAATGCTTACAAAATTCAGTTACCTACAGACATCGGTATTTCACCCATATTCAATGTTTGTGATCTCACACAATACAGAGGTTCTAAAACACAAGCCATACATGAAGATTTAGTAACAGAAGATCTGCAACAACTACCTAAACCAGCACCACCTCAGTTGGAGAAAATCCTAGATACAAAAATAAAGAAAACTCGCAGATGACAATACACTTAGTATCTAGTCAAATGGAAGAACAAACCAGTGACAGAGGCTATTTGGATGGATGAGCAACAAATTAGCAAACATGGTTCATCAGTACATGATCTCATCTCAAGTGGACTTGAGATTCTTTCTACAGGGGAGTATGCTGCAGTAGTAGAGTGGGAAATAAAATAAGAAATGTTTTATGTTTTCAATATTTAAATTTAATGTTTTCAATAAATGTCCTACATGTGGTGGCATACCTAGAGTAGCAGTTCGATGAGCTCTCCAAATATAGCCACCTAGGACCAGGTATAGGTTTTTTAAATTAGAATAGTTTTAATTCATAGATAACGATTGTCAGATTCCAATAATAGGTAGTAGGCAGTTTCAGATTCTTATCCTTTTCTTGGATAGAAGACGAAAAAAATGTTTCTCATCCTTTTATTAGAATAGGAGAGTCAGTTTTAAATAAGTCGGTTGGCTATGTAAGAGAGGCATTCGAATGTGGGTAATAGAGAAAGTTTCAGTTTTTGCCTTAGAAAGGATATAGATAATCGACTATGGAGTTTGGCAGTAATTTGATCTTGGTCTCTTTTGTAAAAGTGCAAATATATTTTCTTTGAGGACATTTCGGGTTAAAGATCTTGGTGTGTGGGTGAAGATAAAATATGGAGATTTATATATTCTGATTAATCCAATCTTGAGTTTGGTTTGAATTCGATCCTGGCTGATTGATGTCGTGCCCCTTGAAGTAACTCAGTTGAGTGAGTATTCCTCCTGAGCTTTCCAAGGTGTGGCTCTGCATCACTCAACAAGGAAGCTCTAATAGGGAGGTTGGCTAAGTGGGTCATGATCTTGAGTGAGTTTGATATTCAATATGTTGAATGGAAGGCTATCAAAGGACAAGTAATTGCTGACCAATTAGCAAAAACACTGATATAGAGTCTTCTCCCACAAAACATTAATTTTCCTGATGTATCAATTCTGATGCTCACATGCCAAACTTGGGTGATGTTATTCGATGGTTCTTTCACACAATAGGGATCTGGTGCTAGAATCTTGTTCATAAAACCTCAGAGGTACTCACTGCCTAAGGTCTACAAGATTTTGTTTCCTTGTATGAACAAAATTTTAGAGTATGAAGCTCTCATTTAAGGCATAAAGATGGTAGTTGAATGGAGAGTGGATCAATTGAACATCTTTGGTGATTCATAGCTCATAATCAACTAGGTCAATGACATATACTAGATAAAGGATGAGAAATTGATCCCTTATAAATGCATGGTGGATGACTTGAAGATGTACTTTGCTCATATCAATTTTCAACAAGTTCCTTAGGTAGACAAAAAAGTGGCTAATGCCACAACTACTCTTGCTTCCTTGTTACAGATGCCAAAGAATGATCTTCGACATGAGTTTTTGGAGGAAACATTACTCTACCCTTCCTATAATTCCCCTAAATCTTAGATGATCTATTCTATTGTAAGACATGACTCATCCCACTTCCACGATATATACTCTTATCTACATGATGAAATAATTTAGGTTAGTCTAACCTAGAAGGAAAATTGTCACCTTATCTGTAATGCTTCATGGTATGTTATTATTATTGATGAATTTTTTAGGAGAGGTCTTGATGGAAGACTCCTTAGGTGTCTAGAACCCAATGATTCCAAATGTGCATTAATTGACATCCATGAGGGCATTTGCAGATCTCACTCTAATGGCTTGAAACTAGCTCATAAACTTATTAGAGTTGGTTACTATTGGCCGAATATGGAGCAAGAGGCTATCAAATATGCCAAGTCCTAAAAAAATTCCAACTCCATGAGAATTTGATTCATGCCTCAACTAGGGAGGTAATTCCATCTATCATGCTATGACCATTCCAACAATGGGCCTTTGATCTTGTGGGTCAGATTCACCCATCTTCTTAAAATGGACATAAGTTCATTATTATGGATACAAATTATTGCACTAAGAGTGTGGAGGCAGTTTTCTCTCTCTATAGCAAATGGAAAAACTATAGCTTCGTTATTATGAATTATATCATATGAAGGTATGGTGTACCTTCCTCTATTATTAATGATAATAGAGGATAGTTTAAAAATAAGGATCTTAAGGAGTTATGCAAAAAGTTCAGAATCATGCAACACTATCTTCTATTTATTACCCTTAGGGTAATGGTCAAGCGGAAGCATCCAACAAAGTGATCCTTAAGATCTTGCATCACACAGTTAACAAATCTAGAAGGGACTAGCACCTTCAAATTAATTTGACTATATGGGCTTATAGAACAAGTATTAGAACTCCAATGGGTACAACACCCTTTGATTTATTATATGGAGTAGATGTTGTGCTTCCCATTGAGGTTGAGATTCCTACTTTGAGATTCTCCATGACATGCCTCATTACTAATGATGACTACAAAATATCTCAAATTTAGGAACTAGAATTGTTAGATGAATTTTGGCAAATGACACGCAATCATCTTCGAGCCTCTCTATAGCGTATGTCTAGAAGTTACAATAAGAAAGTTAAGCCATGTGACTTCCAACTGGGTGATCTCATTTTGAGAGAAAATAGTAAGAATAAAAAACAATAGGTACAAAAGGGAAGTTTGAACCCAACTAGCTTGGTCCCTATATAGCCACTGCAATGTTTAGATCTAGTGCTTACCAACTTTCTATAGCTGAGCGAGAGGTGCTCAAGGAGGCTATCAACACTCTCCACTTGAAGCAATTCTACAGCTGATTTGATTTCAAAACCTCTCTGCATATACTTAAATGTCTTGAAAAAAAATCTAAAACTTGCAAAAAGTGTTGAAAAATATTACTACCTTGGTGAAAACCTAGCAATAAACACCTTGGTAATATCACAAAAAAAAAATAAAAAAAATTCCTACCAAGAAGTTGAAAACCTGGTAAATACGTGCCTCTTGTTCTCAATGCTATATCTTGCAGCATGTCTTCTGGCTCATGTATAGTTTTTTTCCTACTTTAGTTTGCTACTTTTGCTCATGTATCCATGGATTGAATCTTGTCATAACTCGGGAGCAATACCCTACAATGTCATAGGAATCTCTTAAGCATCAGTCACCAGTTGTTCTAACTACATTTGCCTACTATCATTAGTGTCAACTTTTGAGATTCCTCTCATAGACAATCTCTTAAGCATCAGTTACTAGTTGTTCTAACTCTATCTTCCTACTATCACTAGTGTCACTTTTTGAGATTCCTCTCATAGTCAATCTCTTAAGCATCAGTCATCAGTTGTTCTAATTGCCTCTGCCTACTATCACTAGTGTCACTTTTTGAGATTCCTCTTACAAACAATCTCTTAAGCATCATTCACCAATTATTCTAAGTATGTCTACCTACTATCACTCATGTCAGTTTTTGAGATTCCTCTCTTAGAAGATCTCTCATGTCAGTCACCAGTTATTCTAATTGCGTCTATCTACTACTGCTTAGTTTTCTACCAAGGTTCTTCTTTTTGAAGATGCCTCTTTCACTTTAGTCACCAGTTGTTCTAACTATGTCTGTCTACTATTGTCACCCTACCGAAGAGATTTATTTCATACATGTTGTGAACATTGACACTTGACATCAATCCTACAACATAACAACTAAACTCAAACTAATAAATTTGTTTGTGATATGCTAAGCTTTTCTTTGTTTGTTTTTGTTTTGTTTTATCACGTCTCTTCAAGTGACTTGATGATATCTCTTTTGACTAGAGAAGCAAGGACTAATTTTGGTGGTTTAATTCCAATGATATGAAGAATCCATATAAAGGCGGTGTCCATTATAAGAGCCTCTATCTCATATTGGATGGCCATGTGTACTCCAATTCCTTTTATATGGATAAATCAGTGAGGTTGGTTCTTCTCCTTGCTTGTTGGAGTGAACTCTTTATGCTATAGTAAATACTAATACTCATCTTGCTAAGTGAACATATGGGTCACTACAAGTATACTTAGCACACTTTTATCTCAAATTACAAACATAAGGGTTATTTTGGATAGAACACTTACTAATTACTTAGCATAAGAAGGATCTCTCGTGTGTCTAGTGTGTCTGCATGCAAGAAACATTTTGGTCATCCTAGTATTTATACTTTGATGTTTATGTTTTCTTGCTATATTAAAATAGACAAATATTTTGGTCATTTTGGCTTCTTGTGCCTTAAATGCTTACATTTAATCCTTAAAAAACTAGAACATATGTCCTATTCATATTCCCATGATTGCAATGTCAGTGGGAATCGTACAACATCTGGGATTTAACTAAATGCTCAGTTAATGATAATTTTTGAAGCTTGGTAAACAAACCTAGGGTTACATCTAGCCTAAGGTTGCATCTAGCATAGGGTTGCATTGCATCAGCATATATTTTGTTTGCAGATCTACTTACATCCTTTATGGTGAAGAATCATTGGCTTCTTCAAAGTATCATGCTTCCTCGCGGCTACAGAAGCATTTGGTTGTTTGGTTTGTCCTCTCAATCTTCACGAGATATGTATCACTATAAAAAAAAATAGAACACTACATGAGATGTTAGTTCATTCACATTTTTCATGTCATACATCATTTCATCATTCATCATATCAAATCTACATTCATACATTATATCAAATTTGCATCCATACATCACATCTTATTTGCATTCATAATCATAGCATAAAACATCTCATGTACACCAAGCTATAAAGATAGAAAAGTGACAAATGCAAATGGTACTCAAATAAAAAAATCTCTCTCTCTCTCTCTCTCTCTCACACACACACACACACACACACACACACACACACACACACACACACACACACACACACACACACACACACACACACACACACACACACACACACACACACACACACACACACACACACACACACATAGATGCAAAATTGGATGCTAGTTGAGTGCTATCTATCTCAAAATAGTAGAAACTGGTGCTAGCACACTAGTTGATACATAAAAGGACCAAAAATTGAAGAAAAATGAATCTTACTCTCTTCTTCCCCCTCACCTTCTATTGGTAGTGGAGGAAGAGGAGGAGGAGGAGGAGGCATATCAGGTCTCACTACAGGTCATGCACCTCCTAAATCTTTTGCATACTATGAAAATATGGGCTCTTGCTCTACCTCATTTGGCACAACTATCACATATGCTGTAGAATAGTAAGCTACCTAGTTGACTGCATCTAGATCTCATCCCATTACTACTCTTGTAGTCTATAGATCTCATGCTCTCAGTTTGCAATCTAGGAGTCTCACATAGCCTCCTTATTTGCAACCCTCCTAGTTATTTTTGCATAGTCTGGTATCCACTCTTTAGAACTCTTGATTCTGTGCCAGAGCATCTCCACCTTGGATCACTATAGTAGGCTGGTCCTACATCTCCTTGTCACCCTACTCAGCTGGTTGCTTGGCTTGCTGTTGCTCCTCCATGCATGCTCTCTCGATGTCTCCCCCAATGGCTCTTAGAGATCCCATCTCACCTTGAGATCACCTCTGACTTGTCCCACTCCCACCAGCATCTGGGTCTAACCTCATCTACCAATAAAGAATCTACACCTTACATGTCTAATGTCTCACTGTCTCCTATTGTGGCTATGATGGTTTCTGTGTCTACTATGGTGGTCCCTATGGTGCCTGGGTAAAAGCACAAACCTGTGTCACCTTTTATAAAGAAAAGTGATATCAGAATGTGACAGTTCAACATTAATGACAAAAAAAATGGTATTTGCGTTTAAAATATGAAGATGATGTAAACTGATGAAATGTGTAGAATTGTATGAATTTTATGCCTATAATTTTTATTATTTTTTTGACTAAGAATTTATTCATTTTATTTTATTTTGAAGTCCCTTTTTTAACTGTAAAAAATATAGGATGTAGTTCCCGTCAAACAAGTATATGCAAATCATCTTTTTTTGTTATGATTTGAAAATATTTTATAGATGACATGTATAGCTAGTGCACAAAAAAAGAAATAATTATTTTTGATTTATATTTTCTTTGTTATAAGTACTCAAGTTTGACCTTGTTAGAATCCAACAGTTTTTTCCTCCCGTCAAAACTTCCCTATCAAATCTATACCTTCTTGAAAAAAAATTACATGTTCATGAAGAGGATTCTCTCCTCTAGTGATAAATATATTTTTAAAATTTTTTTGATATGATTTACTATTTTTTTTTCATTTTTTGAGAGAGCATCTTCTGAAATGTTGAAATATCGACTTATAATATTTTTAGATTATAGCATATTATAACTTATCAAAACACTCAAAAATTTATATAATGATGATATTGAATCTAAAATCTATAAAAGGGTAGTTTTAGTTTTTTTTTAAAATTGAGTTTTGATAAAGAAATGAGATTTGACCAAAACAGGTTTTTGTATCACAAACGGTGACACAGATCTATGCTTTTAGCCGCCTATATTGGTTGGATCAATGTAGCCATCCCTATTAGATCTATAAATTGTGAAAAAGGATGACTCACAAAATGGGCTTGACATGTAGGAGTCATCCCTCCATCTGCTACCACAATATGTAATCCCACTATGTCACAACTAAGTTGCATGTATCTATTATTGATCTACTAGCATCTAATCTCAGGGACCATCCATGGTCCAAATCTATTGCTAGCCACATGTAGGAACAATGCTCCTGTGGTATGTCTTATGGCTACCCATACTATCACCATATGTGAGTTGAAGGGAATCTCTCCACAACTTGTATAGATCAACCTATCAGTGACCAAGAGATGAACATGTTTCCCAACTCCTCAGGTGCACCATCTCAATCCTTTGTCTCTCTCCAGTGTCGCCACACCATTGCTACTAGGTCATCTAGATAGCCTCTCCATTGCTTAGTCTTCCTTAGAGCTGTCTACATTAGCTGGCCTCTATATCAGCATATCTAAGGCTCCATGGGATGCTTCTCATCTGCAAAAATAGGCCTCATCACTGGCAAGTTCTCCCATGCCCATATCTGAAGAACATAGATCTCAGTAGCCATGCTCTTCATCTCATGGTAAACAATCTCATGCATCTCATACAACATGTGGGTGAGCATGCACTAACCCATACATATCTCTCTAGATTTTTTAGCATCATTTGCAACATCTGACCACATTCGCATTACAATCCATTCTGCCCTTTGTTTAGCATCAAGAAGTAGATAATGAATATACCCAACACTACTACCAGTCTATGTGTGTGTCCATGGGTGTGTACAAGTTCCTCCTACATGATGGCTTTGCCCATGATTAGATCCTCCTCAAAGATGACCCTTAGTGCCTCAGTGCCTATCTCTGACACTATATCAAACACCACTCACGGCCCATGAAAGGGTGTTCGCTATATCCTATAGATGTCATCTAGTATGACAATCATCTCTCCCTGAGGTAGGTGGAAAGTGTTCATCTCCACATGGAGATGCTCCACCAGTATAGTCAAAAGTTTGCGATTCACCAACATTGGTGGAATCTAGCAAAGGTAAGATAATCCTAGTCTATTAATGTGTTCCATATCGGCATCATTAAGCTATCACAACAAAGCTCCCTAGGGTGGGTAATGGGATCAAAATCTAACATCAAGAAATGTAACTTGCACACACAAAGAAAAGATGCAAATTATCAATCTCTGCTAAATAAATAAGATGAAAGAAAATGCAAAATTACAATGAAAAATCAAATCTAGAACTTTTAAACTTGCATTTCACACCAGAATTTTGTGCAAAATCTCATGTTCTCGTGTAATCTCATGCGAGATTACACATATTTGTGCAAGAACATATATCTTCATGTGAGAAGTGATCAAGCATTAGGAAAATAAATCACCCTTTTTAGGGCTTCTCATGTGACACATGGGTATCTCCCATGCAAGAAAACCTATTACACCAAGTGAAGAAGTACATGCCTGGTACTTCTTTGCATGAGAAGGGATAGGGTTCATATGAGGAGAGACATCCTCGCACAAGAACCAACACAATAAATTAAAAATGCCTAAAACATGATAAAAAACCTCAAAAAGCATGAAAAAATAAATGCAAAGCAAGGTTATAAACTACTCACTAGATGCCCATAGTTCGTCAGTTGATTGTGTCATCAGGAGTGTTCGAATCGGTGTGAATGCATGGGGACCACCATTTTCTCCTTAGAGCTCTCTTGTCCACAAAAGACAAAAGTGCAAATGATTTGAAAATAACCCTTTTGGCCCTTATATAGTATTTGACCTAATTTTTCAAAGTGCTTTGATTGACGTGAAACTCACCTTGCCTAATTTGGCTTCTTTGAATCCATTTTTGGGATTGAATTTGAAATTTGACACACTTAGACAACACAAAAACACATTTTAAAATTTTGGGACTGATGAGATCAAACACTTGTGTAGTCCATCCTTTTGATCCTTTGTGCATTTTGGAATTTGTTCAAATCAAAATTTCTTCAAAGTTTCAAAAATCTATGGAAAAATTCAACTCAAAGTCAACTTTGGTCAAACTTGGCCTTTTGGACCTCAAAATCACTTCAAATTAACTCCAAATTTTCTTCTAATCATTCTGATCTCTTCTATATTCTTCTAACTCTTAGATTTTTTCAATATCTCCAAACTACTGCTTTGTATCACCATTCTAGTGTGTCATCTTTTGATTTTCCTCCCAAGGGAGCAGGATGATTACATCATTGAGTCTTTCAAAACTTGCTTCAACTCAATCTTGATCTTATTACCTCATCACTTAGGGCATCTAATGACTCAAGGCATCTTGTTACCCTCTATCTAGCATCATAGATCTCCTATCTCATCTTTTTATCAGCTGATCAATCTTATAATAGTTTTTGTCAGAGATCAATGGATAGGTATTGGAATAGTCTAACCTTGACTCCTAAGGATCAAACCTCATTCTGGGGATGATTCTATGACTCGTGATAGATTTTTTTATCTCTTTTTATGGACTAGTATTTAGGTGTTCTATCTAGACTCTTGTAATGTCCCTATTTTAGCTGTTGACCAAGTGTGTGTGCGTTAGCCTTGTTCTACATGGTCTTGAGGGCTAACAAAGAGTTTAATGGGATCCTGGAGTGTTTTGGCCTAGTCATTTCCAATTTGGGCCAAAATGAAGTTGATTTACTCAATTTCAGGCATACTTACTATTTTTAGTAAGTCGACAGGACACAGTGCAGGTCAATTTTGGTGATTGGATTTGATACTCCTCAGTGAGAGCTTTTCGATGAGCTATCACTCACATTATTCAGAGTCCGATTGCTAATACATTTTAATGCTTGAAGTTTTATTAAAGTAATGTCTAATTTAATTGTAAAATATTAAAGTGTTACTTTAATATTTATTTTATGGGGATGTGTACCCAAGGGAGACATAAGGGGTATTTTAATATATGTTTTATATACTACACATCTTTTATCCCACATTGCCCATATGAGTTGAGCGAACCCTTGGAAATAGAATAAAAGGAAGCATTTGTGGCTTCATTAGCCAGGTTGAATATGAGAAAAAATTGGTGTGTGAGTTGCAGCTCTATTCTTGGCATTTGAGGACATCTATCCTCTCTTGTAACATTATAGATGTCATTCCCTTGGGGTTTGGCCTTTGGAATTCTTTGTTATTGGCTTCATTATCAGGCAATTTAGTTGTATTTCCAGCTACAGGCAGATTTGGTATTTTGCTCAAATCTTCTTCACTACTTTTCCGACACTTATGCCGCTTTGAGGGAATGATATTATGAAGGTAGTGGATTGATTGAAGGACAAGCACTCTAGCAGCAAGTTTGAAAGGCTGGGCTGGAGTATTATGTCAATACCGCTGAAGTAATTAGTGAGTTGATAAATCTACCATGTATTTGGTTTATGAATTCTAAAAATAACATTTTATTAGCAGTAGTTCAGTTCCACTTTGCATATTATTGTAGTTTCTTTCTTGTTTATGTTGTATCATACCAATTCCATGCACAATACCCAAAAAACAAACAAATGTTTGATTTTTGGAGTTATAAGGGGTTTAAAACATTAAGCAGAGAAATAAGAGGTTGAATGCAAATTGTTTGACAAAATTCCTTTCAGCCAATTGGTTTAGTTTTTTGGGACATCCAGGGGTGCCCATTACAACTCTGGGGGGTTAAACTCCATTCTAGAGATAATTCAAAAAAATTTCTTAGGATTAAGCTTTTTTCTGGAGATAATCCTAATTCTTGCTGTGAATTAAGCTTCATTCTGGGGATAATTCTAAGCTCTTGCTTGCGATCACTATTCAATGGATAGGTAGCAGGATAGTCTAAACCTTGTCTCTTGAGGATCAAGCCTTGTTTTGGGGATGATTCTATGAATCATGATTAATTTTGTCATCTTTTAATGGATAGGTATCGAGACATTCTAAACCCTAACTCCTGAGGATTGAGTCTCATTTTGGGAATAGTTCTATGAAACTTGACAATCTTTGCATTATCAATTTTAGCATCTAGGTATTCTATCTAGATCCCCTAATGTTAAGCTTTGTTCTAGAGATAGCCTTTAAAAGCTTATTAGCTTTAGTATCTAGGTGTTCTATTTGGATCCCCTAAGGTTAAGCTTCATTATGGAGATAATTTTTAAAAGCTTATCAATTAGTCTCTATGTCATCAATTTTGGAACCAATCTCATTTCTTTATCTATGCATCATACTTCTAATTTCCTTGAATTGAACATGCTGCTGACATATTCATTCAAAGAGGGGCAAATGTAATACCCTAAAATTGGCACACTGCCATGCTAAACCAATTTTGGTCTATTTAATCAGTCCTAAGTCATATTTTACTAAGCAATTCTAATTTTGATAATTGCTACTTGACCTAGGTGTCAAATACAGAAAACCCTAATTTGTATTAATCACATTATTTATTTAATTCCTAAGTATCAACTCAAATTAGCTATAATAAACCTATTGATTTAATTTAATTTAATTATAAGTGTTGATACTTTAATCAAATTAAAATTATCTCTTTAGCTAATGTATAAATAAATTAAATGTATTTGATTTAATAAGATATCTCCTCTTTTTAATTATTGAATTTAATTTTTCAGTTAATTAAGAATATCCATTTATGAGGTTATATTATATTTTATTAAATTAAATATTTTGTCCAAATCTTCTCTTTAGTTCAAAAATGGAAATTGTGGGTGGACTAAAATCAGAAAATGAATTAAATTAGTTAACTCCTTATTCCACTCAAAATTAAATCATTTAACTCCTTATTCCACTCAAAATTAAATCAGTTGACTCCTTGTTCCATTCAAAAGCAATCAATTAACTCCCTTGTCATTAAGAATTTTTCATTCTAATTGAACCTCATCTTCAATCTTAACCATTCATTTTGATTGATCTTGACCTTTGATAATTCCTGGGGTTCTATTTAAGGAGCCTTCAATTCATCATTAGGAAGGTTGAATTGAATTTGCATCAAACTTATGTTGGAATATTTACTCATCTTTCTCACACTTTCATATCTTTTTGATGGGGATAGAATGGACACAACAGGAAAAGGGAAATTGTATTAACTATGAAAATAAGCTAGTGCATTCAGTACAGAGAAAATAGACTCCAAAACATGCCCCAAGGGCTTACAATAACACAAAACTGGAGATAATTTCTCCTTTTGGTACCTCCTCTCAAATTCCACTCTGAACTACCTTTTACAATGCCAGTAATGTCCTTAAATAGACCTCAAAGGGTTAAGGACTAGGAGTATATTCTAGAAAGTGCTAGTAGGCATCCACTGACCAAGTAGAAGGCTCCAGAAGCCATGTTAGAAGTTGGTGAGAAATCTAGAAGAATCCAAAAACGGTAACCAAACTTCTGGGAGGCATAACTTTTGAACCATAGCTTCGATTGACGAACCGTTTACATTTTTGGAAAGCTCTCAAAGCGCTCTATAGCCTTATGAGGAGCTCAGCTTGTCCCCCATTTTTTGTCCCTTTTTGAGGTCATTTAATGCCCCTAACCTGACTTTGAAGCATTTTTAGGAGGTCTCCAAAAATCAAAAAAATGCAATAACTTTCAAACCGTGGGGCCTTTTGACCTGATTCTTTTTCTAGAATGCTCTAAATTACAATTAATTTCATTCAGCCAATTTACACCTTCTAGTTCACCAAAATGATGGCTCAATTACATACCCCTATTTTTTTGGCATTTACATGTATCCCAAGGTGTTCAAATACTTTATCCTAGAACACTGATAGTGGAATTGTGAGAGTTGGAACCTTTATTTGACCCAAATGGATATCTAGAAATGAAAACACATGAAATAGAAACTAAGTCTAAGTACATTTTTGTTTGGGTGACACACGATTGCCCTTATACCTCTGGATGCTCCTGCATCACTTTTATTTCTTGCATTATAATATCATCTAGATTTTAAAAATGCATTCATTTAGCATAGTATGCTCTTTTATTTCTTAGTTTAATTACATCTCATCTAATATAATTTGCATTCTCATTTAGCTACAAATCCTTCATACTAGATGTCTAGTTGCCTGGTTCTCATTTTGAGAGCAAAGGAAAAATCCTTTTAGTTAGAAGGTAATAGGTTGAACTATTGGATTACTTAGATGAATAATCTCATATTCATTTCAGGATGATTTTTTAGATAATGACCATGTTGAAGTGTGTGTAAGGATCTAAGGCCTGCATTTCACATATACATAAGTAACTATGAAGATGCTATTGTTGGAAATATAAGAGGAGTAACTAAGAGGGGAGGGGTGAATTAGTTACCACTAAAATAAATCCGAGATCCCTTAGATGTCAGTACAAAATAAACTCTAAAAACTATACTTTATTGATGCTCGACAAACACACAGAAAAATGTTGTAACTTAGTAAAAACTAAAAATGATTGGCAAATACTTAACATTAAAATATTAAGATGTTCTCTATGATTACTTGGAAGCCCAATTTGGGAAAAGCCACCAATTGTAACTTGTTATTGATTTTCACTCTTATGAAGTGAGACCTATTAGGAGCCAACCCTATTAAAGGTTACAAAATACACTGTTAGGGGTGACTCTATTAGAGGATTTAATCACCTTATTAGGAGTGGCCTTGTTGGAGGTCTTTGGACAATTCAATAGAAATTACAACTTGTTAGAGGATTTACAAATAACTATTAAGTCAACTCTGTCAAGATATTTAGATCATTGATACAATGGTGAGAGAGTAAAAATGACATGACCTAATATGGATGCAACTAAATTGATGTTTAAAGATCTCAATTATGGCTTATATTTTATCCTTCTTGATCAAATGTATCTTTTCATCTCCAAAAGAATATTCTACCTATCCTTTTGATTCACTTCCTCTTTTCATAATTAAATCTTCAATTATCTTCCATGCATTCTCACACTCTTGCTAACCCTCAAATTGACCTTATATTTATATATTTCATATTATCAAGTTAGCTAGAATATAACTTAGAATAATTAATATTCATTTCTTTAGTTGGCTAGACCTAACAGACAATTCAATTGAACTTAATATGCCAAAACAAGAAAATTCTTTGTTAGTCGACCCAACTTAGTAGACACTAACTTAGAAATGATTTTCTTGTGTTAACCATGTTAACTTAGTCAACACTGGATATATGCAAAGTTCCTTTGGTAACCAAGTGAGCTTAATTAATAGTGGTTCCATCCAACATTTCCTTTATTAATTGAGTGAGCTCAGTGAACACTTAGCTTTCACAAACTTTCCTTTGGCACCTAAGTGAACTTGGTAGATATTGAATTCTAAACTAGGAAAATTTTTGAATTCTCGATAGTCATAAAAAATTGTCTCCAATGTTCGAGTGAGATCAACATACATTGATTGATAATAACATGGAATTTTGTGTAACATCAAATACAATACACAATTAATCAATTGTTCCAACAATCTCCCTCTTTGGCATTGATGGCAACACAACATGCCATAATGCAATGAAATGTTTGGAGCAAGAATAAAGTAAGGAACATATCCTTAGTTTCATTCTAATTCTCATACATGAGAACTCCCTCTATCATTGTTTTCTCACTCTGTCAGGAAACTTTTTTCTGCTACAACTTCTTCTACCTTTGATATCAAACCAAGTTCATTCTCCCTTTTTAAATTTCTTTACAAAATTTCTATGAGATGTGACAAAAAACTTCTCCCTCTTTGAAATCTCATGTCAAAGACAATAAATAGTGAATATCAATGTACCTCAAGTACTAATTCATTTGCAATATGCCCTTGTCAATATTACACTAACTAAATGATCTTCAATAATGCTCTAGTTCATGCATCACTATACTTCATTTAGTGAGCTTCAGATAGGGAAATGACCCCCAACTTACCTCTTAGATATAGAAATCTATCGTTAGGTAATGGCTTGGTGAAATATGTCTACAATTTGTTCTTTTGTATTTACATATTCCAATCTAACTTCTTTATCTTGAACCAATTCTCTCAAGAAATGATATTTTATAGAAATGTGTTTTGTTTTGGTATGCATCACTAGATTCTTTGATATATTGATTGCACTGGTGTTATCACAGTATATAACCACTAGATCCTTGATCTCTATGTTCATACCTACCAACAATTGTTTGAACCAAATGATATTAGAACAATTGACTGCTGCTGCCACATATTCTACCTCTACTATGGAGTGAGAGATACAATTTTGTTTCTTGCTTGTCCAAGATACTAGTCTTTTACCAAGAAAGAGTGCTCCACCACTAGTGCTTTTTCTGTCATCAATACTTCTTGCCCAATCAGCATCTATGAATAATTTTAAATCCAAATTTCCTCCTATTAATTTGTAGCATAAACCATATTCTTCAATACCTTTAAGATATATCATGATTCTTTTGATTGCCATCATGTGATTTTCTTTGGGATTTTCTGAGAGTCTTGTGATCATACTGACTATTGATACAATATCAGGCCTTGTATGTACTACATACTATAAATTTCAAATTATTGATTTGTATGTGGTCTTATCTACCTCTTTGGACTCATCATTTTTGGAAAGCATATGACTAGTAGACATAGAGGTTCTGACCAGTCTTGAATCTTCCATTCTAAATGTCTTTAGTATCTTCTTGACATATTTGGATTGAGTAATGTCGATACCATCTTTCTTCTATTGAATCTACAATCCAACAAAGAATTTTATGTCTCCAAACATAGATATCTCAAATTATTTAATCATTTATTCTAAAAATGGCTTGCACAAGTCATCATTTCCCATGAACAAAGTATCATCAACAAATATCTCTACCAACACAATCTTTTTGTCTGGTCCTTCTTTGATAGACAGACTACTATTATAATTTATTCTTTGAAAACCAATTTGAATCAAGTAGTTATGAAGTCTTTTATACCAAGCTTTGGGAGCTTGCTTGAGACCATATAATGATTTATGTAATTTGCAGATCACATCTTTTTTTCTTGGATCGACAAAACCTTTAGTTTGTTCAATGTAGACTTCTTCACCAAGAATTCTATTCAAGAATGCAAAATTTACATCCATTTGATAAAATTTAAATCTTTTGTGAGCTACCTATGCTAGTAAAGTTCTAACACCTTCTAATTTTGCAATAAGAGAAAAAGTTTCACCATAATCAATACCTTCTTCTTGAGAATAGCCTTTTACATACCAAATTTACTTTGTTTTTGGAAACTTTTCCATCTTCAGCTATCTTATTTCTCAATACCCACTTTGTGCCAATTATATTTTTATCCTTGGGTTTAGGAATAAGAGTCTATGTTTTTTTATTCTCTATTTTTTCTATTTCCTTATTCATTTCTTCAATCCAACTTTCATTATCCAAAGTATCTTTAACATTTCTAGCTTAAAATTCAGCAAGTAAACATACAACTTTCCATTTTTTTCTTGTCATTGTTCCATCTAATTTGTCTCTAATGATCTGATCAAGTGCATGATGCCTTCTAACATATCTTGCTAACACAAGTTCTTTGGATTTATAATTAGTTTCACTAATTTCATCATGAACTTCTGTATCAAGCTTGGGTCCCACTATCTATGACTTAGGTCTATCAGACTTGGTTTGCTCTACCATGGTAGCCTCTGACTGAAACCTAAGTCCTTTAGATTGTGACTTGGGTTGCATTGTCTTCAACTCGATAGCTATTGGAGATTTTAGGGACTTGAGAGGTGAGGCCACCTATCTACCAAATAGATTTGGTAGGGTATTAGGTTCGTAGTAAACAAATCTTCTGGAATCCTTAGGCTCTTTGCTGCTTTCTTCTTCACTCTTTTCTAGAAACTCATCTATTCTCACATGTTCACTTTCTATGATTTTATGAGTAGAAAAATTCAAGAACTTGTATGCTTTACTTTTGTAGGAGTATCCTATTGATCCACTTTTTACCCTTTAACCATTTTGCAAAAGTGGAAAATTTTGTGTCTCAGTCAAGGCTAGGTTTTAAGTTTCCTTAGGTGGAAAGAGCCTTCATCGAGTTTTTCATTTTTTCCTTCCCCCACATTTCATAGCCAGGTAGTTTTCCTTTATGTTGTGAGTCTTACGGGTAGTTTAGTAACTAACTTGATGGAGATTCTTGCAACATGCAAAAATTATTGACAAAGTTGAGCTTGCTCATAGTTTATCATATTCGCAATGAAAAGAAGAAGCTTGTGGAAAATTGAGCTTCACCTTCTCCTTGGCAGGTTTTCAATCCATGAAGGTGATTTTTTGCCAAGAGAAACAACTGATGCTCATTGATCCATGTAAGAAGATAATGAGGTATCTTATGGTAAATTCCTATTTTCACTGCAATATACTACCTTGGGAAACATTCAAGATTCATCATAATGCTCAAAATCATATCAAGCAAAAAACTCAAAATTGACTTCTTCTTGACGAGTTTTCAATCCATGAAGTCCATTTTCTACCAAAGGCAATTGTAAAGGAAAAGAAACAAGGAAGTGGGCCCCTTTCGACTTTCAAAGTTTTTTTAAACTTCCCCGAACCCAAAGGAAGTATTAACTCAAAGGATAAAGCTTAAAAGAAAGCCTAGGCAAAGAAATGAAAATCATCTTCTCCTTGGCAAGTTTGCAATCCATCACGTTGATTTCCTGCATTCAAAAGAAAATCAACTTTTTAAGTGGACTGGACCCACAAATTGTACAAAAAACATCTCAAGATGATAATGGAAGTAATCTAACCATTGTAGGAAAGGTATACTAAGTAGAATTCGACTAGGCAAATATTTCCTTATGGGGTACTCTATTCATAATTTTTCAAAAGTTAAAGGGAAACATGAAAGTAAGTGTGAAAGAATGGAAAATGACTGTTGGACCAACAAAAATAGTGAAAAGATAGAAATCTCTATTAGAGCTCCTGCATTTATCATTTCAACAGATTTATCCTTTAATTCATTCATGTGGCACAAATCCTAAAGATCAATGGGTGAATTGAGACTCCTATATAAATGGAAACATAACAATTATTCAAACTACTACTTTTTCTTGAACTTTTATTCTATGAAATTTCATAATTTTTCCAAACAACTTGTAATTATGAATTAAATATTTGGTTCTTCTTCTAGATTCAAAATTTCAATTCATTTCATTACTAGATAGAATGGCAAACAAGTTTGTGGATTTTGATGGCTGAATGGAATCAAGTCCACATTCTAAAATTTCACAAATACTTCACTCCATTGTTATGATATGCAAGACTTCCAAAAGAGGCTGAGATAGGAGTTGATTCATCCCATAACTAAGAAGCTTAGAGGATGTTGATTAGTATAAATAGCTAGTTTCCTAGTGGTAGTCCAAGCTCCAGAATTGATTTATGAATACATAAATTATTATAATCTAGATACTAGATAGATTGTGTTACCAGATGATACAATATCAGTCTCCATTAATAGGCAAATTGTGGTAAATTGCCTCTGAGTTCTAGAATGGGAAGAGTTTTTAGATTTGACAGTAGGAGGAGTAGTCTCTATGTTCTCCATGAAGAAGATGGTTTGGAGGAAGGAGATTATGTAGTCTTAGTTTCAAAAGCCATAGAGCACCAAGAGTAAGGTCCCCAAAACTCTATTTGGTACTAATCTCAAACACGAGATTGTAGACATTCTAGTTCTCCTACATAGACTAAAAGGTGAGGTAGAATCTCTAAATTTCTTTGAACAATGTTTCTTTTTGGTACATGTTATTTGTTTAGATATGTACTATATAGAATGAGCTCATGAGGTAAGTGAAAATATTTCCAATTCTCTCAGTGTCGTGAAGTCCTACAACACTTTCTATATGTCTTCCTTTCTAATTTACATGCTAGCATCTCTACAGTTATGGCCAAGCCTCCCAAGGATAGAAAATTTTCTCAATGATGTGAAGTATTATGAGTTCTATCCATGTCTGCAATTGCAAAATAGTTATGTAGAGTATGTCAAAGTTAATGATGCATTCACTATGATAATTTGTAGGGAGCTCTAGGGATGCCTATAGAGAAGATTTAGCCTAAAAAAAATGACAAATATTAGTCAATTCAGAAGTTATTTTATTTAGTTCTCATCTTTCTTATATTTGCACCTTATAGCTTTTGATGGATTCCCCTTGAAGCTGCCCAAATATTCGAGCAACATGATTGTGCTGATAGAGATTATGAGGTAGGTGATCTAACTGAACATGCTAAGTAGGAGCTTGAAGAAGAAGTAATATCAATTCCCTATAAAAGTAGGAGCTTTCAGTTATGAGTCCTGATCTAATGCAAAGAATATGCTTAAAGTGTTTGAGATGCTGTACAAATTGGAGATGTATGAGGTCTTGAGACCTATTTTTGATCTGAACAGATACACTAGGGAGGTGTTGTAGATTGGGAGTATGATCAAACACATTACCACTATATAGGATTTTTGGGTAGATTGTAAAGATGAATTTGAAAGTTGAGATTGTGCTTTTGCCAGGCTCACAGTGGAGCAAATCAAAACATACAATATCAATTTTGGTGTTGAGTGACTTGAGGATGATGGGCAACATATGTATAGTAATACACATTTTACTGTGTTCAGAAACACTACTATTAGTTTAGATCCTTATGAGGATGCTGAGGAGGACTTGGAAATCATGATGGCCCAAATCATCAAAAGAACTAGAAAGTGGGTTGAATGGACTACTATGAGGAGGAGTAGAAGTAAAAGCAAGTCAGCTCAAGCTTCTCTAGTAGTTGCAGCTCCTTCCTCCTCTCAAGGTGGCACAATAGGTGTAACATTGGCCATCACTCAAGGACCAGCTCAACCATTAGGAGGAGGTGACATTCCTCGAGACAAGAACATTCCCATGGCTAATACTTTTCATGATGGCTCCCTCCCAGTCATTGGAACCCAAACAGAGGCCAAGAAGAAGAAGATTGAGGAGCCAAAAGATAGTGCTACCACCCTATTTTTCTCTCCTCATGTCACTCTAACTCCCTCACCTCATCATAGTCCAATTCTACAATTCTACAACCAAGTAGCTCCCCAATGCAGATAGTGGATTTGGGAGATGGAAAGAGTAGTAGTAGTGAATCTACTAAATTAGATGAGGCAACTAATAAAACCTCAGAGGTGGAGAAAGGCCAGAGTTCTTCCAAGCTCATTTCTTAGGCCTCAAAGAATCCCTTCTCTTCGACTGTGATGGAAATCACTCCAGTCAGGAAGAAGATGTTTAGCATAGACTCACTTGGGATGACCTCCAAGGTGATAGGCACAGATTCCTAGTTGGAGGACACTTTGGAGAAGAAGAGGAAGATGAAGGATGAAGGTGATCTAAACAAGGATGCCTTATCTCTTGTAGTTTTCTCTAGGAATGCTTTAAGTAAGGTCAAGAAGAAAAAGATCCGGTCTATCCTTGGATAAGATCTTGAAATTGGGCACCTAACAATGGAGATTGTGAAGCCCACCAAGGATGGATGAATGGAATATATGACCACAAATGATTTCACTTTGCACTTGGTAGATCGTGGAGAAGCTAGACATGGCACCAAGGTTGGCTTATGGAAGTCAACCAATGAAATAATTGAAGGACAACTAGAAATCCTCAAGTTGTCAAAGGTTAGGATGAAGGAAGAGATAGAGGAACTAAATATATTTATTAGAAAACTAGTCACTCCACTAGCAAGTATCTCCAAAATGTTTGTAATAAGTAATCCTATTGCTATTGAGGTTCAAGTTCTTATCTCTCAGCTTTAGGAAGATAGACACTTTGGTCAATTTCATAAGGATTGGATTGGGAAGCTCAAATTGGAGGGAGTCTCCATTATAGAAAAAATTGGAAATGTTATCTTGAGATTAGAAATAGAGAAGGATAACATCTCAATAAATATAAATACTTTGGCCAGAGAAAGAGTGAAGAGTGATGATTGTATCTCTCTTTTGAAGATGATTATTCAAATGAAGGGAAAGGAAGTTGACAAAGCAAAAATCTTTCCAAAGGGAGATGAACCTCTATTTCAAATGGCTTCAGAGCATGTAGTTCAAATAAAAAATGATCTTGTTAGAAAATAAAGGACTTAAGGAGATAGAGGATAATGTGAAGAAGGACCAAGACAAAGGTTTCAAGCTCATGAGGGGTTTACATATAGATTCAAAGACTAGTGGTCAAGGGAAAGGACTGATGAGAATAATCATCATGCAAGAGAATTTCTCCAAATTCATAGATAGTCTGATGGATGTATCCTCCTATAATGAAAATAGAGTTTTGAAACTCCAAAAAGTTAGTGGATGCATGCATGTGGCCATAGAGGAATTGTAAGATTGATTAAATGTTGGGAAGGAGTTAGCTAGGGAGCATTCAAAGTGGCTCTTGAGATACACCAACATACACATGCCTAGGCATGAAGAGATAATCCTAATAGTTGTTTTTTCTAAGGCCTATAGGGAAAATTAGAAAACAGAAAGAAGGAAAAGTGATTCATATTTTTCCCCTTTCATTTTCTAATATAATCATTGTAATATGATAAACTAGTTTCTTACCATTTGTCATTCTTTTGAGGAGATTAACTGACTGAACTTATATTATAATGGTCATCTCATAACCCTATATGTATGAAATTGAAGGATTAATAAAAGGTTAGCTAATTTTTGGTGTTAAGTACTTGATGTTGTAGAGTCAATTGAATGGTATTTAGTATCAATTATTTTCTATTCCATTTCTATAAGTTGTTAATTACACATTTTCTCTTTGATCTAAATTGAGGCAAGGAACAAATAGAGTTTCATTCCCTTGTTTTGAAGTAGTGAATGGATGTGATAAGTAGTATCATTGCATGTTCAAATAGAAATCTCTTAGATGTTATTCCCTTCAATTAAATCTTTCATTCTCTGTAGCTTAGATTATAGCTAAATTAGTTTAGTATTCATTGCTATGTCATTTTGAGTTATTAAGCTTTGTGAGTTCATAAGATGTGTGGGTTCATGAACTTAATGAATTCTTCAAAAATCACTTCTTGCCTAAGTTAGGTCTTGTTGAGGCCTGACTCAGTTTTATCTCTCCTATTATTGGGTCAAGAACACACTCCATGTAAGTTTAGGAATGAAACATAATTCATTGCAAATCAATCATAGGGAACTATACCTATTAATTCAAAGAAAAGTTAGCCTTTTTAGAAGAAACTTTTCAACTATTTGTAATAAGATATTACTCAGAGTTTTGGGTAATTAAGAGTTAGAATCAGAAAGAACAATCTATTTACCAATAGATTTGGTGACTCTATTGGGGAGACGAATATTTGCTTGACTAATAAGTGTATATCATGAGGGAAGATGGTACTACCTCATGAGAAATTTTTTCTAGTACTCCAACCTAACCTTGGTTTCCAAGACGACAAAGAAGACATAATTTCATCCCTTAATACATTTATTTGGAGAAATAGGAGGAATGCTAAAAATTATAGGAATGCTAGTCAAGTATTGTAAGAGGAAGAATCAAGAGTCAAAGCTTTAGAAAGAGCTATTTAGAAGAGAGACATCTAAAGAGCAGAAAGAAAATTGAGACATGAAGCTCAAAGACAAAAACTAACCTAACACCCTAGAACAAACAAGGTTCCTTATAAGTACCAAAGAACAAGGTCGGTGAGACCCTATTTTTGATAAACTTATAGAACTTGGCTTTCCCATCCTAGACATTTTGAAATGGAAAGGTAAAAAGTAGAGTTGGAGTAGACCACCTTCCCCTGTAAGGAGTCAAAGCACTTCATGTACTACCTATTAGGTTTTGGCCCTGTACAAAATCATTGCTCCCCTAGTTGTCAATTTTCTACCATACCTTGCTAGAAAAATTATGGCTCCCCCTTGGGTTGCAGCAACAGGACCATTAGCACTAACAACTTATCACCCACTCCTAGCCAGTTCAAGGAAGAATTTCCCTAAATTTTTAGGTGATGGGAAGGTTACCATAGATGAACACATTAAGGCATTATTTGTAGCTACTCACATCTTGGGAAATGCACATGAGGATGTTTCCATAAGATTATTTGTGGAAACCTTGACAAAAAGTATAGTAGACTAGTTCTATCATCTAGATGATGGCTCAATCACTAATTGGGGTACAATGAGAATGGCTTTCAAGGCAAGAGTTAAAACTACAAAAGATGAACATGTCTTGTTAACACAATTTACATCTATTAAAAATCAACCCACCATGAGTATGAGGGATTATGTTTCTAGTTTCAATAAGATTACTAGTAGAATTCCAACTGCTAACAGGCCCACCATCGATAATCTAAAAACCTTCTTCATAAGTGTGATACCTCCAAATATTAATTATGACTTAAGAAGGGCACATCCCATAGATTTAGTAGACACACAAAAGAAGGTGATTGAATTTGAATATGATTTGATTTTTGTAGGAAAATGGAAGTGAGAACTTCAAACTAAAGAAAGTTCCAGTAACACCACATCAGCTAATGAGATGATTAAAAAACTATCAAATGAGTTGGTAGTAGTAAAAAGGTAATTACCTGAATTCAGTAATTCTTAGTAGTACAATTATCAAAATTTTTCAGGAAGGAATAATGATGTAAAATTCCCATAGCCTATAGGTTCACAACCAAGGTTGGCAATTGAAGTGGCACCAAAAAAAGGAAATATGTGTGTGTTTCATTTGACAATATATCATGATAGTGAGAGCTATTTGGAAACAACTTGTATGCAATAGTTGTGGTCCACCAATGAGTTGAACATTGCAACTCCTTATTTTTAGTTGGATTCATACTCAAATGGTGACTTTGAAAATTTATTTTTAGAGCATGAGTCAGATTCTGAAGCAAAGGATGAATGTTATGTGACCATTGATGGAACTTCTTACATAGTATTGACTTGAGGTTAAAGGCAAAATAATCAATCCTCCAGTCATGCTCACAAGAATGACCCTAGTTCTTCAACAATTAATATTCATGTTGATCAAGGAGTATCCATATCTCAAATAGGTAGGGACACAATTTCCTTTAGTTTCATTCAATTCTGTGAAGAATCAAAAATCCAAATTTCCCCTATAGATTATTTGAAGTCTCATCCCTTTGAGTTGAAAAGACTGGTAGATCATTGTAAAGGGAATACTTTAGATTATTATCACAATGTGACCATGGAAGAGAGAGATACAACTTTCACATCTAACCTATTTAATCAAGAAGATTCTATTGTCCTAGCAACCTCTCCTAGGCAAAAACCTGATCCTTTCTATATTTCACTATACATCAATCGATGCAAACTAAGCAACTACATAATATATTTAGGTGCGTCAGACAATGTTATGCCTTATTCTATAGTTAAGGCTCTAGGTATCAACCTTACTAAATTTCATGGGAGATGTAACTCTTTGGATGCCAAGGAAGTTCCCTTTCTTGGATGGATTAAAGATGCTCAAGTAGCCTTAGCTTTTCATCCAAAAAAGAAACTCTTACTGACTACTCTAGTGGCAAATATCCCAGCAAGCTATGGGCTTCTCTTAAGCATGAGTTTTTGTTGAGACTTAGGAGGAAAAATAAAATTGGACTTGTCTTAAGTACTAATACTCACTGGGAATAAAAAAGTTAAATTAAAACTTGAAGAAAAAGAAAAATTCACTGTGCTGAAGTCAGATGATCCTAAAGCTCAGATCCTCTATCAAGAACTAGAATTTGGCAATTACATGTTATTTACTAAAGACATTCTGAATGAGCAAGAAACTAAAGACTCAAAAATGAAAGCCCTAGGTAAAGAGAATGAGTCATCATCTATATGGACATTGGAATTTGATGGAAGTTATTCCTCGTTAGGATCTAACATAGGTGTAGTGTTAATAACACCTAAAGGAAAACCTAAACTCATGGCTTTTAAATTGGAGTTTGGAAATAAAAATAATAGTGTGGAATATGAATCTCTACTCCTAGGGATAAAAACTATGAAAAAAAAAGGAATAAAGATCTTGAGAGCTTGAGGTGACGTAGGGCTCATTGTAAGACAAATTAAGGGGCAATACTTCATGAAGAATAAAAGTTGAAGAATTATAGAAACAAAGTTTGGGATGAAATAGAAGGTCTTGATGCCTTTTCTATCGAATCAATACTAAGAGAGATGAATGACAAAGAAGATTCATTAGCGATTTCTACTTCTCTATTGCTACCCCATTCGGAATTAAAAGATAAGAAGTGCTAGATTGAAATTATGTATCGAGCCTCTATCCTAGACAATATAGAATCCTGGAAAGTTTTTGAAGATGACAAGAGCTTGTAGTTGTTCCTAGAAAATGGAAAACTTAATGTTGGACATGAATCAAATGATGATAATCATGAAAATATGATGTCAAGTAGAAAGAGAATCAAAATGATGAAATCCAATTGCAAGGTAATATAATCCCAACATACTTTGTATCTTTAGAAAAATTGTTCAATAGACATGATGCTTACATAAAGAAAAAGAGGACAAAAAAAGGGCCTACTACTAGTGAGTATGAAGGGGTGAATATTGGAGATACCCATGATGCCAAAATGATTAATATTGGAAAATGTTGTTCGCTTGAAGAGAAAGAAGCTACAATTTTTTTTTTCATAGAATAATAGGATGTTTTTTCCTAGAGTTACAAAGACTTGAAGAGCTATTGAGGTGAGAAGGTAAAACATCAAATTCCCCTAAAACTTGATGTAGTTCCCTTTCGACAAAAACAAAAGAATTACAAACCTAAAGTAACAGATGCTATATTTTGGGAAGTTGATAAGATCTTGAAGGAAAAAATCATCTATCCCATCCATTACTCCACCTAGATAGCTAATATAGTACCAATCAAGAAGAATAATAGAGAAATAAGGATCTGTGTTGACTTCTAGAATCTGAACTATGCATCCCTGAAGGATAATTTCCCTCTCCCCAATATGGATTACTTACTACAAATAGTGGCTAGAGCTCAAATGATGTCCATGCTTGATAGGTTCTCAAGTTATAATCAAGTTGAAGTGGAAGAAAAGGATCAGCATAAAACAACATTCACCACTCATTAGGGTACATTTGCATATCACAGAATGCACTTTGGGCTCATTAATGCTGGCACTACATTTCAAAGGTGTATGAGTAAAACATTTTTTGATCTAAAGGACCAAATTATAGTTATATATTTGGATGACCTCACTGTGTTTTCAATGAAGAGAAAAGATCACATAGAAGATTTGAGGAAGGTATTACAAAGGTGTTGGGAACATGGAATCTCACTTAATCCCAAAAAATCTATTTTTTGTGTGATAAAGGGAAAGCTCCTTTGTCATATAGTTTCTGAAGAAGGTTTTAGAATTGATCCCAAATGAGTTGAAGCCATTTGAAGATTGAGCCTACCATAAAATAAAATAGGAGTTGAATCATTTTTTGGGCAAGTGAATTTCCTTAGAAGTTTTGTACCAAATTTTGTAGAAACCACTAAGTATATCATAGACATGATGAAAGGAAATTCAAATTTTAAATGGACTGAGATGGGAAAGCAAGCCTTTCAAAATATAAAAACTACTATAGATAATGCTCCAGTGTTATGCCACCTAAATTATAAGAAATATTTCATCATTTACTATTATGCCTCTGAACATACTTTATTAGCAATGCTTTTGCAAGATAATGATGAAGGGGTACAAGCCCCAATAGCTTTCATGAGCATACCTTTGAAAAATCATAAGTTGAAGTACTCATAAATTGAGAAACATGCTTTTGTAGTAGTCAAAGAACTTAAAACTTTTAGATTTTACATCTTGCATTTGCATTTTGTGTTCTATGTCTCAGATGTAGCTATAAAAAGTGTATTAATACAACGGGATATAGGGTGTAATGCCAAAGGAACATGGATAGCCAAGACACAAGAATATGATATAGAAATTAAACCTACCAAACTAGTAAGGGGTAATGCCTTGTGCAGAGTGATTGTAGAAAACAAGATCGTTGAAGAACCAGAAGAATTGGGAGAAAAGTAATTAGTTTTGGCTGTAGGTCTGCATGATCCTTGGTTTGAAAATATTACCTATCTACTAACATATGAAGAATGTCCAAAAAGCTTAACTACAAGAAAAATGAGAGATCTTAAATTGAAAGCAGCTAAATATGTAATTTAGGATGGAAAATTGTTTTAAAAAGCCATAGACGGTACTTTCCTCAAATGTGTAGACAAACAACAACATGAAAAGATATTGATAACATTTCATGATGAAACCTTTGGAGGGAATTTCTCATCCTCAGTCATGGCTTTTAAAATATTAAGATAGTGTTACTATTTGTTAGGAATGTTCAAAGATGCCTATTCCTGGGTGGCAAAATGTGAAAAATATAAGATGTTTGTTGGGTGTCCTCAATTAGCCACACTTCCACTAAGGCCCATCATCATCGAGGGGCCTTTTCATCAATGGGGTCTTGATTTAATTGGTCTGATTAACCCAACATCTAGTGCTGGTCACTAGTATGTTATAATGATGACTAATTACTTCACTAAGTGGGTGGAAGCCAAATCAACTAAGAAAACTACATCTAAAGTAGTATGTGAATTCATTAAGGAAAACATACTGGTAAGGTTTGGCATTCCCATCAAATTGGTGATGGACAACGCAACATATTTCTCTTCAATTGAGATCACCAAGTTTTTTTTTGAGCATGGTATTATAATTAGTCATTTATTTGACTATTTCCCATAAGGAAATGATGAAGTTGTGTCCAGTAACAAAAATTTGATAAATATCATCAAGCAATTGGTGTTAGACAATCAAAAAACTTGGCACAAGAAAATTCATAAGGTACTATGGGCATATAGGGTAACACCTAAGATGGAAATTGGTATATCTCCTTTTAAATTAGTCTATGGAATTGAGGCTAATCTCCCATTACCTTTGGAATTGGCTATGAACAAACTTAGGATAGTAATTGAAGTTGATATCTATAAAGATGGCTTAGAAAAGAGGATTTTGTACTTGAGTAAGCTTGAAGAGGAAAGAGAAGAAATCATATATCATATCACTCAACACCAGATGTGAGTGAAGAGTTTATTCGATAATAGGGCAAGATTATAGAAATTCATGGTAGGAAACAATGTGTTACTATGGGATAAGCAAAGAGCTCCAAAGAATATGCATAAAAATTTTGATAACTTATGGAAAGGCCCATTCATGATTCATTGGGCATTCGAGAATAATTCTTTCAAATTAGCTTATCAAGATGGTGAAGTGCTACATTTGACCTACATTGGTCAGGATCTGAAGCTTTATCAAATTTCTAATTGAAAATAGGTAACCCCTATATTGTATTATAGTTGCATTTAGTTCCTTTCTTTACTTTCCTAGTTAGTTTTTCTTTCTTGCCTTTCCTTCTTTGTTTTTCCCACTTTAGTTTTGTTGTGTAGCCACCTTTATTTTTGCAAAACTAGAGATTTTGGATTCCCTATTTGGGTATAGTCTACCCAAGTCCCCAGTTAGAGCCAACTATTGCCCCACTTTTCACCCTATAACCATTTTGCAAAAGTGGAAAATTTTGTGTCTTAGTCAAGTCTAGGTATGTCTAAGTCAATTTTTAAGTTCCTTTAGATGGAAAAAGTCTTCATTGGGTTTTTCATTTTTTCTTTCCCCCACATTTCATAGCCGGGTGATTTTCCTTTATGTTGCGACTCTTAGAGGTAGTTTAGTACCTAACCCAATGGAGACTCTTGCAACATGAAAAAATTATTCAAAAAGATGAGCTTGCTTATGGTTTATCATATTTGCAATGAAAAGAAGAAGCTTGTAGAAAATTGAGCTTTGCCTTCTCCTCAGTGGGTTTTCAACCCATGAAGGTGATTTTATGTAAAGAGCAACAAATGATGCTCATGGAACCATGTAAGAAGATAATGAGATATCTTATGGTAAATTCCTATTTTCACTAAAAATTACTACCGTGGGAAACATTCATGATTCATCACAATGCTCAGAATCATCTCAAGTGAAAAACTCAAAATTGACTTCTCCTTAGTGGGTTTTCAACCCATAAAGTTTGTTTTCCACCAAAGGCAATTGTAAAGAAAAAGAAATAAGGAAGTGGGCCCCTCTTGAATTTTTTAGTCTTTTTAAACTTCCCCAAATCCAAATGAAGTATTAAGTCAAAGGATGAATTTTAAAAGAAAGCCTAGGCAGAGAAATGAAAATCATCTTCTCCTTGGCAGGTTTTCAACCCATGAGTATGATTTTACACATTCAAAAGAAAATCAATTTTGTAAGTGGACTGGACCCACAATTTGTACAAAAAGCATCTTAAGATGATAATGGAAACAATCTAACCATTGTAGGAAAGCTATACTGAGTAGAATTTGACTAGGCAGATATTTCCTTATGAGGTACTCTATTTGTAATTTTTTGAAACTTAAAGGGAAACATGAAAGTAAGTGTTAAAGAATGGAAAGTTACCATTGGGCCAACAAAAATAGTGAAAAAGCACCAAAATATCCAATAGAGCTCTCGCATTTACTATTTCAACAGATTTATCCTTTAATTCATTCATGTGGCATGAATCTTGAAGATGAATGGGTGAATTGAGACTCCTATATAAATGGAAACATAACAGTTATTCAAACTACCACTTTTTCTTGAACTATTATTTTGTTAAATTGCATAGCTTTTTCAAACAACATGTAATTGCAAATTCAATATTCGGTTCTTCTTCTAGATTCAAAATTTCAATTCATTTCATTACTAGATAGAATGGCAACTAGGTTTTCTCATTTTGATGGACTAAATAGAATCAAGTCCACATTGCAGAATTTCACAAATACTTCACTCTATTTTTATGATATGCAAGACTTCCAAAAGAGGCTGAGATTAGAGCTGATTCATCCCATAACTGAGAAGCTCCAAGAATGTGGATTAGTTGAAGTAGCTAGTTTCCCGATGGTAGTCCAAGCTCTAGAATTGATTTATGAATGCATAAATCATTATAATCCAGATACTAGATAGATTGTGTTACCAGATGATAAAGTATTGATCTCCATTAATAGGAAAATTATGGTGAATTGCCTCTGAGTTCTAGCACGGGAGGAGTTTTTAGATTTGATAGTGAGAGGAGCAGTCTTTGAGTTCTCTATGAAGAAGATGGTTTGGAGGAAGGAGATTATGTAGTCCTAGTTTCAAAAGCCACAAAGTGCCAAGAGTAAGTTCCCCAAAACTCTATTTGGTACTAATCTCAAACCTAAGACTGCAGACATTCTGGTTCTCCTACACAGACTGAAAGGTGAGGTAGAAGCTCTAAACTTTGTTGAACAATATTTCTTTTTGGTACAAGTTATTTTCTTAGATACGCAGTATATAGACTGGGCTCATGAGGTAAGTGAAAATCTTTCCAATGCTCTTAATGTCATGAAGTTCTACAACACCTTTCGCCCCTTTCATTTTTTGATGTAATCATTGTAATATGACAAACTAGTTTCTTGCCATTTTTCATTCTTTTGAGGAGATGAACCAATTGAACTTCTATTGTAAAGGTCATCTCAGAACCCTATATGTATGAAATTAAAAGTTTAATAAAAGGTCAACTTATTTTTGGTGTGAAGTACTTGATGTTGCAGAGTCAATTGAATGGTATTTTGTATCAATTATTTTCTGTTTCATTTCTGTTAGTTTTTAATTACATGTTTTCTTTTTAATTTAAATTGAGGCAAGGAACAAACAGAGTTTCATTCCTTTTTTTTGAAGTAGTGAATGAATGTGATAAGTATTATCATTGCATGTTTAGAGAGAAATCCCTTAGATGTTATTCCCTTCAGTTAATCTTTCCTTCTTTGTAGCTTAGATTATAGCTAAATTAGTTTACTATTCATTGCTATGCTATTTTGAGTTATTAAGCTTTGTGAGTTCATAAGATGTGTGGGTTACGGAACTTAATCAATTCTTCAAAAATCACTTCTTGCCTGAGTTAGATCCTGTTGAGGCCTGGCTCAATTTTACCTCTCCTATTCTTAGGTCAAGAACACACCCCATGTTTAGGAATGAAACATAATTCATTGCAAATAATTAATAGGCAGCTGTACCTATTAATTTAGAGAAAAGTTATCCCTTTTAGAACCAACTTTTCAACTATTTGTAATTACATATATTGTTCATAGTTTTGGGCAATTAAGAGTCAAAATCTAAAAGAACAATTTGTTTACCAACATATCCTTGAAATATACCTTCATCACCTTTGACATCAAATTTACCTTTCCTAGATTCTTTCAAACTATAACATTTGCTACCAAATACTTTCAAGTAACTTACATTAGGTTTGTAGCCATACCATAGTTCATAAGGGGTTTGATTTGAGTCTTTCTTTAGTTGTACTCTATTCAAAGTATGAACTATAGTGCTGATTGCTTCCTTCCAATATTTGAATGCAACATTCTTTTCTATCATTAGTGTTTTTTCACAAATCATGATGGATTTGTTCCTTCTTTCAACTATACCATTCTGCTGAGGTATACTAGAACCTAATACTTTCCTTTTAATTCATTTTTCAATGTTGAATTCATGGAATTTGTTGGAGATAAATTCACCACCTCTGTTTGATCTCAAACATTTTAACTTCTTTCCAATTTCTTTTTCTACTCTTGCCAGAACTACTTGAATTTTTGAAAAGATTCTAATTTTTCTTTTAGATACATTACAATCATCATTCTAGAATAGTCATCAACAAAAAGAATGAAAAACTTATCTGCACTGTAACTCTCTATTCCAATAGATCCACATAAATATGTATGCACAAGTTCTAAGACTTCATCAGAATGATAGTTCTTTCTTTTGAAACTAGTCTTTCCCATCTTACTGATTTGGCAATTTTTGCATATACCCTTATTAGGTTTCCTCAAGCTAGGAATACCTCTTACTCTTCTATGTTTTCTTATCTTAACCAAGTTATCAAAGTTTACATGACATAATCTTTTGTTCCATAACCAACTTTCTTCTGCATGAGCAATAAAACATGAAATTTCATTGAGATCAAGATAGAATAGATTACATTTTGTTTGTTTACCAAATCCAACCAGATTTTCTTTTACATCTAGAAGTTTGGCCTTCTCATTCATAAATTATGCCTTGAATCCAATACTATTGAACTGTGCCACACTCAGTAGATTATGCTTTAATCCTTCAACCCAATAAGCATTATCACATATAAGTTAATTAGTTAATGAGATACGACCTTTTCCTTTTATGTAAAAAGGTTTATTGTTTCCAAATCTCACACTACCGCCATCATAATATTCCATGTGTTCAAAATTTTTTTTGTCTCTAGTCATATCATGTGAGCAACCACTGTGAATAATCCATGTATCATTTTTTCTAACATGAGAGATAAGTGTCATCTCATCTCCTTCTTCATCAAATTCATCTTTTATAGCAATATATAAAATAAGATTTCTTTTCTTTGTCCTTGTGGTCCTTGTAGATTTTGAATTCCTTCTTGCCTTTGTACTTATTTATTTTGTTTCCATCCTTGTTTTCTCTATTTTGGCACCTTGCAAAAATGTGACCAACTTCTTCACAAGAAAAATAGATTAGAGGAATCTTACCTTTTTACTTTCTTCTACCTTTAGAATATTTCCTTGCAAGTAGGGCCTCAACAACATCAAGATCACTATCAAAACTTTCTTTTATTTCTCCTTCACTTCCTAATTGATTAGCCTTTGATTACTTACTCCTTTTCTTAAGTGAGAGTTTGGCCTCAAATTTAGACTCAATAGCTTTGGAGCTAGGAATATAGTTATCATAGTTATCCAACTCAAAAGCTATCAATCTTCTAACTAGAGCATCCAAAGTTATATTTCTATTTGGATCTCATCTCATTTCTTGAATAGCAGATACTCTACTTGCATAAATAGGAAGAAAGGTTTTGAGTACCTTGCTTACAACTATTTTGTCATCAATGTCTCCTCTAGATGATTTGCTTGTGATCACACTTGCTTTGATTCTTTCAACATATTTTGCAATGTTTTCATCTCCACTCATTTTCATTTGATCAAATTGACCTCTGAGTCTTTCTACTTTAGCTCTTCTTACATTGTTATCTCTTCCATAAATATCTTTCAGTTTGATCAACATTGCATGAGTTGTAGTACAACTTTTGACTTCATCAAATTTAGTGTAATTAAGAGCAGATGCAATATCAATCATCATGATATTATGATTTTTCTATTCAGCAATGTCATCAATTGATAATGTTCCAATAGGATTCTTATATTCAGTATCAAGATACTTAGAACCTAAAATATTGATTGTTGCCAGATGTAATCTCATAAGTCCTTGACATGTGTCAAATTTTTTTTTGGTTCAACCTAGGAATCTCTCTTCTATAAGATGTCTTGATTTTTAGCGTAGGTCCTTGAAACCTTTTCTACAAGCACCAAAAGCTCTGATACCAATTGTTGAAAATATAAGAGGAGTAACTATGAGTGGAGGGGTAAATCGGTTACCAGTAAAATAAATCCTAGACCCCTTAGATGTCAATATAAAATATACTTTGAAAATTGTACTTTATTGATGCTTGGCAAACACAAAGAGAAATGCTATAACTTGGTAAATACTAAAAATGCTAAGCAAATACAGAAAATCTTAAGATGTTATCTATGATTACTTATTACTTTAACTTAGTTCCAGAAACATAATAAAGATAGCATGAACACATTTGACACCAAGATTTAATGTGGAAACCCAATTTAAGAAAAACCACCAATTGCAACTAGTTACTGATTTTCACTCTTCTAAAGTGAGCCCCTATTAGGACACAACCCTATTAAAGGTTACAAAACACACTATTAGGTGTGACCCTATTAGAGGATTTAATCATCCTATTAGGAGTGGACTTGCTAGAGGTCTTTGGACAATTCAATAGAAATACCACCTTGTTAGAGGATTTAGAAATAGCTATTAAGCCAACTCTAATAAGAGATTTAGATCATTGTTACAATGGTTAGAGAGTAACAATGACATGATCTAATTTGGATGCAACTAAATTTCTAATTATAGATCTCAATTCTAGCTTATACTTGATCCTTCTTGATCGAGTGTATATTTTCATCTCCACAAGGATATTCTTCTTATCCTTCTGATTCACTTCCTTTTTCATCATTAAATCTTCAGTTATCTTTCATGCATTCTCACACTCTTTCTAACCCTCAACTTGACCTTATATTTATATCTTTCATATTGTCGAGTTAACAAGAATATAACTTAGAATAATTAATATTCTTTTCCTCAGTCAACTAGAACCAACAGACAATTCAATTGAGCTTAATATGCCAAAACAAGACAATCCTTTGTTAGTTAACCTATCTCGATAGACACTAACTTAGAAATAATTTTCATATGTTAATTACGTAAACTTGGTCAACACTACATATATTTTAAAGTTCCTTTGGTAACTAAGTGAGCTTGGTTAACACTTGTTCCATCAAACATTTTCTTTATTAATCGAGTGAGCTCAGTTAACATTCATCTTCCTTAGACTTTGCTTTGGTGCCTAAGTAAAGTCATTAGATATTGACTTCTAAACTAGGTAAACTTTGGAATGCTCAACATTCATAGAAAACTATCTCCAATGCCCGAGTGACCTTGACATACACTGACTAATAATAATATGATATTTTGTGTAACATCAAAGAAAATAAATAATTAATCAATTGGTCAAACAACTACCTCCCAAAAATATTAGCCAACTAAGGAGTTTGCAAGGACACCTTTAGTCTATTAGGAGGTTCATCTCTTAATTAGCTGATATATCACAACCATTTAACACAAATCTACACAAAAGGATCAATATGCATATGGAATGAAGAATGTGAGAGAAGCTTGGTTCAAATTAAAGAGTATTTATCAAAAATACCTATTTTCATGCCTCCAATTTGAGGGAAACCATTGATTCCATATATTTCAGCCACTACCAATTCCCTAGCAACTTTGTTAGCAAAACATGATGAAAATGGGAAGAAAGGGCCATATACTAAATCAACCATTTATTGTTCACATATGAGCTTAATTATAATAGCATTGAGAAATATTGTTTAGATGTACTCTCTGTGCCATAAAAATGTTGGTACTACATGCTAACTCATAACACACAACTAGTTACCAAAATTGATCCTTTGAAGTATCTCTTGAGTAATGTCGTGCTTATGGGTAGACTAAAAAAATGGATGATGATTATTTATGAATTTGACATCTAATATGTCAAATGTAAGGCCATTAAAGGATAGGCTATTACTAATCAAGTGACTGAGTTCCCCATCATAGATAGTGCTCCTATGTAGATTGACTTCCAAGATGATTCCATCATGTATGTTATAGAAATAACATGGAAGATTTTTTTCGATGGGTCATATGCTCAAAAATCTTACAAACTATTATTTCCATGCGCAAATAATATAGCTGAATATGAATCTCTTCTTAATGGAATCAAACTAGCTCTAGAATAGAGGATAACAAAATTGCAGATATGAAGATTCCCACCTTACTAAACTAAAGATGAAAAATTAGTACCTTACAAGAAATTGGTTGATGCATTAAGAAATTACTTCACATTTTTTTACTTTCCAAAAAATTCCTAGGGCAAAGAATAAGGCTATTGATACTATGATAACCTTGGCATCTATCCTGTAATAACAAGATCATGAATCTCACTTTGAGGTCCTGGTGGAAGAACTATGCCATCCCACTTATAACTCCCCTAATGATCAAGTAATTTTCACTATTATCAGTCATGATTCCTCTCACTACTCTAGCAATTTATCCTACTAGCATGATCAAATCATTTAGGAAAACCTTACACACAATAAATAATGCCAGCTTATTCGCAACAACTCTCATCTTTGGTGACCTATATATGAAGAGCTTTGATGAAACACTCCTTAGATGTCTAGAGATAGATGAGTCTAAAAGGACATTAGCTAAAGTACACAAAAACATTTGTGGGTCACATTCTAATGGTCTTGTAACTTCTCAGAAATTTCTTAGAGTGGGCTACTACTAGCCAACTATGCAAGCTAATGTTGTCAAATATGCTAAGTCCTATAAGAAGTGTTAGTTACATGAAACATTGATTCATGCTCTTGTGCATAAAATCATTCCTTCTATCATCCACAAACCTTTTCATAATGGGCCTTTGAATTGGTGGGGAAGATCCAACCAAGCTCATCTAGGGGACATAAGTTCATATTCATAGCTACTAATTATTTCACTAAGTGGATTGAAGTTGTTCTGTTATCTTCTACAATAGGAAAACATGTTGCCTTGTTCATAGTAAATCACATTATTTTCCACTATGGTATCCCTTCTTCCATAGTCACTGACAATGGGGATAGTTTAAAAATAGGAATCTAAAACAACTTTGCAAAAAGTTTAAAATCAAGAAACATTGGTCCTCCATATGTTATCCCCAAGGAAATTTCCAAGTTGAGGCCTCAAACAAAACATTGCTTAAAATTTTACATAGGACAATTCATAGGTTAGGAAGGGAATGCAGCTTGCAGATTAATCTAGCATTATGGGCCTATAGAACCACCATATGGAATCCTAGTGGGGCTACACGCTTTTCTCTAGTCTATGGTGTCAAACCTGTCCTCCCACTAGAATTCAACATTCCCTCTCTATGAGTCTCTTTACATAGATTAATCTCTAATGAGGACCATAGGGCTAAGATAATTTACAAACTTGAAGTTCTAGATGAGCATTGAAAGGGCTCTTTTTACCACTTGTGAACTTATTAGAAGAAGATTTCTACTAGTTATAATAAGAAAGTCCATCCTTGTTAATTCAAAGTGGATGAGCTTGTTCTTTGAGAGAACCATAAGAATGAACAAAATAAATAGAAGAAAGGAAAATTTGAGCCTAACTGGTTGGGTCTCTATATTGTCACAGCTGTATTTGGATTTGGTGCCTATCATATGTCTACACCTAAGGAAGAACAACTCCCTAAGCCTATCAATATTCTACATTTGCAGAAGTTTTATGCCCAAGGCTCTCATAACTCAACTATTTGTACATATTCTATGATCTTAAAAAAAATATTCAAAAACTCATGTGCGATGCTGAAAAAATCCTAAAAAATAGAAAAATGTCTTAAAAAAATGATCATCTTAGTGAAAACCTAGCAATAATTTCTTTGATGTATCACTAAGAAAATTTAAAAAATAAAAAATACAAAAAAATTATAAAAAGTCTTATAAAATTGCCAAGTGGTGAAAACCTACAAATAGGCACTGCATGAGACCCTTGCACCTATGTCTATCAGTCCTTTGTGCTCACTTGTTTCACTTTTTCTTGCCTAGATTGGAATTGAATATTTTCTAGGTCTAGGGGCAAAATTGTTCAGCTTATCAGGGTCTCTATGTGCATTAGTACTTCTTTGGAAAACTTGTCTATTAATATTTCTCAACACTCCCCCTTGACATCAAGTATTTCTCAACAATTTTTGGATACTTTAGCTATGGTCTAGGATTCTAGGATATTTATCACTACCAGATGTGAGTCCTAAAGAAGTGGTCATATGACTTACACACATGCACTTGAACATTAAACTTTTTGAGATTCAATTGACTTTATTTTCTATGTGTTGTCTATGATGATTTCTTCACTGAATGTTCCCTCCCTAATAGTCTCTCAAGGATGTCATGGACTAGAAGACTAGGTGCATGGGGCATGTTTTACTTGTTTTCTACTTGTGGGTATACCTTATTAATCTAAAGTGTTGTGAGAATTCATGCTTGTCCTACTTGACATTTTGGGTTTAGAATGTATCATCATTGTCTATTTTTGCAAGACTACACTCAGGAGTTATCCTAGCACTTATGCCTTCATATGTGTGTAATGTTGCTATATTAAACTTAGGGAACCTTACTGCATTAGTCATCTTGACCTATATGTCTTTGATGCTTTCATTGGGTTCCCACATATCTATTTAATATAGATCATATTCATATCCTCATAGTTATATTAGTGATGATTGTATGATCTTTTGATTGTCTACATAATGCTCGATGATAAAAATTAGAGTCTATTATGTGTCACTTGCAAATAAAGCTTTTGCATACTAGTTTGTATTTTGACTTCATTTTAATTTATCTTTTTCATCTTGGATGTTGAGAGAGCTCTTTCTTCCTATAATATGAACATGTTAGATAACTAAATTCACCTACTATTGCTTCCTATCAATCACATCTTCCACTTCTTATCAGTCATATCAACTTAATGCCTCTA
Source organism: Cupressus sempervirens (assembly GCA_028749045.1). Taxonomy (NCBI): domain Eukaryota; kingdom Viridiplantae; phylum Streptophyta; class Pinopsida; order Cupressales; family Cupressaceae; genus Cupressus; species Cupressus sempervirens. Next base: position 835,953,369 of record CM053787.1, on the reverse strand, counting down.
TTCCCATCAACACAAGGGGTTAATCTCACCATCATATCTAATCTATCCAAATACCACATTCTCAAATCAAGAGTCTATATCATAAACATGAGAGCTAAAATATCTATGAGAGAGATACATCCATAAGAACATAAACATAAAACATGAGCATATATAAACATGAGCATACATAGAAACATCACATGGAAACATAAAGACAAGTGCTGAAATATCCATAAACATTCACAACATGAACATGAAAAGAAAATGCCATAAACTCAATCCAACATCTCATATATATACATATATATATATATATATATATAATGAATCAAGTACATGTACAATGTGAGATCCAACATCTTGATAGATGTCTCAAAATATACATTGAAAATGCCACAAGGGCATTAAAATCTGGATCTAATCCTAGGCCTATGACTGAATCCCACCCGAATTAGTTCCTTTTGGTGGCTATGGAGTGGGTTCCTATGTCCTATTCAAGCACTATATTGCTCCCTCAAATCTCATTTCTCTCTCTAAATAGAGAGGTACTCACTATCCTACTAGAACTACCATAATATATACTCCATGGTAGTATGCAACCTATGCTCCCTATCTCTCTTACTACCATCAAGCCTCTGCCATTGGTCTACCTTTTCCCTAACATCCAAAAACTGTCAATCTCTCATTATAACTATTGTGTACAATTTTTGTATCTTTGGTTCTAGAGCTCAAATCTATGCATCTCATAGATCCTCCTCCTCTTGCTGTACTGGCTGATTTGGCCTCTCCTTCTCTCTCAACTGCCTAACCCTCTCCACCTACAACTGCCTAACCACTCTCTCCTCCTCCTCCTCATTCTCCTCCTCCATCTCTACCTCGCTCTATGCTTTCATCCTACCACCCAATGCACCTATGGAGCTTCCACCCTCTCTATCCTCTACACACCCCCTTGTCTAACCCCCTTAGGCAATATATCTGACACAATGAACCTAGGAAAGGGATACATCTGTCTCTCTTATGCATAAGTTGGATGTACCCCTATATTTGGAACATCTAAGAGGTAGTCCCATCTCTCCTACTATAGCAATGATGTATCCTTTTTTTCTGCTCTATAATCCAACATATGAAGTCATCAAAGGCTCTCCTCACCCATAAACCTAGCAAACATGTTAGTCTCCATCGATACCACCAACAACCACTTGAACTCTCTCCACACTTGTGTGATGAAAAATCTCTCAAATATCTCTGAGTGTCAACTTGATAGTGGGATACTATAGAACATAGACTCCAACTCATCCTTAACCTCTTTCCAAACCTCACATAACTTGTATGGTCTCCACTCAAAGCCCAAGAGCTCATAAAAAAGGTGTCAACATTATGTAACATCATCACTATGAGGATATGGTATGAAACCTCAATATATGTAAATATAGGGTACCTATGCTCCCTCAGGTGTACTCTCAATCAGATCACCACAATCTGATCCTAGACCCTTATCTATGCTAGCACATCACCACATGCCCATGTGTGTCCCTCACGGTAGACCATCTCATGTAACTCATATTACATATCAACTAGGATCACTAACCCCCATGCCATCTATGTTAGGAGGCCCACTAGGTCCATCACTAGTCACCCCCAACCCATTGGGAAGCCCTTTTGGCTCCTATCAATAACTAAGGCTTGTGTTACCAAAGAGCATACTATGCATGCCACTGGATGCTACTCCTGTACTCCTCCATCAACCTTTCCCAACTTAGGTGAATATCCAGCATGGTGAGATCATCAAAAAATACCTTCATTATAGTCCTCCCCTCTATCTGGGTCTAATCGTAATATACCTATAGCACACAAAAGCCATGTCAGCACTCATGATAATAAACAAAACAAAGAAAAAGAGAATATCTAAACATGCTCATCACATTCATTGGGTCTCTGTGATAGGAAACTCAAAATATGTGACATATATATTCTCTAGAGTAATAGTCACCTCCCTAGTAGGCAAATGGAAGGTGTTATGCTCTCTATGCCACCTCTTTGTGAGAATTATCAGGAGACATGGTTCACCTCAGTATGGGGCATCTGTAGCAAACACCTAAATCCGATGGTTGCTAGTGCTCTTCTCTACTCATCACTAAAAAATCACACTAGGCTCTACCCTACCACCTTGGGGGCCCTAATGATCAAACTTAGAAATACCATATGCACAAAATAACCATGTCAAAACATGTTATTACCCATCATGATGTATCAAAACAATCCCATAAATGCTCCTACTCTACCATGCAAGCGTGAAAACAAAACTAAATAACCAAAAACATAAAATAATCCAAACTATACCATGTGATACTTCTTCCTTAAGACATGTGATACTTTTAGCTTTTTTTGAGTTGTGTGATAATTTTCAAAGTACCAGTGTCATACTTTGTAGTTGTTCGATGCTTCAAGCTATTCTATGTGATTAATGGGTTCAGATCATACAATAAAATCTCCTATTCCCATGTGATACTTAATTGTATTTTGCAATAGTTTATATAACTAACATGTGATACTTCTAAAGCATTACACAAGATTTCATGGAAAACCTATAAAAACCTATGGAAATAGCTAAAAGACTATCTAAATTGACTTTAAAAGCTAAAAAAAAATGAAAAATTACTGAGGCACCAAAGTTCGCAGGCCGATTATGCAATCAGTTGTGCTCAAAATGATGTCTCTTAGTAGGAATCCTTATCTATGACATCACTTTCTCTCTCAAAAGTCTCAAAGCTCTTAAAATCACTAGAAGACAAATGAATTGAAAATGACACTTAGACCCCCTATTTAGTCATCTAACCCAATTTTTGAACTCCTTGGAATTGCACAAAAAATTGCATCCTTGGCTAATTTTGACTCCCTATATCTATTTTTAGGATCAAAATCAAATCCAAGTTCATCTTGTTGGTCAAAATTGTTATTGCATTTAAAAATTTTTCAGGCTCACTCTTCAAATCTCACTGTGGCATCATCATTTCTATGTAGTTAGTTGATCTTCTAAGGCTCACACTTTGAATCTCATTGAGGAATCTTCATTTCTTCATTTTCTTCATCATTTCTACACTTCTTACCCATCCAATTTATTTCATTTTGCATCCATATTTCCTTTCTTCTATATTTGACCTAATGTTAATGCTTTATCCTTCTTGGTCAACTTTAGTGAAATTGGGCATTCTATCACTTCTTTGTGGTCACTCTTGGGTTTTAATTTCTTATATGTTATCATGGACCTTTCTTTATCTCAATTTGATCATATCTTGACCATTTCTATACCCCATTTAACTCATTTCAATTTCAATCTTGAGGGGATAGGAATATTCTATCATCATTAAAATTTCTTTCTTACTATGGCTATCTACTTCATAGGATCATATACTTTAACTTTTCATCTTCTCTTGATCTATCTTCTTTTCTTGAAGTTAGTACTTTTTTTTTTTGGTATCACCCCTCTCTCCTAGTGTTCAGTAGTATTGCTACTAGGCTATGCATTCAGGATTTCCTATCTCACTCTACATTTTTTTCTTTAGAATCAGATCTATCTATTTGCTACTTCCTACTTGGCTTCTTCATTCTTCGACATAATGTGTTCCCAGATTGATCATAGATTACTTAAAGAGGGGAAAATTTAATCACCCACAAATGGTCATCTAGACCATTAGCCCCCTTCTCAACATTTTTGCTAAATTATTAAATCATTTGCCTAAATCAAATATTTAAAAAATCAATTTATTTGATTTTATCCTAAAGTTTGACCACTTTATTCTAAAGTTCATACTTAATTAAAATGAACGTTCCCTTTAATTAAATAAAAGAACCTTTCACCTCTTAACCTAAGTTACACACATAAAGCACTTTTTCCAATTTAGAAATAAAAGAAAAGACTTTTTTCTCACATGGAAATGCAAAAGTCAACTCTTTCTTATTGGTTGTAGTGATCTTGCACATGGATCATCCAAAAGTCAATCCTCCACTCTTGATTAGATATTATTTCCTCATGATCTCCACCATCCATACTTCTTCAAAATAGAGATCTCTCTCCTCATCTAGGATCCATATTCTTTGCATTAGTATTATGCTATACCCATTGGAGCTCTTGAAGAATTTGTGGCTTGGCACTCATTTCTTGCATAGAATTGTAGTTAGTTTGATATGAAATTATCATAGCTTCATTTATGCATTTGAATAACACACTTAGCTAACTAGAGGGTTTGTAACATTTTGTATTGGTAGCTTAACTTGCATTCTTTGCAATTTAATATTAGTTTAGCTACATCTTGCATATCATTTTCATGGTAGTTCTTGGACACTAGCATCCTTGATTTTGTATTTGAAACTCCTATTTCATGGTGTACTTTCAAAGGGCTACTTCTCTTAGGGTTAGCTAAGTGCCCTCTTATTCATATTTTGCATTCCTTTGAACTCCATGACTAGGGAGCTCTAGGTCACCATTTGGGACTCTCAATCTATGAGATCTCTCAAATAGAAGGACCTAAAGAAGTGCATATTCTAGTGTGTACATCCATCAATTGAATCTTTATTAATTTTTTATGGAGCTTTTAAATTTTTATTTTTCCCTCAAAATTCAAATTAGTCAAAACTGGTCAAGCTTGATTGGTGACATATGAAATCTTGTGACTAGATCCTTTATCATCACCACTATTTTGTCATCATTCCCTATTACCTGACCCACCTAGATCAGTGGAATCCACCTAGACACATGTCATTCCACCATATCTTTACATCCTTTGCACAACCATCTTACAAAAATATGAGATTGGTCAACCTATCATCTTGTCCATATCATGGGCACTTGGGTCCAAGGTTCCATATGTCGTGCTATCTCATTTTTCAAAAAATCTTACAGACTCCCTTGAAAACATGACCTACATTTTCCATCTCATCTCCTCTAGATACATGTCATGCATCAAGTTCAAATTTGTCAGCCATCAGACAAGTCACCCTCCAATCAATCTATCAAAAATTACTATGTATTCACCTAATTAACCATGGGCCGCATGCGAGTGTGCCCCCATTGTATATAAGTTAAGTGCTTAAGACATTTAAATATGGAGTGCATTGATATAAAAATGCATAAAAAACCCCACCTACAAAGAATGTGGGACAAATATCTCTGGCCTTTCCAAATCTATCGATGTGTGAAAAAGTTGTGTACACTATTTTTTTGCCTCAACAAATTGGAAACATCCTTAATAAACTATAGGCCATGTAAAAATGGGCCTTCCCATTTGAAAAAACATTCAGTGCACACTAAATAAGCCTCCTGCATGTCCAAAACAATAGACCTTTGGAAAAATTTTACTAGCCATGGGCCATCTCCAAATTATTTCAAAAAAATTTGATCTATTGACTTTGACTTTCCAATATGCAAGAAAATGAGATCCACCCTATGCATAATGCTATTGACCCTTGCATTTTATTTGGCATTGAAAAACCTATATAAGATAAATTCCCATGAGCTCATATATAGACCTTTGTTTCTATAATGGCATGACCTCCAAAATTTATAGAGTTTTCTAGTTCAATTAAAATTCTAACTTGCCTTCTATGGGGATATTGTGCTACTACATTTTGATTGTAAAATTGTGCTCTCTACTTTGAGAGATTAATCAGCCCAAATCAACTCCTTGTGCACTTTATTTTTTGTTGACACCTTGTGAATGGGCATAGTTTTACACTATGAAAATATTTTAACACACCTGGATGAACCTATTGTGATGCAAGAGAATCAAGAGATCAAAATTTGAATTCATGAGGAGACCTATTTATAGTTGAAATACATTGTATTAGATCATATAGCTCATGACAAGCATTATGGGTTTAATTATCATTATGTTAACATGCCATATTTAAATGTGAATGTTCCCATAAAGTAGATAGTTATGAGTCAGATTTTGAGTTAGTAGTTGATATGTTTGGGGCCAATTTTTCTTTAGTTATCTAATCTCTTTTTAAAGAGATAAAAACTACCTAATTAGAAAGGAGGAAATTTTTTAAAAAGAGCACCATAGTGGAGTCTAGTATGTACGGAATACATGTATTGAGTATGAAAGAGCTTGAAAAATAACAACAAATAGGGATTCAAGCATTAGAGTTTTAGAGGCCAATGTTTATAGATAAGTGGGGGAGAGGATCTCTTGTGGAGGCTCAATCATATTTTAGCATAGTTGTAGAAGGAACCCACTATACATGGTGGCATAAAAGAGAAAAAATATAGCCTGATAGGTTATGGGTGGTATGTGGATGCAATGTTAAGGTAGAGGGCTCGATAATGGAAGGGGGAAGAAGATCGGGTGAAAAACCTAATAAAAGGTTAGACAAAGTAATGACCATAGATATAGGAGGATGCCTATAAATATGAGGGAGGAGGCTCAGGGTTTGAAAGGAAGAAAGAAACTAATTTTAAGAGAGTAGGAGAAGCTCTGGTGCTTGAACATGGAAGGAGCCTAATGACAAGAAAAGATTTCGGTCTTAGCATGAAAACAAAAAAAACCAACTTGCATATGTGTAACCTATTGGCAACATGGTTAGTTAGATGATTAGAGTGTTTTCATTTATTTTAACGTGTATTCAACATTCCATTTATGCATTTAGAGATAGAAAATTGTGTAAGTGTTGGAAAGTTTGCAACAATACAGAGATAAATGTGATGTGTTTGGATGACTCACTTCAAGTTAACTCATGCAAAATTGAGGACAACTATATTCTAGTCCATAAACTTGTATGGACTATATGGTGGTAGTTACAATCAGAATACTAGCTCTAGTATTGAACATAGCAGAACAGATCATGTTTTTTTTGAGTTGTATGGCCTAAGGAATTATTTTGGTAACAAAATAATTACTTAGTCATGGTTAGCCAACATCCTAAATTATATTTGGTCAAGCTTGTGAGAGCATGAAGGCTGATAAAGCATAGTTTTATAATCATCAAGATATATATGAAGATCTTATATTACACAAATAAGTGTTAGATGTGTGTGCTATGTGGATAGGACATGAGAGCAATATATGTTGATGCAAACTATTGTGAAGATAGTATATGTATGTGAATTCAAAGAAAGTGCGAGATACAATAGTAATAAAGTATTCTATGTATATCTACTCTTGTGAAGGAACATTATTGTATAATTTCATGTTAGGATAGTGTGCTCTTCTTTCATACATTTTAATTGATCTACCAACTCCTAATAGGGCTAAGCCAACTCCTAATAGAGTTGAGGATTTTAATAGGGCCTAGTCCTCTAATAAGGACTCAAGATAGTATACATATTTCAGAGACTCCTAATAGAGTCAATATCCATGACATGATTCTTTTGTTTAGAGGATCATCTTGTGGGTATAATCCCCACCGAGGTTTTCCCTTGGCTAGGGTTTCCCCAATTAATAGATAATGGTTTTATTAGTTCTCTTTGTGTATAGTTATATTTACTATTCAAAATTGTTGGTTTACTTTCATATGAAAGTTATAGAGTAATTAATAATATTCAATTGTGAGAAAAGTTTGTATAATACTGATTCAACCCCCCTCTCAGTATTATCTATTTCTAACAATTGGTATTAGAGCCTAGTTTCTTTGAAGAGGCTTAATAGATTGAGTAAGATCACTGTGGATATGGAATAGTTAAAGAGAAAACTCAAAGAAGCTCTTGAACATATTGATCTTCTTACAGAAGAAAGAGGTAGCTTGAAAGATAGGTATGATGATGCAAAAAGCTTATATTGGCAAACTAAAAGACAAGATTGATTATCTAAAATCTAGTAAGGAATCAAATGTGCAGACTAGTGACAATGTTGAAGTAGGAAATCTCAAGAGAGAAAATGAGATCTTAAAACATGAGTTGAAAGTTGTTGAACTTAGGTTTAGCTTTAAGAAAAATGATAGTAATAGTGAACCTGATATGAATTCTAAGAATGTAGACCTTAGATCCTAGTTGAGTCAAGTAACATTTGGATCAAATTCTATCAAGATAGAACATGCCGAGTTGGAAAAATACAAAACTATTATGAAAGGAGAGTTGATACAAGCCAAATAATAGTTAGAGAAGCTTTATTGCAGTTCTAGGAAAATTGATGAGTAGATATTTTTTTTAGTTTCCTTCTTATAACAAGATAGGTCTTGGATACCTTATTGGAGAAAAGTTGGCCAAGAAAGTTGAAATTAGGAAAGAGCTAGATCTAGTTGTGGAAACCTGTAAAGAAACTGATTAGAATAAGATAGAGTCATCTGCAGAAGTTGAGCTAATTGATTTGTCTAAGAAATTTGAAGAACCTAAGATAATTGAGAAAGTTGAATCACATAAGGAAGTTATACATGAATTCAGAGGTAAATGTTTCATATGCAATGAAGTTGGACATATGAAGAGAGATTGCATAGGTAAGTCTTTTAAACCTATTACTAATTTCTATTGTTATAATTGTCATGGCTATGGACATAAAATAGTAGAATGTAAGAAGCCTAAATTTGATGGTAATAAAGGGAATAATAGAATGTTTAGGAATACTAACCTTGTAGGTAATGAAAGAGGAAGATCTTAGAGTAGATCTAATTATGGAGAAAGATCTAATGATGAAAGGAAACATATTGTATGTCACAACTATAACAATCCTAGACATATTGTGAGGAATTGCAAAGCACCTGATAGTTAGAATGAAACCAATCAGAGGAGAAATGGACCTATATGTTACTTATACAATAACTTTGTACACGTAATAAGATTTTGCAAAATGGACAGAAGGAACTTTAATGTGAATCCTAATAATAAAAGGAACAATAACATAAATGACATAACGAATGGAAATGACAGTGACAACAATCAAAATGAAGCAAGCAAGGAACATGTTTATGGATTCAAAGAAGAATTTGTGAAAGCATATAATCCAAAGAGTTCTTATACAATTTTGGAAGAACAATATTTTGATGCACTTGAAGGAAAATTGAAGTCAAAACTTGTTTGTGACTCATCCTATCTAAATTAAGCAATTTTAGCAAAGATATAGCATTAGTTAATCAAAACTGATGTTAGAGAGTGAATTAGAAGTTGCACAGTTAAAAATAGCTAGAAGACATAGAGAAGAAGCTATGGTCAAGTGCACAAGCTTAGATAAGATTGTACTAAGCTGGAAGACAAAAAACACATTTACTGGTGATAAATGACAACATTTGAATTTGTGGCAGATGGACATTCAATGCAAAGTTTGATTTGAAGTGATTTAAAGATTGTGAATAAGATTGTAAGTACCATTTGATCATGTAAAGAGTTTAAGGTGCTTTGAGAGTGATTTGACAATGACTTCAAGTGTGAAGAAAGGTGCTTGAAGTTAAAAGTTGTAGAAGCCCTAAACATGATATTTTAAGGTATTTTATGAAGTTTGAAGTGAGATTTTTAGTATATTGAGTTTAAGAATCAATATATAGTTAGACGACATATGATGTTAGTGAAAGGTTGAGGTATAAGTTCAAGAGACAACCATTTGTTTCTTTAGTGAATGACCTATTAGAAACATTTCACAAATCCTATCAAATGTGCTACATGTAGAGGATGCTATAAGTTATATCCATTGTAAGATTGAAATTATTGGAGATGAGGACATACATAAGGACTTAGGACTCATGTTATAATGACCTAACCTTGAAATTTGAGTACACACATTTAGAAAAGTTAACCATAGTAAAGTATATATTCTACACAAAGTTTGAAAATCATGAGTGGAATAGAATAATTCTGTGTTGAGTTCATGATGAGATACTCTAGATAGGTGATGTACCAATTACAATCGACAATGACCTAGTGCACAAGGTCATTGGTCTAAGTAATGAGTGATGCAACCTAGTGAATGATATAAATGTAAGGAAGTTAGTTGAGACTAACATGTCTACTAATTTGACAGAAGAAATATGAAGGTGGATATGATTCAAGACAAAGGAGTCAAAGTGTTAAGTAAAATTTTAGGCTATAAGTTAAACCATATTTCAAGGGGTAACTTAGTACCAATAGGATTCTTACATACAACCTATGTAATGTGAGTCAAGAGAAGAAAAGTGAATTTATGTGAGATAGTTAGAACTCAGTTACTAGACAATATTGAAAAGTTAAAGAAGACCAAGAATGCAATTTTTAGATTTGAGTCTTTGGTGACATATATATTTTCTATGCAACCAAGAAGTTCCATGGAATGAAAAATTGGGAAAGCAATGAGTGCATAATGAAGTTGGTGACATAGTGCTACAGAGAAAAGTTGGAGAATGTCAAATATGATGACATCAATAGGATGCTGAAGACTATTTAGTTTGAGATGAAAGAAAGATACAAAATCCCTCCTTCTATGTGGAGAAGTAAAAAACTAAATTATGCCTCATGGTGGAACTGAAAATACCTATATGGAAACAGTAGAACCAAGGGTGAAATTCATTGAGCCCATGGGATATGAAATGAGTGAAAAACTCATAGAAGGGTATGCACAAATCATACTTTAGTTAGAAAAGGACATTAAATGCCCTAGATGGGGTATATATGAAGATAAGGTAAAAGAAGTTCATTCAGAACTTCATAGTAAGGAAATTAAGAGAAATGTGGAGAAAAAGATACATTCCATCGTCAAGGAATCAGGCATGACTTGAGAGGATTTTAATGAAGTCAAAGTTATTATATTAGAAATGAAAGCCACTGGTAAGTCCAAGGTGATAGTAGCTACACCAACTGAAGGTGTAACTATTGTAAAACCAGGTGTATAGGTACCCCATGTAGTAGTTGCACAAGAGGAACTAGTTATAGTGAAGCTAGCTAAAAGACAACTAGAGGTTGACATACCTATTATACAAAGAAAGTTAAAGAGATTGGTGAAAGTGAAGCAAGAACCTACACCATCCACTAAGAAAAGGGTCAAGTAGACTAAAAGTGGACCTGGGAAAAGAAGAAAGACATTGCAAGTCAGTGATTCAAAGGAATTAGAGGATAAAATTGAGGAGAGGCTAGTTGAGAAAGCAACATAAGAAGGAAGAGATCTAGAAGGAAACAAGGCTTAGAAACTAAAGGTAGAAAACATAAATATGTAGATTATAAATGATGATAATTTTATACCGTTGAATAAATATTATAGCTTGTATAATAATATGGATAGGAGGAAACTATAGAATGCCATAGTAAGAAATATGATCTTGAGAAATAAAAAGCTTTATAGAATTCAAAAAAAATTCTAGAAGACCTATACAGTAGGCTATTAAATAAGAAGAAAAGAGTGGTAGAAGAAGACACAAAGTTGAGAGAAAAAATGATCAACAGATTGTGTGAAGTTAACTCTAAGGAAGATGGGGACAAAATTTTGAAGGGTATTGAAACCTTGTTGAGGAAGAAAAGAAGTGAAATTCTTCTAATGGGAGGTAATTATAAAGAGCTTAAGAAGGAGACATAAGAATCCGTAGCAAAATATATGACTTCTATAGCAAAAGTGAGTGTGCAGTCAAAACCAATAAGCCTAGTATATGTACAGGCAAGTACACCATCTAGTGATGAAGAAAATGTTAATGAGAAATAGAAAGCACCATCAACTCCTCATATTATCATGGGTATTGAATCCATGAAAGTGGATAGTATGCACATAATAGTGGAAACAAAATAAAATTCATTTTCTCAATATGGAACAAACATTATTGGCAATATCAGTAATATCATTACTTATACCATCTTTCATGAGGAAGATGAAGAAATAGGAAGAAGAGAAGAGGAAGGAAGAGGTTAAGAGAAAGAAGAGAAGAGAAAAAAATAGAAGAAGGAAAAAGAAGAAAATAAGAAAGAAGTAAAGAGAAAAAGTGAAGAAGAAACAAAAGATGCAAAAAAGAAACAAAGAGAAGAGGAAAAGAGGATAGAAGGGGAAAGGAAAAAGAAGAAAGAAGATGAAGAAAGGAAAAAGAAGCAAGAGGAAGATGAATGAAAGAAAAAGCAAGAGGAAGATGAAAGGAAGAAAGAAGAAGAAGAATCAAAGAAAGAAGAAGAAAAAAAAATGAAGCTAAGAGAGAAAGATTAGAAGAAGAGAGGAAGAAGGCTGAGGAAAAGAAGAAGAGTACAAAACTAAAAGTAGTTACACTCATTCTAGAAACAACTCTAGTAGAAATAGAAGCAAAAATATTATCTGATGATGATGATGATGATCAAAAAGGACTAATGAGTTCTTTGAGAAAATTGCTCCAAAAGAACAAGTCAGTTATGTCTTTAGAGAAGACATTCAGAAGCCTTGGATAGGATGCATTAGATAGTTACCACGACTATCATAAATCTAGACTTGCACTCAAAGGATAAAGAATTGGTGATGTATTTTGATGAAGAATTCACAACCTTGTCTAAAGTTTCTTTAGCACAAACACAAGCCAAACATGATGCATCACTGTTTGATACAATATGCGTAAATGTGAGGAATGAATTGAAGGCACTTGATGTATGCATCAAGGAATTAAGAAAGCATATTGATGAAGGTAAGAATTTTTATGGATAGTGTGCACTATAATAAAAATTCCTTACAAATTTTGAGAGTCAATCAAAGCGTTAGATGAGTTAGCTTCACACACTCACTACAAGGTTACAATTCTTTGAGGCCAACATTGAAGATTTTGGAATAAAAGTGGAGAAGATCCTGTGGAAATATAAGAGGAGTAATTTAGAGGGGAGGGGTGAATCAATTAACACTAAAATAATTCCTAGATCCCTTGGATGTCAACACATAATACAAAAATCACTAAGGATATTGATGCTTGACAAACACATAGGCCCTCAATTTACACTAGTAAATGTTGTAACTCGGTAAGCACTGAAATAACAACCATAACCTGGAAAATGCTTAACATGTAAATATTTAAGATTATTTGTGATTAATCTTACTTAACTTATTTTTATACACATAAAATAAATAGCATGAACACAAGTGACACCAAGATTTAATGTTGAAACCCAATTTGGAAAAACCACCAATTGCAACTAGTTACTGATTTTCACTCTTCTGAAGTGAGCTTTATTAAGAGACAATCCTATTAAAGGTTAAAAAAAACAATGTTAGCTATGACCTTGTTAGAGGCTTTAATCACCCTATTAGGAGTGACCTTGTTAGAGGTCTTTAGACACTTCAACCTAGAAATGCTACCTTGTTAGAGGATTTACAAATATCTGTTAAGCAACCTCTATTAAGAGATTTAGATAACTACTAAAATGGTTAGAGAGTAACAATGAGATGACCTAATATCTAGTGCAACTAAATTTTTTATTATAGATCTCAATCCTAGCTTGAATACTTGATCCTTTTCTCATCAAATTTATCTTTGCAGCTCCACAAGGATATTTTGCTTATCCTTCTAATTCGCTTCCTCAAAGAATCTTCTATTCTTCCATACACTTGGACACTTTGAATCCTCAACTTGACCTTATATTTATACTTATGCTTTATCAAGTTGGATTGAATATAAATTAGAATAAATAATATTTATCTCCTTAATTGGCTAGAACCAATAAACAAAATTATTAAACTCAATATGCCAAAACAAGAAAATTCTTCATTAGTTGATCCTGCTCAATAGACACTAACTCATAAATGATTTTCCTATGTTAAAAAAGTGAACTCTATTGACACTACATATTCAAAAAATTTCTTTCATAACTTAGTGAGCTTGGTAAACACTAATTCCATCCAACTTTTCCTTCGTTAATCGAATGAGCTCAGTTAACACTCAACTTCTGTAAACTTCTCTTTGTTGACCGAGTGAACTCAATAGACATAATCTTTTGAACTTGGAAAAATTTGAAATGCTCGATAGATACAAGAAACTATCCTCAATGCCTGAGTGAGCTTGACATATACTAAATGGTAAAGATATGGCATTTTGTGTAACATCAAAGATAATGCACAATCAACCGATTATTTTCAACAATCTCCCTCTTTGGAATTGATGGCAACACAACATGTCATAATATAATGAATTTTTAAGAGAAAAATAAAGTAATGAACATATCCTTAGTATCATTCTAATTCTCATCCATAAGAACTCTGTCTATTAGTATGAACTCCCTCTGCCTTTAGTTTCTCCCTCTGCTAGAAATCTCTGTCTTCAACATCTTCTTCTAATAGCAAGCTCCACCTCTTTGATATTAGACCAAGTTCTTCTTCTTTGAAATTTTTACAAATTCTCCCTCATCACAGCTTTATAAAATTTCTATGAATATGATAGAAAATTTTCCCTCTTTTATATCTCATGCCAATAACACTATAAATGTGATGCAGGAGCATCCAGAGGTATAAGGGCAATCTTGTGTCACCCAAAAAAAATGTACTTAGACTTAGTTTCTGTTTCATGTCTTTACATTTTTGGATAGCCATTTGTGTGAAATAAAGGTTCCAACTCTCACAGTTCAACTATCAGTGTGCTAGAAAATCTTGAAAAAATAGGAGCATGCAATTTGGCCATCATTTTGCTAACCTAGAAGGTGTCAATTGGACAGATGAATGTAATCATGATTTAGAGCATTCCGAAAAATGAATCAGGTCAATAGGCCCCACGATTTGAAAGTTATTACAATTTTTTGGGTTTTGGAGACCTTCTAAGAATGCTTCAAAGTTAGGTTAGGGGCATTAAATGACCTTGAAAAGGGTCAAAAAATAGGGGAAAAGAAAAGCTTGCCCATAGGGCTATAGAGCACTTTGAGAGCTTTTTGAAAATGTAAACGGTTCGTCAATCGAAGCTACGGTTCAAAAGTTATACTTGCTGAAAGTTCGATTACCGTTTCTGGATTCTTCTAGATTTGTACTGACTTCTACCGTAGCTTTTAGAACCTTCTATTTGGTCGGTGGGTGCCTACTAGCACTTTCTAGAATGTACTCCTAGTCCTTAACCCTCTAGGGTCTATTTAAGGAGATTTCTGGAATTGTAAAAGGTAGTTCGAACTGGAGTTTGAGAGGAGGTACTAAAAGGAGAAATTATCTCCAGATTTATGCTATTGTAAGCCCTTAGGGCATGTCTTGAAGTTTATTTTCTCTGTACTATTTGTACTAGCTTATTTTCTCAGTTAAGACAATTTTCCTTTTCTATTATGTCCATTCTGTTCTTGGGTTGTGTCCCCATCAAGTGGTATTAGAGCTAGTTTTCTTGAGTGTGTAGACAGAGTGCCGACTGTGAGGTAGTTTGCACCAGGACTGTGTGGTTGTGGGATCGAGTGAGAAGATGCCTCCATGAAGAGAGCGTGGTGGAAGGGCCAGAGCTATTAATCCTGAGGAGGTTAGAGCCCTCCAAAGGCAGGTACAAGCATGGCAAGAGGAGCTCCGTAGAGGAGAAAATGTTGCCGCTAGTGACAGCAGTGAGGATGACAATGAAGAAGAAGTAATGGGACCAGAAGAGGAATTTGATGGAGAAGTTCTGAATCATGCAGAGGAAAGGCTTGTTAGGGCCATTACTAAGTTTGGGAAAAGACCCATAATTGAAGTGGGTGTATTTTCAGGAAATCTAAAACCAGATGAGTTGATCGATTGGATCAATGAACTGGAAGAATACTTTGAGTATGAGGATATCAGGGACCCAGATAGGGTTAAGTTTGAAAAGGCCAAACTAAAAGGCCATGCCAAATCTGGTGGCAAGAGGTTCAATTGGAAAGAAACAGAAGAGGAAAGGAGAAGATTAGAAAATGGGATCGCATGGTGGACAAATTGAAGAAGCAGTTCATTCCTGTAGACTACGAGCTGGATCTATTTAAGAATATGCATGCATTAAAGCAAGCAGGAAGATCAGTCCAAGAATATACAGAGGGGTTTTACCAACTCTTGATTAGAGTGGGACATGCAGAAGCAAATAAGGAGAAGGTGGCTCGTTATATCAGTGGGTTGCAACCAAGCATCCAGGAGGAATTAAGTCTGGTAGGAATGACCAGCATTGAAGAGGCATACCACTTTGCCCTACAAGTTGAAGAGAAGTTGAATAAAAGGTTTGAAGAAAGACAAAGAGGGTGCGGTCAAGGAGGAAGGGGAAGCGGTAGATCATCTGGAGGCCGCAATGAAACCCAAAAGAAAAATGAAGATGTGGGTACTAGCAGAAACCAGAGGAATGAGGGTTTCAGTCGCTCCCATGATCAAGACTTTGGAAATCAAAGAGGAAGAGGTAGAGAACGTGGACAAGGAAGAGGAGGCTTCCATGGTACCTATTTCCATTGCAATGAAGAAGGTCATCGTGCCTTTGAATGCCCTCAATGACAAGGAAGGATAGATAGGAGAGCTGAGGGCCAAGCTAGGGTTGCTCATGTGGATGAGGATGCACAATCATCACATTTAGAGGATGCAGAAAGTGGAGAGACCTTGGTAAATGAAAGAGTCCTACTAAGTGGTGAGAATGAACTAGGACAACGAAGGAGTTTTTTTTGTATCAGATGCAAGTGTGAGGATAAATGTTGTGACGTGATCATTGATGGTGGTAGCACTGATAACCTGGTATCAGAAGAGATGGTCTCTAAGCTGAAGCTCAAGAGGGAGAAACATCCACAACCCTATCAAATTTCTTGGGTAAAAGATGATCATAAGGTCCTGGTAAGTGAACAATGTTTAGTGAAATTTAAAATTGGGAGTTACCATGATGAAGTTCTTTGTGATGTTATTTCGATGGATGTTTGCCATCTATTGTTGGGTAGACCATGGCAGTTTGATAGACATGTAGTACATGATGGACATGCAAACACATACTCTCTGACAAAGGATGGAGTTCGCCACAAATTGAAGCCCATGAAAAAGGAAGGTGAAAAGGTATGTAGCAGTGCTAGGATTTGTCTTGTTGATGGAAGGAAGTTTTTAGATGGCATGAAATACCAGCATATGTGCTATGCTTTGATTCCTAGGAAAGATAAAGAAGGTAGTAGTGAAATGCCACTTGAAGTTTTAGGTTTACTAGGGGAGTTTGGAGATATTATCTCTGATAATGTTCGAGATGGATTACCACCAGTAAGGCAAATCAGTCATCAGATAGATCTGATTCCAGGAGCTAGTTTTCCTAACAAGGCTGCTCATAGGATGACTCCTACTAAAATAGAGGAGTTAAATAGACAGGTTCAGGAGCTATTGAGGAAGGGCTTGATTCGAGAAAGCCTGAGTCCAGGTGCAGTACCTGCAGTACTCGCACAAAAGAAGGATGGAGAGTGGAGGATGTGTACAAATTCTCGATCTATAAATAGGATTACCATCAAGTACCGGTTTCCTTTGCCAAGGATGGATGATATTATGGATTGCTTGAGTGGAGCTCAGTACTTCATAAAGATAGATCTGAAGAGTGGTTATCACCAGATATGGATTCGAGAAGGGGATGAGTGGAAAACAGCCTTCAAGACTAAGGAGGGTCTTTATGAGTGGTTAGTCATGCCCTTTGGACTGACGAACACCCCAAGCACCTTCATGCGGGTCATGAATGAGGTACTTAAGAAGTTCTTGGGAAAATTTGTTACTGTCTATTTGGATGATATTTTAATTTTCAGCAAGACTTTGGAGGAACATTTATTGCATATTCGTAGTGTCCTTGAAAGGCTAAGGGAAGAGAAACTGTTAATTAATATGAAGAAGTGTAACTTTGCAAAAAGGGAGTTAGTCTATTTGGGGTTATATCACCTGAAGGTTTCAAAATGGATCCAGAGAAGGTAAAATCCATCTTGGAATGGCCTACTCCAAGGTCTGCTACTGAGGTAAGATCATTTCATGGTCTGGTTAGTTTTTATAGGAAGTTTATTAAGAATTTTAGTGGCATATGTGCACCCCTAACTGATACAATAAGAGGGGAT
Source organism: Cupressus sempervirens (assembly GCA_028749045.1). Taxonomy (NCBI): domain Eukaryota; kingdom Viridiplantae; phylum Streptophyta; class Pinopsida; order Cupressales; family Cupressaceae; genus Cupressus; species Cupressus sempervirens. The sequence goes on along the minus strand of CM053787.1, from coordinate 835,935,551 downwards.
AGAAAAGAGTTCAAATGGGTTGCAGCAACTGCGAGAAGTTTTGAATTGCTGAAGAAGAAGGTAATAGAATAGCCTGTGTTGGCACTTCTAGATTTTAGAAAGGTTTTCCAAGTGGATTGTGATGCTAGTGGCAGCACAATTGGGGCTGTATTAAGCCAAGAAGGTAAGCCTATTGCATATTTTAGTGAAAAATTGAATGATGCAAAGAAGAAGTATTCTGTTTATGATCAAGAGGTCTATGCAATAGTTCAGGCCTTAAAGAAATGGAGGCATTATTTATTGCCAAAGGAATTTGTTTTGTATACTGATCATCAGGCATTATAGTACCTAAATAGCCAAGGTAAATTGAATCAGAGGCATATGAAGTGGGTAGAATTCTTGCAGAGTTATACATTTGTGTTGAAGCATAGAAGTGGAAAATCTAACAGGGTTGTAGATGCACTAAGTAGGAGACAATCACTGCTTACAATAATGCAGGTTGAAGTAGTTGGGTTTGATGAACTCAAGAACTTGTACCCTGAGGATCCTAATTTTGCTGAAGCATGGAAAGCTTGTAAAGAGCCTGTTGCTGTAGATAGAACCAAGTGGTTAGACTATTTGATTTAGGATGGTATGTTGTTCAAAGGTAGTCAATTGTGCATTCCAAGGAGTATAGTTTTTGACAGAGATACTAAATTTGTGGGGTATTTCTGGAGGACATTATGGAAAAAGTTGAGAATAGACTTGAAATTCAGTTCCATGCATCACCCACAAACTGACGGCCAAACAGAAGTGGTAAATAGAAGTCTGGGCAATTTGCTGAGATGTTTAGTTGAGGAAAAGCCCAAGGGATGGGATTTGATTCTACCACAAGCAGAGTTTGTTACAATAACTCTATAAATAGGAGTACTGGAAAATCACCATTCTAGATTGTATATGGGAATAGCCCAAGGACTGCACCAGAGCTGAGGAAGATAGAACAAGGGGAGAGGACAAGTGCTGAAGCTAAGGAATTTGCTGAACATATCAAGTGTCTACATGAGGAGGTTCAAGCACACATAACCAAGATGAATCAAGAGTATAAAGCTAGGGTTGATCAAAGGAGAAGGCATAAGGAATTCCAAGTAGGAGATTTAGTCATGGTGCACTTATGAAAAGAAAGATTTTTGGCCGGTACTTACAACAAGCTAAAAATGAAGAAATTTGGCCCCTACAAAATTTTGAAGAAACATGACTCAAGAAATGCATATGAGGTGGAGCTACCAGATGGTATTCACATTTCTCCCATTTTCAACATTGCAGATTTAATAGAGTATCATGATGATGGTGCAGATGAGGAGCTAGTGTTAGAGCCATGTCTGATTCCTGCTTCTAAGAAGGAGGAGATAGAAGACATTCTAGATCATCGTGTGGGTAGGAGTATCAGAAACAGGCAGTATGAAGAGTATTTGGTCAAATGGAAAGGACGATCGATCGAGGACTCAACTTGGATTTCAGTAGCTGAGGTTTCCCATTTGGGATTTCCTCTACCATCCATAAAGTGACAGGGTCACTTTTCAATCTACCCTGGGTTTCTGATGCAGGAGCATCCAGAGGTATAAGAGCAGTCTTGTGTCACCCAAAAAAATGTACTTAGACTTAGTTTCTGTTTCATGTCTTTACATTTTTGGATACCCATTTGGGTCAAATAAAGGTTCCAACTCTCACAGTTCAACTATTAGTGTGCTACAAAATCCTGAAAAAAATAGGAGCGTGCTATTTGGCCATCATTTTGGTGACCTAGAAGGTGTGAATTGGCCAGATGAATGTAATCATGATTTAGAGCATTCCAGAAAAAGAATCAGGTCAATAGGCCCCACGGTTTGAAAGTTATTACAGTTTTTCAAGTTTTGGAGACCTCCTAAGAATGCTTCAAAGTTAGGTTAGGGGCATTAAATGACCTCAAAAAGGGTCAAAAAATGGGGGATGAGCTAAGCTCGTCGATAGGGCTATAGAGCGCTTCGAGAGCTTTTTGAAAATGTAAACGGTTCGTCAATCAGAGCTACGGTTCAAAAGTTATGCCTCCCAAAAGTTTGGTTACCGTTTTTGGATTCTTCTAGATTTGCACCGACTTCTACCATAGCTTCCGAAACCTTCTATTTGGTCGGTGGGTGCCTACTAGCACTTTCTAGAATGTCCTCCTAGTCCTTAACCCTCCAGGGTCTATTTAAGGAGATTTCTGGTATTGTAAAAGGCAGTTCGGAGTGGAGTTTGAGAGGAGGTACTAAAAGGAGAAATTATCTCCAGATTTATGCTATTTTAAGCCCTTAGGGCATATCTTGAAGTTTATTTTCTCTGTACTGTTTGTACTAGCTTATTTTCTCAGTTAAGACAATTTTCCTTTTCTGTTGTGTCCATTCTGTTCTTGGGTTGTGTCCCCATAAAAATGTATAGCAATATATGCCATGTATTGATTCATATGCATTCTGCCCTTTTCAATACTACATCAACTACCTGATCTTCAACATACTTTGGTTGATGCATCACTAAGTTTTATTTTAGTAAGCTCTAGATAGGGGAAAGACACCTAACTTACCTATTAGATACAAAAATGCATCCTTAGGTAATGGTTTAGTGAATATGTCTACAATTGCTTCTTTAGTATTCACATATTTCAAGCTTACGTACTTATCTTGCACCAATTCTCTCAGAAAATGATATTTTATTGAAATGTGCTTGGTCTTGATATGCATCACATAATTATTTGATATATTAATTGCACTAGTGTTATCACATAATATGATTACTAGATCCTTGATCTCTATCTTCATACCTACCAACAGTTGCTTGAATCAAACAACATTGGAGCAATTAACTATTGCTGCTACATACTTTGCCTCTCTTGTAGACTAAGAAATAGAATTCTACTTCTTACTTGTCCAAGGCACTAGTATTTTACCAAGAAAGATTGCTCCACCACTGGTTCTCTTCCTATCATCAACACTTCCTACCCAATCAACATCTATGAAGGCTTTCAAATCAAAATTGCCTCCTTTCTTGTACCATAATCCACAATCTTCAGTACATTTAAGATACCTCATGACTCTTTTGATTTCCATCATGTGATTTTCTTTATGATCTATTGAGAATCTTTCCACCATACCAACTACTAATGCAATATTAGGCCTTGTGTGCACTATATATTGTAGTTTTCCAAACATTGCTTTGTATGTGATCTGATCTACCTCTTTCGATTCATAATTTTTGGAAAGCTTATGTACAACAAACATAGGTGTTTCAACTGGTCTTCAATCTTCCATTCCAAACTTCTTTAGTATCTCCTTGATATATTTGGATTGAGTAATGTAGACACCATCTTTATTCTATTGAATTTGTAATCCAACAAAGAATTTTATCTCTTCAAACATGGACATCTAAAATTCTTCACTTATCTCTTTTGGATATGCTTTTCACAAGTCATCATTTCCAATAAATAATGTGTCATCTACAAAGATTTTAGCCAATACAATCTTCTTTTCTGGTCCTTCTTTGATATGTAGGCTGTTGTTTTCATTTGTTTTTTGAAAACTAATCTTTGTCAAGTAGTTATCAAGTCTTTTATACCAAGCTCTAGGAGCTTGTTTGAGACCATACAATACTTTGTGCAATTTACAAACCATATCATTTTTGCTAGGATCTACAAAATCTACTGGTTGTTCTATGTAAACTTCCTCTTCAAGAATTTCTAATGTAGGAGCATCCTAGGTGTAAGATTAATCTTGCATCACCCAAAAATATTTTCATTTTAGTCTTTTCTATTTTAATAAGGACTAGTAGACAAGGTGGTTACTATTTATGGGAACTTATTATTTTTAGTAATTTTTTCATATGAGCTTGAATGTTCTCGTTTTATATAGGAAGGTTCATTTTGGAATTATAAGCCTACCATAAAAATCTCATTGCTCCAACTTAAGTATTGGAGAAGTTATTGTGGATTTTTGGTGGAAAAGTTTGTAGAAAAATATTCAAGCTCACCATTGAAGGCCTCAGAGTGCCTGGATGAGGTCCGAAAACTCAATAGAAGGGTGCCAACTCCATTTTGAGCTTATAGATTAGGAGCCAACATTTTTGAAGAGTGGTTATAATATCCAATTAGAGCAATGGTTTGAAAGTTATGGCCTTCAAAAGTTGGGCTACTATAATTTCTAAAATAATTTGTCAAAAATGTATTTCGCTAACTCTATATGTATTTTTAGGGTCTGTTGGCCTTAGGTATTAAGTTTGAGCATCTAGAACCTTTCCAGGTGGCATAAAATTACCTATTTAAGAAAGGCCCGAACATTGTCTAGGACAACTCTAGGTGATACTTAACAGCTTGTCTTGCACTTTGGTATAATGAAGGCACCCATGTGGGTTAGAATATTGTACTTCTAAATTATGTAATTTTGCATTTTTTGAACAAATAAGAAGTCTATATTTTTTTGTTGCATTTTCTATTTTTTCTTTGTTTCTATTATGAGTTTATAGTATTAAGGAGAGCACCCTTCATCAAGTGGTATCAGAACTAGAGTTCTTGAGTGTGTGGATAGATCATTGATTGTGAGGTACTTTACACCAGGACCATGGTTTGGGTTGAGCATGTAGACAGATTGTTGATTATGAGGTAGTTTTCACTAGGGTTTCAATGAAAGCACAAAAATGCCTCCATAAAGAGACCATGATGTGAGAGCTATAGGTGTTATACCTGAGTGTTTCCAAGCCCTCCCAAGATAAATGCAAGCATTGGAAGAATAGTTGCATAGAGGAATAAATCTTCTTGTAATATATGAAAGTGAGGATGAGGATAAAGTAGAATAAAATGCCAAAGTAGAGGTAGTTCTAAACCCAAAGGAAGAGATACATTTTAGGGCCATCTTCAAGATTGGAAAAAGATCTAAGTTTGAGGTTACCTAGAGGAGTTGATCGATTGGATCAATGAGTTGGAGGAGTACTTTGAGTATGAAGATATTGAGGATCTTCATAGGGTCAAGTTTGTAAAGGCAAAACATAAGGGATATGCAAATATCTTGTGGAAGGAGGTTCAGTTGGAGTGAAATAGAAAGGGAAAGGACAAAATCACTAGATGGGATTAGATGAAAGCTAAAATAAAGAAATAATTCATTCCAATGGATTATGAGATTGCTCTATCAAAGAAGATGCAAGGGTTGAAGCAAGTGGGAAAATTTGTTCAAGAGTATATCGAAGAGTTATATCAAGTTCTCATTAGAATCGACCATGTAGAAGCTAATAAGGAGAAAGTTGGCCATTATTGTAATGGGTTAAGGCCAAGCATTTAGGATTAGCTGAGTCTAGTTTGAATGAACATTATTGAGGAGGCATACCAATTTTCCTTAACAGTTGAGGAGAAACTGAGCAAGAAGTTTGACAACAAGAATAGTAGAAGAATTCATAAAGGAAGATCTAGTGGATGATCTTATGGAGGCCATAATGATGATCAGAAGAACAAGGATGAGGCTAGAAGTAGCAATCAAAACTAAATGAGAAACTATTCCAATCATTTCATTCGAGAGGAAGAGATAGAGGACAAGAATCTAGAAGAGGAGGCTTCTATGGGAAATCTTTTCACTATAGAGAAGAGGAGCATAGAGCATTTGAATGTACCCAGCACCAAGGAAGGATAGATCAAATAATAGAAGGCTAGGCTAGAGTTGCACATGTTGAAAAAGATGTTAGATCATCAGATTCTAAAGATGTTGAAAGAGAAGTCCTAGTTAATAGAAGAGTCCTGTCAAGTGGTGAGAATGAACTTGATTAGAGAAGGAACTTGTTTTACAAAAGGTGCAAATTTGACTATAAGTGTTGTGATATGATCATATATGGTAGAAGTACTACCAATCTGGTGTCAAAAATGATGGTTACCAAGTTGAAGCTGAAGAGATAGAAACACCGATGTCCATATAATATTTCTTGGGTGCAAGATGACCACAAGGTCATGGTCAATGAGCAGTGTTCAATGAAGTTCAAGATTGGAAGCTACTAGGATGAGGTACTTTGTAATATCATACCTATGGACATATGTCATATGTTGTTGGGTAGGGCATGGTAGTTTGATAGACATGCTATACACGATGGGAAAACAAATACCTACACTCTAAACAAGGATAGAGTGAAACATAAGTTGAAGTTGTTCAAGGAGAAAGAGGAAAAGGTATGTAGTGCTACCAAAATATGTTTTTTTGATGGAAAAGAGTTTCTCAAAGGTATGAAGCATGAGCATGTGTGTTTTGCTATAATTCCAAAAGATAGTAAAGAAGAAATAGAGGAGGTATCTATAGAATTTGCAGACATGTTGGGAGAGTTTTTTGATATTGTGTCATATATTATGCCTTATAAATTGACCCCAATGAGGAAGATCAATCACTAGATGGATTTGGTTCTAGGAGCTAGTTTGCCAAACAAGGTAGTCCATAGAACGACACTAGTAGAGAGTGAAGAGTTGGACATACAAGTTTAGGAGTTGTTATAGAAGGGGTTGATTTGAGAGATTCTGTGTCCATGCGTAGTACCAGTTGTATTAGCACCAAAGAATAATGGAGAATGGAGGACATGAATAGATTCTTGCACTATCAACAAGATCACAATCAAGTATATATTTTTGTTGCCAAGGATGGATGATATTATGGACTATTTGAGCGGAGCTGATTATTTCACAAAGATAGATATGAAGAGTGGTACCCTTAGATACATATCAAAGAGGGTAATGAATGGAAGACTATTTTCAAGACCAATGAAGGATTGTACGAGTGGTTAGTCATGACTTTTGGGTTGACCAATGCACCAAGAACTTTCATGAGGCTCATGAATGAGATAATGAAGGAGTTTTTGGGTAAGTTTTTCATTTTTTACCTAGATGATATTTTGATCTTTTTAAGACATTGGAGGAACATTTGATCTATATTCATGAGATGTTTGATAAGTTGAGTGAAGAAATGTTGCTGATAAACCTGTGTAGTTTTGTAAAGAAGGAGTTGGTTTACTTGGGATTTGTAGTTTCAGTAGAATGTTTCAAAATTGACCTAGAGAAAGTGAAGGCTATCCTTGAATGGCCTACCCCAAGGAGTGTGATAGAGGTAAGATCTTTCCATGGACTGGCTACTTTTTATAGACAGTTCAAAAGAAGTTTTAGTAGCATTTGTGGACCCTTGACGTAAACAATGAGAGGGGATAGGAAGGAATTTAAGTGGACCTTAGGAGAAGATAAGATTTTTAATCTATTGAAACATAAAGTTATTGAGAAACCTATTTTAGCACTTCTTGATTTTAACAAGGTGTTTCAAGTAGGTTGTGATGCAAGTGGTACTGCAATAGGAGCTATTTTAAGCCAAGAAGGTAGACCTATTGCTTATTTAATTGAGAAATTGAATTATGCAAAAAGAAACTATTATGTTTATGATCATGAATTTTATACTATATTTCAAGCATTGAAGAAGTGTAGACACTATCTTCTTCCTAAGGAGTTTGTCTTGTATTCTGATCATCAAGCTTTGCAATATTTGAATAGTTAAGGAAAATTGAACCAAAGGCATTTGAAGTGGGTTGAGTTTTTGTAGAGTTATACATTTTTTTTGAAACATAGGAGTGGGAAGTCTAATAGAGTTGTAGACGCTCTTAGTAGAAAATACATTTCGCTGATAGAAATGCATATAGAGGTGGTTGGGTTCAAGGAACTCAATACTTTGTATCTAGATAATCTTAATTTTGGTGAAGCATGGAAGGTTTTTGCAGAACCTATTACACTTGAAAATACAAAGTGGTTTGATTTTATGACCCTAGATAGTATGTTGTTCAAAGGAATCTAGTTGTGCATTCCCATAAGTTCAATTAGAGAGAATCTCATGAAAGAGAAGCATAGTGGAGGATTGGCTAGACATTTTGGTAGAGATAAAACTACAACTTTTTTTACTAAGAATTATTACTAGCAATAGTTGCAGTAGGATGTGGAGAAGTTTGTACAATGTTGTAGAGTATGTCAAATGAAAAAAGGAGTAAAGTAGTATATAGGGTCGTATCAGCCATTACTTGTACTAGAGAAGCCATGGGAGGATGTTAGCATGGATTTTGTTCTTGGCTTACCAAGGCCTTAGCATGGGCATGATTCTATTTTTGTGGTGGTTGATAAGTTTTCAAAGATAACACATTAAATTCCTTGCAAGAAGACTAGTGATGTTGTTCATGTGGCAGAGTTGTATTTCAGAGAAGTGGTGAGACTACATGGTCTTCCAAAGAGCATAGTTTTAGATCAAGGTACCAAATTTATTGGGTATTTATAGCATACATTATGGAAGAAGTTGAAGATAGATTTGAAGTTCAGTTCATCGCATCATCTACAGAATGATGGACACAGAAAAGCTATGAATCATAGTTTGGGAAACTTGCTGAGATGTTCGGTTGGAGATAAACCAAAAGGATGGGATATGATTTTAGCATAGGTGGAATTTTCATATAATAATTCTATCAATAGGGGTATTGGTAAATCACCATTCTAGATTGTATATGAAAGGAGTCTTAGAAATGCTTTTGAATTGAGACAATTGGATAAAGGAGAAATCAGATGTGCTAAAGCAAAAGATTTTGTTGAACATTTGATGCACATCCATGGGGAGGTGAGGAAGCACATCATAAAGATGAATATATAGTATAAGGCTAAGTAAGATGTGAAAAGGAGGTATAAGGAATTTTAGATTGGAGATGAAGTCATGGTTCATTTTAGAAAGGAGCATTTCTTAGTGGGTACATATAATATGCTGAAGATGAAGAAGTTTGAACCGTTCAAGATAGTGAAAAGGCATGATCCTAGAAATGCTTATTAAGTGGAGTTGCATGCTGAATTAAATATTTTACCAGTATTTAATATTTTATATTTGATAGAGTATTATGAAGGGGATGATGGAGATGAAGTTGTAGAGGCTTAGTGGAGTATTCTAGCAGCTAGTTTGACTACAAAGGAGATTGAGGAGATACTGGACAGTCATGTTGGAAAAAGTACTAAGAGCAAAACTTATGAGGAATATATAGTCAAATGGAAATGGAGGCTAGTAGAGGATTCATTATGGTTAGCAAAGGAGGAGGTTAACCATCTTGGTTTTCCTCTAAACACCTAAGATGTGATGGGTACACTTCTCAAATTACCTCAGTTGTCTGATGTAGGAGCATCCTGGGTGTAAGAGCAATCTTACATCACCCAAAAATATTTTCATTTTAGTCTTATCTATTTTAATAAGGACTAGTAGACAAGGTGGTTACTATTTATGGGAACTTGCTATTTTTAGTATGTTTTTCATATGAGCTAGGAATGTTCTCATTTTCATAGTAAGGTTCATTTTGTAATTATAAGCCTACCATAAAAATCTCATTGCTCCAGCTTAAGTATTAGTGAAGTTATTGCAAATTTTTGGTGAAAAAAATTGCATAAAAATCTTCAGGCACACTGTTGGAGGCCTTAGAGTTCCTAGATGAGGTCTAAAAACTTTATTGAAGGGCACTAGTACCATTCCAAGCCTGTAGATCAGACATGGCATTTTTGAAAAGTGGTTATAATAGTCAATCAAAGCAACGGTTTGAGAGTTATGGTCTTTGGAAATTGGGCTACCAAAATTTCTAAAATAATTTGTCAAAGATGTATTTATCCAACTCTATATGTATTTTTAGGGTCTGTCGACCCTAGGTATTAAGTTAGAGCATGTAGAACCTTCTTGGGTGGCATAAAATTGCTTATTTAACAAAGGCCCAAACATTGTCTAGGACAAATTTGGGTGATAGTTCACAGCTTGTCTGTAATGAAGGTGCCCATGTGGGTTAGCATATTGTACTTGTGAATTCTATAATTCCACATTTGCAATGCAAATAAGAATTCCATATTTTGTTCTCACATTTGCTATTGTTTCTTTGTTTCTGTTATGAGTTTATGGTATTAAGGGGAGCTCCCTTCATTAATACCATTCAAGAATGGATTTCACATCCATTTGATAAATGTTAAATCCTCTATGTGAAACATAAGAAAATTAAGTTCTAACACCTTCTAATCTTGAAACAGGAGCGAAAGTTTCACCATTATCAATACCTTGTTATTGAGAATAATGTTTGCATACTAACCTTGCTTTATTTTTTAAGACTTCTCCATCTTCATTCAACTTATTTATGAAAACCCACTTTTTGCCAATTACATTTTTTATCCTTGGGTTTAGGAACAAGAGTCTAGGTCTTATTCCTCTCTATCTATTCCATCTCTTCATTCATAGCTTCAATCCAAATTTCATTATCCAAAGCATCTTTATTTGATCTAGGTTCAAAATCAGTAACTAAACATGTAATTTTAAAATTTTTTCTTGTCATTGTACCATCTAACTTGTCTCTAATTATTTGATCAGGTGCATGATGCCTTTTGACATACCTTACTAACAGATACTTTGGATTTGATTAGGTTCATTGTTGCTCTCTTCTTCACTCTTTTCTGCAAACTCATCAATTCCTACATGTGCACTTTCTATAATCTTATGAGTGGATAAATTCAAAAATTTATATGCTTTACTTTTGATGGAGTAGCCTAGGAATATTCTTTCATCATCTCTGATATCAAATTTACCTTTCCTAGTCTCTTTCAGAATATAAAATTTGCTACCAAATACCTTCAAGTAACTTACATTAGGTTTGTAGCCATACCATAATTCATAAAGAGTTTAATTTGAGTCTTTCTTTAGCTATACTTTGTTTAAGGTATGCACTATAGTGCTATTTTCTTCCTTCTAATATTTTTTTTTATCATCAAATTTATTACACAATCCATAATGGATCGATTCCTTCTTTCAGGTATACCATTGTGCTTAGGTGTACGAGGGGATGATACTTGTCTTTTGCTTCCTCTATCAGTGTAGAATTCAATTAATTCATTAGAGATGAATTCACCACCTCTGTCTGACCTCAAACACTTCAGTTTCTTCTTGGTTTCTTTCTCTACTCTTTCCATATACCACTTAAACTTTTGAAAAAATTCTAACTTCTCTTTTAGATACATTACAATCATCAACAAAAAGAATTAAAAACTTATCTCCACTATAAATTTCAATTCCAATAGATCTACATAAGTTTTTATGAAGTAGCTCCAAGATTTTTTCAGATTAATAGTTCTTTCTTTCGAAACTTGTCTTGACCATCTTACCAATTTGACAATTTTGCATAGGCCCATATCAGGTTCCTCGAACTAGGAATACCTTTCACCCTTTTGTTCTTTCTTATCTTGATTAGATTATAAAAGTTCACATGACATAACCTTTTATGCCATATCCAACTTTCTTTTACTTCAGCAATGAAACATGAACTTTCACTAAGATCTAGGTAGAATAGATTACCTTTGGCTTGTTTACCAAACCCAACTAGATTTCCTTTTTCATCTAGCAACTTGGCCTTTCCATTCATGAATTCTACCTTGAATCTAGTGTTATTTAACAATGCCACACTTAGTGGATTATTCTTAAGTCCTTCAAGCCAATAAGCATTATCACATCTAAGTTCATTGGTTAGTGATATACAACCTTTTCCCTTTGTGCAACATGGTTCATTGTTTCCAAATCTCACACTTGCACCATCATAATGTTCCATATGTTCAAACTTTATTTTATCATGAGTCATATGATGTGAGAAACCACTATTAATAATCCATGTACCATTTTTTCTAACATGAGAGATGAGTGCCATTTTATCTCCTTCATGATTAGATTCATCTTTTACAACAATATATACGATTTCATTATCTTCACTACTATCTAAACTTTAGCCATAAAACAAGATTTCTTACCTTTGTCCTTATAGTCTTTGAAGTTCTTGAAATCCTTCTTGCCTTTGTACTTGTTGTGCTTCTTTTCATTTTTTTCTTCTCTATTTGGAAATCTTGCAACAATGTGTCCAACTTCTTCATAAGAGAAACAAATCAAAGGAATATTACCTTTGTACTTTCCTTTGCATTTGGGATACCTTCTTGCAAGTAATGCTTCAATGGCTTCAAGATCAGTTTTAGAATTGTCTTATTGATCACTTTAGAACTATTTTCCTTTAGACTTTACAGCTTTCTTCTTCTTTAGTGATAACTTGACTTCAAATGTAGATTCAAGATTTCTAGAACTAGGAATATAATTATCATAATTATCCATTTCAAATGCAGTCAATCTTCCAACTAAAGCATCCAAAGTTATCTTTTTATTTGGATCACATCTCATCTATAGAAAAGAAGACACTCTTATACCAATTGTTTAAAATATAAGAGTAACTAAGAGGGGAGAGGTGAATCAATTACTACTAAAATAAATCCTAGATCCCAAGTAGATGTCAACGCAAAATACAAACTTCACTAAAAATACTGATGTTTGACAAACACATAGGCACTCATTTTACACTTGTAAATGCTGTAACTCGGTAATAACTAAAATAAAAATTGTAACTTGGAAAATTCTTAACATGTAAAACTTTAAGATATTATCTATGATTAACCTTACTTAACTTAGTTGCATACAGATAAAAGAAATAGCATGGACACAAGTGACATCAAGATTTAATGTAGAAACCCAATTTGGGAAAAACCACCAATTGCAACTATTTATTGTTTTTCACTCTTCTGAAGCAAGCCTTGTTAGAAGCCAACCCTGTTAAAGGTTACAAAACATACTATTAGGTATGACCCTATTAGAGGATTTAATCACCCTATGAGGAGTGGCCTTGTTAGAGATCTTTAGAAACTTCAATTTAGAAATACCACATTTTTAGAGGATTTATAATAGCTATTAAGCCAAGTCTATTAAGAGATTTAGATCACTACTACAATAGTTAGAGAGTAACAATGAATTAACCCAATTTTTGATGCAACTGAATTGCTGATTACAGATCTCATTTCTATCTTGTATACTTGATCCTTCCTAATCAAATGTATGTTTGTAGCTCCATAGTGGTATTTTTATTATCCTTCTAATTTGCTTTGTCTAAGAATCTTCTATTCTTCCATACACTTACACACTTTCAATCCTTAAATTGACCTAATATTTATACCTTATGCATTGTCAAGTTAGCTTGAATATAACTTAGTATAATGAATATTTATCTCCTCAATCAACTAGAGCCAACAACTTTTTTTTATTAAACTCAATGTTCCAAAACAATTAAATCCTTCATTAGCCAACCCTACTCGATAGATACTAAATCAAAAATGATTTTCCTATGTTAACCAAGTGAAATTGGTTAACACTGCATCTTCACAAACTTTCTTTGGTGACTGAGTGAGATCAGTTAATACTGGTTCCATCTAACTTTTCTTTCATTAATCAAGTAAGCTTGGCTAATAATCAACTTCTATGAAGTTCTCTTTGTTGACTGAGTAAAGTTGGTAGACACTGTCTTCTAAACTTGGAAAACTCTAGAATGCTTGGTAGACACAGGATACTATCTTCAATGCCTGAGTGAGATTGACATGCATTGATTGGTAAAGATATGGCATTTTTTTGTAACATCAAAGACAAGATGCAATTAACTAATTATTTTCAACAGATCCATAATGAAATTAGAAGCATAAAGATTGATAAGGAAGAGGTAATCAAAATGTTCTCCACTCTTAGAGAAATTTTACACCTAATATTAGAATTTTGAAGAGGCAATTAGAGGAGTGTCTTACAGCTAAGGCCTCCTATGAATTTTTTTCCTATAATGAATTGAGCATGGTAGAAGTGGTGATGTAACACCCCAACCTTGCTTCCAAACCCCAAGCTCTCTCTCAGGGCTACCTTAGGTCATTCACTAGACCCACTAGGGCTTCTTCACACCCTATAATTACTAGGACCTTGCTCAAGAGATCCTAATCCTTTAGTTGGGGGCACACCAACAAAGTAACATCAAATTTCTTGCTAGCCGGCTCCAGTCCGCTACTAACCCTCAAGTCCATCTATAGCTCCAAGGGTACTAGTTCTTCATCTAGGGTTTTTTTTTAGACTCCTTCTAACATCCATGACCCTAAATAATGCTGATTTCATAGGTGCATTCAATCTACTAAGGAAGATACACCAAATTGCTCCAAAAAGGCTACTAGGAATTAGCCCTCCTAAATAGCTGGAAACAAGATTTATTGAAAAACTTCTTAACAACCCTACAAAAAAGTTATATTTTTGGATATCCTTTTCAGAGTACTTCAAGATTCTGTAATTTTCTAGTCCCCAAACTTTCCATACAATGAAAGTACAGTTTTAGGCCAAAAATGAGGATTTCAAGTGCTTTATCGCTGTTGTGATGGAAAACCACCTTAGACACCTTTTCAAGACCTCTCCTTTGGACTGGAGCAAGGTTAGACCTTCTCATTACTTGCTGTGTAGCCTGATTGAGGTATTTGCACACTCAATCCTCTCCATAACTCATTTTCCAACTGTGATTCCTAGCCAAGTTGCATTTGGCTTGCCTAGGGCATTACCTTAAAAATGCTTGCTGATGCTTTCAAGGGCCCTCCTTCTTGATACATAATGTAAATGGATCCTAGTTCCAAATCCCAAAATACCAGAAGTTTCCAATGGTGGGAAGTGGCCCTAAGATCCCATTTTCTAAGTGCAATCCTGTTCAGATCAGCAACTTGCCAAGAACAAAAAGATTTTTCTACACTAATGCAAACGAATTAAAATGATCAAAAAAACACTACAAAAAGATTAAAAACAATATTTCAGAACTTTTTCAACACAAAAATCAGGCCATTCAATCCTCCTCTATTAAAAATGCCATCAAATGCATAAAATCGGCAACAAAATACTTGCTCAATTCGTACAAAATGCAAAACCAACTTGTCCAACCCCATGAAAATGGCTGTCCTCACATTTTTAAAGGCTCCTCCATCAGTTCCATAAATGTTCTAAATAGTTAGGACATTCTAAACACACAAATTCCAAAAAGTTGCTTTTTTGCAAGAAAATGTTGTCATGACAACATGACAACATTTCAGCAACTTTTGTTCTACATGGAGTTAGACCTCCAAATTTGGCACACAGACAAATTAGACATATAATATGCATAAAATGACTTCAAATAAACTATTCAAAGCCATTGGAACCTTTCTAGACCATTTTAGCCTTTACCGGACCTAAGTCACCTAGTTGACAATAGTTCGCAACTTCTAGCAACTTGGTCACTTTGGGTCTTGCCAAGTCTCCTAAACACACCTAAGGACCACATAGGACCTATTATTAGAATAGTGATGTGGCTAGCATCACTACAAGCCAAAAATAAAGAAATACCTAGCTTTGACACTTAGCCTACTTAGGTGCTCCTGCACCATACTCCCCCCTCCAACAAAGAACTCAAGGTGGATCAGTTTGCAACAAATCTAGAGGTATGCCAACCTTCTTGAACTTTGTCTCAGCAACCCGTGTAGCCTCTGAAATTGGTTTCTCCTTCCATTTGATGAGATGTTCCATGTACACCTTGTGCCTTGTGGTCTTCTTTACCCTTGAATCTAACACCTTTTCTACCTCCAACTTGCTGTTTGTAGGTGTTGAAGCAAGTTCAAGATCTTCATGAACATTTGGACTAAGCTTAGATGGGTCACCTTTGTATGCCACCAAGTCTTGCACATTAAAAATAGGGGATATGCCCAAATCGGAAGGTAAATCTACCTTATAGGCATTTGCTCCATATTTAACCAATATTTTGCAAGGCCCTACCCTCTTCATCTGTAGCTTAGTAGGAATGCCTTTTTGAAGCCTTGCTTTGTTCAAATGGTCCATCACATAGTCCCCAACAACAAACTGAACATCCTTCTTCTTTTCATCCACCTTGGCTTTGAGTTTTAGAGTCTTGTCTTGAATAGTCTTCTTGACTTGCTCCTGAATCTCCTTCATGGTTTGTACAAAGTCTTTAACTTGACCACTAATCTGATCCATGTTTCCAAGACACCTTAGTTCACACACACCTCTTGGGTGCATGCCATAAACAATTTCAAAAGGACTCTTTCCGATAGTCCTATTCTTGCTATCATTGTAGGCATATTCTGCTTGTGAGATGATAACATCCCAATTCTGACCATACTCTTTGGTTAGGCACCTAAGAAGGTTACCTAAAGTTCTATTAACCACCTTAGTTTGACCATCAGTTTGAGGATGGTAAGCTGAACGAAAAGACATGTTAGTGCCAAGCTTCTTCCATAAAGTCTTCCAAAAGTGACTCATGAATTTCACATCTCGATCCGACACAATGCTTAATGGAAGTCCATGAATCCTTACAACCTCTTTGAAAAAAAAATGAGCTATATGACTTGCATCATTAGTTATCTTACATGGAATGAAATGTTCCATTCTACTGAATCTATCAACAACAACATAAATGCTATCATACCCTTGCTTAGTTTTAGGAAAACCAACAATGAAATCCATACTTACACAATCCCATGGTCTGCTAGGAATTGGTAAGGGCTGGTAAAGACCTGCATTGCTCATTCCTCCTTTTGCCTTCATACACACCATACATTGCTCCACATACTTGGTTACATCTTTGACCAATTTAGGCCAATAATAGAACCTTTGCACTAGTTCTATTGTCTTGCTGATACCAAAATGCCCACTCAAGCTGCCATTATGCTTCTCTTGTATTAGGTTCTCTCTCATGGAACCTCTTGGTACACACAACTGGTTACCCTTAAATAGCAACCCATTTTGCAAAGTGTATTCTGAAAATCTGCTATGAAAGTGGTTTCCAAAATCCATGCATACCTTATAGGCTTCAACAAAGTCCTCATCATTCTTGTAAAGATTCTAAAAACTCTCAACTCCAATGCTATGGAGCTGAATCTCTTGGACTATTAAAAACCTTCTACTTAATGCATCAGCAACCTTGTTCATTTGTCCTTTCTTGTGCTTGATTGTAAAGGTGAAGGCCTACAAATATTCCATCCACTTCAAGTGCCTGTTTCTCAACTTCTTCTGTGTGTTGATGTAGCTAAGAGCTTGATTATCTGTAAACACAACAAATTCTTTTGGCAACAAATAGTGTCTCCACTTCCTAAAACATTGGACTAAGGCATACAATTCTAGATCATAGGATGAGTATTTCTTCTTGGCCTCATTTAGCTTTTCACTATAGAAGGCTACTGGTCTACCTTCTTGACTCAACACCCCACTCACTGGTAGGCCACTTGCATCACATTCTAAGGTGAACAACTTTTCAAAGCTAGGCAATTTTAGGATGGGTTGAGTAGCTACTTGTTTTTTTAACATATCAAATGACTTTTCAGCCTCTAAAGTCCACCTAAACTTGGACTTGACTCCCCCCTTTATGGTATCAAGAAATGGTGCACAAATACCACTAAAGTTCCTAATGAACTTCCTATAAAATTGAGACAAACCGTGGAAACTTCTTACCTCACTAGATGTGGTAGGTGTAGGCCAACTTAGGATAGCAGCAACTTTCTCCTGGTCCATCTTCAAAGTTCCTTTAGACACCACAAAGCCTAGATACACCAACTCTTGCTTGAAGAAGTCACACTTCTGAAGGTTGATAGCTAGCTTCTCTTCATGAATCCTCTTCAAAACTACTTCTACATGCTTGACATGTTCCTCTTTGGTCTTGCTATAGATGAGGATATCATCCAAATACACCACCACAAATCTGCCTGTGAAGTCTTTGAGCACTTCATTCATGAGCCTCATGAAGGTGCTAGGGGCGTTGGAAAGACCAAATGGCATCACAAGCCATTCATAAAAACCATCAGTAGTCTTAAATGCTGTCTTCCATTCATCTCCCTGCTTTATTCTAATTTGGTGATACCCACTTTTCAAGTCTAGCTTAGTGAAATACATAGCACCTCCTAGACAATCCATAAGGTCTTCAATTCTTGGAATAGGAAACCTATACCTGATTGTAATGTGGTTAATGGCCCTTGAGTCAGTACACAACCTCCATTTTCCTCCCTTCTTGGATGCCAAAACCTCCGGGACTGCACAAGGGCTTATGCTCTTTTGGATCAAACCTTGGTCCATCAACTCTTGGACTTGTCTTGCCACTTCAAGGTTCTGATCTGGGGTTAACTTGTAGGCTGCCTTATTAGGTAGTGAGGCACCTGGAACAAAGTCAATTTGATGGCTGATAACTCTTCTTGGTGGTAGGGTATCTGGTGTACCATCACTAACAATCTCCTAATACTTTACAAGCAACTCTTGTACCTCTGCTGGTAAAGGTTCTTGGACTGGCTTTTCTTCACTTGCAGCCTTTAGTATGACTGCAAATCCTTGGCTCTCCTCATGCTTGAGGTCTCTAATAAACTCTTTCTCTCCACATAGCAGCACATTAGGCACCTTGGACTGTGGTTCATCCCCTTCTAAAAATGACTGAATTTTGAAGGTCTTGCTTCCTTTCTTAAATGTTATGGTATTTTCCTTGCCATCATAGACCACTTTCCTATCAAATTGCCAAGGTCTCTCTAGCAAAAGATGACAAGCATCCATTGGCAAAATATCACATAATAAGCGGTCTTTATATCCTGCAATTGAGAAGTCCAGCCATGCTTGTTCATTCACTAGGATGCTTTGCCCTTTGTTAAGCCATGTGACTTTGTAAGGGTTGTCATTAGGTATCTTCTTCAGTTTGAGCTTTGTAATAGCCTCCTCTGATATTACATTATCAGTTGATCCAGAATCAACCACCACCTTGCATACTTTTCCTAGGATCTTGCACTTGATCCTAAACAATGCCCTTCTATGTCTAGGCTCATTAGAAGCTGGTTGCTTGATCAACACCCTCCTAAACATGAGGTTCTCACCTTTTTCAGACTCAATATGGTCTATGTCAACATCCTTGCAACTTCTATTATCTTCTTGTGCATATGCTAGCCTTTTATCTTGGCTTGAGGAAGAGGGTTTGTCCGGGCACCTATAGGTAGGATGGCCTAGTTGACCATAATTGTAACACTTCATTGTTGCAAAGTAAGAGCTGCTCCTACCTCCTCTACCCCTACTTGATCCTCCTTGATTGCCTCTCCCTCTATTATAACCACCTCTTGAAGAGTGGTCAATAGTTTGCTCCATGGGTTTGCTTTCACTTTGGCTCTTTTGATCACTACCTCTGCCTTGGTAGTCTCCTCTTTGATTTTTCTGATTTTTGCCTTTGCCTCTATCTTTGAAGTTAGAATCTCCTTTCCTCTTGTTCTTTTCTTCTACCTTCAAAGCTAGCTGATGACATCTTTGGATAGTGGTAGGGGCCCATAAGCTAAGCTCCTCTTGAGTGTTCCACTTCAAGCCACCAAGATACCTTGCCACCTTGAGTGACTCCTCTTCTTGCTTCTTGGATCTCAAACACAACCTCTGAAATTCTTCAGTGTAGGAGGTCACATCAAGATCTTTTTGCTTCTGTCCTTGCCTCTTTTTATGGAGTTGGATCTCAAAGTCTTCAGGTAGGAAGTTCTCCTTGATTTTGTTTGCCATAGCACTCCAATTTGCAATTGGATTCTGGCCCATGCTGATTCTTTCATCTTGTACATACTTCCACCATGTTAAGGCTGAGCCTCTAAGCCTTGTCTTAGCAACCTTAACCTTCTGTGCCTCTGAGATACCCTCACACTCAAAGTGGTTCTCCATACCCTCTAACCAATCCATAACTGCATCAATATCCATCTTACCACTGAAAAGTGGCACTCCTTCCAAAGCTTTACCTCCTAAGGCTTTGATTTCCTTCAAGAAGGGCTCTTCTTGCAAGATAGGATCAGGTTCAGGTACAATATCTTCCTCTGCTACCTTTTTACCATTCCCATCTTCTTCTTCATCGCTTTTCTTGGCTGCCTCTACAACTGCATCTAGTTTTTGCTTCACCTCTTCTAGTGCTTCTTCAAGAAGATGATTTCTTTGCCTTTACTCATCAACTTCTTTAGCTAACTCCACATTTTTCACCATCATGGATTCTCCTACTGATTCTTCAGTAGCTTCCAACATTAACTACCTTTCCCAAATCTTTAACTTGCTCTGATACCACTCTGATGTAACACCCCAACCTTGCTTCCAAACCCCAAGCTCTCTCTCAGGGCTACCTTAGGTCATTCACTAGACCCACTAGGGCTTCTTCACACCATATAATTACTAGGACCTTGCTCAAGAGATCCTAATCCTTCAGTTGGGGGCACACCAACAAAGTAACATCAAATTTCTTACTAGCCGGCTCTAGTTCACTACTAACCCTCAAGTCCATCTATAGCTCCAAGGGTACTAGTTCTTCATCTAGGGTTTTTTTTTAGACTCCTTCTAACATCCATGACCCTAAACAATGCTGATTTCATAGGTGCATTCAATCTACTAGGGAAGATACACCAAATTGCTCCAAAAAGGCTACTAGGAATTAGCCCTCCTAAATAGCTGGAAACAAGATTTCTTGAAAAACTTCTTAACAACCCTACAAAAAAATTATATTTTTGGATATCCTTTTTAGAGTACTTCAAGATTCTGTAATTTTCCAGCCCCCAAACTTTCTGTAAAATGAAAGTACAATTTTAGGCCAAAAATGAGGATTTCAAGTGCTTTATCGTTGTTGTGATGGGAAACCACCTTAGACACCTTTTCAAGACCTCTCCTTTGGATTGGAGCAAGGTTAGACCTTCTCATTACTCACTGTGCAGCTAGATTGAGGTATTTGCACACTCAATCCTCTCCATAACTCATTTTCCAACTGTGATTCCTAGCCAAGTTGCATTTGGCTTGCCTAGGGCATTACCTTAAAAATTCTTGCTGATGCTTTCAAGGGCCCTCCTTCTTGATACATAATTTACATGGATCCTAGTTCCAAATCCCAAAATACCAGAGGTTTCCAATGGTGGGAAGTGGCCCTAAGATCCCATTTTCTAAGTGTAGCCCTGTTCAGATCAGCAACTTGCCAAGAACAAAAAGATTTTTCTACACTAATGCAAACAAATTAAAATGATCAAAACAAAACTACAAAAAGATTAAAAACAATATTTCAGAACTTTTTCAACACAAAAATCAGGCCATTCAATCCTCCTCTATTAAAAATGCTTTCAAATGCATAAAATTGGCAACAAAATACTTGCTCAATTCGTACAAAATGCAAAACCAACTTGTCCAACCCCATGAAAATGGCTGTCCTCAAATTTTTAAAGGCTCCTCCATTAGTTCCATAACTGTTCTAAACAGTTAGGAAGTTCTAAACACACAAATGCAAAAAAGTTTCTTTTTTGCAAGAAAATGTTGTCATGACAACATGACAACATTTCAGCAACTTTTGTTCTACATGGAGTTAGACCTCCAAATTTGGCACAGAGACAAAGTAGACATATAATATGCATAAAATGACTTCAAATAAACTATTCAAAGCCATTGGAACCTTTATAGACCATTTTAGCCTTTACCGGACCTAAGTCACCTAGTTGACAATAGTCGGCAACTTGGTCACTTTGGGTCTTGCCAAGTCTCCTAAACAAACCTAAGGACCACATAGGACCTATTATTAGAATAGTGATGTGGCTAGCATCACTGAAAGCCAAAAATAAAGAAATACCTAGGTTTGACACTTAGCCTACCTAGGTGCTCCTGCACCAAGTGGCATCCTATGCACTTTTCACACTCATTAGTATCTCTGATATAGTCAACGAGAACTAGAAGAAGGAAGTTGAAACAATAAAATTTATTTATATAGATTATTTTTCTAGGATATCGAGTTGATCAACAGAATGCCATATAGTTTTTGACACCATTTAGATTTATTTTCAATGCCAAAGGGGATATTGTTGGCAACATGGTCAGTTAGATGATTAGAGTCCTGTCATTTATGGAAACATGTATTCAACATTCCATTTATTCATTTAGAGTTAGAAAATTGTCTAAGTGTTGGACAATTTGTAGCAGCATAGAGATAGATGTGATGTGCATGGATGAATCACTTTGAGTAAGCTCATGTGTAGTTGAGGATAGCTATACAATAGTGTCATGATGATGTATGCTAGTGTGCAAAATTGTACAGACTATATGACACAAGTTACAATTAAAATACTAGTTCTAGTATTGAACATAATAGAAAAGAGCATGAAAGAGTTTTGAGTTGTACAACTTAAGGAATTATTTTGGTACCAAAATAATTACATATTAATGGTTAGATGACATCCTAAATTATATTTTGGCAAGCTTGTGACAACATGAAGGCCAACAGAGCATAGTTTTATAATAATCAAGGTATATATGAAGATTTTATCTTGCACAGATAAGTGTGAGATGTGTATGCTATGTAGATGAGATATGCGAGCAATATATGTTAATGCAAACTATTGTAAAGATAGTATATGAAATATGAAAACTTATATGATGTGAGATCTAAAGTGAATTCAGAGCAAGTGTGAGATACATTAGCAAGAAATTATTGTATGCATATGTACTCTTATGAAGGAACTAAACTATATAATTGCATGTTAGGGTAGTGGGCTCTTTTTGCATACATTGTAATTGATCTACCAACTCCTAATAGGGTTGAAACAACTCCTCATAGGGTTGAGGCTTTTATTAGGGCCTAGTCCTCTAACAAGAACTCAAGACACTATATGTACTTCATAGACTCCTAACAAGGTCAATATCCTTAACATGATTCTTTTGTTTAGTTGATAATCTTGTGGGCATCATCCCCACTAGGCTTTTCCCTTGGCTAAGGTTTCCCTAGTTAAAAAATAATGGTGTTATGAGTTCTCTTTTTGTATTTTTATATTTACTATTTTGCATTGTTGGTTTACTTTCATATGCAAGTGATAAAGTAAATAATAATATTTACTTGTGGGGAAAAGTTTGTAGAATACTATTTCAACCCCAGCCCCCCCACTATTATCTATTTCTAACATAACCATAGATCAATAAATTGGAAGTTTTGTAATTTCTACATTTGGGTTTATGTTCTTATGTATTCTTGGTTTTGTAAAGTTGAATTTGAACTTGTTGTGTTTGAATGCATTGTTTATGAATTAAAACCCAATAAGGGTGAAGAGATAGGGAAGTGCTTTCACGAAATTTTGGGTGCATTCAACTATTTTGACTATGAATGACCATTGAGTGAATCAAATGAGTCAAATAGTAATCATAAACCAATTTTTGGTGAATGTGTGACAACAAAATGTGTAAAAAGATGCATATTCAAGAAGCATGATGCATTTGTGAGACTGCCTCTATTTAATTTACATTAGATTGGTATTAGAGAAAGTGAAAGATCTGGGTAAAGATATTTATTTTGTGGTTTGACTTGTAGGTTGTGCTTTGAGGATTCTTGAAGCACTATGGATGTAGAATTAGCAAGAAAGGCGAGATATCCTCAGAGACATTGTAATGCCCTGCCAAGGGATCCACATAAATTAATCTAAAGTTTTACTAAGTTTTCCAAACAGTTTTTTAAAAAGAAAGAATAACATACATGTCAAAACATAAAGTAGCGGAAGCAATAACATAAAATTATACATAAGAAAACATAACAGATTGCATTCCTTAAGGATCCCAATATGTTAAGTCACATTTAACTTTTAATTAATACTAAGTCTAATAAATACCACATCCACATGAAAGAATAGTTAAAAGTCCAATGTCCATTTAAATAATATACATTTATTTTGAATGCCACTTGGCAATAAAATTTGAAATGCTCAATCATCTACATTACATGTCATAGGGTATGAAAGGCTAAAAGAATATACATTTATTAAGAGTAGGTTACATCATCCCTTTCGGATCCATGAAACAAAGTAAAATACAATAAGTGAAATTATCCATCATGAAGATATAACCATTCATCATAGAAATAAAAGAACACATAGAAAGGAATATTTTCACAAACACATCGAACAATGACATCTGACGGTCAAACATCAATGGTATAAGAAAAAGCACTACCACCCAACCACATGGTAACACAAAAAGGCCCACTCTCACTGTGGTAAGGAGATAGTCTCAAGTCCCAAATAGGATATCAATCCAAATATCCAAAGTAATATCTAAGTTCAAGAAACCCTAAAAGTAATCTAACTCAAAGGTATCGAGATAAATCAACAGTTAGATCCAAAGACACACAAAGACACATAGGAAAGCTACTATGTAAGCTAGTAAGTGTCATTGCATGAATCAATGCTAGAGTTACCTTGGTAGTCTCTCAAGATCCTGGCCCCCTAGTGATCCATATGTGGCACTAGTATCCTCTCATACTAACAAGGTATACTAACGATGCATTGTCAACACCAAGTGTTCTCTCTACTCCCATCCTAGTCTATACTAGCACTTGAGGAATGGGTGAGAACATACAAAGATTCCTATTAGGTTCATTTTATTCCCATTTAGTGTAGTTTTTTCACTTATTAAATAACTTACAATGGGTTACCTTGGCAACCACTTAGGGCCCTAACCTCTATTGCAAGCAACTTCCTGACATTACACATAGATAACCTACCCTAGTCTCATAAAATAATAAATCAAAGAATCACAAATTTCACCACAATCCTATACAAGTGATTGGAAAGAATCAAAAGATAAATCATAGTAACACATCAATTCTCTATGAGCAATTTGAAATTATCCCAAAAATATTGATCAAAGACTCAAAATGGTTAAGTCAAATATGTCATAACATGACATCACCAAGAACATATCATACAAACACCTCAGTCCTATAAAAGTGACTAGAAAGCAATCCAAATAAAACTAATCAAAGATTTAAAGGTTATATCAAATAGGTCACACCATTCACCTCAATTTCACACAAGAACACTAGAAAGCAATAACAATCGATAAATCAAAACACCTCATAGAGCATACAAGACACATTACCATCATTGAGTATAAAAGATCGTATACAACACATTGTCATGACATCACAAAAAAAACTCCCAAGGCTCTGGTAATACAACCTAATTGGTCAAAGCTAAGTCAAACCTTGACACCCAATAATAAAATCACATGTCATAGAAAGAGTACATAGAAAACTAACATTCATAATTCATTTTGTTTTAGAAAACACACAAGTTTAAACTTCACTATAGGTTTCCAAGTTTTGATTTTCATTTCCAAATATTACAGTTATTGTTTTCAATCTCCATTAGGGTTTCAATTTCTCTAGTTACTAGATTCACTAAGGTTTTCTTGAGTTCACTATTATCCCAGATGATTCACCTAATTTGTATAAAGTAATTTAAACATAGTTTCATAGTTTAATTTGTTATTAAACGAACACAAGATTCAATGTTCAAAACTAGGGTTTCAGTTTTCATTTTCCCAAAGTATTATAATTACTAAGGTTTTCAAATGCTATAATTTCCCTAGTATTACAAATCATTTTCATATATCTGAACCATATAAACACATCCAAGTTTATAAGAAGAAAACATTAATTCTCCCAATTAATTTCTTTGATTTTTAATTTACTTTAGAATTATATTTAAATAATATAGTAATAAATCAAATTTTTAAATAATTAAATTTCAAATTTTAACAAATACTTATTAAATTTTTTTGTAGTAATAATTATTAATTATTACCTTAACAATTTTAAATTAATTAAACTTTGGAAAAAACTTTCCCAAAAATGAAACCTACTAAAAATAGAAACTTCCAAAAATAGAAACATGCTAAAAATAGAAACTTTCCAAAATGGAAACCTACTAAAAACATAAAATTTCCAAAAAAAAAAAACTTACTAAAAATAGAAACTTTTCCAAAATAGAATCTTGCTAAAAATAGAGACTTTTTAAAAATAGAAACCAACTAAAAAAAGATACTTTCTAAAAATAGAAACCTACTAAAAATAGAGACTTCCAAAAAATAGTAACCTACTAAAAATAGAGATTTTCTAAAAATAGGAACCTACTAAAAATAGAGACTTTGTAAAAATAGAAACCTAGTTAAAATAGAGACTTTTGAAAAATAGAAACTTTCTAAAAATAGAAACATGCTCAAAATAGAAACTTTCCAAAAATAGCCCTAATATAGAATTCCAAACCAACTAGTCAAATTCTATAAAATGAAATTAATTTTCTTTCTAGAACCCAAATTGAGATTTAACAATTCCATATAGAAAACCTCAATTTAATAATAAGGGTTTCAATTTAACTCTTTCACAGATGTATTCAAGAATAGAGAACAATAAATCTTAACACAAGGGTTTTCTAGTTTCCAATTTGTATATAGATGTTTCCTAAGAATGATGAACAACCGAATCCACACACAAGGTTTTCAATTATTAAATTGCTTACAAAAGTTCCCAAAAATGAAGAACAATAAAAATGCAAAACAATGGTCTCAACACAGAAGAATTCTGAAAACAAAAGTAGAAGAGACACAGAGAAGATAGGAATTCAAAGGATAGAAAACAACTGTACACACTAGTACATTTGACCCTATTTTTCAACCAAGAATTTCGACCATCCATTAAAATGTTTTAGATTAGTCAAAATCTGAAAGGAAAACATCTTTTTTTAAAAATCCATTCTCGTGTTGGTCAAAATTTCGACCAACATGGGCTTATAATGTAAAACTCAAAAAGGGCTTTCACATTTCATTGTCATGAAATTGCCCGTGCGCGGGAGCTGCATGCAAAAATAGTTTTCGCCCTTTGAACGCCAAAGATCTATCCTCACTATGAAACGCTGGTAGATGCTCTTTGTAAGTTTGTCTTGTCTTTATTCATCCATTATTTTGAGCTAAGATCAATTTGTTGAGTATTTAGGAAGAATGACTTGTTGTAACAGTGGAAGTCGTGGGCATGCCCTAGTTTGTCATTTTTTAAGCTTGAAACTTCTGTTTCTTCCAATAAACCGATAGATGCCTTTAAATTTTGGGAAGGAAGAATGTAACATTATATTTTTCAAAGTTTGTTTGAAGCATATCATATTAATTTGAAGCATTCGGGCTCCCCATTTTGCATGCATTGTCCCACAGCTAAGGAACTGAAGGTTACTCATTGTCTAAAGCTGCTTAATACATAATGAATATATAGTTTTGTACCTTGGATCCACTTTTCCCTTGTCAAAATCTTCGATTCAAAATCTCAATGATGATTAAGAAAGCACAGTTAGGGAGAACTTACTCTATTGTAGATCTGCAAGTTCATGGCTATGAATAAAATCCATGCGCATGAAAGCAGGTTCCATCCTCTAATTTCTTCCTTGGCCATGAACTGGGATTTCTTCTTTTGAGAGACTTTTGTTTGTTTGAAACTACATAAAACTTCAGCCTGACCTCAAAGCCCAAGAATTATTTTTAATTTTTAGACAAATCCAATATCAAGAAAATCATGAACAATTATGCCAGTTTTTTACTAGAAAAAAGGGTGAAGGGTCTTTTTCCTTTTAAATTTGCTTGATGTATTGCACATAAGAATAATTGAACCTGGTAGTCCAATGCAATATGTGATGTACTGGTGGGTGATATTTCTTTTATGACTACTTCATAGTATACAACAATGCCTCGTAGGACTCACCTCAACCTGCATGTACTTGCCACTTCATAGTGTATGAGACACCCATAAATGTACAGAGTGGTGACACTCTCCACTTTGTACCCATATGACTCACATTGTACAGAATGGATCACTATACGATGACTTCAACGACTGTTCCGCTAAGTCTTTTACAATAGTTTAAGAGGAGATATAAGATAGAACCAATACTTAGTATGGTGAAACAATTGCACAATTCCTCAGCTATTAATATAAGCAATAATATGTGTACAAAAGAAATATATTTGATGCATAACGTCATATATAGTTAGATATAAGCAAAGATGTTGAATTTCTAGCTTATTCACTAAATGGTAACAATCAATTATAGCAAGGTGGGAGGAAATACAAGGGGGTAAACTAACATAGGGTTCAGTAGCTACCCCATCTCATGAAGGATGGATAGAAGGTCTCTTGAGGTTCAAGAGGGATAGTATATCTGCTCTTGGGTCTAGGGTAGACAAACATTTCAAGTACCCTATCATGTCTCTGTATCCAAGCCTCATTGTGGTTAAACACATAATAAGTTATATATGTTATATGATTAAGATGATCATAATACATGCAATATGCCTGAAATCAAAGGTGCAACTCAAATCTGATCCAGTATTTATTCTGCAAGATTAACATCTATTGCTGGAACAATATTGAAACTATTACCATACATAAACCTAAAAGTTAAGGTTGCCCATATTTTAACCTGCTACACATGCCCCTACTACACATGTGCCTATTCATATATATTAACCTACTACACAAGTTAATGACATAATTAACATACTCTTTCAGATGGAAATAATTAACATACATTGTCTATAAATCCACATTTTGCAAACATCTATGCCTTCTAGAAATTATAGGATCATTTTAGTTACATTTGAAAACAATAATCAAGAAAAACCATATGTGCAGATATAAACATTAATCACAAAATTTTCAATTTATTTGCAGATATATTTTTCTGTGAAGAAAGACCATGCTTGACAATATGAACTCTGAACAAAATGAGACAATGGCTGCATTGTGGGCTCAGTTTCGAAGAAAACTTAATAAATGTTATTGTCCTTGCAAAAAGTGTAAAGGGTTAAAGACTTGAAGAATTCTAATCAAAACAACCCAGAGTCATTGTAGGAAACATGGTCATGTTGAAGGGGGCCATGATTTTCGTCCATTGCTGAATGTGGATTTCGTATTGGAGGAACATGGAGGTGTGAATATCCAAGATGAGGATAACACTCTCATGGAAGAAGATGATAATGTGCTAGAGGACATGATTGAAGAAGATGGTATTGGGGCAGGCGATGAAGAGGCTCACAATGATGGTACTAGCGAATCTGATAAGGATGGTGAAGATGGTCTTGATATACCTTTACTTGAGAAGGCACACGAGCCCTTATACGAAGGCTCCCAAACAACTCTGCTCTTGGCTATAGTCTTGTTGGTGAACTTAAAGGTTATGAATGGTATATCCAATGTAGCAATGTCACGTATGCTAAGGTATGTCATTTTTGTCATCTTCAATGTTAGCATACGATTACTATTCATTATATTAAGAATGCATATTTGTTGTTGTAGGTTGACTAGTGAGTTTTTGTTACCACCATCAAACATTTTGCTTCGTTCGTACTGAGAATTATCTAACATTATGGATCAGATTGGAATGAAGTATCAAACAATACATGCATGTCCCAATGATCACATTCTATATAATAAAAAACATGAATTTGCAACAGAATGCCCTAACTGTCATAGTATTAGATAGCGGTCAGATCAAATAACAAAAAAAGTGCCTCACAAGGTTCTTTGGTACATTCTCATTATTCCACGTCCTCAACGGTTATGTAGGTGCACTAGCTTGGCACAATTTATGGATTACCATGTATGCAATAGAAGTCAGGATGACATTATGCAAATGCCTACCAATGGTTCTACATTTAAAGAGATAGAAGAAACATGGTCACATTTTAAAGAACCTTGTAATCTGAAGCTTTCATTGGCAGCAGATGGTGTCTTTCCATATGGAGATATAAGATCTATTTACTTAGTGTGGCCTATTTTTGTTATTAACAATAATATTCCTCCTTGGATGTCCATAAAGAGGGAGCACATAATGTTGTCAATGGTTGTGCTAGGTATTTTTTTCATTTTATAGTTATCTAAATTAATTTATAAATAGTGCATGAAAATGGTCATAATAATAATGTAATGTTTATGTTCATTCAATTACTAGGTAAATACCAAGTTAAAGATATGAACGTGTATATTGAGCCCCTAATTGACAAGTTGTTGAAGTTATGGAATGGCATCACTATGTATGACATCTCTAGACCGATAGGACATCGACAATTTCAATTCCATGCAATGCTTGTATGGACAATACATGATGGCCCTGGGCTAACTCATTTTTGGGGTATGTTATATTGTTAATATCACATATTTTTGGTCTATTATATTGCTTACACATTACTATCAAATGTTTAAGTTGCGCATGATAATTGTACATGATCCACTTCTACATGATCTTTTAGGTCCTAAGACAAAGAGAAAATTTGCATGTCCAGTTTGTGGTCCAAAGATGAAATCTCGTCATTCAAAAACTTTAAGAAAGCAGGTGTTTGATGAGTTTAGACACTTTCTCCATAATAATCATAGGTATCGAATTGCTGAAAAACATCTTTTCAATGGAAAAGAAGAGACATCATCAAGGCCACGAAGAATGACACCTCATTTATGGAAGTTGGAATATGATTAACTAAATTGTCGGGGTAATATACAATTTGTCGTTCGAAGTTTAAAATTTGTATTTTGATATTGTCTTGTATTTACTAATGTTGTAATTGATGCTTGTGAAGGTCGTCAAGGCATCAATGACCAACTTCCTAGAGGAATGAAAAGTTATCCTACTCAATTTAGTAGGTTACCATACTACAAGGATCTCCCAATTGCGCATTTGTTTGATGCTATGCATATTGGAAAGAATGTAATAGAGACACTATGGAAAATGTTGGATGGAACGTGTGATAGAGAAAAAATTGCCAAAATCTGTACCAACATTTATGAATCCAATCATGCACTAAAAGCTTCCATTGAATCAAATAGCAATGGAGACTGCATAAATACAAATGCCCTTCCTTGGTTATTAACGGAGCAACAAAGTGATGCATTAAAAGGAGTCATAAAAAAAACAAAATTTCCAACAGGATTTGTTGCAAATATAAGCACTCTTCTATCAAAGAAAGGTGATTTTGGGCTAGGGTTGAAAACACATGATTGGCATACCTTTGTCAAGGTAAGTCATGTTCTCTATTTACAGTATATTTGTAAGATTGAATGTACTACCTATTGCATTATTTAATAATATATTAAAATGATCATTTTTAATGATTTCAGTTCATCCTATCTCTATCCCTTCCACAACAGTTTGACAACAGTATTAAACAAGTTATATATGATCTTGGAAAATACACGAGGTTAGAAGTGTTTTTTCTTAGATTTGTAGCTTTTTCTCTTAAATCTATTGTAAAATTTTATTTGAAATCTCATTTATCTTGTTTTGTGTGTTGAATCTCTTTTAGGTGGTTATCATCTAAAAAAATTGACAAAAAAGATATAAAATATTGGAAGAGAAAAATTCCACTGCTTATGTCTGAAATGCAAAAGTGTTTACCTCCAACCTTTTTCAATGCTCAAGAACACTACCTCATACATCAAGTTGAGGAGATTGAATTGTGTGGACCTGTACAAGCTAGATCAATGTGGATGGTTGAGAGGCACTTGAAATTTATGAATGGCTTGGTTCAATAAAGAGCATGTCCTGAGCGTTCTATGATAGAGGGATATATGATATACAAGACCATGGTGTACATTACTGAATATCTTCCAAAGTTTGCAGTAGATATCTATGTAGATCACATTTGGGATCCCAACTCTAATGACAAATTTGAAGGAGAGTACCTGACGGGGAAAGGTAGAATGAGGAGGTTGAGAGGTAATTATAAGTTTTTAAAAAAATGTTTAATAATTATTATTCATCATCAATATATATAAGTTATTTGTAACTAGTGTAATTGTTTTCTTTATATTTGGTCATGAGTGGGATGCATTACACTTGTATATTGCAAACAATCTTGATTGGATGATAGTATGGATTGAATAGTCTCAAGAAAATGGCTGCTCATTAACATGGGATGGTGTTGTATCATTGGTTAAAGAAGCTCATCGTAATGGAGATTCCAATGTTACACAAATGGTACTTGATCTAGTATATGGCTTAAGAGATACAAAGGTATGCATAAGATTACTAATCATCACACATAAGTTTAATATCAACTCACAGATCGATGCAAATAATCTTGACATGTTTCAATAATTGCAGGTGAAACACCACAAAACTATGTACTACCATGGCTATAAATTTTGCACAAAAAAGTTAGATGAAACGAAGAAAACGTGTGATTCCTGGATAAGTGTTGTCTTTGCAGTCACCAATATTTCATCTAGAACTGACATACATCCTCAACAATCTAAAAATTGATACTATGGCATTTTGGATGATATACTTGAGTGTGACTTTAATTCATTCAAAATATTCTATTTGTCATCAAATGGTTTAGGTTACGACTGAATCAAAATGATCCTGATAGGAATGTTATTGAACATGATAGTGGATTTACTATGATTAATACAAGGTCATTTGAGCCAGTCAGAGATGAGCCCTATGTTCTTCCAAGCCAATGCGAGCAAGTGTTTTATTTTGGTGTTCCACACAAACCAGGCTGGTCATTTTTTGTTAGACATGACCCAAGAGGAAGGCCAGTAAAGTATAATGTGATCAAAGAAGAAGAAATTGAAGGAGTAGAAGAGGAAGTAAATGATTATCAGGAACAACAATTACCCAGTGATGAAGATGAAGAAGATGGTGATGATTTTGGTCATGCTAATGATAATGGTGATAATGATGGTAATGATGTTGATGATGATCATGATCATGGTGATGATCATGGCGATGATGGTCATGATGATGATGGTGATAAAGATGATGATGATGGTGATGAATATCGTGGTGGTGACGACGATGATCAAAGTGACAAGTACGATGATGGTGATGATGATGATGATGATGATGACATGGATGAAGATCGTGATAATCAATGAAATGTCTAGCTAGGATCAATTTCAACTATGATGGGGTCTTGTACAACCAAACTTTTTTTTCTAAACCATATGTGCACATATAAACATTAAGTAGAACATGTCAAATATTTTTTTAAATATACACATTAGTTACACTAAATTTTTAACTTAAGACAAATGTTTTACATATACAATCTACTTTATTATTAATATATTTTTTTGGTAAGTCTATTACTTTAATTTCACTACTGATTTCTAAGACTTACTAATTTTTTTCACAGGGCAATATGGATGCACCATCTTAGACACCTTCAGTACAGGTAAACATTAAATATTGTAAATTTTAATGTTAATATGGAAACAAATGTCGTATTATTATGTTCTTTTCTTTATGGCTTTGGAGTTGTTTTGTTGAAATTTTACTGATATTTTATGTCAAAAATGATAGGAAAAAGCTAGAATGACCGCTAATCAAATGCGATCTAAAATAAGGGCTTCATATCTACATAACATCTCCCTTAGTACTGACCCTGTGTTCATCAACCAACAAATCAAGAAAAGATACACTGATGAACTTGTTAACATTATCATCGAGGCTGACAGAAGTGAGGAGAAAGAGGCACTGTGAATAGAATTGGACCGTAGAATCCAATCTTTGCAGGTAAGCAATAATTCAACTAAAGCAATAATAGAAGTTCAATAGATATGAATATTTTATCCTATCTTATGGATCATGATCTCTAATTTTATGTGTACTTGTATAGACATTTGTGCCATTTGTGACATCACATGGTGAACATGGCGATGGTCATTACGCATAACCTTAATGTAAGTAGTACTTTGTTTGTTTTCATCAACATTATAACACTTACTTTTTTTGTGTACATTTGTAGCTAGTATTCCATTTGATCTTTATCCATTGCAAATGTCTTTGCTAACAATATTGTATTCTTCAGCTCATGATGAAGTGCAGACTCCTCCTTCAGTTGCCAGTCCACTATTGCCTAGTGCATCGTCAGCAACAAGGGGCATGCAGACATCCTCATCTATGCCCACTAGAATTGGTAAAAGCTTGTTTTTCTATATTTTCTAATGTATTTGTACAAGTTGATGAACAATGAAGTAGCATATTAGTGCTTAAATGATGTCTATAGAAGCCTACATACACACAAACACATGCATACACACACCATGCATACATACATACATACATATTTTGCATTCATGTGAAGACCCTGCTTAGATGCAATGATTGCTATATGTTCCATTCATGAGAGATGAATTCTTCTGAACTAACTACTCTTAAAATCCTTATAAACTATTGCAAAATCTGATTGTTAAAAACAAGACATGCAGTCTAGGACATGCAATCCTTAATGGAATGCGAGGAAAAAACATTTTTGCTAGTCAATTTCTTCAATTTGATTATATCCATAAGTGTGCTTTAATTCATTTGGTGTCTGCTTTGATTGTCATGATGTTTTGGTTGATAGACCAGCAGAGAGCAGTACTACTGAAGCTGATCCATTTCCTGGAGTAGTTCGTGTGATTAGTACTGGTTCATATGAAGGGACATTATTGCTGAATAAGAAAACTATGTTTCCGTTAAAAGAACAAAAGCTTCCAGGCGCTTTAAAATTATTTTTATTTAAAGTTTAAATTTAATTTATTTTTATATTACTCATTTTGGACTAATAAATCCTTTACGTTTTTGTAGGTAATAATGTTTTCTTTGACCATCTTTTTCATATGACATTGAGAGTATTCGGACCCACCATACGTAAAAGGTACGTAGTTTCATATCATTGCTACATAATTTTTCTTTCCTTCCATTTATTGTAATATATTAAAGTTATTGATCTAACAATCTATTTGTTTTTAAAAAGGTGGAATTTACAAACCGTGGAATTAAAAAATCAGCTCATTGCATCTTTTGACAAGAAATTTGGAAAAAACATTTTTGACAATGGCCTACTTCTGAAAAGAGCAGCAAAGCATATAAATATTGTGAGGGATCAATATAGAAGGGCTCTTAAGGATAACCCAAAGTACAACCATCCTACTATGATTCCACCAATGGAGTGGAATGAAATAGTAGAAGATGTAAAGAAAAAAAGGCTAGGTGAAGATAGAGATAATGAAGCAACACAGGGCAAAAAGAGGTATGTCATGATAGTATTAAGTACATTGTAATCATGTACTAATTATTCATATTTGTAAATATATAATCTAAGATGTTTGAAATTGTTCATAGATTGCAGGACACATCTGTGGCTACAAAAGCGAGACTAGAAAAGTTTGGCCAACACAAACTTGGCTTTGGTGGCTATATGAATCTCTAGTCTTGAGTTGTAAGTAGGAGCAATGATATGAAATAAATTTTTTAAATATAATGTTGCAAACAAATTTGTCTAGTGAAACCATACATACAAAACTGATGATATTAAGCAAAAAATATAGGGCACAGAATTCAATGTGGAGGTCACAGATGAAGATAGAAAACTTGCCTTGAAGGAAGGCTATAAAGTCGTGGCTGCACACCTACACGAATAATTTGTAAGCCTTGCCCAAGAATCCAGTTCACCAAATGATATCTCACAGGTAAATTGGTTAGATGAAAAGTAAATGAAATTGAATAGTTGATCCTTTTCTTTTTTGGTATTAGTTTTTAACATAAATTGACTACACAACAATGTGCATAACATTTTATTGCAGCCTTCATATCCTACCATAGAACCTGCTTGTGACGAAGGCCATAATGTGCATTATAGTGGTGGAGGTATTAATTTGCTATTGGAAATTAACTATGCAATTATGAATACAATTTAACATCTTCAATTGCAATTTGACGTGTATCCTTTTTTTGAATATTTCAGAGCATGTTGAACATCATGCCAAAGGAGTGGAACATGTTCCAAGTGTTCAACATGTTGATGTGGTAGTGGATCAAAATGTTAATTTACATGATGTGGCATTGTCAGGTAAGAAAAATTCATGTTATGTTGTACTAGCACTTAATTATAGACTAGTAATAATTAAAAAATTAAAAAGAGTATGTCAATTTATCTCATTCACTTGTTCTTGCAACAGATCCCCCTTTAGTGCAACAACCTCCTGCTCCTCCAAATAGAAGGAGCCATCATAATTTGACATTACACATACCAGAAGAGGAGGAGAATGATGCAAATATGGATGCTCTTATGAGCACTTTTCTTAAGAGAGCTCAGAAAAACAAAATGAAGAAATGATGTTTTAAAAATCTTCTTTGATAAACCTTGTTGGATAATGAAAGAACTTTGTTTTAAGTAATTATGTATGAATGATGCATATTAATACTGACTTTTATTTTATGTTAATGAATATTGTTATGTCTTAATGAAGTCTTGATTAGTATTGTGTATTAATGAATTTTATATCATATTAATGAATGTTATGTGATTGTATTGATTGAATATTATAGTTCATAAATGGATGAATGAATAAATGAAGTATGTAATTAGA
Source organism: Cupressus sempervirens (assembly GCA_028749045.1). Lineage (NCBI taxonomy): Eukaryota > Viridiplantae > Streptophyta > Pinopsida > Cupressales > Cupressaceae > Cupressus > Cupressus sempervirens. Next base: position 835,899,446 of record CM053787.1, on the reverse strand, counting down.
TGATAATGGGTTCTTTAGATTGATGTTAGGGGGAGGTGGGTGAGGCCAGATGAGCTTCCACCTTCACGTGGTTGGCCTTGTTAAGTAGAGAATATTATAGTATTCTTGAAACCAAGTAAAGCTCAAACCAACATAAAATGGACACTTCGCATGTGATAGGTCTAAAATGATCCATGACTACTGCTGCCCATAAGATGAATTTTTGAAATAAAATCTGATATCACCAATTTCAACACTCTATTCAAAACATAGGAGTGGTCTATAGTCTTAGCATGAATTTTGAGTAATGCCTCAGTCTAGATTGCCTCAGAAGTGGCTAGAAGAAGCCTGCACGAGTCTGAGACTATGACCTCTCCCTGCCTTGGCCAAGAAGAACTTGCCAACTCTCTACTATTATGGAAAACTACAGAGTAGTGTGGCTGGTCTGCAACCAACCAATAAGTTCACAATTAAAGGAATGAGCCTTCCTTCGCCAAGGATTTCCAAGCAATGATCTCAAGTGTACCAATTTGATCAATGCTCCAAACATGTGAAAATTAAGGTTTGAGGTTGGATAAGTGTGAAAGTCAAGGATTTTTATAAACTTCTCCATATAGAGGGAAAATGACTTGAAATTTTTTAATTTTTGGTGTCTTCAAAAAACAAGGCAACAACTGATTCTAACTAGGGTCAAGGACTACGAAGGAAGTAAAGAATGAACCCAGGATCTCCCAGAAACTAATGCATTATCTGATGGGCACTAGAGTCATAATGGGAAGCGACACAGAGTCTTACTAGGGAAACATGCGACAAGCTAAAAATGAGACCAGCACAAAACAATTTGGGGTGGATATCATCTTTGGGTCTTCTCAAAGATTTGGTGTCCCCCTAGACTATGGGGGCCCCTCATTTATATTGCTTGGTTACATCTTAAGAGTAAAAATGAATGATGTCTGCAAGGATTATTGGAGTTAATGTGGATTCCCATAGGAATCCTATGCTAAGGATGGAAATGTAGACAAGGGAGCAACACATCAGGCAAGATAATGCCACTAGAAATATCTACATGATACAGGCATTAATTACAATATATCTTCTATGTATGCAATTTATCATGGTCAGGAAGGATTGAAAAAAAATGTAGAACGTGTGCATGGTTTGGCAGGAGCATTTATTAGTGGATTAAAGAAATTAGGCACTGTTAATGTTGAGGATGCTCCATTCCTTGATATTGTAAAGGTTATATGCTTATCATTAAGCAAGAGGAGATGGGCATCAAAACTTCTATCATTATTGTCTCAACTCATGGAATGAATCCTACAAGTGCTACAATGTGTGGAATGAAAATTGTTGTTGTTTGAACTGTTGCTAAAGAAAATATCAATATGGAGAAACTAAGGAAGGATGTAGAGGCAAATAAGGAAAACTTGTAGCACTTATGATTACCTATCCTTCAATGCATGGTGTGTATGAGGAGGGTATTAAATAAGATATGTTAAATCATTCAAACTTTAGTTGATAATTCTATCATAAAACTCTACAGGTGTGCAAACTGTGGACATAGAGATGAGCATGCACAAGATAATAGTTGTTGGGTCTGTGGATTAGAAGATGGTGCTCAAGACTGTGAGAAAAATAGGAAGAAGAGCAGAGTTATGGCCATTGAATCCTTATGAGCTTGGTCACATCACCACTTCTATATATACCAAAGTTATAATAATTATAGAAAGCATGGATACATTGGGAGTTTTGGGTATTTCAAGCTTGCAGATGAAGATGAGATTTCAAATAGACGCACTTTCATGTAAGTCAGAGCAAAACCGAATAAAGTAACTCAAACCCTATTTTATGTTTCATCCTAACCAATGTTGATAAAATGTGCGAATGGATAATCTTGTTGCAGGTTTATGTTAAGGTCACTTGCTAGATCTTTTCACCTTCCAAAGAATAAAATAATCAGAGGTTCCAATGTTTAATGCATTATTGCAAATTTATCATCTTTAATGAATTCCCAACCCAAGCAGTCTATTACACAGCCCTACCTTTGACAATTTTCTGAATATTATGATCATTATGCTTAACATGGGCTAGTGCTATTTTTAATAGTTGTAAATGCTCATTCTTGAGCATATTCTAATTGGAAAATCTCAATGAAAAAATACACGTGATTTGTAGATTTTGATTATAAAATTTATTTTTTTATAAGGAGTTTAAATTAAATTTTCCAAACCAGTCGGAGGAGCTAATTATTTTGTCATATTATCACAGTTTTGGTTCATAGATAAATTTTATGAAATCATCTCCTAATACCAAGCGGCAAAGTTGATTTTATTAGAAGAAATAGACCAATACTTTGGGAATAGACCATTACTTTGGGACATTGTCAGCGGCCTTAAAGAGGCGACTTGGTGGGGTAGATTGGTGACCCTACATAGAGAGGCCAACTTGGTGAGATGACCTGGAGAGCTAACTTTGTGAGAGGACTTAAGGAGTTAATCCTTATTGACTGAAAATCAGTGGTTAATTGTCTACAAATTTGGTTGGAGACAACTCCTTGTGTTTTTCTAGTGCTTGGACCAATTGATTTGCCTCTTTGTCAGTAGTCTTTGATTGTTACCAAGCCGAGCGCTACATTTGTCTAATTTCACTGCCATGTTTGTGGTGACTCACTACAAGTTATGTTCTCTATTTTTTATTTGTATCTTGAATCCTTCTCCCCAATCCTCAACCTCAATGTGGTTCCACTATCTTTTATCCCTACCTTATGTTAGTATTGTTTGATGTTTTAATTTTGTAGCTTCTATTGTTAGTATTGTTTGATGTTTTAATTATTTTCTTCATGTATTTGCTCAATGTAGGGGGTACTTCATGATGGAACTACAGTGGCAGTAAAGAAACTTTCTTCCAAATCATTCCAAGGACAAGAATAATTTTCCACAAAGAAAGTTTTCATTAGTCATGTGCAGCATCATAACCTTGTAGCATTAAAAGGGTGGTGTGTGAAGGAGAAAGAGAAACTACTAGTTGGCCGACACTCCAAGCTTCTCCAAGAGACACATTGAACAAATAGCTTCAGTTGCAAAGAGTTCATAGGTCAAAGACACCATGTTGTGATAGATTACTAGTAGCTGGTGCATGTTGGAGTAACTGGGAGTTAGCAGCCTCGAACTGAGATCATTAAAGACAATCCGTAAACAACAGCATAGTTCCTCTATTATCTGTGATTTATACTAGGTTCTCTTTATCATTTGTTTGTGTTGTTAACTTGTGTTAGTAATGTAAACATAGATTAGTTTCTTGGGATACAGTCAATGATTGCTCCTTCATGGTTTCAGATAGATTAAATGTTGTACGAGCTCTACTGTAGTGGAGAATAATAAAAATTTAGAACTGTTATCTCTTGAGTTTTCATATTGTTTGCACATTCCTTTGGTCTTGTTACTATGTTCCCATGAGTGATTTCTTACAGTAGTATCCAAGCTTAAGACCTGGGTTACATGCTAACTATTTGACAAAATACTTCTAGCCCAAACTTGATCTCCTTGATCAGAGCAAGCAGGGATTATTACACTGTTCTTGATATCAGTTATTCGCATTTCAATTTTATGAGTTTCATTGGTACATTCAGCATTACAAATTTGATTCTCATATTTAGAATTGGTTTAGTTTGATGAAGTTTTAGTACTGTCATTTCTTTCCAACATATTATCTAAAATTCAAACTAGAAGAATCACTTAAAAATCCCATAAGAAACTGCATAATAGTGAGGGTTAGTCATTGTCAAAGTGTTTGATGAAATGTCAAGCAACTGAATTGGAAAGGAAATTGGTGCTTATTGAAGCCATACCTAGTTGGGATTATTACATACCATTGATCTTTATGCAGTTTTGATAGTTTTCTTGACCACTTAGAACATTTTCATTGATTGTTCTATATGGCTCATTTGATATTCACTGTTTCAAATCATAGAGTAAGGTAGTTCATTTTCTTGTTTGAATACTTAGAAATTATTTGATATTACCTTGTTGAAAAGGCTTATTTTCCTTCCATTCTAAATGGATAGATCTGATATGTATCAATCATTGTAAAGAAGTAAAAGTTGTGCTTTCATTTTCATAATCTAAATTGAGATAAGACTGATTTGTTCAGAAGGATTTTGAATTTCTTGTTTAAATGTAGACCTAAGTCTTTGAGTGTATATACAAAGTTCAAGCACATGCATATGCACTTGTGTTTCCTTTTATTGGTGATAACATTTACTTTTGCAAATTGTGTTTTGGATCAGATATAAATATCTGATCTACGTAGTTTTATCTCTGGGTTGAAATTTTACAAGATGTTGCAATTGATTGTCAATTTGCCTAAATTTCTTATATTATTGCTTTTAGTTATCAATTGACATCAATCTTCTAAAATATATCCAGGTTTCCAGGTTGAAGGGAAGAGTAAATATTGCTGGTGGCACACCAAGCAGGTATTATGGTAATCATAACTCTGATGCAATTATATTGGAGTTTGGGTTATGAGCAGACTTTCTGAGTCTTGATAGTAAGATTCAACTAGGAAAAATGAGCAGGAGATAGGAAAAAAATTTAAAAACTAAAGCCAAAAGGCTAAGACACTAAAAGGCACCTTTACAACTCTAATCTGCTATTTAAGGATACTTTTGCTTTTTGTTTTAATGCCATGGATTTTATAGTCCACGAGCTTTTATACCTGAACACTCGCGAGAGTATATATAGGAAAATGTTGTTTCCCAAAACTCAAATCTTCTTTGGTATTGATTCAATGTAGCTTCTATTTGATTATTTTATTATGTCTTTAAAGTTGGTTAAATGAGGGTTGCATACTAAAAGACTCACTTTTTGATAAAATATTTTTATTTCATTGTTTTATCAATATTTTGAGTTTGAGTGCCAAGCCCGAGTCTTGTAACTAAGCTTTGATGCTTTTTTTGTAGAAAAAAAGACAAGGAAAAATGGAAATACATTACTAAAAGACCAGGTTACAATATATGATGACCCACTAGGCCAATTCAACAGTTAAAAGACTAATTTACCAAAAGTTCAATACAAAGAGAAGAGCTTATGCTAGAAAGAATCCACCACAGGAATCACCACAAAAGGCCTAGGGGATAAAGAGACAACAAAAAAAATCTGCATCATTGACTATCCATGTTCACAAAGTTTTAATTTAAGCTACATACAAATTAACTTCTATGTGCCTAAGCTAATATTGCTAAATGATTATAAATATTCTAGTCCAGCCTGTAGTTCTGATCCATTCTGAATGTGTCCTCCAAACCTAATGCAAACCCTAGTATGGAGTGATGCCACCCTAGATGAGGTACGGCTAGCCATGGAAGCTAAGGGAAAGTCTAAAAATTTCTCCTTTGATCACTGATCTGCATACTGGAGTACTCATTCTTCCTGATACAATCCAACTCAATGATTGACCCATTTGAACTTCCTATCTGAGCTCATGCACTTGTGATTGTTGTCCACTATGGTCCATGTAGCCATTATCAAACATTGATTTATTTTCTATCCGGTTGGAGGCATTGTCCTAGGTTACTATAGTGTTGTAGAGGATAAAAGTGCATACTTAACACTTCTTTCAACTTCTCTTATACACCCTTCAGCCATTTCATTAAATGTTCCATTCTATTTGATTCAATGGATTTTAGCATTGAATTGAATTCAACCTCTTCCTAATCCTTTTATTTATTTTTCCACTATGGTCGAAAATGTGGATATGATTAATATTGTAGACACAAATTTGTGCAACTAATCCACATTCTAGTTGAACTTTTCTTGAGTTGGCTTTCCTCCAAAATTGGTTTGTTGCTTGTTTGCTTACTTGTATAATCTGAGAGGACCACTTTTTTTTAATAGATTTGGTTGAAGAAAATGGGGAACATGTTAATGAGGAACAACATTCAATCTTTCAAGTAAATACTGATTTGGTTTCTGCAAGTGTCCATGTTTTTCTTATGTATGGAAATTGACATAGTTTCTTTCTCTTTTGTTTTTAGGAGGTTCTGTTTGGAGGCTCTGATTGGAGTACATCTGGTGGGAGGTGGTATAAATGCAGCTATTGAGTTAATGCAGTGGATGAATTTGGATGAATTGGAATCGTACCTAAATTACCACTTTGCTAATCAATGTCTTTTAGTAGAACCACTCACACATGGTTCACTTATTGAAGCTGAGGGACCTTCCTATCAGGTACATTTTGTTTCACCTTACCTTGAACAATCTGTATATTACTTTGGTAGTAGTTAATTTAAAATTCTTTTAGTGTGATGATTTTAAATGTGTAAATTATAATTATGAGGTTCAAATCTTACCTACACCACCACTTACACCTTTGCAATATGAAAACATCAAACACATGGGTACCATTTGCAATCAGACATTAAATCTCTCCTTACAATAGGGTTTTCTAGATTGTTATTGAAGAAGACAATAAAAAGTTTATGTGGTGCTCAATTTATGCTCCCATTGCACATTACGAGAGAAATGAGCTGTGGAAATGGATATATGGGCTTCAATACATCCCTTGGATTGTGGGAGCTGATTTTAACATGGTTGAGAGTAGGGAGGACAAATCTATAGGAAGTGAGATAAGTGCAAAGGAAATGGAAAATGTTAATAGAATAAAATGAAAATTAAGCTCAACCTGTTCAATCCTCTTGAAGGATATAGAAAAGAAAACCAAAATAATTGGTTTACTAGGTGTAATTGCCAAAAGGTAAGTATAAGGATATATTGTAGATTGGATATATTTTATTGCAATAAAGATTTTTTAAGCTTTGATCAGACTGTCATGAATGTAGTGTCAAGGTTACCCCTTGTTCTTTATCTAATCATCATTATTGCTACTATAAGATTTATATATCTAATGATCAACATTAGGACAATGAAAAGCAAGATAAATTCCTTCAAAACACCAATTTACTAAAAGACGATTGCAATTACCCAATCTTTACCACCAGGGAAATTAATAGATGGACGTTATATGATAAAAATGCAATTAAAATATGGAATGACAACAATAAAAATTTGGCCACTATATTTCAAACTATTGGACAAAAGAATAGCCTTAGACAATAGGAAAATAGAAAATGACCATCAGAAAGATCTGTTCAAACTAGAGAAGAAGATTCAAATGACCCCAATAACTCAAAATTGAATGAGGAGTTAATCATAGCAAAAAAATTATTGAGAAATCTACATGCTAAAAATATACAAGGATTAAGAGTAAGAGCCAAAATAAATTGACTTAACAATGGCGATAAGAGTTCAAAATTCTTCTTCAGATGTATGAAAGTTAAGAATGTCTGAGAACAAGTTGACTATATATGAGATGATAATAAATTGCTAAGTGATCTTAAAGAGATAGAGAAGAACTTTCACTGTTCTATAAGATACTTTTCTCATTTCAAGGACATAGTGCAAGAGATCTAAGAAAAAAATATAATTCACAGTAAGATTACAGATGATATTGTAGAAATAATTAATATTTAAACTGTATTAGAATAAGAAATAGTAAATGCAATTCAAAAGCTGAATGATGAAAAGACCCCAGCGGTAGATAGTCTCCCAATTGAATTCTATAAAGAGAACTTAGATTGGTTTGGAGATGACCTGCTTCAAGTCTCTACTGAAGTCATTAGATAAAGGTTGTAATTTATTTATTTGCCTGATGTTTTCATATTTCTAATCATTTCCTTGTTTTCTTCTGCAAGGCTGATGAATTATATCAATGAATGTAATCTTTTATGACTGAAGTGTGTGTGGTGTGTGTGTGGATGCAAGCCATACATTGATGATCTTGTGAACAGGAATGAGTGGAATCCAATGAGCTTCAATGAAATTGAACATGCATGAAGAGGATGATATCAAGCACTTTGTGAACTATGAGTTGTTGTCCATATATGTAAGGTAGTAAGACATTTTTTTAATTGAGCAGTGAGCTCTAGGCATTGTGCCTAAATGCAAGTGCATCCCTATTTGTAATAATTTAATACTTTTAATAGCGTATAATTTATCATAGGTTTCAGCCCCATCATCGTCCCTTGTCCCCTCCTAACATGGTTTCCATGATATACTAGAATCTTTTTTGAATTGCTAGAACATGATATTAGATCTTACTGGGCTCCTGTGTCAAATGATTTTCTTTTGGATGAGGCCACTACTAGTTTTGAGGCTATTGTGATATGTAATGATATAACCAAAGATAATAAGAAGACTTCTATCATTTTTAGTAACTCTCATCCTTAGACATTTGATGTGTGCCATATAAGGGTAGGTTGGTTGGGGTTGAATGTCATGAAATCTGATCTAAAGTACTTTGATTATAGTTCCAAGGATGTTTGTGGGGTGCTTGTTCAACACCCTAGGATAGAGAGGGAAGTTATTGATTACTCTTATTTTGTTAAGAATGTTCATGCTAATGGTGTGAAGGTTGTCATGGCCTCTTATTTTTCTACACTAACAATACTGAAGCCTCCTGAGGAATTTGGGGTGGATATCATCTTTGGGTCTTCTCAAAGATTTGGTGTCCTACTAGACTATGGGGGCCCCTCATTTATATTGCTTGGTTACATCTTAAGAGTAAAAATGAATAATGCCTGGGATGATTATTGGAGTTAATGTGGATTTCCATAGGAATCCTGTGCTAAGGATGGAAATGTAGACAAGGGAGCAACACATTAGGCAAGATAATGCCACTAGAAATATCTACATGATATAGGCATTAATTACAATATATCTTCTATGTATGCAATCTATCATGGCCTGGCAGGATTGAAAAAAAATGTAGAATGTGTACATGGTTTGGCGGGAGCATTTATTAGTGGATTAAAGAAATTAGGCACTGTTAATGTTGAGGATGCTCCATTCCTTGATATTGTAAAGGTTATATGCTTATCATTAAGCAAGGGGAGATGGGCATCAAAACTTCTATTATTACTGTCTCAACTCATGGAATGAATCCTGCAAGTGCTACAATGTGTGGAATGAAAATTGTTTTTGTTTGTACTATTGCTAAAGAAAATGAAGGATGTAGAGGAAAATAAGGAAACCTTGTAGCACTTATGATTACCTATCCTTCAATGCATGGTGTGTATGAGGAGGGTATTAAATAAGATATGTTAAATCATTTATGACAATGATAGTCAAGTGTACATGGATGGTGCAAACATGAATGTGCAGGTTGGACTAACTAGCTCGAGTTGAATTGGAGTGGATATATGCCATCTCAATCTTTACAAGACATTCTATATTCTACATTCTGGTATGGGGCCTATAGGAGTAAAGAAGCATTTGGCACCATTTTTACCATCACAACCTCTGGTACCAATAAATGGAATTACTACTCCTGAAGGGAATCCACAACCACTCGATATGATATCAACAACACTATGGGGCTCAACCATGATTCTACCAATATCAATAAAAATGGAGATTATGGAAATTAAGAATGGGAAAATGTACATTAAACATACTAGTTTGATGGCAGATAATGTGTATAGAGAAAAAATTATAAATCCTTATGTTTGGGAATGACAAGCAGGGTAGATAGAGTTGAATGAAGGCTCTGACAGGAATAAAAAGAAACACAAGGCAATCAATAGTCATAGATAGTTCAAGAATTGACTTATTCCTAATATAGAAAATAGTGCAAAACTTAAAGAGAGATTAACATTTATCAAGTGGATTTGATCATCTCAGGGTTAGATAAACTTCTATTAGTTAGGAATAAAATAGAAAATACAACTCCATTGTAAAATAAACAATTTGTAAGACAATATTATCAGACCCCAATTCTTGAGTAAATTAGGAACCAAATGTTGAAAAAATATCCTCACAACCCTATTCAAGAGAAAATTTTGACTAACAACCATTGATATGATCCCACAACTTAATTTTGGAGTTACCTACAGATATTTCAAATGCACTGTCAGGGGAGCTTCCACAAATTAGAGTGGATAGTCCATGTCAAATCTCTTTAGCGTATAACTTGTTGTGCATAGTTGCCAAGTTTTCTTATTGTATCGGGCATATTAATGAACAAGCATATTAGTTACTGTAGGTGTTTATGACAGTTTGATTAGTTACTGTCGATATTTTTCAGGCATTCTATAAAACAGTTCACATGCCTTGCGTATGATATGACATTTTGCATGCATCCTGCACTCTCTCATTCGGCTAATGATGGATTATGGAGAGTGATCTGAAATGCTGATGCTAAAAAACACACAATCAAATCCAAAATGAACTTGCATTACAAATGGATTGTGGAAATCTAATATTGTTGATTTTGCATGCATGTCTACCAGGACAATCACAACTTAAACATATATGCATGTTTAAGTAATCAACAATATCAGATTTCCACAATCCATTTGTAATGCAAGTTTATTTTGGATTTGATTGTGTTTTTTAGCATCATCATTTCAGATCACTCTCCCTAATCCATCATCATTCGGATGAGAGTGTATGATGCATGCAAAATGTCATATCATATGCAAGGCATGTGAATTGTTTTATAGAATGCCTGAAATTTTTTTTTTACCTAGGCGTTGGTAGAAATTTCTACCTTCAATGGTCAAACTTTTTGACCTTCATTGGTCAAAAATTTTGACCTTCATTGGTCAAAATTTCTAGTTTTAATGGACAAAATTTTTGACCTTCATTGGTCGAATTTTCTACCTTTCTTGGTTAACATTTTCTACCTTCAATGGTCGAAATTTTTACCTTTCTTGACAACATTTTCTACCTTGAATGGTCAAAATTTCTACCTTTCTTGCCAACATTTTCTAATTTGAATGGTCAAAATTTCTACCTTTCTTGGTCAACATTTTCTACCTTCAATGGTCAAAATTTCTACCTTTCTTGTCAACATTTTCCACCTTCAGTGGTCAAAATTTTGACCAATTCCAGACAGAGTTTGCATCATGGCTATGGAAGTTTTTCGACCAATACTTTGGTCAAAATTTTGACCGAATTTTTTTTGACCAATGAGTTGGTCGACGTTGGTTGAAGTGTGGTCAAAAAATGAGTCAAAATTTCAACCTTCAATGGTCGAAAAATGGTCTCAGATGTAGTAGTGACAAATAAACCATGAGATCCTACCTAGATTTGATGCTAAAAAAAATCACGTGAAGCATGTAAAAAAAATCTCCATTATCTGAAAACTTCCTTCTTCGAAATTTCTCCTCCAAAACCTGTGTAATTACATGATGAGCTCTAGATCTTTGATAAAGAGTTCTCCCTTAGTTTTTGGGGCTCTGATTGTGCAATCACACAATCTTTGATAAAGAGTTCTCCCTTAATTTGGGGCTCTAATTGTGCAATCATGCGAGGGAACTCACTGATCAATTACTATTTATTACTTGTTATCTTTTACCTTTTCATGCACAAACTTTTAGATATTTAATTAAAATATCTTTATTAAATTAATTAGCTTTCTCTCTTTAATTTAATTTATTATATTTCAATTTCATGCATATGCTTTATACAATTTAATTAAAATAAACTTTATTAAATAATTCCTTACTTTATCTTTAATTAATTTATTATATTTTAATTTCATGCATAAGTTTTATGCAATTTAATTAAAATAAATTTTATTAAATAATTGCTTACTATCTCTTATTAATTTATTATATTTTAATTTCATGCATACACTTTATCAATTTTACTAAAATAACTTTATTAAATTTATATTTTCTCTCTCTAGTTAATTATGAGATGTTTTAATAGTATATTTATTAATTCAATTAAAAATATTATTAAGAGTTTATTATTTAAAATAAAACTCTTAAATAATAATTATTAATTAAATAAATATAATTATGCCTAAATTAGAACCAAAACATTATCTTTAAGTTGAATTCTTTTATTTAGTTAATTCATTAGATGTTTTTCTAATAATATATTTATTAACTTAATTAATAACATTATTTAGAGCTTATTATTAAGAAAACTCCTAAATAATTATCATTAAATTCAATAAATATAAATACGTGAAAAATAAAACGTTAAAATAATCTTTTAAATTTAATTCTTTTATTTAATTAATTTCTCAATTAATTAAATATAATTAAATATCAAATTTCTTTATAAAATTTTCATTAAATTAAATAATTAAATAATCTTTTAATTTGATTTAATTATAATAGAAAATCACCACATACTCACAAAACCAAAAATGACAACTCAACTGAAGGCAAAGAACACAATCAAACACCAAGGTCAAAATCACAAATTCACATCACTTGACGAATTTAGATACTTGTCCTATTTTTCTAGGACAAATGGGTTCAAAGGTTAGGATTTGGACTTAAGAATTTATGTGCTCTCTCTTACCATTGAGATAATGTGATAGGGTACACTCATCTTGGCAATTCAAGAAATTCGATACTAGGTACCTACAATTTGCATAAAATCCATGAATGTACAAACACATATATGATAAACCTAATAGGAAATGACAGGAAGTGGTGCATTGTGTAGATTCTAACTAGCAAGTGATTACGAATCCCTTCCTTAACCACATTAGAAATGCCATACATAAAGAGAACATACATGCAAACCATACACATGCAGCATGGGGTAAGTACCCATAAGAAAACATATATGATAATCCATCTAACTCATCATCATTAATAACTAGAATCACTAAATAATCATCATGCATACATAAAGTATAGAGTACCAAGTAATTCTCATCATAAAATTAACTGAATCTAAAACAATATCTAATAATCTCAAAATAATGCTACTAATCATTAAGCATAAAACTGGCCTAAAAGAGTTTGGCAATAATAATAAAATGCAAACTAGGAGTAGGCACTACAAACATTTAGTGTTCTAAATAAATGCAGATGAATGAATAAGGTATGAAAGATCATTGTTGAGAGTGGTTCTTTTTATAACATAGTATATATTGAAATGGTTGAGAAGTTGAATCTACTAAGGGTATCTCATAAAGAACCTTATAGAGCATTTAGATTAGGTGATGATAAATGGGTAGATGTTTTTGAAAAAGAATATATTCCTTTCAATATTGGGACTTACCTTGATGTTGTGGAGTGTGATAGTTTACCTTTAAGGGATTTCCATTTAATTTTGGAACAAGCATGACAATTAGAAAAATCAGCCATATATAATAGTAGGGAAAACACTTAGGCCTTTGAGCAAGATGGAGTAAAGTTTGTGATGAACCCACTACTGGATGATGATGAATCATGAACATGAAAGAGAAGTGTAGGTTTGATTGAAAGCATTGAATTCCCAATACATGAAGCTAATGAGAAAGAAGTTACATAGGAAGTAACATACTACTTTGTTGAGGAAAATGGAGTTTTGGAACAACCAACTCCAAAGAATGTGGAAGTATCTAAAGAGAAGATGCAACAAGTAGGCGAATAAGAATTGAAGGAGAATAAAAATCTTAGTGAAGATCACATAGAGTCAAAGTTAATGATAGATGAAAGGATGAGTTACCAATAAGAATTGCATAAAAAAGAAGCTTAGATTGTGATAGTACAGTTGGTGAGAAGCCATGAGTAGGCATAAGAAGTTATGCTCTTTTCAAATATGTAGATATGGCACGAGGAAGAAGAAGATGTTATCACTGTAGGTACACAACAAGATCTTTCTTTGTAGGAGAAGCATGGAGATATTATTAATCCATAGATAAAAAATGGTGGTGTTGAGGATCATGAAGAATAAATTATACACATGGGCATTGAGTTTAGTATGGAAACATTCAGCTCTATAGTGTGGTTATGTTCTACAAAAGTGCAACTTAGATCAGATGGTGAATGAAGGAAGACATATCTCTTGAAGCATTTCCAATCATATGTAGCACATACAAGGCATTATGAAGAGCAATAGGTGATCTTCATATCACTCATTGAAGAATCACATCCAAGCGTAAATATGAATGAGCTCATGATGTCATAGAGCATGGAAGTCACTTTGTTCAAGCCAAGAGTTAAAATGAAAATCTGGTTTCTCAAACATTTTTATGGCCAATATCATTTCCAAGAGAGTAGGAGAAAATACACTATGGGAAGTATGATGTAGGAGTATCAGAAGGGCATCGCAAGACTAAAGTTTGATTTCAGGAAAACACCTATTTATAGTTGAAATACATTGTATCAGACCATTAAGGTCATTACAAGGGTTATGGGTTTAATTATCAATATGCGAACATGCCAAATTTAAATGTAAATGGTCCCATAAAGTAGATAGTTATGAGTCATATTTTGAGTTACTAGTTAGTCTATTTGTAGTTAGCTTTTATTTAGTTATCTAATCTCTTTTTAAAGAGATAGAAACTACCCAATTAGGAAGAAGGATACTCGAGTTCAAAGGGAGAACCATAGTGGAGCTCAATATGTATGGCTACAAGTCTTGAGTATGGAAGGGCTGATAAACAAAAAGAAAGAAGGATTTGGGCATTATATTTTTAAAGGCCAAAGATGATAGATAAGTGGAGGAGGATCTATTGTGGGGGCTTGATCATAACTTGACATAGTTGCAGTGGGAACCCAATATGCATGGAAATGGAAAAGAGAAACAATAGAGCCTGAAAGGTTATGGGTGGTATGTGGATGTGATGCTAAGATAGAGGGCCCAATAATGGAAGGGGGAAGGAGATCAAGTAAAAAAATTGATAACAGGTGAGACAGAGCAATAGCCATAGATATAGGAGGATGTTGATAACTATGAGGGAGGAGGCTGAGGGTTTGAAAGGAAGAAAGAACCTAATTTGTAGAGAGTAGGAATAGCTCAGGTGCTTGAAGATGGAAGGAGGCCAATGCCAAAGAAAGAGTTAGGTCTTATCATGAAAACAAAATAATTGACTTGTACATGTGTAATCGCAGATCAATAAAATTAAAGTTTTTTAATTTTTGCATTTGGGATTATGTTCTTATGTATTCTTGTTTTTGAAAATCTAAATTTGAACTTGTTGTGTTTTAATGCCTTGTGTATGAATTAAAACTCAATGTGAGTGAAGAGATAGGGAAGTGCTTCCATAGTGTTTTGGGTACATTCAACTATTTTGACTTTGAACGACCACTAAGTGGATCCAATGAGTCAAATAGTAATTGTAAACCAATTTTCATTATTTATGTGACAACAAAATGTATAAAAAGATGCATATTTGAGAAGCATGACACATTTGTGAGCCTGCCTCTATTTGATATACATAATGTAGTCTAAGGAAATAATGCCCAATTCACTTTCATTTTACTAACTTTACATGGCTTTCAAGTCTTAACTACACACTTTGATAAGTTTGTACCTATGTCAATTTATAAGAAGGCTTTGAAACAATAAAATACCATCACCTGCTATCTAGTTTCCTTGAGAACATCTTAGATAAGGCAATCTACTATTAAAAGCTCCCAAAACATGACAAGGGCTAGTGTGGTTTTAAATCCTATAATGGGGCCATCAAATATATTCACTAGCCAAAATTGCACCTCTTCGCTACTTCGTTCATTGTAGATGTTGACATCTTTAAAATTGAGAGTACATCTCCCATAATTTGCATAAATAATGATAGTCAATAAAAAAATTGAACACACTAAAGTAGTGATAAAACATAGTGTTACACATTTGAACTCAGACTCTCCTCCTTGTATAGCAATAGTTACTTATCACCAACATAGGTATCTTCTCTTGTTGGGGTTGGGCCAGTCTAATTGGAAATTACAGGGATATAAGAATCATGGTACTTAATCATAATGTTGAGCCTCTACTAGGTGACTACTTGTTTAAAATGGTGATCCCTCTTGGAACACAACAGGGCACCATATGTTCAAAATGATGCCCACCAAATAAGCACCAACTTGGATTGGGCCACTATACACTAATGAAAATCTCATAATATAGGAATTACTTAATGAAAGAGTAAATTCTGAGAGGGTGGGGGGTGAATCAACAATTCAAAACTTTAAACAAAATATGATCACCATACATTCATCTCAAAATATAACATGTAAACTGAAATAACTATCCATGCATGTCATATATAACATAAAGTAAATAAAACTTGACACAAGATATTGGCTACCTAGAAACCCTCCAAAGAGAAGGTAAAACTAGGGTAGGGATGACACCCAAAAATCTTCACTACTACAGTTGTAAAGTGTATCCAATTAAGGTTACAATTGTTTGATCATAAACTATGATCTACCCTGTGAAAGGTCTTTCTTGTTAAAGGTTTACAAAGACTATTAGGTCTCACCTTGTTAAAGGATTTTAAAACCCTACTAAATTGTCCCTTGTTAAAGGACTTTAACTCACAATAATGTAAGCACCCCGTTAACAGATTTACAAGAGCCTATCAAAACTCAAAAACCTATTAAGGCTACTCTATTAGGAGATTTACTCTATATAAACTATTAAAATGATTCAACACAATGATCCTTTGGTTAGCACTTCTTTGCTAGATGTCAAATCTTCTCTTTCTTGATGTATGATTGATCCTTTTGATCAGATAGGGCTCCCCTATCTTCTCTCTGCACTATTTTGTTCTCCATTAAATGATTCTTCAATTCATTCATTTCTCACAACCTCCTTAGCCACCACAAATTCTCTCTTTGCACTTAGCATTCATCCTTCTCTTCACATACATGCATACAAACTCTTTAGGGTTTTCCCTCCTTAAGAAGACTTAGGTGAACTAGGATTAGGTTATAATCAACAATTGTGTATGATCCATATTGTCTCTTAATACATCCCTTTTTTCTTATTGGTTGCATATACTGGATAGGGATTCACAATATACATTCATCCTTATCTTCTGTAATCATAAAATAATCCTTAGGTTGGCCGAAAATTGGTTCACATAGAATTTTGTGCCATTACAAACATCTATGTCAAAAACTATTTACTCAAAACCCAAATGCTCTGATGCTCGAGACTCATTGTATCTTCAATGTTGAATGAATCAGTATCCATTATTTACTCAACACCTAAATCACTCGACATGTATATACTTGCTCATTACTAGAGTGGCTCAACACATACTAGTGCTTGATACTAAGTATATTGTTTGACATGCATTATTTGACAACTGATGCTCAACATACTTTGATCATTCAACTCACACTGATTACTCAACTTACTCCGATCACTTAGCGTACACTTTGCTTATGGTTAAATATGACTTAATGTGTTTTCACTCATTTGTCAAAGCCAAAATGAGCTCAACAATCTCCCCTTTTGACATGAGTGAAAAAAACACTTGGTCATGCATATATAACCTCAGTAGGAGAATCAATCAAATAATATATATATATATATATATATATATATACATATATTTATATGTATATATATGTATATATATACATATATATATCTATCTATACATATATATATGTATATATATATATATACATTTATATATATCTACATATATATATATAAATGTATATATATACATATATATAAATGTATATATATACATATATAAATGTATATATATATATACAAATCTATATATATGTATAGATATATACATATATATGTATATATATGTACATATATATAAATGTATATATATATACATATATATATGTATAGATATATACATTTATATATATGTACATATATATATACATATATATATGTATATATATACATATATATATGTGTATATATATATACATATATATGAATATATCTATACATATATATATATATGTATATATATACATTCATATATATATATATATATATGTACATATATATATATTTATATATATGTACATAATTATATATACATTTATATATATATGTACATATATATATACATATATGTATATATATACATATCTACATTTATATATATATATATATATATGTATGTATGTATATGTATGTATGTATATATATGTATGTGTATATATATATATAACTCAATTCCCATACAAAATTACAAAATTTGCAAAATTTCAAAACTTATGACTTAACGGTCATACCTTATTTCTCCCAAAATTTCATAACTCCCCTAAGTTGATATTTCCTTTTGGTAGCTGAATTTTGTATAACTCCTATCGAGTAAATGTGTGTTCTTTTGCTGTCCCTTGTTACTACATTAGTACTCCCCTTTTCTCAAAATTGCACTATGCTCATTTGTCATGTTCTTCCTTTTGACTTAATTTCCCCATTTTTATTCTCATTCTCCCTTTACATTACTATCCTTCTTTTTTGATAGTTATGTCATGGGTGGTACACTAATAGTGTGTTTATCAAAAAATGTTTTGTGGAATCCATTATTATTTTCAATGCTACATCCTAGTGATTACATGCTACCTCTAGAGATTGGTATTGAATGTCTAGCTAGGTAGCAAGGTCAACTAAACCATCATGAGTAGAAAGATGAAAATCATTCTTCATCAATGTTTCAAAATAGGCTAGTTCCTTATGCAACACCTCCATGTGTGGGGTCAACAAGGATTGAATATCGACCAGGATAGCTCTAATGTTTGCATCTTGTGAATATAACTTAGCTAGCTAACCTTGAGTAGAAAATAACCTTTGGAAATGAGCTTGCCTTTGATAGGAGATAAATTATGAGTAGTACCTATAGTTTGTAGTTGATCTACTTGTAGATGGTCAATGGCCCTATAGACTTCTTCTGTGCATAAATTCTAGAAGTTTGACATTGTAATCTAGGTCACCATCTCTTACCTTGTCAACAATGTTGACTAGTTTCTCAAGAATTGGTTTATCTTCATTCGGCTTTGGGAGGCTAAAAGCATTAAGAAATATATCTTTTATATCATGAATCCTTTGGTTCTTCTTATTCTTCCTTCTTAGAAACTCTTGCCATTTCTTCCCATGAAGAACTTCCTATAGAATGCTCATTTTCTCAATGGTAATTTTTGTAAGATCAAACTTGGGTAGTTTAATCACCTCATCTAAGCTCTTTATAACATGTATCTTCAACATGCTTAGATGTACTAGGACCAGGCATTGATATTTGTAAGGGTCCAACATCTGTGCTCAGCCTTTCAAGAGTTTGACTAGTAAGAGGAGATACAAAGACTGTTAGGGTAACCAAGTTCTACATAGCCATTGGTTCTTTTGGCTTAGTAGTCAACACTAAATATTCAGTCCTATTTTCCTTTGCTTCTTTTCCATCTTCACCTTGCATATGTTAGATAGGAGTTGGACTGGCTTTCTAACCTATGTGGACTTCTATCCCATCTTTTTTGACTATTAATACTTCTTGTTGTGATGAAATATTTTATATAAAGGTGCTAATATCTGATTTCATTGCATCCTTCACCTGATATACCACAATGGGCATTGAGACTTGTGTGTTAGATGTGACACTTGTTGTTTCTATCTCTTTTGTCTCTGTAGGTGTAGAGGGCACAATAGATATGTCTATTTATTTTTCCCTTGTTGATGCTAGTTATTCCCTGTCAATTTCATTTGTTGTCACCAGTATAGAATTTGTGCATAGTTGTGTCGCTAAGTTGGAATCCTTCAATATCTTTTTCAAATCTTCCACTGTCAAAGGATTGTTGTATAGAGTATAATTATTAGAAACATCCTTATTTTTATTAAGTCTCACTAACTTACTTGGTCTACATGTGGAGGACTAATACTCGACACTTGTACCTCAAGCACATTTTGATCATTTTTTTGCTCATATTCAGTTGTGGCCTCTTCTTATACTATTTTCTCAGTGCCTCACACATGACCATCCTTGACTGATACATATTTTGAAGTCTCTTCTTCCTTCTTTTCATATTTCTTAGTATTTTTCATTTCTCTCTCACCTTTCTCTATTATAGTAGGAGTGGGTAACCCATGAATAGATTTCCATACAGCTTTTCTTTTGATTACCACATCCTCTATGTTCTTCTTCAAGATATGGAAAGCTCTATATTTTGGGGTTAATTTTCCTTTATGAAATTCCATAGCCTCATAATAATTTTCTTTGGTAATTTAGGCATGACTTGTGCTAGAGTTTTTTCCCTATTTTTTCTTTTAGTTTGTAAATTCAATTTCCATTTCTACTCAACTCTGTCATATATACTTTTGGGTAGTGAGTTGGAAACCTCAATAGGTGTGGTTTTGAATGTGGCCATCATCACATTGATGGCTTCCTCCACCTTAATATTCCTATGAGGGAGTATTTTAGAGATGTTACTATGATGATATGTTACATTCATGATTCAGTTTGTCATTGATGTCAACATAGCAATTTTTCATGGTATTTGATAGAAAAATAATGAAAAGATCAAGATGGTATGGATGGCTAGTTGAGTATTCTCACTATCTAAGGTTATGAGAGATACTTTTGAGAATCTAGTATATGCAGTTAACATCATATGAATAAATGATAAGTCTAGAATAAGTTATCTAAGTTTTGGTGAAGTCTATTTTGAGATAGAGTTTGCAGAGGCTTTTTTTGGTAAAATTGTTATATCTCTTAGCATAATTGTTATTTTGAGAATTGAAGTCGAGGATATGAAGAAGAAATATTATTGATGACATGGATAAGCTTTCTCATCATAGTATTGAGTGTACAGAAAGTTATTTAAGTTGCAAGGTGGAAGGTTGATATTATTGCTAAGTGTAACATGTTCTTAATGTGGTCCTATAATTATTAATTGAGAAAGTCCAACATCAAACTTAAGGAATTATTTTATGGACTCAGTATAAAGGAGGACATTTTCCTTTATCATGATATGGATATGGATGATATTTGTAAGAAACACAAGAGAAAAATGTAAAGTTGAGTAGAGCAAAGAAAAAGTGTAGGAAACATCATTGCCAAGGTTTTGTTGAGTGATCCAAGGTTTGATATTTGGATCTAGGGTATATGACCTGCTCCAAAAGGCTTGACAATATTTGGCTTAGTTGATAGAATAGAGGAAAGAATAACATAAAAATAAATTTCATGTTTGAGTAGTGATCTCTTCTTGTAGTTGAAATTGCATGTTTGGGCAATGGTCTCTTCTTGCATATATTGTACTACAACTCCTAATAGGGTTGGTACAATTCGTCATAGAGTTGGAATATCCTAATAGGGATTCAAAGTCTCCTAATAGGGACTCTATGTACTAAATTTTGTGATAGACTCCTAACATGGTCCATCCTCTAGAAAATAATATTTTTATTAGTACATCATCTTGTGGGCATCATTCCCACCAGGGTTTTCCCTTTGATCAATGGTTTCCCTAGTTAACATATCTAGTGTAATTATCTATGTGCATCTTATTATGGTTGTTGTTAACTTTAGTTGAATGGTTAAGTTAGTTTAAAGAAGATAAACATTTTAACAATTGGATAACTTATTCACACCCCTCCCCCCCCCATCGGTTATCTTGGTGGACTATTGTTTCTAACAATTGTTATTAGGGCATCAGGTCCTTGAAGAAAAAGTTTAAAAATTTTGGGAGATCCATGACAAGCATGTTTAGGAAAGATAGTCTGAAGTTTGATGGAACAAATTATGATAAATGGAATGAAAAGATGAAGACACATCTGTTGTGTATGAGTCCAGGATATTGGATCTTGGAAAAATCAATGAAGACAATCATTACAAAAAAGGATTTGGAAAATTGTACCAAGGATGAAAGAGATCTTCTTATGTATGACATGAGAGCTAGATAAGCACTATTGAATGTACTTCCTAAAATTGAATATAATTAGGTAAAATCACTTGCTACTTCACATTTGGTTTGGAAAGCTTTGGAAACTTGTTTTGAAGGTGATGTACATTCTAAGAAGTTCAGGTCACAAAATTGGATTTGTGCATTTCAAGATGCTAAAATGATGGAAGATGAACATAGAAGAATGTATGTAGGAAGGATATTAGAAATTAATGCTATATTATTTCTCAAGGAGGAACTAAAGAAGATGATGGGATTTATATGGAAGATGTTGAAGACTTTAGCACCACCATTTAAGTCAATAGTACAAATGATATAGTCTTTGATATCTTGTACCAAATATTTCACAAATGTAACATTTCTTGGAAGACTTGAAGCAACTAAGAATTAACTTAGACAATCTAGAGAATTGACTAGAATAGAAACAACTTTCAGTGCTTTGAATATTTAACCTAGTTTATCAAGGAGCACAAGTGCTAGAGGAGAATTTGGTAGTAGTAGTAGAGCTGATGAGGATAGAAAGATTGAAGGAGAATCCCTTCTAGTAATGAGAGAAAAATATGGTAAGAAAATTTTTAAATGTGGGACATGTGATGAATATGGTCATTATGCATTTAAGTGTCCTAAAAGAGAGAAAAAGTATAAAGGAAATTAAAAACCTAGAAGAAATATAGAGTGTTTGTATGCAAATGAAGAAAATGATTCTAATGAACAAGCAATAAGTGATAGTGATGATGAAATTGGATTTCTAGCAATTAAAGAAGAAAGTCTAGAGAAAGTAGCTTTGGTGTCATAGGTTGAGAAGAAATATAATTGGATAATTGATAGTGGTTGTTCACATCATATGACTGGTGAAATGAACAAGTTTTTTGACTTCATAAGTCAAGATGGAGGCATTTTCAAAGTTGGAAATAATGTTGCATGCTACGATAAAGGTATTGGATCTATAACTCTTGATGGTAAAACTAATACTAAGGATGTATATTTTGTTGATGATTTGAAGCACAATCCTTTTAGTGTTGGACAACTAGTGGAATAAGGTTATCAGTTGAATTTCATAGAGAAGACATGCATGATCAGAGGCAAAAATGGAAAGTTAATTGGAACAAGAACCAGATCTAGAGTTTATGTATTTGAGTTAAATCCTATTGAAATGACATTTTTGGTTGTTAAAGTAGATGATAGTTGGTTATGGCATAAGAGATTTTTTCATATAAACTTTGAGAGAATTGTGAGGATTACTAGTGTATTTTCATTTAGAGATTTTCCTAAGATTATAAAGCCTACTAACACAATTTGCAAGGAGCGTGTTTTGGCAAAGCATAATGAAACTTCTTTTCCTTGCAAGAAGTTTACTTCAATAGAAAAATTGGAAATTGTACACAAAGATCTTAGTGGTCCTAAAAATACTAAAGGAATTTATGGTAAAAGTTATTTTATGATTCTAGTTAATGACTTTCCTAGAATGATGTGGGTGCCATTTCTTAAAGAGAAATTTGAGGTATTTGATAAGTTGAAGATATTCAAGAATAGAGTTGAGAATGAATCTAGTATTAAGATTGAATGTTTAAGATTAGATAGAGGAGGAGAATTTACTTCAAATGATTTTAACATGTTTTGTGAAGAAAATGGAATCAAAAGACAGTTACTAGCACCAAGAACCCCTAAAACGAATGACATTGTAGAGAGGAGGAACATGTCACTTATAAAAGAAGTGAGAGGTATGTTAGCCAAGAATAATGTATCAAAGATATTTTGGAGAGAAGCTATGAATACAATAGTCTACACTCTGAATAGAGTACAAGTCAGGAAAGACACAAACAAGACCCCTCATGAACTATGGTTTGGTCACTACCCTATAGTTAAGTATTTTAGAATTTTTGGTAGTAGGTGTTATATCAAAAGAGATGATGATATTGGTAAGTTTTATGATAGAAGTGATGAAGGTATGTTTCTTGGTTATTCATTGAAAATAAAGGTTTATAAATGCTATAATCTGAGAACTAATACTATTACAGAAAGTGCAAATGTGAGAATTGATGAGAAATTTAGAATATAAGAGAGAATAGTTGATTACAATTTAGATAATGATGTTGTTATAAACAAAGGGATGATGAAGAAGAGCCAAGGTAAGAACAAAGCTCAGAACCTTCAATAGAGCCAAGAGTTGAGATAACAACTCCTACTTCAGGAAAGAATATGATAAAGAATCACCCATTTGAGTAGATCATTAGAAGGAGAGATAAAGGTGTGATGAAAAGAGGCAAAGTAGAAGAATAAATATGTTTGATATCTCAAGTTGAACCAAAGAATGCATATGAAGCATGTAAAGATGATTATTGGAAACAAGCTATGAAAGAGGAATTGGATTAGATAGTAAAAAATGAGACATGAGAATTGGTCCCTAGACCAGTAGACAAGAATGTGATAGGAACTAAATGGGTATTCAGGACCAAAATAAATGAACAAGGAGAATTTGTAAGGAATAAGGAAATATTGGTAGGTAAAGGTTACTCACAGCAAGAAGGAATAGACTATGATGAGACATATGATCTAGTGACTAGAATCGAAGTAGTAAGATTATTCTTTGCCTATGTAACACAAAATAAATTCAAAGTATATTAGATGGATGTGAAGTAAACATTTTTGAATGGAGAAATTGAATAAGAGGTTTACATAAAGTAGCTTGAGGCTTGTGCTTTGACATATGATTAGGACATAGTATGCAGACTAAAGAAATCATTGTATGGCTTGAAGCAAGCATCAAGAACCTAGTATGAAATGTTGGACAAGCATTTGACAGAGCTTGGATATAGCAAAAGTATGGAAGATAGTAATCTCTATTAGAAAAAAATTGATGATGGTTTGATGATTTTGGTAATATTTGTTGATAATATCATACTTGGAGGAAATGATGATGAAAGTGAAAAGTTTTCTAAAGAGATGAAGAAATAATTTGAGATGAGTATGATAGGAGAAACAAAATATTTTATAGGATTTTAGATTGTAAAAAATAAAGAAGGAATCTTTATTTCTCAAACTAAGTACATGAAGGATTTACTAAAAAGGTTTGGTTTGGAAACATGTAAACCCATTTGAACACCTATGGTAATTGGACACAACTTATCTACAAAGGATGAGACACCTACAATTGAGAAGAAGAATTATAGATCTATGATAGGAGGTTTGTAATATCTAACTCACAGAATGATAGATATAGTAAATATAGTTGGGATTGTTGCAAGATTCCAAGATGATCCCAGAGAAGCACATTATGTAACAGTTAGAAGGATTTTTAGATATCCAAAAGGAACATCATTGTTTGGATTGTGATATGACAAATCTAATGATTTTACTCTAAGTGTTTATATTGATGTTGATTGGGCAGACAATATGGATGACAAAAAGAGCACTAGTGCTAGAGCCTTCTTTGTTGGAGGAAGATTGGTTTGTTGGCTATGCAACAAGTAGGATTGTACCTAACAAAGTATAGAAAAAGAAGAATATGTTGTAGTAGCAAACAATTGTAATCAAGTTGTTTGGATGAAGTAGATACAAAATGATAAAAGGATAGAAATCAGTGAACCTATTGTCATACATTGTGACAACACTAAATATGTCTAAGAATCTAGTGTTTCATTTGAGGACTAAGCACATTTATATTAATTATCACATGTTGAGAGAGAAATTTGAAGAAAAGGAAATTAGATTGGAGTATGTGAGAACTAAAGAGAAAATTGTACATATATTCACTAAGCCTCTACCCAAAGAGACTTTTGAATATTTGCAAGGTATGCTAGGGGTTATGCCCCATCCTACATTAGAGTAGATGATACAATAGTGCATCAGTCCAGTGTAACAGAGCACCATTGTTTGTCTAGATTGAGTACTGATGTTTCCTATATGGGGGAGTATCTATGATGGATAGAGTCATCTAAGACTCTTGTTGGATGTTGTTTTGAATAATATCTTTAGACACTTGAACTATTAAGAATAAGTTATTGTTGAGTTTTATGGGGGAGTATTGTATATATGTTACTATGATGATATGTTACATTCATGACTAAGTTTATAATTAATGTCAATATAGCAATTTTCTTTGGTATCTAATAGAAGAACAACAGAAAGATCAAGTTGGTATGGATGGCTAGTAGAGTATTCTCACTATTTGATGTTATGAGAGATACTTATGAGTATCTAGTATATTTAGTTAATGTTGGATGAATAAATGATAAGTCTAGAAGAAGTTATGTAAGTTTTGATGATGTCTATTTTGCAATAGAGTTTATAGAGGCCTGTTCTAGTAAACTTGTTATATCTCTTAGAAAAATTTTTGTTCTAAGAATCAAGGTTGAGGATAAAGAATAAGACATATTTTTGATAATGTGTCTAATTTTTCTCAACATAATATTGTGTGTACAGAAAGTTATTCAAGTTGTAAGGTGAAAGATTAAGATTATCGCTAAGTGTAACATGTTCATAATGTGGTCCTATAATGATTAATTGAGAAAGTCTAACAACCAACTTAGAGAATTATTTTATGGACTTGATATAAAGGAAGGACATTTTCCTTTGTCAAGATGTGGATATGGATGATAGTTGTAGTTAGCATAAGGGCAGAATGTAAAGTTGAGCAAAGAAGAGAAGAAGTGAAGGAAACTTCATTGCTGAGGTTTTGCTTAGTGATTTGAGGTTTGATATTTGGATCCAAGTTTCCATAGTGTTTGGGTTAGTTGATAGAACAAAGGAAAGAAAAAAATTATAGTAAATTGCATGTTTGAGTAGTGAGCTCTTCTTATAGTTAAAATTGTATGTTTGGGTAGTGGGCTCTTCTTGCATACATTATACCACAACTCCTAATAGGGATTCAAAGTCTCCTAATAGGGACTTTATGTACTAAATATTGTAATAGATTCCTAACAAGGTCCATCCTCTAACAAGGAATATTTATATTAGTACATCATTTTGTGGGCATCATTCCCACTAGGGTTTTCCCTCAGATCAAGGGTTTCCCTTGTTAACATATCTGGTGTAATTGTCTGTATGTGCATCTAATTATGGTTTCTATTTAATTTGGTTGAATAGTTAAGTTTGTTTAAAAAAGCTAAATATTTTATCTATTGGATAATTGATTCACCACCCCCCTAGTTATCTTAGTGGACTATTGTTTCTAATAATTCACATCAATCTTTCCTATCTTATCAAATTCAACATGTGTGAACTTAGAGAAATTTGTATGATCCTTAATATTGTCACACAAGTTGTCCAAGTCAAAAGAGAGATTGTGGCTTACCACCTTGAATTGACTCATGTCATATGGTTTTGTTTTCTTCTCATCTGACTCGACTGGAGCAATTGCTTTCTCCTTTTATATATTTTCTTTTCTAGTTTACTCTCCTTTACTAGGACACTAGTCCTTTTCCCTTTTGAATTTATAGCTTCCTTAACTTTCTTTATAGCTACCCTTTTACTATCCCTAGTAACAGGTATCATTGGCTTCTATTTTTTTGGTTTCACAACTTTCTCTGGCTTTTCTACTACAGGCTCCTTTTCCTTTCTCTTCTTCTTCTTCTCTAGTTTAGGTGATTCCTTAGCTTCTTCTTCCTTGACACCTTCTACATTTACTTCTTGGTCTTCTCCTTGACCTTGAGTGAGTGCCAATGGAGCTTGGCCTTGTTCTTCCTCATCATCATCATCATCATCTTCTTTTTTCCCTTCACCAAATCTCTCCTTTATCTTCTTGAGCGATTTGTGTTTCTTTCAAATCACAAAAGATATTTGCAAATTGATTTCTATCATTGATTTAGCTTCCACATAATTTCCAAATGAGGTGGAACTCTTTTCCATGTTCTCTACCAATAGTGCTATGATGGCTATAGATACCTCATTCATATTGAACTCATAAGGCAAGTCCTTAAGCAATCTAACCTTAGGAATAACTGCCTAGACATATGTATAATCAACATCAACTTAGAATCAAACATCATTGTAATGTTTCTCCACTAGTGATATAGGAATCCTTAGTCTTTGCTTCATAGATTTTTTGAAATCTTCAAAGAAACTAGTCATAACTAACTCAAAATTCTCTCCAAGTTGCTCTATAAACTTTGAAATCTAAACTATTCATGGCTTGTTCGTCTTCCGCACTACTTTTCCAAATATGTGAAATTTATTTTTCACCTAAAAGAATATGTAAACCAACAAAGAACCAAATTTGTAAGATGCACTTATTTTCTTCCTAATGGCCTCCAAGTTTTCACATAGTTACTGAAGTTGTAACTTGATAAGGTCATAGGTATGGTCTCCTTTAACTATCTTGTATCCTAAATCCACTACCATATAGGATACATGGTTTAGTCTACTAGGCTGAAAGAACTTGTGAGAAATCAATCTCATTGGAATGGCAATTAGGGTTTCTAAAATTGAATATATTAACATCCCTCTTGTTCCACACTGTACTAGTGTTCTTCTTAATCACCTCCTTTGCATCACTTCACATACTTTTGGATCTATCTAGGGTAGGATACCTTGTGACTTAGTTAATGATCATATTTTTGATCTTAATGGGTCTATTTTATAACCATATGAAGTCATCATGTATTTTGATAAGAACAATCTTTATCCATTCAATTTTGGCTAAATTAGGGAAATCTAGGCATGGGTTAACCCTTTTCATTCTACAATTTATTTTCTTCCCTCAAAACTCAATCTGTACAAAGTTTAGTATACAATTTTCTAATATCCATGTCTCTAATTCTTCCAACCTTGCATGCATAACGACACCTAATATCCTGAATCATGAGAACTTGTGGTGGTATCATCAATAACACATTAGATAGCTCTCCTTTATATGCTATATTAGGTCTTTCTTGAAAATGTAGTTGTCTCACATAATTAAAAATTAATTGAACAATAAAAAATTCCTTTACTTCCTTCTTAATAGTTGTAGAAGAGCTAGATGCCATTTCAAATAACTAGGGTTTGTGAAAATTCAAACAACATAACTCTCGATAAATACCTTTCAATCCTAATGAATGATAATGAGTGGCTGAATCTAGTCCGCAAACACTTGAATCTCCTTTTCAAATCACCTTCATTCTCTTCATGCTCTCTTTGATATCTAATAAATGCAAATGAGTCAAAAAATGACTATATAATCCTTGGAATTTGGCAATAAAAGCTTAATTCTTACACAGTTGTAAGCTTGGCTACTATAGCAGTTCTAACTCACTTGACATACACATGATTTCTACTATTCTTAGATTACATACAAAGATCACCCAATACTATCATACTTAATAGCTCAACATCAACTAAAAATTCCATTCACACACAACCATTATGAAACTTTCTATGCTTGAGAACAACATAGAAAACAACAGAACTATAGATTTTTTTTGGGTTCTAACTATTCAGTTGCATCTTAATTCATGCATATATGTACTCTCCAAATCTTAGATTCTTGGAACTAATGCATAATGTAACTTTAAAATATTAGTTCCACACAAATGTTTTGATTTCCTTGTTCGGGGTCACATGATCACATGATCCATTGGATGAAGTAACCTCATCTACACTTGATGTATTGCAATCTTCTCTTTTCTTCCATGTTTTTTTCATCTAAAATTTTACCTCTTCAACATCAATCTTCTATTTTCCTTTTCTGGATTTGTTACTCAGTATAGGTGACCTTGTTGGATAATTTTTATTGACATGGCTAGTCTTCAAATAACTAAAACATCTAGTATTACTCAACCATCTATTGTAATCACTTATGAAATGTGTTCTTATAAAATTATTAGGAAAATGTCCATACTTTTGATAATAGTGATAACTATATCTTGTATTACTATCCCAATTGTAAGACTTCTCATTATGGTTTACTTTGGCTTGTTTATTTGATGACCATTCAGGCTTGGATCTACGCTCATATGCTTTGTGTCCATACTTTTGACCATTATAGTAGTATCCTTTGAGTTTTCGTGGTCTTGGTCTTATATTCAAGTGAATGATGTCCTTGTTGTAGTTGTAGTAATTCCCTCCATATTTGTACTTATGGCTTTGGTTGACAATTTTACTCCTGTAGACATTAGTTGTATGACCTAGCTTTCTACAACTACGACAAGTGGGTTTTTTGTTCTTACCTTTGTTTCTCCTCTATTCACCACGTCTAAATGATTCTCCTTCTTTAGTAGTAGTGTAACCCAATCTAGTAGTATCATTGATAGGTCTTGATGACTAATTCATTTTCTCAAAATATTTTATGGCTTTACTAGGCTTGTTAAGATTTTCTCTTTCAACTCTCGATTTATTTTGTAGTAGATCATTCAATGACTTCAAAGTTATGATCTCAATGTCCTTCCATTAAATTCATGATTAGAAATCATCAATTGATTCACTGTATCCAATTGCATGCTAACAATCTTTTACACATCTATTTTTTCTCTTCTAGTCTATTAGGCAATACCCTTTTGTCTTCCTCAATCATGACTTTTTCATCCTTAGATTTCCTTTTCTTTTTAATCATCTCACATAGCAATACTAATTGCATCTCTTTTTCTCTTTTGAGATTCCTGACTTCTTCATTGAGGGCTTCATTTTTCTCCATTAGATCTGTAACTACTACATCTATTGAAGTTGATGAAAGATGAACCCTACAACTCCCAAGAATCACCTACATGCAAACACTTGTCACAGAAAGAGAGAAGCAAAAGATGTCGAGACTGAAATTTTTAGATCCATAGTTGAGACATTGTTGATGAGAAAATAATGAGATTTTTTGAAATAAATATGATAGACTAAGTTATTAAGAGGGGAGGGGTGAATTAGTAATCAATAAAACTTAATCTTTATTTACCAATTAATCCTTCATGTGTATTATGATCTAATTGTATGCATGAAAAAATGAAAGTATTAAAACTTTCATAACACTTTGACACACAATATGGTGACCTAGAAACCTTCCAAATAGAAAGTAAAACTAGGGTAGGGATGATACTCATAGGCGTTAGTATTGTAGTATAAAGTTGGCCTATTAAGGCTTACAATGATCACTTTTGATGATCTACCCTACTAGGAGCAATAAAGACTACTAGGTTGACCTTGGAAAAGGATTTACAAACATACACTGAAGTATGTACTCGGTAAAGAGATTAACAAAAGACTATTAAGCCTAGCTTGTGAAAGGATTTAACTATTCCACTTGTTAGAATGAACTACTAATCTTTGATTTGCAACTTGATTTGTTAAATGAGATTCCTTTGAGTGTAATGATCACCTTGTTGCCTTTTACTTCACACTTTTTCCCTTCTTTGCTTGTTACATTCTTTTATTTCATGCCTTTGGATGTGATACAATATATTACATATATGCCAATCCAAATTATAATTCAACAAAGTTTTCTACAATAAAAGTTTACAAAAAGTACACAAAGTTAGCCCAACAACATGAAGTTGGGTTCTGAAGACAAATTTGGTGAGGTTCTGATACTTTCCATCCACTATCAATGCTCAACATCATCATCCACTTGATAGACATAGAAGCTCAGTCCATACTGATCACTTCCAAGTCATTTGAACTTAGTCTGCAATAGTGACTTAGTGAATACTATGAAACTGGCATATAAATTGAATCTCTTGATTCACACTACATAGCTTGATCAATGCTATTACTACAAGCTCGGTATAAACTAAATCACTTGGTTGAAACTATCTGGCTCGGTCAACAATGGATTCAAAAAATTAAAACCGCGAACTCAATAACCATTGTAGAACTTTGTTTGCATTGAGAAATTTGGTAAACACTAAGAAGCTTAGATACACTAATAATCATGAACATAGTAGAAACTGCTTGACACAAATTGAATACTATTCCTTGAACTCAATAGCAACTACAAAACTTGGTAGAGTCTAAATTACTTGGTTAACACTATTAACTATACAATAAAGTCAATAGTTGCTATTTATTTGAATGTGTGTGTGTGTGTGTGTGTGTGTGTGTGTGTGTGTGTGTGTGCGCGCGCGCGCGTGTGCGTGTGCGTTCCACTAAAAAAAACTTGATTGAGATGTCAACAATCTCCCCCTTTGGCATTAGTGACAAAAACACTTATCAATCAAAACTAAATTATCAAAAATTTTTAAAACAATCTTTATTATTTATTTTGTGTATTCAACTCTGTAAAGTATTCTATTTTTGAGAGTTTTTTCAAAATTTCTTTTCGTAAGATATGTTTATCTAAGTATCTATACATGTATATAATATAATGATAATCCCCCATACATATATGTTCAATATTATATACATCTTCTCATCTTCTCCCCTTTATACATCACATCTTCTCCCCTTTTACAATATGCTTTACATGTTATATACATTTACATCTTCTACCCCTTTTTGACATAAATACCAAAGGTGTATTCTATACAGTAATACCAAACTATGACAAGAAATCAAAATGTACCTTTAGAATCAGTGTCATTGTCTTGTCCTAGTTTTATTGCAATATATTGCATGTATGCAATACAATCTAAACTTTTGCTAATAATTCTATCATGTGATCAGCAATAGATAAGTTATTATCATGGATGAGAGTTTTAGCATGTGTAATATATTTCTACAATACATCCATATTTGGGAGAATCATGCCTTGTATATCTACAAGTGTAGCTCTTATCTTGGCTTCTTCCCTTAGCAATCGTGCTTGCATATTTGTTAGAAATATGATCTTTGTATAGTGATTAGAACTTTAGCTTAGTTCAAGTGACAACTGGTGTGCACTTGCCTTAAGATCTTCATCAATTTTTCAAAATTTATCTTTAATTTCCTTGTTAAAAATGGATGTGTCATAGAGTTTACTGAATAAAGAAGTCACATTGTTGCAAGAGGTTTCTAGCGAGCCTAGAATAGTAGAAAATTCTACTTGGTATATTTTAATATTTTGTGCAACTAGCTCCAATACTTTATTTTCAAATTTCTTCTCTACTCTCTGCAAAAATTTCTCTTATCCATTCAAATCTTTATTAAACTTCTAGACTACTTCTACTAACTGAGAAAAACTTGGTTGAGAAGTATCAACCTTCGTGCTGAGTGCACTTGCAAGAATTTTCTTTGCATCTTCAAGAACTTGAAATTCTCTATTTCTTTCCTCTCTAAGCCTCTACTACTTAGTTTTCTTCTATAGTAGCTCACCTACTATATGCATTTAATTAGGATTTATATTGGAGATATCCCAATTTAGGATAAATGTATCCTCATAAAGACCAATGTCTTCTTCCCTTTCTTTGCCTTTGCTGAAAAAATTTGTACTCA
This sequence comes from Cupressus sempervirens, assembly GCA_028749045.1. NCBI lineage: Eukaryota > Viridiplantae > Streptophyta > Pinopsida > Cupressales > Cupressaceae > Cupressus > Cupressus sempervirens. Next base: position 835,866,490 of record CM053787.1, on the reverse strand, counting down.
ATTGAGGCTTGGTCTCAACTATCCTGATGCTATGTGACCAAAAGTGATGGAGGAGGAAGTACTGACTACTTGGTAGATGAAGTGCTTATCACTTTTATCATTGAAATACTAAGCTAAATAGATGTAAAGATTGGTTTAGTGCTTGAACTTAGAATATTTGACACAACCAACTCAACAGTAGCTTTCTCTGAGCTAGATGTCTTTAATTTTTTAGTTAGACAATGAGAATGTGAGGCTATTACTACTACTACAATATTTTTAGGGTTGGTCTCCTCAATACTCTAAATCTTAGGGAGATTTCCCTCATTAGCTTCCTATTCCTATTCCTCATCATCAATATTGTCATAATTGGTTTCTTCTTCATCAACTTTTTCCTCTTCCTTGTCATCTTCACCACCATCTTCCTTATCACTTGACTTCCATGCAATGTATCAACAAAAATCCAACAACAACAATCCATGTTTGCTAAACAAAAAGAGCAACTCAAACAATAGTTGGAATACCAAAGATGCCTTGAGAAACAAATTTCATACCAATAAAATTTGTTACAACAACATGTGCCACAAAAACCTCAACAAATAACTCTATAATGAAAATCACATACATGGTCTCACATACAACCAACAGAGGTATACCAATGACAACAACAACAGATGGTGCAACCACAATACATGGTACATCAATCACAATTGATATCACAACAAGTGCCCCAACATGTGTCATAATAGGGACCCTTTTGTCTTTGAGGCACTAACATACCTCCACCACCTAGTGACAAATCACCAGACTCATCAAACATAGAAATGCCAGAACTGAGTAGACATAGCTCCCACCATAGAATATGGTCTACTCATAGGCACAAAGTAATTGAAGGGAAGCCTATTGTGCAAAACCCTAATGATGAAATACTACAACAATTCAAATAGCTTTCTAAACAAGCTGAGGCATTGGGAGTCCAAAAGAAACAAGCTCTATATACAAAAAGGGACTTATGTCCTAATCCACTTGATAAAAGTCTATATATGCCTCCATTCAAAAAATACTTTGAGGCTTCAAGGTTCAAAAAATACCGAGGAAAAGGAAACCTTCCTAATCACATCAGGGAATTTTTTGCCTCTTATACTAAACTCAGTGATGAGCCCACCTGCCTCATGAGATTGTTCCCTCCTTCTCTAGGTGGGCCTACACTTGAATGGTATTCTAAACTTCCTAGTACTATCAAATCTTGGTCAGAGCTAGCAGAAAAAATTATCTCCCATTTTTCCTTTAACATAAAAAATGCGGTGACACTCTCCAATTTGTGCTCAACTAAACAGAAAGTAGGAGAACCATTTATCACATTCTTACTACATTGAAGAAGCTTAGTCAGTCAATGCTCACTAAGACATTCCTAAAGAACAAAAAGTTAATTTGTGCATTGAAAACCTAGTCCCCAACTTAATGTATGAACACAAATTTAAAAGTCCAAGCACCATCTCCAAACTGATGAAGAAAAGGGCTAGCATTAAAGATGCCCTTATTCATAAGGGAAAACTCAAGATGAACAAGGAAAGCACAAACACCAATTTATGTAATGAAAAGGAAATTTTTTTCTCCAAAAACAAGAATGTGACGAATGATGGCATTCTAGATGTATGTACGATTAGCATGGCATAACTTCAACTAACTTTGAAAGGTGCAAACTCTACAAATTGACAAACTCCAAATAAAACATCACCTCCACAACAAAAAAATGAGATTTCCATATAGGATGGACCACAGAGACATCCTAGAAAAAAGATAAAAAATTGACAACATTGAGGATACCTCTTGAAACTATGGTTCAACAATTACTCAGTAATAATTTCCTGTAGTTACCCCCAATCAAAGACAAACCACTAACTAGAGCATCTTGGAGGGATGACAACAAATTCTATGATTACCACCACATGAAAGGACATAAAACCTCATCACGCTTCTAGCTAAAGCATGCAATACAAGACCCTATTGATGATGGTGTAATCATAATTGATCCATCATTACTAGCATCCAACTCTGATCACACTATCTTCAAAGATCCTTTGGGTAATCATGACAAAGAGATACCCTCTAGTTCAAACTCAAACTCATAATTTAATGTGAACTACATGTGCATTGCATATGACTACACCATTAACTGTTTTAGTGAGTCAGATTCTTGCATATCCACATTCACCTTAATGGTTGAAGACCCTCATTGTACTATCACTACATGTCATACCAGGATCACTTTTCTTGGAGCCCCATCTAGACCTACTAATTCTACTAGACATGCACCCTCTAGTAGACCTGTTGCTCCTACTTCATCTGATTATAGCCTTGTTGAATCCACTATGCAAATATCCATCTTGGACCTACTACGTGTATCTACCCAACATCAAAAGATCTTGGATCAAGCCATTAAAGAGTTAATAGCCTCAGATAACATTGATGTTGCCTAGTTCCAAGCCATGGTGGGGAACCTATCTACATCACATCCTATCACCTTTTCACCTAAGGATATTCCTAACAATAGACCCAACCATAATGACCCTCTTCACTTGGAATTCTTTTTTAATAATGTTAAGGTTAGACATGTCTTGATAGATGGAGGACCAGGGCTAAATATTTGTACACTTAGAGTTGTCAAAGGTTTGGGTTATTTTGAGGACGATGTGGATCCCTCTTGAAGAATCACAATAAAATCCTATGATGATGGAAACTACTTCTCTATGGGGTCATCATCTTACCTATCAGAGTTGGTCTAACTATTGAGAATACTTTATTCTAGGTCCTAGATATAGAAATGAACTACAACATGATACTAGGATGTCATTGGATCAATAATATACAAGCAATGCCATCTACATATCATCAATGTCTAAAGTTTTCCTATGACATTGTGGAGGTTACCATCTCTGGTCATCTAGATCCTTTTTGGTTCTATGCTAATCTGTGAGATGTTATTGCATACTAAGTCCTAGAAAATAATAAAGCACAACCCATATATTCCTCTAAGTATGTAGATGATGATATACTCCTTAGTAAGGCTAAGGAAAAGATGAAGGTTGAAGACAATGGGTGTGGGGAATACTTTATGTCTCAAGTATTCCACATTAGGGAGTCACAACTTTCTCGTCAATCTTATGGTAAGTCACAACTATTTCAAACACAACATTCAAAGATTAGTACACAAAATGCCACTTCTATCGATGAGAATACTTTCATATGCATTAAGAAAGAAAAAGCAGGACACAAACCCACTTTGGTATGTCCTAGCAAGTATGGACTTGGGTTTAATATCATGCAAAGACAATGATATGATGGCTATAGTGGTCTTGGATTTCAGAAACAAGGAATACTTGAACTTAACACTACAAAAGGATGACGTCCTAGTTTGGGGCTTGGATTGAAACCATTACGAATAGCTCCTTCTTAGTACCTATATGTAAGATTGTGGATGTTTTGAACAATGAAAAGGCATCTAAAGGATATCTCACCTAAAACCAGTAGTCCTCTATCTTATAAGCATGACCCCAATTATACTATTGAATAAGATACCCATATCTATACTTGTAACCAAAGCCCATTCAACATTGATGATGAAATCCCCTCAAGTTATCATCAACTATTATATTAGGACCAATGTGGACCACCAATTTTTGATCGATTCAAAAATGATCACGCTCTTGCAACAAACTTTGAAATCTATAAAAGCATTGAAATTGGTGATCATAAAGAAGAAATTTTGCCTAAAGTGAACACATTGGCATATTTTGGGGAGCCAACTCCACCTTCTATTTGCAAAGAGAAAAGAGAAAAAAATGGCAAAGTTAGGTCTCTTCGTGAAAACCAAAAGCATCTGTTAGACCGTCAAAAATCAAAAGCTAAGAAATTCCCAAAGATACAAGGTAAACAAGTTGATGCCATGAATATCAGTGTTCTAATGTTCAACATACCACAAAGTCAACTTGAACTCTCTTGATCAGCCTTCATGTGGAAGGTTATTGGTCTCAATCCTCCCCATCCTTCTTTATATCTAATAGTTTATCCCCCAATATTACTAACTAACTTGTTCGACAACCAAAACACAAGCTCTATCCAACAAGCCTGTGAACATGTCATCATCAATGACATCCCATATAAAGAATCCTCTAACCCATTTATCCTTAGATGCCTTGATTTACAAGAGGAAGAAAATATCTTACATATGGTACACAATGGTACATCTTGAGGTCTTTGTAGTGGTTTGATCCTAGCTACAGACTTGGAACAACTCTTGTGTAGTTATGGTTAGTTGTGGATCTAGAGATTATTAGCTAGCAGCACCAACAATAGATTTCTTCTCAATAGTCGTCAAAAATATTTATGATTTTGTCTAAAAGTCTTGAAAATCTTTAAAAAATAGCAAAATGTCCTAAAAAAAAAAATTTAACAAATAGCAAAATGTCATGAAAAAATACAAAAAAAAAAAAAAAACTGAAAAAAGTCATGAAAAAATGGATGCCTTGATGAAAACCTGGCAAATAGGCATCTTGGCAAAAAAATTTGTGTCAAGAGAAAAATTCCATCCAAAAGTGAAAACTTGGCAAACAAGTGCTTTGGGCAAGTACCATGGTGAGAACCTAGGAAACAGGTGCCATGTGTAATCAGTTGTTGCTCCTCCATCTGTCGGGATTCCATCTAGTTCTTTTCCCCCTTTTCTCATTCCTTGATCATATCATTTGTATTGCAAGACATCCCTACTCCTTGATAATGGCCCACAAACTGGTTAATGTCAATTGCTATCTTACTTAAAGTGCCACCAGTCTGTACATACTCTACCATTGGTCTTTGTACATAGTTTGCATCTTGTCTGGGGGCATATTACCTACATGGTGCATGAATTTGAACTTGAACTAGGGGCATATCCCTAAACACTTTTTATCCATTGGGCATATTGCATAACAAATTGGAGCTAACACTTGTATATGCTTTTATAATCTTGAAAAAATCCTAAAAATTCAAATATGATCTTGAAAAAAATTGTAAAAACCATAAAATGTCTTGAACAAATTCACTAAAAATCTTATATTATCCTAAAAAAATCACTAAAAATCACAAAATGTCTTGAAATAATCATTAAAAGTTGTAAAATGTCTTGAAAAAATCCCTAAAAATCATAAATGTCTTGAGGAAACCAATCACACAAAATCATCAAATATCCTCAAAAACCCTAAAAATCACAAAAATGATAAAAAATTTGTAATAAACCTTGTACATAATCATCTCTCTTGCATAAACACTATTACCTTGTAGACTAAAACTAAAAGCACTACACTTCCATGGTAATCACACTATCTGAGCAACGTGAACCAACCATCAATCCAATGTGTTATTATGAACCTATCAACTGAATCAACAACTAGAACTATCTATTTGAAGACCTCCAACACTAAAAGGAAAGTAATAATTGCCAAGAATAGTTGTTGGCTCATGCTATTTAGTGAGTGATTTTTTTTTCTTTGCTTTTCTTTGATCATGATCCTATGCTACTCAATGATATAAATTGATCTATGAGAGTGGCCAGGATTGTTCATGGACATCTTTTATTTTCTATCTATTAAAATTTACCTTTGAGAGTTTGGGGCATGTATATATGCCTTAGGATGGACAAGGTCATTTTCTATCTGTATCATGCTTGTTTATGCAAAAGGCTTGCATTTTGCGCTCTAGCCCCTTATGCCATGATGCTTTGCATTCTATTTTCCATATCAAAATAAAGCTCCATTTGACATATAGTGAACTTTAGAAAAGAAAAAGCCTTCCCATCATACAAAAAATTCCTCATCTCATCTCCTTTATCTTCTTTGTCTTCTTCATTTGCTACCTTGCATCTCATTATTGAGAAATTAACCTACCATATGCATATCTCAATCAATTTCTTGAGGGGGCACCCATATATATCATTCCTACTAGGGCATGTTGTTATGGCCTTCTCATCAGTGTTCTTTGACACAATGCTCTAAATCACATTGTATCGAAGAGGGGCAAAATGTAGATGGTCAAAAATGGTTCGCATCAATGGTTTGATCAAAATGAAGCTCCATTTGACTTGTAGCACACTCTTTGAAAGAAATAGTCTTCACCTCATTCCAATTGGTCCTCATATAATTTCTTTGGTCTTCTTTCATTCATATCTTTATTCATCATCATGATCATGTGTTCCAATACACCAAATTATCTTCATCTTGCATTCCTACATTCCTGCATCATCCTACACTATCTGTTAACCTTCTAGCATTTTCTACCAATTTTGACCAAATGTGACCATGTTTGACTAATTTTACCCATGTTATGACCTCTTCCTATCATTTTGGAGATGCATGCAAATTTTGTGGTCATTTTGAGTCCAATCAAGCTGATTTTGGCTCCCGGAGCCTTCTTGGGTGTAGTCTAAACTTTTAGGGCACACTTAGGCTTCCCAAGTGCACCATGGGTGCACTTGATACTGTCATAGTGCACTTGGGCTTATGAAGTGAGCACTTGGGTACATTTTGGGCTCTCTTCATGCAATAAGATGCCTAGAACTACTCTCGTAACAACTATGTTGCACTTTGGAGGCCACAAATTTTGTGTTTTAACTCTAAATTATGAAGCATCACTTGCATTGGATTTGTATATTTGTTGTGAACAAATTGAGCTATCATTTTTGTTATTTGGTAACTATCTTTAGTGGTAACCCTTGAAAATACTCTCGGGCCCCTGAATCGACATTTCTTTTCATACTAATTCATCCCATTTTCTCATTCCTCTAACTCTAATCATTTGGTCAACCTGATTGTTTCTCAATAGTGTATATCATCATTCACATCCTCCTTCACATCAATTGCACATCATTTTGGAACCATCTCAACATCAACAGAAATCATATCATATTAACTTGAAATTATATCGAACCAACTTAGAACCATTCCAAATCAACCTAGAATCACTTGAAATTAGTCTTGGTCAACCCAGAACATGTCAAACATCCCAAATCTATGGTCATTTGTCTAGTCATAGGCATTGTTGTGGCTTTCAATGCGTTGGAAACCTATCAATCTATCAAATCTTATCGATCTGACCTTAGTACTATCATGGCTCTTAATGCTAGGTCAAACTATCATTCATGTCATCCGATCTTCAAAATTGTCGAGTCTCTTAGTGTTGGATCATAAAATTTTCAACCATTTAATAACATTGATAGTGCCTTTCAATGTTATTATGATCAACCTTATCAATCAATCTTGATCCTGTAGTATTTAGAGTGTCAGTTAAATGTTACATATCTTTAATTCATGTCATGTGTCCTTGGCATGTTATCAATTTCAATTAACTGATCAATTTGACTATGGCTTTGGTCTATCCATCATCATCCTAGTCATTCTCCATTAGTAGCACATTTCATCAAAGGATACTATCACACTTATTTAATCAAATTGGCCAATCATTTACTAACTCTCTCTATAGGATTAAATGACACATAATTTAATCCTGTAGCATTTAACTAATTATTCTTCTTGATTAATTTCATCAATTAATTGATATTTTATTAATTAATTGGTTCATCATTCAAAAACCATGGAAATTCTCAATTTCCTAAGTCATATTTTCCACCATTAATTCTATTTTCCACTAGTTTCTATTTTGCAAAATAAATTATTTTTAATTCAAATATTCCACAAAATATTGACATCATCGTGACACATGGATGTGACACCTCATAGATACTCCTTTGATACTTCGCTAATATATGTCATAATCCATTATTCTTATTCTCTTATGCACATCCATATTTCACTTCCATTGTCATAGATTCTTTGTTTTAAGTGGGTTTAAGGTGTCATATGACGCATCATAGCTTCTCTTCCATCTTTAGCCAAGTTTGACTTCCAAGCATCATACAATCGAAAATTTGGTATCTTGTGTCATATGCATCATGGATTCTCCAAGGAATTTCTTGTCAAGTTGCATATCCAAGGTGACAATTCCAATGCTCTCATCATCCGTGTTGATTATAAAATGAGCATTCTTTGTTTCATTTTTGGTCCCCTAGTCTTGAATCCTTGAGTCCCTAGTATTTAGTCTTTTTCTCTATCTCTCACACAAAAAATCACATCTTCTAGCATTCTCATAGCATTATCACCATCCTAGGCTTTTGCTTCAAATATGTGTGCACTATAGGCAATTTGGAGCTACAATATATGGAGAAGAAGGACATGGGAGCTACAAATGAAAGATAGAGTTTCAACTTTGTTTTCTTCTTTTATTAATTTGGCTTTCATGGTAGACTAGAGGGTGTCAATGTAAATTTATTGGGTTTTTGATTTGCTCATATTATGTTAGACATTATCCCATTTTCTAGTCCTACAATTGTTGAACCCGAATGAGCATGCTTAACTAACTTAGGTTTCTAATGCTTGTGCTTGTAGCTGCAAGGAAGGAGCTCACTTGGAGGCTTATAATCCTTATTTTCTCTCCTTTTATCACACCAATTATAATTAGGGGGGTCCAATAACATGCTTGTGTGGTCTTGTTTCATGCCTTCTAATTGCTTGCTATCCTAAGGTGCCCTCTACTCTGTCAGGGCACACTTGGTACCCTTAGGAGTCTAGGAGCCACCATAAACCCTGTTTGTTGTTCCTAACTTACCAAATACACCCCAAAAGTACCAACTATACCATTCTAAGCCCCAACTACACCAGGGGTGCAGTCTACACTATCTAAGTGCACTTGGGAGGGTAGAGTTCAAAAATTTGGTTTCCGGGTATTATTTAGGCACAATTCCCCACAGTCTGCACTTGTGCTCCTAACTATACCCAAAAAATACCAACTACACCCTTCTAAGTCCAAAGTGCACCATGGGCATAGTTAGCATTGTCTGAGTGCAATTGGGGGCATTCTGAGCCATTCTAGCCTTCTAGGGTGCAATTTGCTCTGTCAGACCACACTTGGTTCATAGAAAGCACTTGTTTTAATTAGAATTTACACTTAGGGATTCTATTTTCTTCTAGGACCTAGATTAGATGTTTTAGTGTTACTGATGGTCTATTTGCAACATGTGGCAATTTTTGGATGAAGACTAATAATTGAAAACTACTAATACTTGTTTACAGGACATTGTTGAAGACCTATTGTGTTTGTCAAAACCATGTGAGTCGATTTCCTAGATTAGATAACACTTCCTTTGGTGAATAAAATAAAATTTTCTTTTTTATTTTGGGTGTCTATACTACTTAAAACCCTAGGGGTTACATGGACATATCCTCTCCCCTTGCCATTTGTGGATCTTGGGTGTAAGTGAATTCCATGTAACATCTATAGGAAGCTTGCCTTGGACCAAGATACTCAATATTGGGTATGCCAGGGGATGACTTCGAAGTGGTAATGGGCCAAAATCTAGGTCAATGTTCCAGCCACTATATAAAACTAAATTATGGTGAAAGCCATGTTGGCGGTATTGCTGAGTGATAGCTCTCCTCCAGTACCCTTGTAGTGCATTAACCCCTGGTTCTTAGGGCTGGGAGACCTTCTGAGGAAGTTTATCATTCACTTGCTAAATGAAATGCCCTTACTAAAAATCATATTTTAGTGGCCAAGATTATTTCTATCCACTGGCTCAAGGGGTCACCCATGCCTGTGAAGACATCCTACATTCTTGCGGTCCTCGGTAGAGACAACAGTCCCTTGGGAAGTCATGCCCCTTGGGAAGTGAATCTTGGTAGCCCTGAGAAGTGAGTACACTATAAGGGGGAGCCTATGGTGCCAAGATCCTAGGTTTTCCACTTTGGATAAGTGTGGTTGAACTTTGTTTCAAGTAGGAATTCAATGGATACAGTCTTAAAGCCTAGGTTGTGGTGTGTTTGTTTACTTTTAATAGAAACTATTCTTGTCTTAATGTGTCTTATGTGTGTGTAAGAAATTAATCAAGATAAAATCCAACATTCAAATTTACACCTTGGATAACATCAAACACTAGCAAAATGTTGGAACTCTTGTCTAAACTTTTTAAACTTTGGTCTGATACATTCAAGGCTTAGAAAATATGGTAACTTGTGATCCTAAATGTGCTTGGCATAATGTAGGTTTCATCCTTGCATAGATTCCACTTGTATTCACCATAGTTTAAGCCTCATAATTGCATCATATAGGCTTCATCTTGCATCCTTTAGTCCTCACTTAGTATTCCTCATCTTTCTTATTGCATTCATTAGGGTTTAGCCTGCATTCTCTGCATTTCAACATCCAAATTTGCACTTTGCATGGTCTCTCTTATATCTTTGCATACCCAACCCTCATCTTGAACACTTTAACCATAATTCTAGGTGTCATACACATCATTTTTGAGCCTTTATTATAGTCTTAGCATTGCCCTCTATTATCTAGCTCATTGTGACTTCAATCTGGAAACCATAGCACCCAAAATTTCCTTAGCTTCAGCCTAGCTACCCAATTGCACTCTAAAACTACCAATTATGTCCAAACTAGCCCCAACTACACTATAGGCATAGTTGGTACTATCTAAGCACACTTGGTAGTTTGAGAACATAGTTTTGGCTTCTGAACAACATTTTGAGGCTTTAGAGGTGTTCACAAGTACCTAGATAGGTCCCCTTGCATTAACATGCCCTAATTTTCATTCTACACCCCATAATCCTTTTTGTCTTCACTTAGGAAACCATTCCCTACATTATAACCTTCAGTCTACATCTCCTAATCCATCATAACATCAACCCCAATATCTTAGCTTCCTAGCATAGCAACTTGACAACCACCCCCCTTATAATCAACAACCCTTCAACCAAGCTTCCCAACTGCACCCTGAAACTACCAACTGTGCCCTACTAAGTCCCAATTACACCATAGGTATAGTTGGTATTGTTATAGTGTACTTTGTGCTATTAGAGTGCATTTGATCACCTGTATGACCATTTTTCACCTCCAAACTACATTTTGGGACCCTTAAACTACATTTAGAAGCCTCTGTACCTCCTAATTTTGCATTTGACACAAAATGACATCTTGCACCCAAAATCTCCTTTTACATCATACGACTTTTCCATATTGCATAATCACTCAACATAGTCATCATTTTGAGCATAATCATCACTTTGAACCCCAAAACCTTTGGATTTAGTCAACATTCTTAGGTCTGTAGTTGTCAAAGTTAGATAACTCAAATGCAATAATTCTACGCTCTATACCTTCAAAACTCAGATTATTTCCTGGTACACATCTGAGCTCTTGTATAGCTGATACTCTAATAGAATACACAGGGAGCAAGGTTCTTAAGAACTTACTATTAACAATATCATCATCTAATTGACCATTGAAACATCTTATTGCACTTATCACTTCCTTTATTCTAGAGGCATACTGAGCAACATTCTCACTTTCCTCCATTTTCATGTCATCGAACTTTCCTCTAAAGATTTCTCTTTTTGTTCTTTGGACATTCTAATCTCCTCCATTAATTTTTGATAGGGTTTTCCACATATTGAATGCAATGTTACATCCTTTGATATCATCAAATTCAGTGTAGTTGAGTGCAGAAGCAATCTCCAGCATTGTCTGATTGTGTTCCTGTTTGTTCTTCAAATCTTCTATAGTAAGAGTACTAGTTAGATCAACATGTTTAGTAACAATTGAATTTTGGGCATAATCACCTATGGATCCTAGATGCAACTTCATCAAACTTTTCCATGCAACAAAGTTGTCTTTGTTGAGCTTGAGAACTTCTCTTTTAGGCATTTTGATCTTTTCTGCTTCTAGTTCCTTTAAACTAAACTAGCAACAATGCTCTGATACCAATTATTGGAATTGTTTTAGAATAACTGAGAGAGAGAGAGAGGGGGGGTGGGGGGGGGGGGGGGTGAATTAGTTATCCAAGGTTTAGATTCCCTAATAATACTTATTCACTAATTATAGTGAGCCCATTAAACTATTCATGCATCCAAACTTAAAACAACCATCTTAGTAAGTTAAAAGAAATCAACATGTAGGAATAAAACATGCAAGATCAACACATGACACAGTGATTTATGTGGAAATCCAATTTGGGAAAAACTACTAGTAACATGCTACTCAATTTTCACTCTTTTGAAGTGATGCCCTATTAAAGGCCTGGTCTGTTAAAGGCTTACAACACACTGTTAAATGTGACCTTGTTAGAGGATTTCACCACACTATTAGGAGTGGGTTTGGTCAAAGGACTTGGGCACATTCACTTGGAATGTCATTCTGTTAAAGGATTTACAACATGGCTATTAAACCAACCTAAGTCAATAGGATTTATACTAACTATTACAATTGCTAGAGAGTAACAATAAGGGCTTTTGATCTGATACAACTCACAACATATCTTGCAGATTTTAGATCATACTTCAGTTCAATCCTTTGCTTGGCTTTAATCACTGCAGCTCTGACAGCTTGTCTTCCTCTCAAGCTTTGTTTCCTTGAGTCTTCTTGCTCATCATACCAATGCAGTCATCTCTGTGGTCACTTATTGAAACAGAGTTTCTATGCTCTCTTCCTCCTTAGCACCTTCTTCAACCCTTCATGCTTTCATACTTGACCCACCTTTTTCTTCATGAACTTATGACTCCTTAAATTGAAATCTGGAATAATTTTCCTGCCTGATTCTCCTTCTCCAATTTTAGGGTTTCAATAGATTAGGTAGGATACAATGTATCTGTCCCATATCTTATTTTTATCTAGAAACTTCATCTAGAATCTAGTTGTGTTGACCCAAAAATATTTTACATAGAGTTTTGTGTCACTAGCTCATCATTCTTATCTTCTATCTAGTTCAAAAAATTCTAGATAACAACCATGTCAACTCAGATTAGGTGAATCTTTGACTTTTCAAATAATGCAGCATCTCAGCACTTATTAACTTTCTGATGCTTGGCACATGAACATAACTTGGCACTTGATCTTCACTCAAGACTTGATCTTCACTGGACACTTGATCTTCACTCAACACTTGATCTTTACTTGGCTTGAACTAGCTTGTGCAGCTCCCTTTGATGAATTTAATCAAGCTTTGCAGACAGTCATATTAGAACTTCTTCTTCTATAGTTTCTAAGTGTATCCAACCTCTTCACCTTCAAGTATATTGTCAATACATCATTTTATCATTGTCTTAACTAATCTTTGCACTTCCTTACAAAACCATAACTCAACCTTTACCTTAGGTTCTTTTGTTACATCTTATTGATTCTTCATCAATCAACTAAGTGATAGTGGTTGGATCTTATAAAAAATTGCCATTCGAGCAAATAACAAGTTTGACATCAATGACAAAATAATGATTGAACACATTCTGTAGCAACAATATCTTTCATATGATGATCTTTTTCAATCAGATTACAACACCTTCAACTCTAAAGCATAAAACACACAACAAGGTACTTTAAACCTAAGTAATGACTCCAACACTAATTATGGCATCATTGATGAAGAAATCACTAGGGCATGTCAAGACAAAACTTTTTGCAAGAACTTCAAACTTTTGGTAGCGCAAGAAATCATCAAATTCAACCCAAACTTGGAGGCACCTAAGTCCAAACATCAAAACAACACAAAAATTGAAAACATACAACCCATGATCAATTTGGACTTAGATAAGGGAAAAAAACCTTTGGAGTTTTCGAACACAATAATGGTTCCTATAAGGTCCCATCAAGAATCAACCATCAAAATCCTCTAAAGTACATTTGAAAACATCAACATTAATCCATTGTTTGATGAACCACAACCAATGAAGGGAAACATGACTCTTCCTAATTATCTCAAAAGGATGCTAAGACTTGATCTTAATCACATGGTCCAACAATAAGATGTGCCTAAAGGGATTTGTGCTCTAGGGATGTCAAACATACCTTCTATTGAGGAAAATCAACAAAGTGCACCTTTGCTCCTAACTCTATGAAGTGTTATGACATCAAATGTTATGGAGCCTCCCACAAGTACACCATGTGAAATTTCAACTACAACAATCCCTATTGATGTGCAAAGGAAAAGTCTTATTGACATTACACCTATTGAAAAAATAAATGCACCTCATTTTCAAGTCAATATGATGTCCCAAGGAGAAACCTCTAACACATAGAGGTGCCAAAGAAACAATACTAGCATGGTGATCAATTCTCAAGGTTATAACCAACTACCCTAACAAAATCAACCTACAATAGTTCAAGGACTTAATTTTTCCAACACAAATTCAACCTATCAACAACAACATCAACCACAAAAAAAACAACCTCAAGTGGTACAAGCATCCAATGTCCCTAACACACAATCCAACATAAACCCACTTGATTTTCATGGAATGTATCAACAATAAATCCAACAAAAACAAGCCATGCTTGCTAAACAACAAGAGCAACTCAAATAATAGTTTGAATACTAAAGATTCCTTGAGCAAGAAATTACACACTAGCAACATTTGTTACAACATTGACATGTGCAACAACAACCTCAACAGATACCTCTACAACAACAATCACATACATAGTCTCACATACAACTAATAAAGGTATCCCAACAACAACCACAACAAATGGCACGAAAAAAACACATGGTTCATCAATTGCAGTTGATACGACAACAAGTGCCACATCAAATACCACAAAAAGTACCCCAAAATGTGTCACAATAGGGACCCTTTTGTCTTTGAGGCACTAACATACCTCCACCACCTAGTGACACATCACTAGATTAATCAAACATAGAAATGTGAGACCTAAGTAAAGATAGTTCCCACCATAGAAAATGGTCTACTCATAGGCATAGAATAATTGAAGAGAAGGCTATTGTGCAAAACCCTAATGATGAATTACTACAAAAACTCAAACAACTTTCCAAACAAGTTGAGGCATTGATAGTCTAAAAGAAATAAGCTCTATATATAGAAGCAGAGTTTTGTACTAATCAATTCAATAAAAGTCTATATATGCCTCCATTCCCAAAACACTTTGAGGTTCCAAGGTTCAAAAAATACTAAGGAAAAGGAAACCCCATTGATCTTATCAGGGAATTCTATGCCTCTTGTTCTGAACTTAGTGATGAGCCCACCTACCTCATGAGATTGTTCTCTCACTCTCTAGGTGGGCCTACACTTGAATGGTTTTCTAAACTTCTTGGTATTGTCAAATCTTGGTGAGAGCTAGTAGAAAAATTTATCTCCTATTTTTCCTTTAACATAACAAATGAGGTGACACTCTCCAATTTGTGCTTAACTGAATAGAAAGTGGGAGAACCATTCATAACATTCTTACTACACTGGAGAAGCTTAGTTAGTCAATGCTCACTAGAATTTCCTAAAGAACAACAAGTTAATTTGTGCATTGAAAACCTAGCCCATGATTTAATGTATGAATTGAAAATTGAAATTCCAAGCACCATCTCCAAATTAATGGAAAAATGGGCTACCATTAAAGATGTTCTTATTCGTAAGGGAATCCTCAAGATGAACAAGGAAAGCACAAACACTAATGATGGCATTGTGGATGCATGTATGATTAACATGGCACAACCTCAATTAACTTTTTAAGGTGCAAATCCTACAAATTCACAATCTCCTGATCAAACATCAACTCCACAACAAAAAAATGAGACTACTAGATAGGATGGACCTTAGAGATATCCTAGAACAAATAATAGAAAATTCACACCATTGTGGATACCTCTTGAAACTATGCTTCAACAATTACTCAATAATAATTTCCTACAGTTACCCCCAACCAAAGATGAGCCACTAACTAAAGCCTCTTGGTGGGATGACAAAAAATTCTATGATTACCACCGTACCAAAGGACATAAATCCTAATCATGCTTCCAACTAAAGCATGCAATACAAGACCTTATTGATGATGGTGTAATCATAGTTGATCCATCGCTACTAGCATCCAAATTTGATCGCACTATCTTACAAGTTCCTTTGGTTAATCATGACAAAGAGAAGCCCTCTAGCTCACACTCAAACTCACAAGGTAATGTGAACTATAGACACACTGGATATGACTACACCATTAATTGTTTTAATCAGTTACTTTCCCACATATCCAAATTTACCTTAAAGGCTCAAGACCCTTGTTGCACTGTCACTACACATCATACCAAGATCACTCTGCCTAGAACCCCATCTAGACCTACTGCTTCTACTAGACCTACACCCCTTAGTATACCTATTAATCATACTTAATCTGATTATAGCCTTCTTGAACAGCTTGGCAAGACCCGTGTGGAAATTTCCATCTTAGACCTACTATGTGTGTCTCCCCAACACAAGAAGATCTTGGACCAATAACTTAAAGAGTTAGTAGTCCTAGATAACATCGATGTTGCCTAGTTGCAAGCCATGGTGGGGAACCTATCTCCATCACAACATATCACCTTTTCAGCTTGAGATATTCCTAAGGATAGACCCAATCACAACAACTATCTTCACTTGGAAGTTTTTGTCCATAATGTTTGTTGGCTCCCGATTTAACATTTTTGAAAATAACCAAGAAACTAGACCAATTCATCTAAGGCTAGCAAATTCCTATGATGGATACACTTGACTACAATCTTGGGCCAACTATAGGGCATAACTCCTTTTTCACTTTCAGCTCTGCAAGACCTAGGCAGGTTAACCTTGAGGTTCTAAAATATGATACCAATGCAATTAACACATAAATCTAAAACTAATAACAACAGATGAAACCCTTTATCTTCTCATACTTATGCAGTTACATAGGAACAAAATAGCTGCAAATCATAACCTATGAACTCATAAGCTAAGTGAGGGTTAATTCCTTTTAGCCCACTACAAAACATGAAGAACTAAATTTATTTGATTAAGATGATTTGTACAAATAACTTTAACCTCAATGTACGTCTAATTTAGTGATCAATGCCTTATCCGTTGAAACATAGAGTCATTACTAGTAGGATGACCTAACTTGATTTCATTACAATTAATTTTGTCAACTAAAATCCCCAAATTCCATTCTTATGAAATATCCCCTCCATACACCTAGAAACTCTATTAGAAAATTGAATTATTTACTTAACTCCTTGAGTCAAAAGTAACAATAGATCTGATAGACAACTCATCCAAGCTACCTTAAATCACTAGTACATTTGAGGTCATTTTTTGACCATTATTGGTCAAAATTTTGACCCAATTTTCAACTAAATCTTGACCAAGTTTCACCAAACCATTGGTTGATAATTTTTTGGTCAAAATTTTGACCAACCTACTCGTTGGTCAAAATTTTGACCAATACATTTGTTGAAACCTCTGAAACATGTTTGGACAAGTTCTACCCTTGGTCAAAAACTACCAAGTATTGGTCAAAAATAGCCAAGCATTGGTCAAAATGTTGACCAATGCTTGGTAGAAAATTTCCAAGCATTGGTCAAAATTTTGACCAATGGTTGGACAAAAACAACCAAGCATTGGTCAAGATTTCGACCAATGCTTGGTAGAAAATTGCCAAGCATTGGTCAAAATTTCAACCAATGCTTGGTAGAATATTGCCAAGCATTGGTCGAAATTTCAACCATCAATTTTTTTTTAAGGCCTACGCTTGTTGAGGTCCATTTCAACAATGGCCCTTCTTTTGAAATTTTTGTCGGAAACCTTTCTAATGAGATAATGTGCTATGAGCTCTTCATTAGTGGGATTGAACGTGAATCCAGGAGGCAGTTGTGCATCACCCATATCATGACTGTAACTAAAGTGTCACCAGCACAAAATAAAACTAAAAAGGAAACTTGGCGAATAAAATTAAATAAAAATAGTCCTCCTGAGTAAATATCAACATTGTATGAACAATACCATTATAGTGCACTATACTTGGTACAAATATATTGTTGGCTAAGTCCCATGACATAATACCTATTCCTAGGTATGTCAATATGACTACTTATCCAGGTATATCATATTCTTACGGATAATGGACATTCTACTAAAAAAAGAAAAGACCACTTTTTACAAATACACACAAGTATAAACCCATTCATCTCTGAAGGTAATGCTCTTACTACCATTTCACCCCTAGTAAATTTGTTGTAAGTTCCCAAGTGACAATAGCTATAGCATTAGCAGGGAAAGCTCTCACCAATGTAGGCCCCAAGCCAACATATAATCCTCTAAAATTGAGTTCTATATAAATCTTCCAAACATAGAATTGGGAAATGGCTTCATGTTGACTAATATGAGCACTTATTGCTTTTAAATTCATCTATTGGTTATCTAAGACTACTTAGTAGAATAGATCCTAGATAAAAAGATAGAAGCTAAGTCTCATGGTATTTAAATATTTAAGTTTTAATCTTTTAATTAGAACATTCTATATACGCACTATAAAATAAGCATGCAAACAATTGGTGTTAGTATCGTGAATGATAATTTTTTTGTCCAAAACACAAGAAAACATGCAAATAAATGAATTAACCCAATTCAATAATACAACCATCAATCCTAACAAATATCCTAATTCCTGTCATAAGAATCCAAAGCCTAGTCAAAATCTTAATTAAAAATTAATTAAAAAACATTTTTTCTAGAGTAGAGTCCATGTAAAAATGAAATTTTATGTCCTACCATCTTGATTGTGTATATAGGATTTCTACTGGCATTAATATTTGGAGCTGTTTGAATATGGGTTTTTGCAACATTGAGAGGTAAAATAGCTGACCAAAACTACAAAGAAAATTACAAGTTTTGTTGCACACATTTGATTTGCAAAAATTGAGTTTAAATACTTAAATTGAAATTCCAACATTAAGGTTACATACCTTAATTTCTGCAAGCCCACCAGAGACAACTCAAACTCCTGCTTCTATAAAAACTTTAGAAGAATAGTTGAAAAATTGAGAAGACCGAGAATTCATTTGGGGATTCACCTTATTATGCATTCTAATAAGTGAAAGCATATGATAACGATTCAATTCATAAGTACTAAAGAAAATTGCATTTCCAATAGACTCCCTAAAAAATGTAGTTAGGCCACCATGAAACAAACCTTGTACCTAGAAAATTATGCACCAATGAAACAATCAAATAGTATCTTGTATAATGAAGGATACCAGGTGTAGCATTTATATTGCATGTCTACAACTACATACCAAATAGTAACAACAATTTAACACCTTACCCTTTCATTTCTAAGAGTTTACAGTGCATAGTCCAGAGGCCCAACATATATTTGTTGATGCTTTTTCAGTTACTTGTTGTCATTCTCCTAAACTTGCAATCTACATTGCAAAACAACAAATAGTCAATGATATGGAGTCTAGAGTTCAATTTATATACATACAATAGATACAAAGTCTAGTTCTTGTTACCTTTATCAACTCTGTTGGGCACAATACAAAACTTATTAATGCTCCACCAAAAGTTGTAGAAGGAACAACAATTTGAAGTTTGGGCTTGCCACTTCCAGGATCTCCTCCCTGTTCAAAGAACCACCATGCCAAATATGATCGCATCAGGACCGCAGACATAAACTACACACTACAAAGAGGAAAAAGTACATCAAACAGTCGCCAATATGCCTATGAAGATAAATCAATATACCTACTTATCTAGGTATATCATTTTCTTAAGGATAAAGGAAAATCTATTGAAAAAGGAAAAGACCACTTTTTAAAAATTCACACAGGTATAAACCCATTGATTGTGGGAAAGTAGAAAGAAAATCTAAAGTATCTAGCATCCAATCAGGTAATTCACCTTGAACATCCGTTTAAGTTGCTCAACGCACTCCATAACAAGTTTTTGGTGTGCTAAAACTTTTCTACTCTTCATAATTCTTACAATTGATGCATTGGTTGCATAATGTCTATCTTTATCCACATCCTCAATCACCTTTTTTTCCTCATCCATTGGTTAAGCATTGGCCCTATATTAGAGATTTTGGTGCTTGATCATGAGATTGGGAAGCATGAAGACAAGAACAATTAGACCACAAGGTTCTCAAGGTTAAGCACTCGCCACTTGCTGAATAAAGGAAGCACCTTGTGGTCTAGCAACCCACGCGAAGTACCCAATTAAGAGGAGCCTACTAAGAGTTGGTCAACATGTTCTTTTTCATTGTTGAGATATTTTAGAAACCCAAAACCCCAAATAGAAAAAGAAAACAAACAAATTCAAGACCGTTTAAGCTTTACCCAATAAAAATATCCTAGGAGTCCAAGAACAACATTTGACTACAAGGGTGGTAAAGAGAAGTGTGGGGCAGCATCCCTTAAGACCATATACATTCTTCTACAATTCATGTTTTGAATGCCATTAAAACCTAGAATTAACATTAGAATCCATGGTTTGAATAATATAAAGTCTTATAATCAATACAAAATCCATGGTTTGATTGCTATGAAAACTTAGGACCAGTACTAAATTTCATGCTTTGAATGCAATAAAGACTCAGAGTAGTCATATACTCAACCACAAGCCAAACAAGGCAATCCTATTTCAAAAGCCTCACCAACTTTCACCAGCAATGGAGACAATCATGGACATATTATTCCAACCCAGGGTCATCAATTTTTTTGGTCCCACCAAACTCACCATACACCTTGGCACCGCTAGGCCTACAAACCTTGTAGCCTTCCAATTAGCTTCTTTGCACTTTCCTCCCAATATCCCTTAATAGAATAGGGAATTCTCCACAAGTTCAAACACCCTTCTTGGCACCTACTAAGAGTCCAAAAGCTTTTGGGCAAGTCCTTCTCCAGCACCCTCCAAACTGCTACTTGGTACCTAGGCCTAGTTGATCAAGTTAGGCTAGGGCTTCAAGGAACAATGGGCAAGGTGGGTTCCCAAGACCCCAAACAATTAAGAAAATCTCCAAAAAAATCAATACATCCAATTTCAGTACTCAAACCAATCAGAGGTGCCTGCAACCATGACTGTCACCATTCAAGTTGAAAAAACTAGTCAAGCACATGGGCTTGCTTGACATAGGGCCGGCTTGAAAAAATACTTACCCTTCTCACCATGACTCCAACTTCTGGAACCATTGAGATAGGACCATTAACTTGAATATCCCTTAGTTTTAGAGGTTTCCACTAGTGGGAATGCAAGTTAGGGCTGCATATGTGGAAGGGCCTAGAAAATAAGGCTTTTTAGATCCCTTGCTACTAAAATGCAGATAACTTTTAAACCACAACTCCTTTTTGTGTAAAACCAAAACCAAAAGTTTCCTAACACAACCATAAAAATATTTCATACACTTATCAATCATAATAGTGCAATATAGATTCATACAGTCGTAACAGCCAAACAATTACCAGTAAATTTCCAGAAAATTGAAGTTTCTAATGCTTTTTCTCCAAGCCTCCATACAATCTGATCTCTTCCTCCCAAATAAGATCACATATGACATATATAAAGGTCTAAATTACCATTGGAACAACCATATAGGTATACCCAACCAGAAAACAAACAAACAACACTTTTTGCTAATACCGATCAACACTTTTTTTTAAAAAAGTTGTTAGCAACTTTATGCAATTTTTGCAATTTTTTACAAATTGGTAAATGTTATGAACCAAAAAATTTCCTCTACATACGACAAGGCCTATGTAAACTCTTAATTCCCTATTCTAAGTCCTTTTGGTCCCATGGAGTCACTTGGTTTATAACCACACCAAAGTGCTCATGGGCCTTACATGTGCCTTATTACAAAACATTATCAAACGAAGACCAACTTATTAAAGTGTGGACCAAACCTTGTTAAAACTTTCTAATCTACTTGAATCCTCCATTTCTTGGAGTGGCAAGGTGTCCTACAACTTTTTCCCTTGCCTTCTAGGGGAACATGAGAAAAATTTGGTGATTGAGGGGGGGTTTTAGATACTTCTACACTATGAAAACAATATTAACTATTTAAGTTATTACAAGTTTAACATAGTAACCACAACCACACTTATCTAGTTTGCTAAAGTCTTGATTCCCAATTAATGGGTTGCATTAAATGCAAGCATGCCATAGTTGATCTTAATATTAGCATTAGTAATGATTTTTTGTATTGAAATCATAGATTGGTGAAGCCAATGGCAAGAGCTATTTATTAATGAATTTTTAACTAAAATAATGTATCACTAAAACCCATGGTAAAAGAATTCAAGTTACTAGATGAAACTTATTTTGTGAGCACGTATATTTGAGTTGTAGAGTTTTGCCACACAATCTTTTTCCATCATCATACATTGACCATATCAACTTCATGCAAAATTTATACAACTGTGGTACTCGGTAAATAACATTCATTCCTTTGCATTTTCTCCATCTTCTGGTTCATTCACATTGATTGTAGAAGTGTACTCCTAATCACAACCAAGCTATCAATCACACATGAAATATAGTATATATGTCTTCTCTCCAAGCTCTGAAGGTGCAATTAACCCAAGCTTGACTTTAGGCTTCCTTTGTAGCAATACCCTCTTAATGGCTAGTAGCTGATTGCTTTTTAAATCCCCAATTACTAGCCACCATACTTCTTCCTTTGCTTTGGGATACCTTGGTGCATCAACTAGACCCAACTCATGCCTACCTTCAAGATCTCTTTCTAGAGTGACTTGCACCATTACATTCTCTCCAACCCTCACATCATCACTATCAACTATGTCATATGCCAAATCAATGTTTGGGAAGTGATTACAAAAACAAGCAATGTCTAACAGTTGTGAATTTGTCATTTGTAACAAGTCACACCTTTCATCATCCTCCATCTCAACTAAATCAAAAATAGTTTCAATTTTTTTCCCAAGATTTTCATGGCACCTCTTAGAAAGTTCCTTGGTGAAATGTGGAAGTTGTAACAGGACAAAATCTCGGTCTGAAAGACCTTGTGTAACCATCTGGCTCAATTTCATTGCTACAAGAGCTAGATTGAACCAACCATTACTAGAAATAACATCCACCATAGCTTGAAGAAGTTGGTTAGTAGAAAGAAGCTCGCTGATCTAGTGTTAGGTTGCTAGCTATGACATGCCTTGAAAAGTGAGCTTACAAAAATGCATTTCCCTTTACATGTGGATCGGTATATTTTGGTTTGAAAATAGAATTTTTTTGATGATTTATCAATTTTCTTATTGTTTCTTCTTCACCTTGCAATAAGGGAAGCTGTGAATACTCTGACCAATACCCTACAACCAAAATAAAATCTGCAATTAACCATTAATCCAACAAACTTCTACACCTTGAAACAAAAAAGCAACTAAAATCACCACCCAATCTTCTACAACCTCCACAAGGTTATACAAGGCTTGAATTACCCTACAAGAAGGACCTTACTGAGGTTTGGTGCTGCTACTTTAAGTCACAGAACCAACACTTCATGAAATGTTGCAACCCTTCTTCTTCTCACTTATACAACCCAAGCATCATGCACCGACCTTGGCACAAGGTGATCAAGCAACCCCAACCTTCCTAATATCCAAGGGAACCCAAACAAAGATCAACACACCCAAAATAAATTAGGTATATGGCAGACCTGCTGTTACTAGTCATAAGGTAAATCGCAGCACTTGACTCTTATACCATACACACAACCAAGAATGCAATTTGATCCTCCAGGACTCCCAAGCACCAAGGATAGTTTGGAACAACTCCTATATGCCCAAAAGAATGTGTAATAAAGGTTGGAAACCCTGCTAACCACTTACCAAGCAAATTGCTACAACCAACCAAACAAGCACTTAGGTTTCTTAGTACTGTTTTCCACCAATAACTCAAAATTTTTACAAAGGACTAGGCAAACAAAAGACAAATTCAAACACCCTTTTCAAAGTTCCAAAAGACTTCAAAGTTTCAAAACTTAACTCCACTCCAGCATACCCTAACCTTAATCTTGCACACATGCCTAATTAGCAACTTTAGGCTTGGTCTACAATGAAAAGGTTAAAAATATGGGTGCATGGATCAATTCTTCAACTTCAGTGTGTCCTCCTAGTCAAATTTAAGATGCCTTGCCTCTGCACCAAGTTCCAAGTTCCTTTTATCACTCTAACTCATTAAATTGCAAAAACAAGGTTTAATACATGGGTCTTATTAGACCTAGGGCTTGCTCTTAAAAATGCTTGCTGCAATCTCCTACCTCCAGGCTTTTAACATTCGATAATACAATGCCCTAGTTTGCTCCATACCAAATTGGAGAAAATTCCAACCGTGGGAATTCAAACTAGGGCCATTCCTTTGGCCAAAACCCTTGTTTTGAGGGTTTCATAGGCGGCAAGGAAGAAAAATACATAACTTGCAAATGAAATCAGATCTATCCTTGAAACCAATGGCAAAAATTCATAAAATTAAACCTCCAACTTTTCAATGCAAAACAACCACTGTACAACCTTCAAGAGTCTGTATAGTATGGAAAAAAGTCAAAAAGGCCCAGACACAATAGATTTTATTAATTTAAAAGCAAGTACAATGGTTAATAAACCAATACCCTATGAACAAAATTTTGAAGGAACAATAAAATGCAATTAGACTTCTTGATGTATAAATTGGGTGTTAAAAAAATCAATTTCCTTTGGGGCAAGTACTTATTTGGTTTTGAGTACTAATGTCCTGGAGTTTGTTTCTAATCATATAGTGTCTTCAAGTGACATACCATGTGTTCCTTTTCTTTTCTAACAAAATTGGGTTTTTAGATCTTTATTTAGGAATGTACTTCATATCTATTTGGTGGATATTCCAACTATGATTGGAAACAAGTGATGTCAACATTCTAATCATAATTATCTTTCCAACTAGAGCAAAGATTCCTCAATCTTCAATTTTTTTTCTCTTTAGCTATTAATCTTGCTTTGTGCTTGTCAATTAAAACATTATTTTTAAACTTGATCTTAATACTTTTTATAATCAATGGCTTTCTTTCCAATGTCTATCTCTTGACTCAACACATTTTTTCATTTTTCTTTCCTTCTTGCTTCATCATAAATACTTGGTTCACAAGAGCTTATGATGTTCTTCTTGCTAAGATTATGTAGTGGACAATGACTTTCAATCTAGATAATCAATTTCTTCTCTTCCTTCTATAGATTCAATGGGACTTTCAGAGTTTGGCTCAACTTTTTTGCGTAAGTGTGATGATATGTAGTGCACTATAAATTTTCTCTTCAATGAAAGGATTAGCACCTCTAATTTTCAAATGGAAATCAACCAGAACTAGCTGGCAATCTAACCTTAAAAATACATTTTATGCCAAATTCCAATCACAGTTAAAGACATTTAGCTATTGGAAAATGACAAGATTATGTCTTATTCTAGATATGTAATAAAATGGGCAAGAAATGTGCAAGAACGTTAAGATTTTATCCACCAAAACATGAGTAAAATTGTATAAATTGAATGTATTTTTAAAAATAATGTCAATTCCCTTCAAAAGAAATATTTTGCATGCAACTTACTTGCGGAAGATGTTTCAAGTTCAACAACTCTTTAATCATAGGATCCACAATAGTTGGAAGCTTTGACCTATTTGTCAGCTGTGGCTTGGCCTACAACAACCAAAAATTCATTAGTATATGCATCTCAACATTTAAAAAATACATCAAGCAATTCAAGTTAGTTCCAGTCTATAAATTAACTGGCATTTGTTTCTTCTTTAACATATTCAACAATCAAGTACAAGGTTTTTTAGTTTGGACTCTGCCCTGATGAGCATTCCCTTACAATCAAATTTACTTACTTTGGCATTGTAGTTTGCATCAAGGAGAACATTTGATGATTTCAAATCATAGTGAATGATAGATGGATCTCAGTGCTCTGTAATATTTAGGGCATAATGACTTTAGATTTTGTTGCACTGTCTTTATTTTTACAAAAGAAAAACATGGAGAATCTGCTCTTGGCTCAAATCATTGTCACTATTGGATCAAACCATTTTCACTAAAAATAAATGAATAGGCATCAAAAAAGAGATAAAACAATGCCAAAAAAAGGATGGTTTTTTTAGAAATTTTAACAACCCATAACCGCTTTAGGAGGCTTATTGAACCTATTTAGAATTGAAAGTGAACAAAAATGGGATAAGGTTAGGAATTGAAAGAGAATAATAAATGAGTATAGAATCTCACTTGAAAACAAATATAACTAAAGATTTAATGTGATGAAGAAAACTAGAAAAGAAAATGCTAATGAATAGAGCAAATTAGGATGTAATGATCATGTGGACAAAAATACAATCAACCCATTACTCTTCCCATTGAAATAAATTTTGAACAAACCCTTGTAACTGCTTCTCACTATTTTTGTTAACACCAAAATGAACAAGAAAATTGACTGTGTGGAAAACAAGAAAACTCTTTGACAGGAATCTATCTCGAGACAAAAAAAACCAAAGTTGTTATGTGTTTTCCATAGCTACATATATATTTTATAAGTATTTGTTGTTGCATCAAAAATTTAACTATTAATGTCAGATAGAAATGGTAGATTTATTCTGATCCATGGCATGAATCTCAAAAAAGGCATTGACTACTAAATCGACAATCTCAACAATAATTTATTGAAAAAAGATGCAGGGATGTAGGGTTTCATGGATAGGAACGAGGGTTTAAATTTGGAGATGGCAGAGGGACAGTGGGTGAACAATAGTGGAGCACTAGTAGGGGTGGTACTGCTATATAATATAACATCTTTGTGAGTTTTCATGAAGGTGGCATTCTTATTAGAAGTGGTTAAATCATGTTACAAATTCTGAGGGAAGTCCTTACCAATTTTTTACCAATCTAGGCTTTGACATTAATCGAAAGGACTCAAATGAGACCAAACTCTGATACCACTTGTTAAAAATGTTGTTGCAATTACACCAAAATATTGACCTATTTTTACCATTACTATTGTTGATGTCAAGGGTAGTTCAAACACAAGACGTTCGTGATCAACACATTTAACAAATGAGTTAAAAAAAACTCTCTACATTGCATCCACAATAGTTTAACATTTTCAACTAGTATCCAAAATATAACCAAGGGAAACAATCTCATGAATAGGCCAATTCTAATCAAAGATTTTAAATAGACCTAGCCTATAAACACAATTCACCTCAACAATTGAGCTAACATCAAGAGAAAAAAACAAGAGACATATAGCTATATAACCTAGCTCACTCACAAGCAAACATGTCCCCTTGTCAGCAATCCTATTAGTATTCTTCCCTAAAGATGGATATGAATCTTTGATCAACCATTTCTATTAGAATGATATTATAGTATTTACCCATAATGGTCATTTAAGTCACCTAATGCATAGTTCAGAATATCATTATTGACAACTATTGCTAAGGGCAAAAAAAAAGGGTAAATATATAAAGGGAACAAAATGATCAAATATCAAAAATTGTAGGTAGCCACACATAAATCCCATATCACATTGCATTGTATGTTATGAGCAGCAGTATTAGTGGATCATTTTAGACCTACGACATGCAAAGTATCCATTCTATGTTAGCTTGAGCTTCACTTGGTTTCAAGAATACTATAATATTCTCTACTTAACAAGGCCAACCATGTGAATGTGGAAGCTCATATGACCTCACCCCCCTCCCCCTAACATCAATCTAAAGTACCCATTATCATCTAATTACATACTTCATTCGTTCATTCATCCATTTATGAACTATAACATTCAATCAATACAATCACATAACATTCATTAATATGATATAAAATTTATTAATACACAACACTAATCAAAACTTCATTAACACATAACAATATTCATTAACTTAAAATAAAAATTTGTATTAATACACATCATTCATGCATAATTACTTAAAACAAAGTTCTTTCATTATCCAACAAGGTTTATCAAAGAAGATTTTTAAAACATCATTTATTTTTTTAATTTTTTTGAGCTCTCTTAAGAAAAGCACTCATAGGAGCATCCATATCTGCTTCATTCTCCTCCTCTTCTGGCACATGTAATGTCAAATTATGATGGCTCCTCTTTATAGGAGCAAGAGGTTGCTACACTAAAAGGGGCTCTATTGCAAGAACAATTGAATGGGATAAATTGGCATACTCTTTTTATTTTTCTGACTGTTACAAGTTTTTAGTTAAGTACAAGTATAACATAAAATGCATTTTTCTTACCTGACAATGCCACATCATGTACATTAACATTTTGATCTGCCACCGCGTCAACATTTTGAACACTTGGAACATGGTCCACTCCTTCAGCATGATGTTTAACATGCTCTGAAATATTCAAAAAAAGGATACACACCAAGTTCCAATTGAAGATGTTAAATTGTATTCATAATTGCATAATTAATTTGCAATAGAAAATTAATACCTCCACCACTATAATGCACATCATGGCCTTCATCACGAGCAAGTTCTGTGGTAGGATATGAAGGCTGCAGTAAAATGTTATGCACATTGGCATGTAGTCAATTTACATTTGAAACTAATACCAAAAAAGAATCTTCTAAACTATTTAATTTAATTTACTTTTCATTTGACCAATTTACCTATGAGATATCATTTGGTGCATTGGATTCTTGGGCAAGGCTTACAGATTCTTCACATAAGTGTGCAAACAAAACTTTATAGCCTTCCTTGAAGGCAATTTTTTTATCTTCATCTATGACCTTCGCATTGAAATTTGTGCCCCATGTTTTTTACTTGATAACGTCAGTTTTCCATGTATGGTTTCATAAAAAAAAATAGTTTGCAAAATTATATTAAAAAAAAAAAAAAAATTCATTGCTCTACTTACAAGTCGAGACTGCAGATTCATATAGCTAGCAGAGCCAAGTTTGTGTTGGCCAACCTTTTCTACTCTCGCTTTTGTAGCCATGGATGTGTCCTATAATCTATGAACAATTTCAAACATCTTAGATTATATATTTATAAATATCAAGAATTAGTGCATGATTACAATGTACTTAATACTATAATGACATTCCTCTTTTTGCCCTATGTTGTTTCATTATCTCTATCTTCACATAGCCTTTTCTCCTTTGCATCTTCTATTATTTCATTCCACTCCATCGGTGGAATCATAGGAGGACGGTTGTACTTTGGGTTATCCTTAAGAGCCCTTCTATATTGATCCCTCACAGTCTTTATATGTTTTGATGCTCTTTTTAGAAGTAGGCCAGTGTTAAAAATGTTTTTCCCAAATTTCTCCTCAATAGATGCAATCAGCTGATTTTTGAATTCCACAGCTTGTAAATTCCACCTTTTTAAAAACAAATAGATTGTTAGATCAATAAATTTAATACATTACAATAAATAGAAGAAAAGAAAAATTAATAAATTTAATATATTACATTAAATAGAAGAAAAGAAAAATTATGTAGCAATGTTACGAAACTATGTACCTTTTACATATGGTGGGTCCAAATAGTCTCAATGTCATATGAAAAAGATGATCAAAGAAAGCATTATTACCTACAAAAACATAAAGGATTTATCAGTCCAAAATGAGTAATGTAAAAGTAAACTAAATTTACACTTTAAATAATATCAATTTTAAAGCACCTAGAAGCTTTCATTCTTTTAATGGAAACATAGTTTTCTTATTCAGCAACAATGTCCCTTCATACGAACTAGTACTAATCACATGAACTACTCTAGGAAATGGATCAACTTCAGTAGTATTGCTCTCTGTTGGTCTATCAATTGAAACATCATAACAATTAAATGTCAATTTTAGTACTGCTCTTTGTTGGTCTACCTCCCTACCTATGTCCATGTCTCTCTATGTGTGGGTATATATAGCATACACACAGCACAAATGCATACATACATATACACATACATATACATATACATATATATACATATATATGTATGTATGTATGTATGTGTGGTGTGTGTATGCATGTGTTTGTGTGTATGCAAGCTTCTGTACACATCATTGAAGCACTGATATGCTACTTCATTGTTCATCAACTTGTAGAAAGACATTACAAAATATAGCACATTACAAAATATAGCAAAACAAGGTTTTACTAGTTCTAGTGGACATAGACAATGATGTTTGCATGGTCCTTGTTGCCAACAATGTAGTAGACAATAGTGGACTGCCAATCGAAAGAGGAGTCCGCACTTCATCATGAGCTGAAGAATAGAATATTGTTAGTAAAAAAATTTGCAATGGATCAC
The DNA here is from genome assembly GCA_028749045.1 of Cupressus sempervirens. Lineage (NCBI taxonomy): Eukaryota > Viridiplantae > Streptophyta > Pinopsida > Cupressales > Cupressaceae > Cupressus > Cupressus sempervirens. The sequence continues at coordinate 835,836,351 of CM053787.1, read as the reverse complement.
GATCAAATGGGATACTAGCGAGAAATGTCCAACAAAAAAGGTAAGTGTTATAATGTTGATCAAAACAAACAAAGTGTTACTTACACGAAGGTATTACGCAACAACCCTGACCATGTTCACCATGTGATGTCGCAACTGGCGCATATGTCTATACAAGAACACATAAAATTAGAGATCATGATCCATAAGATAATATAAAATATTAATATCTATTGAACTTCTATTACTGCTTTAGTCGAATTGCGCCTGTGTACCTTCAAAGATTGGATTTTACAGTCAAATTCTATTCTCAATGCATCTTTCTCCTCACTTCTATCACCCTTGATGATAATGTTAAAAAGTTCATCAGTGTATCTTTACGTAATTTTTTGGGTGATGAATACAGGGTCAGTACTAAGGCCAATGTCATGTAGATATGATGCTTGTATTTCAGATTGCATTTGATCCGCGATCATTGTAGCTTTTTCCTATCATTTGTGGCATCAAATATTCATATACTTTCATCAAAATAACTCCAAAGACATAAAGAAAAGAACATAATAATATGACATTTGTTTTTATATTAACATTAAAATTTACAATAATTAATGTTTACCTCTATTGAAGGTGTCCGAGATGGTGCATCCATATCGCCTTGTGAAAAAAATTAGTAAGTCTTAGAAATCAACACCAAAATTAAAGTAATAGACTTACCAAAAAAAAACTAATAATAAAATAGATTTTATATGTAAATCATTTTTCTTAAGTTAAAAATTTAGCGTAACTAATGTTTATATCTAAAAAAATATTTGACATTTTCTTCTTAATGTTTATATGTGCACATATGGTTTGGAAAGAAATATTTTTTCATACAAGACCCCATCATAGTTGACATTGATCCTACTTGGACATTTCATTGATCATCATGATCTTCATCCATGTCATCATCATCATCATCGTCACCATCATCATACTTGTCACTTTGATCATTGTCGTCACCACCACAATCTTCATCACCATCATCATCTTCTTGATAACTATCATCATCATGACTATCATCGCCATGATCATCACCATCTTCATCACCATGATCATGATCATTATCAGCATCATCATCATCATTATCACCATTATTGTTAGCATGACCAAAATTATCACCATCTTCTTCTTCTTCATCACTGGGCATCTGCCATTCCTGATAATCATTTACTTCCTCTTGTGCTTCTTCAATATCTTCTTCTTCAATCAAATTATACTTTACTAGCCTTCCTGTTGGGTCATGTCTTACAACAAATGACCAACCTAGTTTGTGTGGAACACCAAAGTAAAACACTTTCTCGCATTGGCTTGGAAGAACATAGGGCTCATCTCCGACTGGCTCAAATGACCTTGTATTAATCACAGTAAATCCACTATCATGTTCAATAATAGTCCTATCGGGATCATTTTGATTCATTCATAACCTAAACCATTCGATGAAAAATAGAACTATTTTGAATGAATTAAAGTCGCACTCAAGTATATCATCCAAAATGCCATAGTATCAATTTTTAGATTGTTGAGGATGTATGTCAGTTCTAGATGAAATATTGGTGACTGCGAAGAAAAAAATTATCCTAGAATCACACGTTTTCTTCGTTTCATCTAACATTTTGTGTAGAATTTATAGCCATGGTAGTACATAGCTTTGTGATGTTTGACCTACAATTATTCAAACATGTCAAGAATCTTCTCATTGATCTGTGAGTTGATATTAAACTTATGTCTCATGATTAGTAATCTTATGCATACCTTTGTATCTCTTAAGCCATATATTAAATCAAGTACCATTGGCGTAACAATGGGATCTCCATTATGATGAGCTTCTTTAACCAACGCTGCAACACCATCCCATGTTAATGAGTGACCATTTTCCTAAGATTGTTCAATCCATATTGTCATCCAATCAAGATTGTTTACAATATACAAGTGTAGTGCATCCCACTCATGACCAACTATAAAGAAGACAATTACACCAGTTAGAAAAAACTTATATAGATTGATGATGGATAAGAATTGTTAAATTACAAAAAAAGGTTATAATTACCTCTCACCTTCCTCAATCTACCTTTCCCCGTTAAGTGCTCCCCTTTTAATTTGTCATTATAGTTGTGATCCCAAATGTGATCTACATGGATACCTACTGCAAACTTTGGAAGATATTCATTGATATACACCATGGTCTGGTATATCATATATCCCTCTATCATAGAACCCTCAGGACATACTCTTTGTTGAACCAAGCCCTTCATAAATTTCAAGTGCTCCTCAACCTTCCACATTGATCTACCTTGTACAAGTCCACACAATTCAATCTCCTCAACTTGATGTATGAGGTAGTGTTCATGAGCATTGGAAAATGTTGGAGGTAAACACTTTTGTATTTCACACATAAGCTGTGGAATTTTTCTCTTCCAATATTTTATATCCTTTTTATCAATTTCTTTAGATGATAACCACCTAAAAGAGATTCAACACGCAAAAACACATAAAGGAGATTTTAAATAAAATTATATAATAGATTTTAGATAAAAAGCTACAAATCTAAGAAAAAACTCTTCTAACCTCATGTATTTTCCAAGATCACATATAACTTGTTCAATACTATTGTCAAAATATTGTGGAAAGGATAGAGGTAGGATGAACTACAATCATTTCAATATATTATTAAATAATGCAATTGGTACTACATTCAATCTTACAAATATACTGTAAATAGAAAACATGACTTACCTTGAGGAAGGTATGCCAATCATGTATTTTCAACGCTAGCCCAAAATCACCTTTTTTTGATAGAAGAGTGCTTATATTTGCAGCAAATCCCATTGGAATTTTTTTAATTTTATGACTTCTTTTAATGCATCACTTTGTTGCTCTGTTAATACCCAAGGAAGGGCACTTGTATTTATGCAGTCTCGATTCCTATTTGATTCAATGAAAATTTTTATTGCATGATTGGATTCATAAATGTTAGTACAAATTTTAGCAATTTGTTCTCTATCAAGCCTTCCATCCAACATTTTTCGTAGTGTCTTTGTTACATTCTTTCCAATATGCGTAGCATCAAACAAATACACGATTGGGAGATCCTTGTAGTATGATAACCTACTAAATTGAGTAGGATAACTTTTCATTCCTCTAGGAAGTTGGTCATTGATGCCTTGATGACCTTCATGAACATCAATTAGAGCACTAGTAAATATAAGACAATATCAAAATGCAAATTGTAAACTTCAGACGACAAATTGGACATTACCTCAACAATTTAGTCGATTGTATTCCAACTTCAATAAATGAGGTGTCATTCTTTGTGGCCTTGATGATGTCTCTTCTTTCCCATTGAAAAGATGTTTTTTGACAATTCAATACCTATGATTATTGTGGAGAAAGTGTCTAAACTCATCAAACACCTACTTTCTTAGACTTCTCAAATGACGACATTTCATCTTCGGACCACAAACAGGACATGCAAATTTTTTCTTTTTCTGAAGACCTAAAAGGTCATGTATAATTGGAGCATGTACAATTATCATGCACAACTTAAGCATTTGATAATAATGTGTAAGCACTATTACAGACCAAAAATATGTGATCTTAACAATATAACATACCGCAAAAATGACTTAGCCTAGGGGCATCATGTATTGTCTATACAAGCATTACATGGAATTGAAATTGTCGATGTACTATTAGTCTATAGATGTAATACATAGTGATGCCATTCCATAACTTCAACAAATCGTCAATTAGGGGCTCAATATACACGTTCATATCTTTAACTTGGTATTTACCTAGCAATTGAATGAACATAAACATTATGTAATTATTATAACCATTTTCATGTACTGTTTATAAATTAATTTAGATAACTATAAAATAAAAAAATACCTAGCACAATCATTGACAACATTATGTGCTCCCTCTTTATGGACATCTAAGGAGGAATGTTATTGTTAATAACAAAAATAGGCCATACTGAGTAAGTAGATCTCATATCTCCATATGTATTGACACTGTCGACTGCCAATGAAAGTTTTAGATTATGAGGTTCTTTAAAGTGTGACCATGTTTCTTCTATCTCTTTAACTGCAAAACCATTGGCAGTCATTCACACAATGTCATCCCCACTTCTATTGCATGCATGGTAATCCATAAATTATACCAAGTTAGCACATCTAAATAACTATTCAAGACGTGGAATAATGGGAATGTATCGAAGAACCTTGTGAGGCACTTTTTTTGTTATTTGATCTGACCGATATCTACTAACATGACAATCAGGGCATTCTATTGCAAATTCATGTTGTTTATGATATAGAATGTGATCATTCGAACATGCATGTATTGTCTAATACTTCATTCCAATCTAATCCATAATGTTAGATAATTCTCAGTACAAATGAGGCAAAATGTTTGATGGTGGTAACAAAAACTCACTAATCAACCTATAACAACAAATATACATTGTTAATATAATGAATAGTAATTGTATGCTAACATTGAAGGTGAAAAAAATGACATACCTTAGCATACATGACATTGCTACATTGGATATAGTATTCATAACCTTTAAGTTCACCAACAACACTATAGCCAACAATAGAGTTGTTTGGGAGCCTTCGTATAAGGGCTCGTGTGCCTTCTCAAATAAAGGTATATCAAGACCATCTTCATCATTATTATCAGATTCACTAGTACCATCATTGTGAGCCTCTTCATCACCTACCCCAATACCATCTTCTTCAATCATGTCCTCTAGCACATTATCATCTTCTTCCATGGGAGTGTTATCCTCAGCTTCGATATTCACACCTCCATGTTCCTCTAGTAGGAAATCCATATTCAGAAATGGACGAAAATTGTGGCCCCCTTCAACATGACTATATTGCCTACAATGAATCTAGGCTATTGTGATTAGAATTATTTGATTCTTTAAGCCCTTACACTTTTTGTAAGGATAATAACATTTATCAAGTTTTCTTCAGAACTGAGCCCACAATGTAGCCATTGTCTCATTATTTTGTTCTGGGTTCATATTGTCAGGTGTGTCTTTCTTCATAGGAAAATATACCTAAAAATAAATTGGACTGAACATAAATTTTTCCTTATAGTTGCCATTAATGTCGTTTGGTAACATCAAAATCATTTTGCTTCCTTCTAAAGATACATACAACTATCTAAAATTAAAAATAGTCACAATTAAAAACCTACTGATTAAAACTAACTTGATAAATTTAAGATTCAACTTTTCAACTTATCTATAGTTCATATGAATATCATGATTTAACTGTGTAATTTTAGATGTAGTAAAAAAGTCCCTAGATTTGGAATCTTTAGAGGCAAGGAAAAAATTCATTTCTGGAGCACCTCGTTTGAATCAATACAATGTTAATTTTAAAAAGAAGTGTAGAATCTAATGCTATAATAAAAGGGTATGTGAATTTCACTGTTGAATTGAGAAGTAAGTCTATTGTGCTTTGATTTCTAGGAGGTATGGGAACCCAATTATTAAATCCATATTATATTGAGGTTGCCTATGATGATGAGGCTGAGATAGAAGAGCTAAAGCTCATAAATAAGAATAGGAACTTGAAATAGTGAGAGGAGGAACTAACTACAACATCTTGGCTGTACTTTGAAGACCACCCAAGGGACAAGTTCCATACTCTCTCAAAGTTCACAGAGTCTTGTTGGGACAGGGGATCACTGTTCTTATAGAAAATGGGGCCACACATAGCTTTCTTTATTAAGGATTGGTGTTTAAGAGGGGCCTTGTATATTTTGTAAGCTCACAATAATTATGTTTCAATACTAAGCTTTTTTCATAATATGGTGGTAGCTGTCAGTTTTTACATATATGAAATGTGTAACTTTAATTTTATAGATATTACTATCTGAGGGCATCAGGTTGGGGATGTCATAATCATTTTACAAGCTAGGCACAATGGGAAGGGGACTTTTCATTCTCATCCCCATTAGTAAAATAATATTGGAATTTTAGTTATAATTTTATAATGGTCAACTAAGCTATTACAATAGACTTTAGGAATATTCTTTATTCTTTTAGTTGTCATCTTTTCTTAGTTTTTAATCTTATCCTTATTGGAGAACACAAAGTTGATAGAAATGCTTTTATTACAATTTCCTTCCACAAGCATTTTCTAGTAATTTTTAAATTTTGAAATCCTCCATACAATATACTACAGTAGTTATGCATCTCTTGCTTGTGTGTTGCTTTATGGAGAGAGATTTGATTTTGGGCGACCATGAATAGTAAAGTGATAACACTTTTACAAAAAATAGAAATATTATCCAAGCAACTTACCTTGGGATTGTGCTCAACATTCCTAGCCTAAAGAGCTATAGCCTTGAGATCCAATTTGCAATCCAAATTTACAGTTGACACAATGTTTCTGTGTATTTTTCCATTGAAGGCATGCGCATCCAGCAAGAAAGATCCAATTAAATTTTGAAAGAAACACAAGGAAGGGTATCTCTGAAATTAGAGCATTCCATTGAGGCAAAAGCAAGAAGTAATGTTGCATCCACATCTCTTCAGGAAAATTCAAAAGCATTATCTGATTTGCAAGAAGCCAGAAACTAAGTTGAGTCTGAGGCTAAAGTTCTTCAACTAAACTTGAGATGTTAGAAAGTGAGAATGTTGGCCTTAAATATAAACTTCATGCACTTAACAAAGAATTGGGTATAATAATTGAGAAAAGGGATATTAGTAAGAAATCTTCCCAGGCTGCTAGCAAGCAACAAATAGAAATAGTTAAGAAAGTTACCAAGTTAAAGGCCAAGTGTCAAAGGCTAACAGGTTTTCTTGAAAAATGATTACCAGGGCCTACTACACTGGCTCAAATGAAACTTGAAGTAGATACTGATGGAAGGGAGTCTGGGGATATCAAATTGACGAAGCCACTTAGTAAGGGTGCTGGTTAACCACATTCTTCAGTAGAGACATTAAATGATAGACAAAAGAACATTCTCAGAAAGAAACTAAATACCATACAAGAAAAGTGTTGGCAATAGAAGAAGAGAACAAGATTCTAAAAGATGCTCTCTTAAAGAAAAATGGTGAGCTTAAGGCTTCTAGAGTCATGTGTGCTAGAATAGTTTCCAAACTCTCCACTGTTAAACACCAATTGGAATCTTTGAGGTGAAGGCAAGGAAAACCTGCACTTGAGTTGCATTTGGAAGGATCAAGAAATGAAAGCACAAGCAATCCACCAAGCTTGTCTTCCATTTTTGAGGACAGGAATGATGGTGACCCTAGTGCAGAGTCATGGGCTTCAACACTGATTGCAGAGCTAGATCATATCAAAATAGAAAAATTCATTGGCAAAGCTAAGAAGCTCAATGATGTGTCCAAGGTAGATTTGATGGATGATTTCCTTGAGATGGAGAGATTAGCTTCCATGGATTCAACTAGATTGGATCAGGTAGAATTAGGAAATTTAGATGAAATAACTGACAAGAATGTTTCAGGAAGTTTTGATATTTCATCTAATCAAGATGATAGAGCTTTCTTAGAAGAAGCCCTTGGACAAAAAGAATCAAAGCTTCAAACTGTCAATCAGGAATGCTCTGAGTTGTTAAAAAAAATGAACCATTTACAAGAAAATCTAAATTTTTTACAAGCTAGAAACACTTGGAATGAATTTGCCCTAGTTAGTCTCAAATAAAAGCATGATATGATCCTTGCTGTTGATGTTGAGGGTGCAAACCTGCATAAAATACTAGATGAGGTCAAATATGCCATGACAATAGATGCTGAAAGTACTAGAGATTCTCAGACACATATATGGTCTTTTGTGAAAGCTAATTTCACTTCTCATTCTGATCCTAGGATTAGAATTAGTTCTATTGATGTAGATTTTGCAACTACTATTGTCAGCATCATTAATTTCTTACAATCTATAGCCTAAGACCCTGAAAAGACTCAAAAATTTAAATCATCAGATATTGACAAACTACTTTTTAGAATTCAAGAGTTTTCTTAGTTAGTGGATAACTTTTTGTAGTGTAAAGAAAACATTACAGAGTTAATTGTTGAACTGATATCTTTGTTATCTCAATTTAGGAAAATGTTTGCTCTTGGTTTCAGTGAAATCTTCCAAAATGAAGCCACAAATTTTGGCAACCAATTGCCCAACCTGATGCAATCTAGTTTTCTTCATAATTTGATTAGTACAGATAATTTCACAAGACAAGAGAGTGCTTAGGATCTTTCAGGAGAAGAAAAGGCTAATAGCTTACACTTTCAACTAGCTGGTGGCAATTTATACATAATTAGGAAGCTTAATAGCATTCAAGTAGAAAAAACATCTTTGAAATATGAGTTGAAGGCCCAGGTAAGTAGAATTGGAGAGTTAGAAGAGGAGCTTATGTGCTTGAGGAGTGAGAATGCAAATCTAGAAATAGTCTTGGCTGCAACCAAAGACAATCTTGGACACACACAGTATCAGATTATTGAGTTAAAAGAGGAGCTCATACATCTCAAGAGTGAGGATGCTAATCTGGAAGGAGTCTTCACTATAAAAAAAGAGAAGCTTGATCACACCCAGCATCAAGTTACAGAGTTGGAGGAACAACTTATGCATTTGAAAAGTGACAATGCTAATCTAAAAGGTAGTCCTAGTTGCAACTAAAGAGAAGCTCGAACGCAGAGAAAGTCAACTTACTGAATCGGAACAAATGATAGCAAACTTGCAAATGTAGCTTGAATCTACTAAGGAATCAAAGCCGTTATTAAAGAATGAACTAGCAGCCATGATTTCAAATAAATTAGATATTAAATCTCAATTCAAGGAAATAGAAACTGAGATGAAAGGGTTGTCTGAAAAAGCGGATGCTTTAGAGCTAGAGCTTCATGAGGAGTGCATGCAATGCAAAGATGCCATTACCAAGTGCAAGGTTTTAGAATTGTAGTTACAAAGGTTTGTGAAATGCTTCAATCCTATTTCAAATATACTAGATTGATGTATATTTTAATTTCCTAAGATATGTTGAGTTCTATCTAATTTTTTTTATAACTTCTTCAACATGCATGTATTCAGTTTCAGACCTAGGGTTTCTGAACTAATGTGAAGATGTTTAATTGGATGCAAGGAAGGAACAATTTTTTGAGTATTCCTAAAGTTTTGTATCAGAGGAATAAATTAGAAGGAGACTAATATTAACCAACCTGCTTGGAACCCCTCATATTTAATCTATGGTCTTTTCTTATTTGCTAAATATACAAATCAAAAGTATGCATATATTACTAATTTGTGCTTGCTTTCTATTTATTCTCCATGCTAACCAATGTAAAGTTCATGGTTGAAGTACACTAACATTTTATATTTTATCATTACAATGAGATTTAAACTATAAGATTTAGCATGAAGATCTGCTTGGCATGAAGCCATGTTTTCCTATCATGTTTATATAGAAGAAAATTCCATGATAATAAATGTCCAAGAATGTATCATGAATAATTGACATGACTTAAATACAGGTAAGTCTACTTGATCTTCACAATCCATGTTAAATGGTGATTTTTTTTTGGGATAAATTGTGTGATAGTTTTTAGCATCAACGTTTCAGATCATACTACATGATCCATCATCGGGATACGAGAGAGTAACGTTGATAGATCATGTAGGATGATCCAAAACATTGATGCTAAAAACTGTCACAAAATCGATCCAAGAAACAAATTAACATTTGAGTATAGTTGCCTCAAAATGAGGCAGAACTATCCAAAAGGGACTATATACACTGAGAAAAATATGGTAGTTTTGTTATATGGATATCTAATACAAACAACTTTCTCTCCTTTTAATATAGAGAGATAGATCTATAAGGGAAACCACATGCTTCAATTGAGCATGAAGGATTCCATACACTTAAATTAACCTGAAGGATTTGGATGTTGGTGATTTCATTTTGTTCATGGTTATCTTGGAGATTAAAAATTAAAAATCATTTATAGACTAGTGAAGAAATGAGCACGAATATGCATACTGATTTGAATAAAGACCTTTTTGGCTCACGAAGAGGTTCTTGATCCTTCATCCTTTTTTCTCTGCTTAAGAATTTTTTGGGTTAGAGTAAATTAGATGTGCGAATGTATTTTTAATCATATCTTTTTCCTATCACTTATTCTACCAAAATGTTTCCTTGGAACAGTATTTTTTGATGAGACACAAGAAAATTGAGGCACCATATAGCCATTACAAATCAAATTCTTAGGATACAATAAATTCATCCCATATTCATGGCTTAAACAAGCATTTTTGAAAAGAGTTGTATTAAAATATATGGTAATTCCTGAAACAACTACATTTGGAAAGTGTTTGAGAATGTAGGCAACTACACATAAGTTGAAACCCTAGTAAAAGGAGAATGGAGAAATACCAATTTGGCACCTGCCAAACAATGTCACAAATTTAGACCTCTTCTCCAATATGTCATTGTCTACTTCTTGTGCCGTTTGTAGCCAACAATGCATGCATTATCAGAAAGGGCATTGCAGTGCATGACTCGACCAAACAAAATAGAAAGCAATGACTCATGGCTTGCTACTTGGCTACGAACCAACTTACACTTCACCTAGGTCCTCACTCATGTGGTAAGCAAGTCTGTGGCAAGTCATTGCTAGTAGCAAAGCTCAAGGAATCCCAACAGTCAGCATAAATAGGTGTGTGAGGAAATGCATCACCCATTGAATGAATGAAACTTTTTTTTTTTTTTGGTTATAACATTGAGTTGGTCGAAATTCAACCTAAGAATAGATAAGTTGGTTGAAATTTTGACCAACGTGGGAATGAAAAGAAAAAAGAAGAAGGAATTATAGCTTTGGTCAAAAATTTTGGTAGAAAAAAAGTGCAAATGTACTAGCGAATATATGTGGTAAGGCCCTAGTTTACTCGTAGTTTAGTTGGTTAGACAAACTGACCCCTTATAATGCAACTATTATGCCAAGAAAGATTTTCCTTGTAATTATGTAAATATCATCTCAATCTATTTTAGATTGGTAATTAAGTTGGAATTTGAGCATTCAGTAAAACTTATTATAGATATTATTTAAAATCTACTTTGTAGCTTTGTTTCCACCATACCAATTCATGCAAAGCTAGAATACTAATGTTTCAATAGTTGAAAGTTATGTAGCTATCTAGAATCCAAATATGTTATGTGCAACATCACTTTGTAGACTTGCAATGAGGATCAAATAAAAGAGAAAAAATGGAACTTGCTCAACAGATGTATCAAGATATATTTGATCTATAGAATTGAGTTCAACATCTTATAATTATGACAATACTCATGTTAAGCCATGACATTGTGATTTTGTATGCTACTGAAAGCTCTCTTGATTTAGCCTTCCCTTGGTCAATAGATGAACATATCAATTGGAAAAATGGCTAAAATGTAATAAGTGTTTCATTTTCAATCTTGAAATTCAAATCATTTCTAATTCAAAGTGACCCAAGAAACTTCTTATTGAACTAAACACATTGATATTGTTTTATGTTTAAAATGCTCTTCTATCAATTCATAAATAAAAAATGGATTTTAGCATTTATTAGATCCCTATGATTGAATCTATAGTTATCTAGAATGTGGCTAATTAGCCATAGCTCATGACAAACATTTATTTAACTGCATTGCTTGGTGTTGCTAGTTTATAATCCTATCTAAGGTTTTGGTTATAACTTGAAGATATTTCGGGCATAAACATAGTAAGCTACTTAATTTTAAGGATTCAATTTTTTATGAGTTCCATGATGCTAAGAATGGTAGGAGCTTGTTAATAACTTGGTTGATATCTACAATTCAAAAGTAGCTTCTTGTGTGGAAGGAGCAAGTTATTTAAGAAATGATTCATCTTTTTTTCCATAGGATTTTAAATATATCCAAGGATCACTACAAAGCTTTCGTGTTGGAAAGTAGTGATTGTCAAGAGAAGTTTCATGCCTATCTTACAAAAAAAAAGGTCATGATAGATTAACAAAGGAAGGCGACCATATATAGTGGTAGAACCACTACACTTTAAAACAATATGAGATTTTAATAAGGAAAACTCTAGTGCTACACTTAAAATTGGATCTTAGGTTGTCTGAAATGGTAGTTTAAAGGAAATATAGATCATAGATTAGGTCTGTACATAAAACAAAGTTGGTTACTATTAAAAGGAAAAGATAAAATAGAGGTGAGTTAAATAACACAGATTTACATTGCATCTTGAGTAATCCAGATTCAAAAAGGATGAAGAGGAAATATGTGCCTAAATAAAAAAGCATTCCTAAAAGATCATCAAGAAAAAGTTGAGGATGCTACTAAGAAAAATAGTACGAACACCCACAATTTTGCCAATTTGCACTAGAATTCTTCATCTCAGGTCCACTTGATTCTGGAAAACAACTATTAGCTACTTCCTACCAGAGATCATGTTCACCAATTACAACCAAATTAAAAAAAAGTTTTGATTTGATTAATGATGGGCCAAAGCAATGCAAGTTTTTCTTTCTAAACTAGCATTGTTTTATGAAGTTGAATGGTATAAAGAAACTTGGCAACAAAGAATATAACCGTTTCCACATAACCCATAATAGATCTGAAATAAATACGAAATTAAAATCCACATGCAAGAGAATAGACAACATACCCACAAAATTGTGACACAAGATATACCCTGGGAAATCCTCATTGAGGGAAAAAACCCAGCCTCCAAAATCATCCATCACCCTGTATTATTCAGCAAAAATACCATTTCCATACAACCATGGAAGCCTTCATGGCCATAGCCACAACCGAGCAAACTATGTGAACAAGCATGAATCCACACATCCCATGCCATGCTTTCAACCTTCACAAATGCTCCCTTGGCTAACTTGTCAAGCCTTGTCCTGCTCGACTCTTGCCTTTTGTCTTCTCCTTGTCACTTTCACTCACTCTCTACAACAACTACCCTTGTGGTTGCTTATATAGTAGCAAGTCCCACAAAACCACCAAGTGGTATTACATAAACCATGTGCTAAAACAATGTGCTACCTAACCCACTGACCCCACATTTAATATTGGGCATTTAATTCTTTTCCCCCAATATTAAATAATTACATAAAATATTATCACAATGTTACAATACAACTCATCAAGAATATTCTATGGGAATCTTTACATGTTGCACATCCATCTAGGTACAACATTACATAACAAAATAAAATAATAAAATAACAATATTATGCAATGTGTGCAACACCCATTATCTCAACAATCTCCCACTTGTTGTATACATTGCATAGGGTCAATCCGTAGCCACATAAATGAACCAGGGAACAATCCCTCCCAGCACATCCACCATCATGGATCAAAATACACTAAGTGCTCCATCCTGGTACCCACAACAAAATCAAAGTACCCAGCATCTCGAACATGAATGGTCTCACCTCCTATTATGCCACTGCCACTGGACATACATAGAAGCCATCCAAAGAGAAAAACACCAAACTTGTCGTATTAGAAGATCATAAAATCCTCTACCAACTGAAATTCCAAGCACAAATAACCTGATCCAAAGGTAATCACATGTATCTGTAGTTGTCAAAATATCCATAGCTGAAATAGCACCCACAGCAAAGTGCCAAAGCCATCCAACTATCCATACCTCAAAGGTATAACAAGTGAATCTCATATCACCAACATATCCAATATATAACCTGCAATCACAAGCCTCAAGAGCAATACCTGCCACATATATACCAAGAATCTCCCATTGCAAAAGATAATGTCAAATCTATAACCAATCCACTCACAACATCTTAAAGAAGTGAATCCATGTAGTATCAAGGACATCCATAATACATAAACTGATAACCTACAAGATGAGATTCTCATAAGAAGTCTCCAATAGTCTCCCAAATTCACCACAACCAACAGAGGAAAGAGATAAAGGAATAACCATGTCATCTCTCACATGACATACATGAGCACAAACTAGTGATCACAATCTCTAACCAATCTCAAATCCAATGTAAGCAAAACTGAACATCCAGGAAGATAACCAAGACCAAGAGAAACCATGCAAATCATAACCTGTATCATGTCCTTCTACACACACCTTTAGATGTAAACTGTGCAAGTATGATCTCCTCCATAAAACCCCAACAAGAAGCCTCAACAACACCCAAAGCATACCATATAACTAATCATGGATGTAAGCCTCTCACAAGAAGATCAAACTCAATAAACCATTCCTAAACCAAGGAATAACCATTCCTAATCCAAGGAATATGCCCAAATATAAAACCATCTCCCAAACTCAACCAGCATAACAACATATGCACATGGAGATAACCAATGCTAAACCATCTCTCAAATGAACCCTCCAAAACTAACTCATGTACCATAGCTCAAGATCCATATCCATGAAAGACAAGCATAAATATAATGCAACTGAGAGAAACAATGGGCTATACCTCTCAAGTAGCAAACCGCCGAGTAGACCAAGAGTGGGGAATGAGAATGCTCATCAAGATACCCAAGTCTCCAACCAAGACTCATCTAAGAACAATCTCTTCTCAAGTCCATATCAAGTGACTGCCCCTCGGACTTCCTATTGAAACCATCAACCATCCCAACAAATACTTCTCTAATCCAAGAGAAATCAGCATCACCACCGTCTCTAAGTATCCATGAGCACCTGTAACCAATAAATCCATGCCAACTCCAAATGCAACATAGCAATATCATGAAGTATCCAGCTTATGATTAGTGTACTCAATACCAAGAAACTAAACCAAGATCAATGTCAAAGTTCCAACCATGGCCTCAAGAACATAAACATGACAACACGATCTTACCATCTCAACAAAAGAGATAACATGCTCCACATGAACACACCATAACATGTCACAACTCTAAATGCGTATCAAGAGTATACCATGACATAATAATGAAACCATCCTCATACTAAGGATAACATGCCAAATAAAAGCATAAACCACACCTTTGCCAAGAACCCTGTGAGTCCTCAAGATGCAACCATCTCCATACACCATGAAGAAAACCATCTCCACATACTAGGAAGAACCATCTCCACACACCATGAAGACAACCAAGAACTCCATGAGTCCTCAAGATCTAACCATCTTCACACACCATGAAGATAACAAGTGCACCATGCAAATGTCAAAGACGCTTCTGCAGCAATAGGATCTAAGACAAACCTCCAACATCTGCAAACACTCAATAAATATATCAATGCCAACAACTCCCACTCAACCATGGTACCAAGTCACCTATGGCATCATAAAATCCATCCTTTCCAAACCAAGAAGATATAAACCAAACCAGGAACTAATCCTGCACTATCACCCCATCACTATCACAAGCTCCCACTAAACTGTGTATCCAAGCTATCCATGACATCATGATGAAAAATAACCATCCTTTAACCATGAGAATCAACCAAGGCATCAAACCATCAAAGAACTCAAAGTGCACATCATGAGCTCCTCAAAAGAAACCAAATAACCATGATCCTCAACCACGAAGATATACCACCATAACTGAATCAGAAAATCCAAGCTAATGAACATCAAGGATGTACCTGTATAACCAATCATGTCATGCCAAAATCCATGACACCATGATCACATCCATGAACTGAGCATCTGGCTCTCAATATGTCCAACCTGTCAGCATAAAATAGTCAACCACAATCCTCTACCATGACTATACCTGGTAACAACATCTCATCCCTTCTACATGAAGAAAATAGTAAATCATGTGACTTAGGGCATAGACAACCCAAATCCAAGCCACCAATCTGAATATGCATCTATAATGAAAGATCAATGGGCAAAGACAACCCATAACCAAGCTATAAATGCAACCTGTAAGTATAGACCGCTTACAACACTACACAACTTGTAGATCCGATAAGTCATCATGCATATCCAAACCAAACACTGATAACCATATCATCATGAGACCAAACTTGAGTATACAATGACATCAAATCTTAAATCTTCCAATGCCATAAACTCACAATGTTACCATAGTCAAAATATATACCATAAACTGTTCAGATAAATATATAAACAAATAAATCATGCCAAACTTGCACCAAATCTGAACCAATGTGTAGAGCTCTCCAAGAGCTTTCCGCTAACTACTCGAAGTCCAAAATCCGACTCTGTATGCCCAAGTTATGCCCTAATCCATGCTCAAAATAAATAACATCTAACTTTAGGGCTCTTAAAACCTGACAATATCAGAATCATAGAACCAAACCTACACCATCTTGTAGTGCTCTGAATTAGCTTTCCAACACCTATAAGAACTCTGAAATCCGATATTCTGAGAGAAAGTTATGGCCATTTTACTAAGACAGTCTTTTTACCATTTTCAATACGATTTTTCATTTTTTATTTTTTTTTCAGTGACGAAAATTCCGACGGGATTAAATTTGACGGCCATCATGGGCTGAAACCAAAAAACTCTTCCATTTTCTTTGAACATGGCCAAACTAGGGCATATTATATATCAAAATTTATGAAAATGTCAACCCGGATCCAATGGTGAGGTCTGTTTTTACGCAGGAGGTCATTTCTACATGCTACCCCCCAAAACCCTCATTTAAATAAAACATCCGAAAAAAATATTTTTTTCCAACAATTTCACATGCCTAAATCTTTTAACATCCCATCATAACAGCAAACCCAAAACCCTTAGATCTACAATAAATCATTCATATATCTTGGCTTTTTCCTTTATCCTCTCTTGCATTCCCATGGATTCAATCTAGGGTTACAATAATAAAACCATAGCTCTGATACCACTTGTAAGGAAACTTGGCAACAAATAATATAACCATTTCCACATAACCCATAATAGATCTGAAATAAATACGAAATTAAAATCCACATGCAAGAGAATACACAATATACCCACAAAATTGTGACACAAGATACCTCCAAAAGCATCCATCACCCTGTATTATAAAGCAAAAATACCATTTCCATACAACCATGGAAGCCTTCATGGCCATAACCACAACCAAGAAAACTATGTGAACAAGCATGAATCTACACATCCCATGCCATGCTTTCAACCTTCACAAATGCTCCCTTGGCTAACCTGTCAAGCCTTGTCCTGCTCGACTATTGCCTTTTGTCTTCTCCTTGTCACTCTCACTCACTCTCTACAACAACTACCCTTGTGGTTGCTTATATAGTAGCAAGTCCCACAAAACCACCAAGTGGTATTACATAAACAATGTGCTAAAACAATGTGCTACCTAACCCACTGACCCCACATTTAATATTGGGCATTTAATTCTTTTCCTCCAATATTAAATAATTACATAAAATATTATCACAATGTTACAATACAACTAATCAATAATATTCCATGGAAATCTTTACATGTTGCACGTCCATCTAGGTACAACATTACATAACAAAATAAAATAATAAAATAACAATATTATGCAATGTGCGCAACACCCATTATCTCAACAAATGGCTAGTTACTAATTTACAGAAACAAGATTAGTACCCTAATCAGAATCATTCTAAGGTGCCATCAGCAAGATCCATGTTTTCTAGAAGGAAAAGGAAAGAATCAATGGTGCATCCAATTTGTGTTGAGCTAGTTTTGCAATTCACCTAAAAATGAAAGAATGACACAACCTTGATTAGGAGAAACTTTGTTACCTTTTAGCTAAAAACAAAATCATTTCAGAGGGCAAGGGTGCAAAGCTTGTTAAATTTTTATGTGTTTCTCAAATAGATTATGTGGATTGTCAAGAAAAAGCATCATAGATGAGGTCTGAACATGATACAAACTATGCCGCTTTTCAAAGAAAATATTTAAATCACATAGATCAATATTATATGCAAAGCAATCTAGATCTAGAAAAGATGAAGACAAAAGATATGTCTAATTAATTAACATAGACCTAAAAGATACTAATAGAGGATTTGAAGATGATTTTTAGAAAAATGGTGCAAATGCGCATGATTTTTCTAGTGCACACAATAAATCTTATAGTCAAGTCTATTTGAAGTCAGAAAACAACTATTAGCTACTAATTGCTAAAGATAATGTTCACCAATTACTACCACATTGAATCATAGGCTTTTCTTTTATTAATGAAAACAACACAATTTTTCATTTCTAAATTAGCATCCTTTCCTAAATTTGGATATCTTGTAATTTTTTGTGAAGATAGAGTTAGTGCCCTTATAGGAACCAATGTGAGTTGCCATCATGTAGCCCACTTTGTCTAGAATAAAAGACAAAGCATTTATGCTACATCCAATTTGTGCTTGACTAGTGAAATACACCTCTACCATGGATATAAAGCACAATGAGAATGAGAGAAATTTTGTTACCTGTTACTTGAAAATAAAACCAGTTGAGGAGGTAAGCATGCATGAGTTGTCAAAACTTCATGTGCTTCTCAAATAGTTTTTGTGGATAACAGGAAAAGTCTTTACATACCCTCATACATTTTAATATTGAAACACAATCAATATTTTTTTGATAGGGAATGTTTAATAAAATGAAGCAGAGAAAAAGAAACATAGTTGCAATAACACCCTTCTAACAAAAAAATACACCTAGTATACAATAAAGGATAAGATCAAGACAACAATAATAATTACTCATTTCTAAAGAATGTGGTATCAAATAGCTACCAAGACAATTGAGTTCAAGGTGTACTAACATCTCCTAGTAGCTATATATAAGTGTAATTTATTGGTGACATCATTCTTGCCCAAGATATAGAAAAATTAATTAAAAAGACACTAAAGAGTATGATATGGTTCAGGCCAAGTTTTACATCAAAATGTTGCCTAATTAGGTGCCACAAATCCTATTGTTGCTTACTTAGAGTTGTGACTTTTAGGTGTCACAAGGATGGATTGATTCCTCTTCTAGTTATGTGTAACCTTGTATTTGGCAAAAAATGCTTGGACTTGCATAATTCCTCCATAGAAGAATTGCAAATTCAAGCATAAGAATAAAAAGCATGCTCCAAAAGTTATAGGAAATCAAAATATAAAAGTTGACGAAATCCAAAATCAAAGTTTTTGACATAAACATAGTTCATGCTTGACCTTCCCTCATTGCCACTCTCTTAAATTACAAATTATTTCTAAGACAAACAAAAAGAACTAAAGCTTTGATTACATATCCAATTGTCAAAAGCATTTTCCTCATATTCAAATATCAAAGGGCTTAGAAATTAATTCCCCTAGAGTTGAAAGTAAAACTTAATGAATTATTCCTAGACATTTTATTGTATTCACTTTTGTACCATAAATCAATGCTATTGGTGCTGCCTCATCCCAGTTCAAGTTTTTTTTTCTAGCAATAGAACCACTGGAATCTACATAATTTGCTATGTAGCACAACAGTCTGAGTTGCACTCATGCAATGATTCTGATTTCAAAATAAGCTTCAACAAAGAAATTTGATACATATAAGCAGACTCTACTCTAGCTTCAACATAAGAATTATTAAGTGGGGCACCTGATAATTTTTTAGAGTGTTCAATAATATTAACTAATTAGAAATTGACTCAATCAATTTGTCAAGAGATATATGCACCATGAAGACCTTGGATACAAGACTCATCATATCTATTAGTATACTTCACACTTTGCTTTTGCTATGTAATTTTGATAGGTAATCAATCTATTGTTATTCTATTTCTATTTGTTCTCTGTATGTAAGCTTAAGGGCAATAATGAAAATTACCATATGTAGATAAATATTCAAATACATAAAGAGCTATATTATAAAAACAAGTTTCTAAAACAATCTAAACAAAAATCTGAGAATAGAGGCCACCTATTACTTTAGAATTTCCAAAGAAATTGTATCAGAATGGGTGATATGTATCACAAATTTTGACTCTTGTGCTATTTTTTTTGCAACAACTTGTATGTTTTAGAATATAGGTATTGTTGTATTAACAAAAAATTTATTGCCTTAAGCTTGGTTGGAGGGAAATTTGTGAATGTTGATCTAGCTTGAATTCTTAACCCATCCAAGCATCCTCAAATAATATACATTTATAATTTCTAGTCCTACCAACATAGTGATCAACATAATTAATCAGTAACTCTTTTTTGGAGGAGCTTTTGAAACCTTGAAAAATGCCTAAATATGCTTCTAGAATTTCATTACGCAGCTCATTTGTATACTCAATTAGTTCATCCTCTTGATCAGCAGAACACACATACAACTCTGCTGCCCTATAAAGCATAGGCATCGCATAACCTAAATATTTTTCAAAATGTTCCCGAATGGCTAGTGCTATATCTCCAAAGCATGAAAATATTGAGGGTTTTACTGAACGATGCAGCCTATCACTTTAAAAAATAATGGATATGCTACCAGAGGTAATGACATGGACATACCTCACCTCAAAGAGCTCTTGTGTGTGGCGCACATGTAGATAAACCCTCCTTCAGTTGGCGGCAAAATGATGACAAATTTTTTCTTTTTTTTTTATGTGAACCCAAGTTGGTCAAAATTTTGACCAACTCGAGCATAAAAATGAAAAAAAAAATTCATCAAGAATTTTAAGAGCTAGGTCAAAAATAAAGGTCAAAATTTGATCTAAAATGTACTAGTGAATCAAATGAACCTTATTCACTCAGCTACAAAGTTAATAGCATATGAAGAATTAGGAGACAAAATAAGAAAACCCAAATAATTCATTGTAAATCCTCTTCTATATTCATCCTTGGAAAGATTGAATACATAAACTAGTAACACTAAATGAAACTCAAAATACTTCACATGATCTAGCAAAAATTTCCATTTATCTTATAATAACAAGGCATGAAATGAAAATGAAATTTGCACAAGAGTAGCTATGTGGCCCTCACTGCTAGAACTCAGCTCAATAGGTAGGAAGCAAAACCATCAACAACCTTGGTTTCATAGTGAAAAATAGAACCCTATTGGTATCACAGAGAAAACTACCAACAACTACAAAGAGAGAGAAAAAGAATTATTAAGGAGGAAAGAATTTTTGAATTTTATCAAAAGATGACAAGTGTCACCTCAGAATTATTTCCCAAGAAGCTAAAAAACCTCTTTCTACTCTCTCTATTTAACTGCATATCAAATATTTAATCATTTTGGCCTCCAAAAGCACAAAATATCTCAAATATTTGATGGAAATCAGAACTGATTGCAAAAGATGAAGAATTTTGAGAAATTCCATCGAAATCAAGCAAATTACAAAATACTTGCAGTAAAACACATCATTATGCATCAAATTTTGAACAAACTGAGCCAAGAAAGCATATCAAATGCATCCCAACTGAATTATGTAATTGCGTTGATGAAATTATTGCCTAGAACTGAGCATCCTACTAAAAGCACAAAATACCATGTAGTGTGCACTAGTGACCATCTGTGTTAAAACTAGCTCCAAAAATGGATAGGTTATTCCATCCAGGTTCCATCGGTATGCTATACTACATATTTTGCATTGAAATCTTGCCCCTAAGACTAATTTGAAATTCTCACTCCTAGACAATGAAAGAGCATAAGATTGAAATTTTTTAAAAATCTATATAGTTGAGCTATATGAAACTTTAAAACTCATTTAAATTTTTCAAATTTGAAAATTTTGGTGAGTTCAAATTAGAAAAATCTGATTTTAAACTTTATTTTGTCCCTTTCCATTTTCCTCCAATCATCTAGTACCAAGTGTCCACCTCTAATTCACTAGGCCCTAGATCCACCATGCATTTGAAATATCTTAATCTTCCCCTATCATATGATCTTAAGACTTAACTCTTACCTGCCCGATGACATGACCAAGAAAATTTTGTAATATCTCATGACTAAAACTCTTGTTTTAAGACCATATGACATGGGCACCATCGTATCATCTCCCACACTGAAAATCATCTTTACAATCTTACAAAATTTTGTAAGATTGTGGAGCTTCAAATTTTGCTTCACGACCTTACGATAAGCTCAAATTTCACAATATCTTAACATTGAAATTTTTGCCCTTTGACCATATGATAAACTTCAAATTTCAGAGCATCATAGACATTTTAAAATTACCTTGCAATCCTATAATGTAAAGGTAATCCATCGTAACATCATGGCTTTTCAATTTGAACTTCACAACCTCACAACAAGGGCTTTATTGTAACATTATGTGGAATTCTAACATCGGAGCATTTGAGAATCCTTCTATGATCCTACAAGAATCATAGGATTGCAAGCCTCTAAATTTGAGATCCTGATCCATTAACCTCAATGTAACATTAGAAACCATAATCTTTCATCACCTAATCTCACAACAGAGTTCTTTCTCTCTAATCTTAGAATTCCTTCGTAGCATTGTAACACCCACTAATTCATCCTATGATCTTACAATTTTTTTTAAGATCATAGAACTTACAGAGTCATTTCCCAACCTTCAGACAAGACTCTGGAATGTGCCACATGGTACTCCTCAACTTTCAATCTCTAATCACATGACAAAGGCCATTGTAGCATCAAATCACCATGCATCTTTGGTTACAATCTTATGGAAAAGTCCACTTCTCCAATCTCCTGATTGGTCATAACATCAGACACCCCTCTCTTTGCATCCCAATCCTTTGATGATCTTGTAACATCATGGATGCTTGATTCCACCATCCCAATCTCATGACATCATGTGCTTATCATGATATAGCACACCTAATTTTTGACCTTCTTGACCTTATGCCTGGGGTCCCATCATAGCATCTTAATACCTTGTTTTTGACCTTCTAATCCTATGACATTGACAATTTCATAGCATCATGCACCTCAGAGTAAGCCTCCCTAATTTCATTATATGTTCGTAATATTGTCAAAGCCCTTTCAAAGTTGATCCCTAACCACATGGCATGGTCGTAACATCACTCAGGTGTAAAATTGGAGGTCTTTCCCTCTCCTCTTTGCAAACTCATGATGAGCATATGGAATATTGCCACATGTCCTCCATCTTCTACATTGCTTGTCAAAACTTGTTGAGTCTACCACTAGCTTGGCTGAATGGGCCCCACATAGACTTGCTATGTCTATCACAAAGAAACATGTCTTTTTAAGACAAATTACAATTGCGTGTTTGGGTATTTAAAATGGTAAGAAATATCCCTTGTCTCCAATGTGGAATAAAATGTATTACACATGGTCTCCATTTATGCTATGGTCTTCCTCTCTGTTGTGGTCTTCCTGCAAAAATGTGGATTGCTGCTTTGGGTGTGAATGACTCTCCTTTGATTTGTAGTAATGCATCTGCCCTATATCTATGGACATACCCCTCCTCTTTGCCAGAGATATACCTCAAAACATGGGTGCTCTCTCACTTGTATGTCATTTCTATCTAGTGTAATTCTCTTGTCTTCACCAATTACAACCTAAGAAACTTCAATCCATACATAATTTCATCCATCTGATGTAATCAATTGGGTACTCAAGAAAGAAAATGCATTTATAGGCCTTGATTTTTTCAAAATTTTCAATACGTGATTAAAAATTGACCTTGCAATTTCTAGTCCCAACAGTGGCTCTATCTAGGGATGCATGTCCCTTGTGGGCATGGAAAGAATTCAGATCTCTAGATGAAGCAGACTAGACACTTGACTTCTCTTGAACAAATTTATTGAAAGCAAGAAACAACTACTCCTACTTTGTACAAATGATGGTCTAGGGCCACCAAAAAGTTTTCAAAACTCCTTACCTTTGTCATACACCTGATTCTCATTATCATCTTCTTGAGGTAAACTAAAACTTTCATTTACATCACTTTCACCACATACATTAGATCTTCTCATTAGCCTATTAGGTGAAACAAAATCATTCTCATAGTGCATATAAAAACTTGAATTACTTTATTCATCTTGCTCACTATGAAAATATGAATCAATGTGATCATACCAATTGACATCAAACCGAAATTTATCATCACTCATTGACTGATGGACACCTTCAACTGAAAACACAAAAGTTTGGTACTCTACTCCATGCAAAAAGTTATATAAATCAAGTTGTAACTCATCTTGTGCATCCAGATATGAAGAAAATGTAAAATCTGATTTCTCCTGATTTCTAATATCAGTATTCCATAAATTATACTAAACACTCACTACAACCTCTTCAAACTCAAACAACTAATTAGATACCAAATCACAAGAATCATCGTGAAATTGCATGTTCACAATATGCTGATCCGTATCAATGTTTTCTTCAAATCACTCATTAGAGTAAACCATTTCATTACTATTACTTTCCTAAGCACATGAACAATCTGAATACATCTCAACCTCATGAAAACAAGAAGAAAATGAACTAGAAATAGACATTATCTCGACTTCTCTCTTCTCAACATAAAAGTCATCATGTGTATTGATGTATGAACTACCATCACATACACCTCCAAAACTTGATAGAGCATATTCTGAAACTATATCTTCTTCAACATCAAATTTAGGGAAAATGACTTCATCATATGAAAATGAAAAACATGGCAAAGCACAAGCATCCTTGGATAAGTTAGCATACCTTTCAAAATCATGAGCCAACAAATATAAAATCTCATCAACATTTAACGAGAATTCATTCCTAGTTTCTTCTCCTTGGCTGTAATTATTATCTAGATGGCTTGGAACATTTACAATAGTAGACTTATTGGTAACATATTATAAAAAATTAGAACTCTAATCATCACATACATCCTCCTCCTTAGATAATACCTCAACAATCAATATCTTAGCACATTCACATTTATCACTAGAATAAAAACTCTTAATGTTGTTACACTTTTCCTTTTCTTTACAATCATCATCATAGAAAGATGATTCCACATTATTCCTATCATCAAACTACTAATTACTATCCTCTAATTCATAAAACTAAGACTTGTCATCTTCAATATCATTTTCTAGGAATTTATTGCATTCAATATCATTAGATTCATTAGCATTTAAAGCACCTTCAATCTCTGTGACAAAATCTTGGATTTCAATAATCTTTTTTAACCTTGACTTTACTGACCAATCAATTGAATATGGCATAAAAACTTCTAAGAGTACCATTGGCCATGAAGACTCCTTAGGTCTGAAAGACTCCTCAAGATTCATAACTACTGATTTAAATTTCATGTAAATTTGAAATCCACTAAGACCCTTCATATCACCAATTTTATTTCTTATCATTATGATGGTCTTATTATGAATCTTTCTTTTCAGCCTAGCAATATTTACATGAACACCTCCAAGAGTTGGCACATCTTTTTCAAACCTAGATTTTGAGTCCATCTTATAAAGTATGAAACTCCTACCTCTATTTTCTTAGTGCTGAAACCACTAGATAGAGGAAACCATTTTTTTCACTCAACTTTCATGAAGGACAAATACATTAAAATTGTAAAAGCCTTTATGTGTTGCTGCATGAAACCTCTGATCTGCTGATTGGCACTGTGTAAACATGAAATCCTTCACACCATATATGAAATAATATGTAGAGCCCCCATCTCCTTTAAGAGGAAAATGAAATCACATCAATGATTCACCCTTTGAGATCAACTACTTTAGTAGATACAAACAACCACATAAACTATAAATCAAGAAACCTATACTTCCTCTTTCCAAACAAACTAGATTTGACCACAAATACTGAAAGCCTCTAATATTAAAATAAACCATGCTCTAGCACAAATATTTAGATAGAGTCGCCACTCACACTTAGTGAGAAATGATTTGAAACAATTTACCACTTGTAAATTCTGAACTAGACTTTCAATATGGAAAAACTTGTAGATCACTAACAACTTGAAAATAGAATACAGTTCATAATTCAATTCTTGACTCTGAAACTTCCTCAGCAGTAGATGCAAAAATTAAAATAATTGAGGATAGACTTATAACAGTCATAGAACACAATTTACATCCAATTCTCACAATATATTGTTGTCCATGAATAAAACTTAACTGAGGTGCATGATATTTTGAATAAGAAGACTTGAAAATACATTAGATAACTTACTGCTACAACTCTTTTATGCACTTCTTCTATTGCATTGAATATTTTCTTTTAAATTCTCAAGGTTTGTCTATGATTTAGATTCAATACAATTCTACTGCAAAGTCACTATTTTTTTTGGCTACTCAGATGGACAAAACCATACTGAAAAATAGGACTGAAGTATTTAATTCACACTAGAGATTCTTGTCCTTTAAAAAAAATGTATTGCCATCTTATCTCCCCAGTAGAGTCGCAATCTTGTTGGCTCCTAATTTAACATTTTTTAAAATAACCAAGAAACTAGACTAATGCATCTAAGGCTAGCAAATTCTTATGATAGATGCACTTGACTACAATCTTGGGCAACCTATAAGGCATAGCTCCTTCACTTTAGGCTTTGCAAGACCTAGGCTGGTTAACCTTGAGATTTTGATATATGGTAACAGTGTAACTAAAACATAAATCTAAATTGAATAATAGTATATGAAACCCTTTTGTCTTCTTATACTTATGCAATAACATAGGAACAAAATAGCTACAAATCATAACCTATGAACTCATAAGCTAAGTGAGGGTTAATTCTTTTCAACCCACTACACAATGTAAAGAACTAAATTTATTTGATTAATATGATTTGTGCAAATAACTTTCACCTTAGCCTACATCTAATTTAGTGATTAGTGCCTTATCTATTGAAACATAGAGTCATTACTAGTAGGATGACCTAAATTGATTGCATCACAATTAAGTTTTTTAATTGAAATCCCGAAATTCCACTCTTATGAAATATCTCGTCCATACACCTAGAAACCCTATAAGAACATTGAAGCATTTACTTAACTCCTTGAGTCAAAAGCAACAATAGATCTGATAGTCAACTCATCCAAACTAACTTGAATTGAATGAACCTTATTCTCTCAACTACAAAGTTAATAGCATATGAAGAATCAGGAGACAAAATAAGAAAACCTAGATAATTCATTGTAAATCTCGTCTTATATTCATCCTTGGAAAGACTGAATACATAAATTGGTAACACTAAATGAAACTCAAAATACTTCACATGATCTAGCATCAATTTCCATTTATCTAAAAATAACAAGACATGAAATGAAAATGAAATTTGCATAAGAGTTGCTATGTGGCCTTCACTTCTAGAGCTCAGCTCAATAGACAAGAACCCAAACCATCAACAACAATGGTTTCAAAGTGAAAACTGGAACCCTACTGGTATCACAAAGAAAACTAGCAACAACTACTAAGAGAAAGAAAAAGAATGATAAAGGAGGAAAGAGATCCCAGATTTTATCAAAAGATGACAAGTGTCCCCTCAAAATTCTTTGCCAAAAAGCTAAAAACCTCTCTCTACCCTCTCTCTGTAACTACATATCAAATCTTTAATCATTTTGGCCTCAAAAAGTACAAAATATCTAAGATATTTGATGAAAATCATAACTGATTGCAAAAGAAAAAGAATTTTGAGAATTTCCATCAACATCAAGCAAATTGTGAAATATTTTTAGTAAAACAAATCATTATGCATCAAATTTTGAACAAACTAAGCCAACAAAGCATATCAAATGCATTCCAACTCAATTTTATAACTGCATTGATGAAATTACTGCTTGGAATTGAGCATCCTATTGAAAACACAAAACCCCATCTAGCATGTACTGGCGACCATTTGTGTTAAAACTAGCTCCAAAAATGGATAGCTTATTCCTTCTCAATTCCAATGGTATACTACACTACATATTTTGCATTTAAATCATGACCCTAAGACTAATTTGAAATTCTGGCTCTCAGACCATGAAAGAGCATAAGATTGATTTTAAAAAAAAATCTATATAGTTGAACTATATAAACTTTAAAACTCATTAAAAATTTTCAACTTTGAAATTTCTGGTGTGTTCAGATTAGGAAAATTTGATTTAAAACTTTATTTTGTCCCTTTCCATTTGCTCCCGATCATTCAGTGCCAAGTGTCCACCTCTGATTTGTCAAGCCCCACATCCACCATGCATTTGAAATATCTTAATCTTCCCCTATTGTATGATCCTAAGAATTAACTCTTACCTACTTGATCACATGACAAGGAAAATTTCATAATATCTCATGGCTAAAACTCTTATTTTACGACCCTACAACATGGGCCCATCGTATCATCTCCTACACTGAAAATCATCTTTACGATCTTACAAAATCTTGTAAGATTTTGGAGCTTCAAATTTTTCTTCATGACCTTATGATAAGCTCAAATTTCATAATATCTTCCCATTGAATTTTTTCCCTCTAACCATACAAAAAACTTCACATTTTGGAGCATTGTAGACATTCTAAAATTACCTTGCAATCCTATGATGTCAAGTAATCCATTGTAACATCGGGCCTTTTCAATTTGAAGTTCATGACCTCACCATAAGGGCTTCATTGTAACATTATTTTGAATCGTAACATAAGAGGATTTGAGAATCCTTCTATGATGCCATTAGAATCATAGGATTGTAAGCCTCTAAATTTGAGATCCCAATCCCCCCTGACCTCAAGATAACATTAGAAACCATAATCTTTCCTCACCTAATCTCACAATAGAGATCTTTCTCTTTGATCTTAGAATTCCTTCATAGCATCATAAGACACACTAATTCATCCTTTGATCTTACAAAACTTTGCAAGATTGTAGCACTTCCACAGTCATTTCTTGACCTCCTGACAAGACTTCAGAATGTGCCATGTGACACTCCTCAACTTTCAATCTCTGATCATATGAAAAAGGCCATCGTAGCATCATATCACCATACATATTTGGTTATGATCTCATGGAAAAGTCCACTTCTTTGATCTCCTAACTTGTCATAACATTGGACGTCCCCTTTCTTCATGTCCCGATCCTTTGATGATCTCATAACATCATTGATCCTTGATTCCACCATCTTGCTCTCGCGGCATCGTAGGCCTATCATGATATCACACACCTTATTTTTGACCTTGTTGACCTTACACCTGGGGTCCCATCATGGCATGTTAATGCCTTGTTTTGACCTTCTAATCGTATGACATTTTCAGTTTCATAGCATCATGCACGTCAAATTGAGCCTCCCCAATTTCATGATATGATCATAATATCAGAGCCCTTTCAAAGCTGGTCCTCAACCACACAACATGGTCATAACATCACTTGGGTGTAACATTAGAGGAATTTCCCTCTCCTCTATGTGAACTCATGACGAGCTTATGGAATGTTGGCACATGTCTTCCATCTTCTGTATTGCTCATCAAAACTTGTTGACTTTGCCACCAGCTTGGCTAAATGGGCCCACATAGACTTGTTGCGCCTATCACAAAGAAATGTGTCTTTTGAAGACAACTTATAATTGTGTGTTTGGGAATTTAAAATAGTAACAACTCTCCCTCACCCTAATGTGGGATAAAATGTACCTGCACATGGTTTCCATTTATGCTATGGCCTTCCTCTCTATTGTGGTCTTCCTACAAAAATGTGGATTGTTTCCTTGGGCGTGAATGACTCTCCTTTGACCTATAGTAATGCATTGGCCCTATATCCATGGACATGCCCTTCCTCTTTGCATGGGATATAGCTCAAAACATGGGTGCTCTCTCACTTGTATGTCATTTCCAGCCAGGGGGATTCTCTTGTGTATACCAATTGTAACCTGAGCAACTTCAATCCATACATAATTTCAACCATTTGATGTAATTAGTTGGGAACTCAAGCAAGAAAATGTATTTATAGGCTTGGTTTTTTCAAAATTTTCTATACACGACTGAAAATTGACCATACAATTTTTAGTCCCAATAATGTTAAGGTTAGATGTGTCTTGATAGATGGAGGACCAGGGTTGAATATTTGCATACTTCAAGTTGTCAAGGGTTTGGGTTATTCTGAGGATGATGTCGATCCCTCTCAAAGAATCACAATAAAATCCTATGATAATGGTGAATGCTTCTCTATGGGGGTCATCATCTTACCTATCAAATTTAGTCCAACTACTAAGAACACTTTATTCTAGGTCCTAGATATAGAAATGAACTACAAGATGGTACTAGGATGCCCTTGGATCCATTCCATACAAGTGGTACCATCTACATATCATCAATGTCTAAAATATTACTATGAAAATGTGGAGGTTACCATCCCTGGTGATCCAGATCCTTTCCATTTTTGTGCTAATCTGAGAGATGCTACTACATACCAAGTCGTAACAAATAATGAAGCACAACCCATAGATTCCTTTAAGTATGTAGATGATGATATACTCCTTAGTAAGGCCAAGGGAAAGCTGAAGATTGAAGACCATGGATGTGGGGAATACTTTATGTCTCAAGTATTCCACATTAGGGAGTCACCACTTTCTCATCAGTCTTATGGTAAATAACAACTATTTCAAGCACAACATTTAGAGATCAGTACACAAAATACATTGAGAATACTTCTGTATGCATTGAGAAAACAAAAGTAAAACACAAACCCACTTTGGTATCTCCTAGCAAGTATGGACTTGGGTTTACTATCATGTAGAAATAAGGCTATGATGGCTACAGTGGTCTTGGATGTCAAAAACAAGGAATACTTGAACCTATCACTACAAAAGGATGACCTCCTAGTTTGGGGCTTGGATTCAAACCATTATGAATAGGTCCTCCTAGTGCTACAATACCTATGTGTAAGATTGTGGATGTTTTGAAGGATGAAAAGGCATATGAGGATACCTCACCTAAAGTCAACAATCCTCTAGCTTATAAAAATGAACCCAATTATACTACTAAATTAGATACCCATATCTATACTTTTAACTAAAGCCCATTCAGCACTAATGATGACATCCCCTCAAGTTATCCTTAACTGTTGGATTGGGACCAACATGAACCACCAATTTTTGATTGATTTGAAAATGATGACGCTCTTGCAACAAACTTTGAAATCTATGAAAGCATTAAAATTGGTGATCATAAAGAAGAAATTTCTTCTAAAGTGAACACATTGGCATATTTTGGGGTGCCAAATCCACCTTCTAGTTACAAAGAAAAAAGAGAAAAAAATGACAAAAGTAGGTCAACTGGTGAAAACTAAAAGGAACTATTAGATCATGAAAAATCAAAAGCTAAGTAGCTCCCAAAGATACAAGGTAAATTAGTTGATGCCATGAATATCAGTTTTCTAGTGTTCAACATGCCACAAAGTCAACTTGAGCTCTCTTGATCAGCCTTGATGTGAAAGGTCATTGGTTTGAATCCTCCCAATCCTTCCCTATATCTAATAGTTTATCCCCCAATATTACTACCTAACTTGTTTGATAACAAAAACACAACCTATATCCACCAAGCCTTTGAACATGTCATCATCAATGACATCCCATATAGACAATCCTCTGACCCATTTATCCTTAGATGCCTTAATTCACAAGAGGTAGACAATGTCTTACATATGCTATAGATGACATATCTTGAGGTCTTTCCAGTGCTTTTATCCAAGCTATAGACATGGAATGACTCTAGTCTAGTTATGGTTAGTTGTGGATCCAGAGATTATCAGCTAGTAGCACCAAAAATAGATCTCTTCCAAATAGTTGTTAGTAACATTTATGATTCTATCTAAAAGTTCTAAAAATATCAAAAAAATAGCAAAAAGTCCTACAAAAATATCAAAAAAATAGCAAAAAGTCATGAAAAAAGACAAAAATGAAAAAAAAAAGTGAAAAAATTCATGAAAAAATGGGTGCCTTGATGTAAAAGCTAGCAAATAGGCATCTTGGCACAAAAATTTGAGTCAAGAGAATTTTTTTTTCCAAAAGTGAAAACCTAGCAAACAAGCACTTTGAGCAAGTACAATTGTGAAAACTTGGAAAAAAGGTGCCATGTGTAATCAGTTGTTGCTCCTCCATCCATCGAGATTCCATCTAGTTTTCTCCCCCCTTTTATCATTCCCTAATCCTATCCTTTGTATTGAAAGACATCCCTACTCCTTGATCAAGTTATCTTACCTAAAGTATCACTAGTCTATACATGCTCTATGATTAGCCTTTGTACATAGTTTCCATCTTTTCTGGGGGCATATTACCTACATGGTGCATGAGTTTTAACTTGAACTAGGGGCTTATCCCTAGGCACTTTTTATCCATTAGACATATTGCATAACAGATTGAAGCTAACACTTTTATATGCTTTTACAATCCTAAAAAAATCCTAAAAATTCATATACAATCCTAAAAAAATTCTAAAAACCATAAAATGTCCTGAAAAAATTCACTAAAAATCATATACTGTCCTAAAAAAATCACTAAAAATCACAAAATGTCCTAAAATAATCATTAAAAATTTTTAAGTGTCTTGAAAAAATCTCTAAAAATCATAAAACATCCTTAACTAAATCCTAAAAATCATAAAACATCCTTAACTAAATCCTAAAAATCATAAAATGTCTTGATGAAGCCAATCACACAAAAACATCAAATATCCTTAAAAACTGTAAAAATCATAAGACCCATCAAAAATTTGTAATAAACCATTTACATAATCACCCATTTTGCATAAACACTCACACTTTGTAGACTGAAACTCAAAGCACTACATTTCCATGGCAATCACACTATCTGACAACATGAAGCAATCATCAATCCAATGTGTCACTATGAACCTATCAACTAAATCAACATCCAGAACTATCACATGATCAAACTATCAAACACTATCTAAAGACCTCCAACACTAAAAAGCAAGTAATAATGGACAAGAATAGCTGTTGGTTCATGTTTTTTAGTGACTAATTTTTTTTTGCTTTGTTTTTCTTTGACCATGATCCTATCTTGATGATATAAACTAATCTATGAGAGTGGTTAGGATGGTTCATGGTCATCTTTTATTTTTTGTCTATTAAAACATACCTTTGAGAGTCTGGTGTATGTATATATGCCTTAGGAAGGAAAATGTCATTTTTTGTCTCCATTGTGCTTGTTTACACAAAAGGTTTGCATTTTGCACTCTATCCCTTTATGCCATGATGCATTTCATTCTATTTTCCATATCAAAATAAAGCTTCATTTTACATATAGTGCACTTTGCAAAATAAAAAGCCTTCCCATCATACAAAAAATTCCTCATCTCATCTTCTCCATATTATGTGTCTTGTTCATCTTCTATCTTGCATCTCACTATCGACAAATTGACCTACCATATGTATATCTTAGTCAATTTCTTGAGGGGGAATCTATATACATCATTCCTATTGGGGCATGTTTTTATGACATTCTCATTAGTTTTCTTTGACACAACACTCTAAATCACATTGTATCAAAAAGGGGCAAAATGTAGATGCTCAAAAATTGGTTTGCATCTAGGGTTTGATCAAAATGAAGCTCCATTTGACATATAGCACACTCTTTGAAAGAAATAGTCTTCACCTCATTTTAATTATTCCTCATCTCATCTCTTTGGGGTCATTTCATTCATATCTTCATTCATGATCATGACCATGTGTTCTGATACACCAAATCATCTTCATCTTGCATTCCTATGTTCTTGGATAATCCTACATTGTCTATCAACTTTCTAGGACTTTCCACCTAGTCTAGTCTTAGGTTGACCTTTGTTTGGCCAATTTTGACCAAATGTGACCATGTTTGACTAATTTTACCCATGTTATGACCTCTTTCTATCATTTTGGACATGCATGCAAAGTTTGAGGTAATTTTGAGTCCAGTGGAGTTGATTTTGGCTCCCAGACCCTTTTGGGGAACAATCTGCACATTTGGGGCACACTTGGGCTTCCTAGGTGCACCATGGGTGCACTTGGTACTATCGTAGTGAACATGGACTTACCAAGTGCATGCTGGGTGCACTTGGGGGCATTTTGGGTGCACTTGGGGTAGTAAGATGCCTAGAACTACTCCTGTAACCACTATGTTGCACTCTTGAGGCCATAATTTTTGTGTTTCAACTCTAATTTATGAACCATCAGTTGTGTTGGATTCATATATTCGTTGTGAAAAAATTGAGATATCATTTTTGTTATTTGGTCACTATCTTTAGTGGTAAGCCTTGAAAATACTCTTGGGCCCCTCAATCAAAATCACTTTTCATACTAATTCATCCCATTTTCTCATTCCACTAACTTTGATCTTTTGACCAAGTTGATTGTATCTCAATAGTGTTTGTCATCATTCATATGCACTTTTACATCAATTTCACATCATTTTGGAACCATCTAAACATCATCATAAATCATATGATATAGACTTGATATCATATCAAACTAACTCAAAACCATTCCAAATCAACCTAGAATCACCCAAAATTAGTCTTAGTCAACTTGGAACATGTCAAACATCACAAATCTATCATCATTTGTCTAGTCATAGGCATTTTTGTGGATTTCAACCAATCCTGATCAACCAATCAACCAATCTTGATCCTATAGCATTTACAATATCAGTTAAATGTTATGTATCTTTAATTCATGTCATGTGTCCTTAGCATGCTATCAATTTCAATCAACTGATCAATTTAACCATGGCTTTGGTCTATCCATCATCATCCTAGTCATTCTCCATTATTGGCACATTTCATTAAAGGATACTATTGCACTTATTTAATTAAATTGGCCAATCATCCACTAACTCTCTCTATAGGATTAAATAACCCATAATTTAATCCTGTATCATTTCACTAATTATTCTTCTTGATTGACATCCTCAATTAATTGATATTTTATTAATTAATTGGTTCATCATTCGCAAACCATGAAAATTCTCAATTTCCTAAGTCATATTTTCCACCATTAATTCTACTTTTTACTAATTTCTATTTTGTGGAATAAAGGATTTTTAATTCAAATATTCCCTAAAATATTGACATCATCATGACACATGGGTGTGACACCTCGTGGATTCTCCTTTGATACTTGGCTAAGGTATGTCATAATTCAATATTCTTATTCTCTTACACACATCCATATTTCACTTCCATTGTCATAGATTCTGTTCCATCTTTAGCCAAGTTTGACTTGCAAGCATCATACAATCTAACATTTGGCATCTTGTGTCATATGTATTAGGGATTCTCCAAGCAATCTCTTGCCAAGTTGCATATCCAAGGTGACAATTGTAATGCTCTCATCCTCTGTATTGATTATAAAATGAGCATTCTTTCTCTCATTTCCAATCCCTTAGTCTTGAATCCTTGAGTCCCTAGGTTTTAGTCTTTTGCTCTAGCTCTCATACTAAAAGTCACATCTTCTAGTATTCTCATAGCATTATCACCATCTTAGGCTTTTGCTTCAAAATTGTGTGCACTATAGGAAATTTGGAGCTACATCATATGGAGAAGAAAGAAGGACATGGGAGCTACAAATGAAAGAGGAAGTTTTAACTTTTTTTTCTTCTTTTATTCATTTGGCTTTCATGGTAGACTAGAATGTGTCAATGTACATTTATTGGGTTTGTGATTTGCTCATAATATGTTAGACATTATCCCATTTTCTAGTCCTACAATAGTAACCTTTCCTTTCTTCTTTACTAGCTCTTCTTCTTCTAATTTTTCTTCATCTTTTGCATCATCTTCTTCAATTTCATCTACTTTTCCTTCTATTAATAGAAGAGTAGATCTGGTTTGTTTCAAGTTTGCTTTTCAATTTTGTTGATTGCCTGAGGGTGTTTTATTTCTAATTCAATTCTAGCCTTTGCTTCCACATATGTTCCAAAATATTTATCCTTAGGATCAATAGGTTCATT
Organism: Cupressus sempervirens; assembly: GCA_028749045.1. NCBI lineage: Eukaryota > Viridiplantae > Streptophyta > Pinopsida > Cupressales > Cupressaceae > Cupressus > Cupressus sempervirens. Next base: position 835,800,550 of record CM053787.1, on the reverse strand, counting down.
TAACAATGCTTTAATTATGTCCTTGGTTTCATCAATATTGACCTCATAACCTAGAGGTTTGACCCATACAATTCTTGGTTTGACTACTTGTATGTACACTTTATCATAATCAACCATAGAAAAATGTCATCCTTGTAGTCTTAACAAGTTGCTTAGGTATCCTAAATCTGTTATTCATCTTGTCCTTAAATGCATCAAAATAGTATTTCATGATACTAACATAGTTTTCTCCCATTTCTACTATATACTCATTGACTTGGTAAGGAAAAGGTACATCTTTTCTCCATATAACTATTCTTGTTGATGGGAAGAACTTTTGCACAAAGAAAAATAAATAGGTTAAGAGTGAATTGAAGTTACAAGGGTTATTCTTTGAAGTTATGATGCTTATCATATTTTTTTTGAACTGATTCAACATCAACCTGATAAGGTCAAATGACATGTTGTTCTTGACCACTTTGGATACAAGATCCACTGCTTCACATGATACACTATTTAGTCAAATAGAGCTGTATATCTTATGTGAAATTACATGTATTCTATATTTCAACTCCATATCACTAACACAACTGATCTTCATACCCCTTCCATCCCATTTAGCAAGGGTTTTCTTCTCTAGTTCCACCCAACTTTGGGTTTTGGTGGTTTTAGCTTTTTCCAACATTGGAAGTGGTGTGATCTGATGGATTATTTGCTTTGTTATCAAAATAGGTTGCTCCAACCATAACTATTTTTTATTCACATCACTGAGGATAAATCTTATCCACTTAATCTAAAAATCTCATGGCATACATGGAATGTGAGTCAAGCCCTTCACTTCTAGGTGTTGATGCTCTAGCTTTAACATGCCATTCACACAAAATTTTTCCAATGACTCATCCATTTCTAGGGTTCTTATGTCTTATATAGAACATCAAAAAGGTGAACGAATATCATTTATCAATAGTACCTTTGATGGAATCTAATCTTGCGCTCTAGTGGGATCAAGAGTTTCCATAATAGTTGGACTAAGCTTGAAATTTGGTGCTTCGCATTTGATGCCTTGAACCAACATTTCTAATCCTTTATTTGTCTTGCTACTAGAGGATGCCATCACTCAATAGAGTTTTAGAAAATACAGAAATATTTAACAATAATTTGCACAGATTGTTTAGATGCACTAAAATCACTTTGAACAAATAGCTCTAGAAAATTCATAGTGACAAATGAACTCAATTTTTCCTTTTTTATCAAATTTTTCCTTTAAATAACCATAAATTCCTTGTATGATCATTTTCTCAATGCAAAAATATCTTCCACTTAGCTTGCATTGATTTCTCAGGAGAGTCATGCATGACTCGATGTCCACACAACAATTTACTAACTCCTAACCCTGCTTAGTAATGACTAGGATTTTCTATGATACGCGGTGATCCCTTTGCATCTTGAATGTTGATATTGATCTTTCCATTTTGTTAACTAGAATTGATGTAAGATGTTTGCTTCAGAATTCTAGTTCTAACTCCTTGTGGGAGATCAAGTGGAAATGCTTGAGTCACCCAATTCTTGAGTGACATGTGCTTCATTTCTTGGACTTGCATTTTAGAAGATTTCATAATCCATTGTTGTCTCATCTACCTTTTGAAGTTATCATCTTTTTCCTTCTTTTCATCTTCAATTCTTCCAATATGAATAGAGTTCTTAGCAAGATGTCCAAGTTTTGTACAAATAAAACATCTTTTATTAGTGTCTCTTGTCCTCATGTGATGTTTTATAGAATTTATTCCAATGTGTCCAAATTTTGAATAGTAATGACATCTGCACCAAGTGTTGTAGTCCTAACCAAATATAGCTTTTACAATCTGTTCTACTAGATTCAATATCTTAGGTTTGCATTTAGAAGATTTGAGCCCATGCTTCGTACATTTGTGACATTTGCCTTCAAATTTAGGTTTCTCTTTGCATTCATTAGCTCTATGACTACGCTGATTACAATTGTAGCATTTTCCATTTAATTTAGCTTTTCCATTGCTCCAACATTTGTTTGATGTATGACCTATCTTACCACATTAACTACAAGTAGGTCTTTGATTCTTTTGAGCTCCTTGCTTGGATGATTCATCTTCTTCTATATATCCAATTCCTACTTTTCTTTTCTATCTATAATGGATTTCTCTTTTAGTATTTAGATCATTCTACAATCTTTCATTCTCTAGTCTTAGATTCATTATTTCTTCATTTTCATTGGTAAGATGGTCAATGAAGTCTTCCCATTGAAGGGATAAATGCTGAGTTTCTTTGTTCTTTCCTTCTATCTCTTCTTTTATCTTGTTTTTCTCTTCCATGACTTCAAAAAATCTTACTAACTGAATTTGTTGCTCTATTTTCAGATTTCTAACTTCTTCTTGAAGGTTACCATTCTTTTCTAATAGTTCTCAGATTGCTTCATTGACTTGATTTAAATTAATTTCTAAATGGATTTCTTCAATTCTTTCTTGAATGTAGAGTTTGTCATTCATCTGAATTGCAAGATCTCTTATTCTTTTTAAGGATTGAGAGAGTTGCTCCTTTTCTTTCTTATGTTGCTCAATAGATAATTCCAAATCTAGCTTTTCATTGCCAATAGCCTTATCAAGTTTGAATACCTTATAGCTTTTGATCTTTGTTTAAGCTATTAAATTTTTTTTTAGAATTAAAAAGCTCTAATACCAATTGTTGGAGATATATATGATAGGCTAAGTTACTAAGAGGGGAGGGGTGAATCATTAACGAATAAAACTTAATCTTTATTTATCAATTAATACTTCATGCATATTCTGATCTAATTGCATGCATGAAAAACTAAAAGTTTTAAAAAAATCATAACACTTTGACAAAAAATATGGGGACACATAAATCTTCCAAATAAAAAGTAAACTTAGGGTGTGGATGATATCCAAAAGCTTTAGTGCTACAATATAAATTTGGCCTTTAAAGGCTTACAATAATCACTTTTGATGATCTACCCTGTTAGGAACAATAAAGATTGCTAGGTCCACCCTGCAAAATGATTTACAAACATACAATGAAGTATGCCCTCGGTGATGAAATTTACAAAAGCCTATTAAGTATACCTTGTGAAAGGATTTAACTGTTCCACTTGTTAAGATGAACTAGTGGTTGATCTCTGATTTGCAATGTGATTTGCTAAATGAGATTCATATGAGTGTAATGATCACCTTGCTATAATAGATAAATCTTTGTTGCTCCTTATACTTTTGTAGCCTTTTACTTTCCATTTTTTCTCTTCTATTCTTGTTACATTGTTTTATTTCATACCTTTGGATGTGACACAATACCTTACATCTATACCAATGTAAATTACATGTCTATAAAGTCAAACACAATACAAGTTTACAAAAAATACACAAAGTTGGGCCAACAATAGGAACTTGGGTTCTAAAGACAAACTTAGTGAGGTTCTGATACTTGACATCCATTATCAATACTCAACATCATCATGCACTTAGTAGATGTAGAAGCTTGGTCCATACTGATCACTTCCAAGTAGTCTACGCTAGTGACTTGGTGAATACTATGAAACTTGACATATAAACTTAATCACTTGAGTCACACAACATAGCTCAGTCAATTCTATTACTATGAGCTCAGCATAAACTAAATCACTTGGTTGACACTATGTGGCTCGATCAATACTAGATTAAAATCGCTGAAACTATGAACTTGATAACCACTGTAGAAATCAGTTTGCACTGAGAAAATCACTAAATTCTAAGAAGCTTGGTTTACACTGATAATCACCAACCTAGTAGAAATTGCTTGGTGTAAACTGAATAATGTTCCTTGAACTCAATAGCAACTATATAACTTGGTAGAGTCTAAATTACTTGATTAACATGATTAACTATATAATAAGCTCAGTAGCTAATATTTATCTGAATAAGTGTGTGTATCACTAATAAACAAACTTGACTAAGATGTCAACAATTTCTATTATCAAAATTGAATTAATGTTAATGAATTTTTACAATGAGAGATCATCCTTATAAAGGAAATCAAAACCCTAAATAGGTTAAACCTAGGTTGCATCATAACAATTAACAAAAGAATAAATTACTAGGTGTTTAAGAATTAACTTAAGCAAACTAGAGTTAGTTAGAAAATATCTAATTACTCTAACACCTCCCCTTAAGATAAACTTAAGGAGTAGTTTAAAACCTATAAATTACTATAGAAAGTAGAATTTAGGTCTTGACAACAAGACCTAATGAGGTACCCAAGCACAACCAAATCTTTGAAAAGAGAATAAATAAAGAAAACTACATTGAAAAAACCCTACTCTAAAAAGAGATGGAAAACATGCTAAAAAGAAATTAGTAAGGGATTGAAAGCCTTTAAACTAGGCAATGTCCTAGAAGATAGGAATAAAAGGTGATAATTGAGAACACCATTGAAGCATGTAGAAGCTACAAAGCTCTATCAAAACTAACTATTGATATAAAGAATCTCCATTGAAATAGAACCTAACTAGGTAGAGAAGACTATAACCTACATCAAATCAAGAGGTGCACAAAGGAAAATAACTAAAGTCAAAGATACAAATGGCATAAAACACCAAATCCTAAAGAGCTAATCAATTGACCAAGGAATTATGATGAATAATAGAAGAATCCCACCTAATGCAGATAAGGGTGAAGTGATAGACAATAAGAGAAGTGGGCATAAATAAATACATGTCAAGGAGCCACAATAAAGATGCACAAAAGAGTACATATGTGTGTATTGAGGTGATCAATTGACTTAGACATGTCATGAGGCTAATGTCACAAAAGGGACTCTCATTGGACAAAGGAATATGGAAAATCGAGGCAAAACATCAAACCCCCCATGAAACTTTATTGGAGTAGTGCATGTACAATATGACACAAGTTGTTATACCCAAGAATATAGTAATCTACATGAGTGTCCATAGATGACACTACTTGAATCATAAAGGAAAATAAGGAAAAACAACTAAAATGAAAATGTAGATGTAGCATGGCACTTTATCTTAGTGTGTTTGCAAGAATACAAACGATGTCTAATATACATTAGATAATACAAGTCACGATGAATCATTTGAAGCAAGAAAATTGATCCTTAGACTTAAAACAACCAAGACATCCACTAGAAATAAATAAAGGAAAATATTAAATAGAATGTTCCTATAGAAGAATTTGAAAAAACAACTAGCATCACTGGAAAGATCTCAGAAAGGCCTTTCCAATGATATAAAGAACTCCTAAATTAGAGATTAGATGCTCAAGATATGTCTCTTAGAGTGAAAAATTATACCCTTGACTTTGATAGAAGAAAAATACATCAAAAATACATCAAAAATACATCAATACTAAAAGCTAACTATACCATTATGATGGGCTCGGAACCCGCTTTCCAATAATAAATTATTTTTGGAAAATAGAGTCTATATGCTTGAGATGTGAGTAAAGATGCAAAGGTACATCCAAATAAAGCCCAAGAAGATGATATGAACACTAATGTAGTGGTGACAAGGAATAGACATCAGCAATTGACAAGCCTAAATTTAATGCTCAAATGATTGTTGAGGCAAAAAAAGCCATAAGATGATTCCTATTGGAAAAAATACCAATCATTGGAGACAAGATAGAAATGAAAAATCTATTACCGGTAAAAGAGTTGCTACTAGATTAAAAACTAGTGGAAAAATATTCATTATGTTGTCAAAATGTCATAGCTTGACATAAAAGATGTCAAATAGGCATTTTTATTTTTGTTTTTAAAAAAATTGACATGCATTTTAAGTAGAAAAAACAAACTTCTTCCAAAATAATATTGGCATATGCCACATGTGGAAAAAAAGATATAAATTTCCTTGTGTAGGTGGAATACAACCCAAATAGAACAAAAACTATGTGGATAGAGGTGAGACACAACCAAAAAAAAGTGTGGATAATGCATGGAGAGGCTATTGTAATCACACTTTTACAAAGAGCACTTCTAGGATTCTTCACAAATTCGACTATCAATGTGATTTCATTGGCAAATAATAGAGGCATGGCCTTGTTATGAAATATTGATAGTTTTTGTACATGAGTTAATGCCTCACAAGCCATAATCTAGTCCTTTGAATCAAGCCTATCTAACAATGTAGCAAGATGAGCATCCAAAAAATAATCGATGCCTTGGTACCCAAATCACCCTTTAGAGTAATAGATAATATTTCTATAGTAGAAACAACTTGTTATTATAGCTAAAAACTAAATAACAACAAGAATGAATTCTTGAAAGCTATTGATTTGAAAGTGGAACAATGGTGAGGAAAGAGGACCACTAGTGGCATTAGCTAGTGGTTGCAAAGACCAAGTTTATCCAAAGCTATTGGACCAAAACATAACCTCAATAGGAGCAGGAGCTCACAGTTGCATGCATCCTCCAATAGAAAAAATAATCCAATGGATGCCTCTATCCTCCAATCTACAAGGCTACTAATTGGATAAGGTGGATGGATGAGAGAGGTGCCTCCATAAAATAGAAAAAATGCTTAGAGAGCACAAATTGCTAGCAAAATCACACCCTCCAACAATCCCGCCAGAGAACAAGAACATTGCTTCCAAATCATGGGTTCTACGATTGAAACCTATATTTGATACCATGTTGAAGATGATGAATGATCAACCCCCTAGCTCCCAAGAATTACCTGCATGAAAACACCTATTATAGAAAGAGAGAAGCAAAAGCTATGGAAGCTAAAATTACCAGATCCATAGATGAGACAATCTTGATGAGCAAAAATGAGATTGCTATTATCAAAACTAAATGAATCTCAATGAATGTTTACAATAAGATATCATCTTTATAATGGGATAGAAACCCTAAAAAGATTCACCTAGGTTACATCATAATAATTAATAAAAGAATTAATAATTAGATGCCTAAAGTTTAGCTTAAGAAAACTAGAGTTAATTAGAAAATATCTAATTACTCTAACAACATCAAACTCTTTTTTGTTTCCTTCTACAAATAGTCTAGTAGTGTCAATCTCTTTGTATTGTGTTTCATTCAATTGCATGACAAAATCTTTTCTTTTCTTTAATGATTGGTGGAACACACTCCTTGCTTCATTCAATTGATTTAGGATAAGTTGTATTTTAATCTTCTAATTTTCAAAGTTCCTTTCCAATAAGTAGACTCCCATATTTAAGATCTATCCTCTCATGTTATCAAGCTTTCGTTCAAGAGAACCTTTACTCAGATATCAATTGTTGGAATTACTTAATGAAAGAGTCAATTCTAAGAGTGGGGGGGGGGAGAGGGAATCATCACTTCAAAACTTTAACCAAAATATGATCACCACACATCCATCTCAAAATCTAACATGTAAACTGAAGTAACCATCCATGCATGTCATACATAACATAAAGTAAATAACACTTGACACAAGATATTGGTTACCCAAAAACCCTCCAAAGAGAAGGTAAAATTAGGGTGAGGATGACACTCATAAACTTCACTACTGCAATTGTAAAGTGTATCCAATTAATGTTACTATTATTTGATCATAAAATATGGTCTAACCTATGAAAGTTCTTCCCTATTAAAGGCTTACAAAGACTATTAGGTCTAATAAGTAGACTTCCATCTTCAAGAGAAAAACTATTTACTCAACACCCAAAGAGGCTTAGATGTTTGGAACTCATTGTATCTTTAATGTTATAACTCATCTTCTAAATGATTTGACATTCATTATTTACTTGGCACTTGAATCACCATGCATGTATATACATACTCGTCACTAGAGTGACTTGGCACATACTAGTGCTCATCACTAACTAAGTATATTGTTCAATATGAATTGTTTAATAACTGATGCCTGATATGCTTTGATCACTCAGCTTGCATTGATTGCTAAACTTTCTTTGATCATTCAACATACAATCTATTTTTTCTTGAATATGACTTAAGTTTGTTGTCACTAATTTGTCAAAGCAAAAATGAGATGAAAACACAACACATTATCTTATGAGAAAATTCTTAGACATAAGTCTTATAGGAAGGACCATTAATGAAGTGAACATCAAAAAGTGTGAGCCTTGGGAATTTCTAGGTATGTTAAATTCATTACTTTTTTATTCATTGTGTGTATAATCACTCACACCTATTTGATCTGAATGATAGTATATGCATGTTGAATGCCATCAATTAGGCATTGAATACCCATACTCGTGCAATGTTTCCATTATGTAAACCACTTTTTTGCTATCTCACTTTTGTAATTTTACCTACTTCCTTTCAAACATACTATATTCCATTTGGTATACAATTGAAATAATAAACTATCTAAAATTTCACCATCTCCATATATTCTCTCTTTACTTTAAAACAATTCATTGTCTAGATGTTCTTTACAATAGTTCCCAACATAAAAATACTAAATAGTTCAAAATATAATTTTCAACATTATGAAATAATGGGATTTTAATGAAGGCATGCTAGGCCCCAAAATGGGTCTAGCTAAAAAAAAAATTCATACAACTAACCTTTCAGAATCCACTAGGCAGAATATCCTTGTCAAACTTGATCACACATGATCAATATTTCTTCATTCAACTAAAACATAGGTAACTTCACCAAGTACTACAATTGAATACAACTCCCTTTAGTAGTTGCAAAAAATGACCAAAATAGATTTATGACTTGTGAGGTATGACTTAGGAGGTATGAGATACATGATCTTTGGTTTAGACTCTTTTAGTCTATAAAATTTTGTCTCTTGATGACCTCTAGTTTGGTTGTATTATTTCTCACTTTAGATCTATTTGAATACATATCTCTAAGTGAATGTTTCAAGCTCCTTCTATAAGAATTAGGGTTTGGTATTTTTATTTTTGTTAACCCTAGAATAATCCTAATATTTTGTTTTACTAAATGTCACCCTAGAAAAGATTTTGGGTTGTTTTCTTTTTTAAATTAAAATGTGTGGGAGAAATCAATTTAAATTCCCCCCTCTTTATTTCCAGGAACCTTTCCAAAGGTCATTCACATTGTCAAATTTTTCCTAAAGTTCTTGAAATTTTTAAACGCAATTTTTTATCTTTATTTTTCCATGGGTTCATGTTTCTTTTTGAAAAAAAAAAAATTGAATAATGATTACCCTTGATCTTCTCAAGATCAAGGCTTGTTGCCTAGTCACCACAATAAATTTCATGTCATTTACCAGTGGAAACATGGAAACCAAGCTGTACGACCTAGTTACTAAAGAAACAAGGTTTTAAGAAAAGTGACCCACACTATTAGATCTTCCTACTATCAATGGTGGTCTCCTTTTCACCATGGGAAACTACACGATTTTTATCCTTGGTGACATAGCAACCACCTGTAAAAGGAAATACTATAGGACCAAATCTAAAGGTGGCATTGTAATTTTATATGTCATTGATAGCCTTGTCAATATGTTAAGATGGTATAATGTTAGATGCTACTAAGGATTCACACTAAAGGAAATGTACTATTGATCTGCACTGTTAGATCTCTTTAAGGTCGAGTTGCACGAACTTTACTGCTATAGACATAGTGACCAAAGGGAAATACCATGGGCCCACTCTACTTATAAAAAAGCTATCTTTTGATTTCCACTATCCAATACAAGGGGCATCGACGATGGTCACTATTTCACCAATGGGAGTTGCTCAATTTTTACCCTTGGTGACATAGTGAGAACATGACACATGTCCAATGAAACAAGTGGGTCCAATGTAAGTTGCTAGTTGTAAAAGGAAAGGCTTATGTGGAAAGGTTTGATTGGATTGACTACCAACTTGGAGGGTTGAAGTTGAGTCATCAAAGATTTTATTCTTCAATTGTTAGATTTTTAAAAAATTGACGGCTTGTTTTCATGATTAAAAGGTGTTTCCACCCTATTTTCTCTACGGTCCATTTATGAGAATTAAGACTCCTCATGCAAAGTAAAACTAGAGATATAGTGTAGGATTTAAAGATTTTCTTCATGCAAAGATGTTTCTAATTTTCTTAGAGCTAAGAACCTATTGAAGAGTTGTTCTCTTCCTAGTTAAATCATGAATAATTTGTTTTACCATCGATTCATTGTAGTATTCAAAAAGAAGAAAAGAGAGAGCCAAGTAAGTGTCTCTGTCTGAAATATAGTTCAAAGCATTCTATTATTTTGGATTTTTATCAAATATGCCTCCAAAGAAGGGTTTTTTGGGGAATGTAGAATATGCTAGTAGGAATATACATGATGATTTGCTAGAAAAATTAACTAAATCCATAAATGAGTCAGCCCATTTGAAAAAAATGATTCCTGTGAATCCTAGACTCCACATTGTAGATGGGTTGTATGATAAAGGAAAATGGACTAGGGATGCCATAACATTTAGAATAGGGCTCCAATTGTTTAAGAAATGGTTCTACGAGAGGAAATTATTTTCCCCCAATGGAAATATTTAGAATTTTGATTTTAATAAGTTAGTAGTCCATGGGGTTTTCATTGATTTAGACCTTCTCATAGCCATATCCCTAAATTATGACCTAGAAGCTAGGATAGTGAGTAGCATAGATGGGGAGTGTCTGATAGGAATTAATGTAGAAGAGATTTGAAAGGTTTTTGGATTGGAGCCAATCATAAATTATCATGAGATCATTAACTTCCACGGATTGGAAAAATAATACTTGTCTTGAAAGGATCAAGTTAGACAAGGTGCATTGAGAAAAAACTTGGCAACAAAAATTTACTTTTGTTATAGCATCATCTAATGAGCCTTTCAAGAAATATTTTTTCAATACTAGGTCCATAGACATTTACATGAATTTATGTAGGGTTTTGGAGAAGATGAAAAAGATTTTATGCCAATAAAGTTCATGTACATGATGACACAGATCTCTTCTTTTGGTGTGGATATCATCTTTGATTTTGCATCTTATTTAGTAGAGGAAATCCACATAGGTCTGATTAAAATTACAAAGAGAAAAATTGAGAAAACATTTGGCCATTATTCATTGTTGATGCATATGTTCTTATTTAAATGGGTTCATACTTTAAAAAAGAGATTGCTTAAATAGAGAATATGAGGGAGAAGCTTTGCCAATCTAGTTATGGAGTGCAGATATGACTTGGGATGTAGAAGAAGCTAGCTTGGTTAGATTTAATAGGTACTTTGCATCTAGAAGAAGCCTCATATTAAGGGACAATCCCATAATTCCTAAGGCATTGCTAGATTTTATCAGGCCCATGGACAACCCTATTGATTTGAATGTATCTCACAATTGGGAAGATATCATACCTTACCATGTATCTATAGTTTTTAGGGTGTATGGATTCCAAAGGACTCCCCATTAAATTCTATGGTAGATAGGTAGGTTAGAGGAAGGATAATTAACTAGTTAGTCTAGAGGCTCAATTTTCCCATCTTGCATAGTTACTCACTAGTTCACAATCATTGAGGGTGGTTGGTTGTTTTTGTATAAATTTTTAGATCAATATAAAATTTCTATTTATCATGTTCATTTCAATGATAGTGAGGGATTCTTTGACATATTAAGATGAAGGGCTAAGACTAGTGCCAATGACCATCAACCCTATTTCCCTGAAGACAAAATTAGAAATGAATTCTCTCTCTAGGAGCATGATATTAAAAAGGAGAAGTGGAGAGCTTATTCTAGTGTTTTGGAATTTATTAATTATTTTGATAAGGATTATGAGCCTCTAGAGGATGTCAAGTAGAGGTAGATAAACTAAATAAATTGATGATCACTTTTCTAGAGATCATGGAGGAAATGAATGAGAAAAAGATATTCTTTATTAATTCTTACCCCTAAAGTAGGATCAGGGTAGTTTGTTATTCAAAGGAGACCTAGTTACAATGTCATTCAAAATAAAAAGGTCTATAATTGAAAGGGGTATACAAATAATTGGGTCAACTTGTGTTGCTGGAAGAGAGACTTGATAAGCCAATGCTTAAGAGGCAAAAGATAGAATAGAAACAAGTGACCAATAGAGGAGATGAAAAGGTCAATAAGGAGCAGATGGAACAATTGGGAACCCAGGGGGAGTTTTTATTACTATTTTAGAGTTGGAAGAGGTGAATCCTCAAGAGCCTACCATGCCTAGCCTAGAATTAACTATTTTTTATTACAAAGGAAGGGAATTGGACACCGTAGTAGAGAAAGCTAAACAAGATTTTCTTTCTAATGACAACTTTGTCAAATCTAGAACTTTATACTAGCTTGCATGGAGGAAAAATATTCAATTATTTGAGGAAAGATGTAATAAGATGAAATTAGAGCATCTTGGGATCGAATAAGTAGCTCTACAAAACCAAATGAAGGAGGAAATGATGCAAGAATTTAAGAGATTTACCCTTGGAGAGGCGAGTAAAATAATGAAATCATCTAGGGTTTTGTTACTGTGAAATTGGGATATTGTATTTGCAATGGTTTTAATTTTGTCACCAAAAAATTAAATGCAGATGAAAAGTTGAAGAAACAACTGAAAGATACCAAGTTTAGTGAAGATCATGCTACATTATTCATCTAGTCCATGAGAAAAGGATCTACAGCCAAATCTTTGCAGCTTGATGATACCAGCTTGATAGGGAGTTTAATTGTGAAAAGGGTAGAAGATACTACAAGTGAAGAGGTTGTAGAGCTAGGTGTTGGATCAGCCAACTTCACCCTAGCCACAACCCTGAGGGATAAAAGGGAAAGATTGTTGGAATAATTTTGGAATAACTAAGAGGTGGGGTGAATTAGTTATTAAAGGTCCAAATGTACAAATAAAACTTTTCCACAATTCAGTGAACCCATAAAACATGCATACCCATGCATACATTCATGGTGTATCTACTAAGACTTATATGTTACTATCAAATCAACTTGTAGAAATATAAAACATGAAACAAAACACATCCATCAACACATTTGACACAATGATTTAATGTGGAAACCCAATTTGGGAAAAAACCACCAATAACATGCTACTCCTATTCACTCTTCTAAAATGATGCCTTGTGAAAGGTCAACCCTGTTAAAGTTTACAGTTCACACTATTAAATGGACCCAGTTAAGGGATTTTAATCACCATGTTAAAATTAAGCCTATTAGAGGGCTTTAGGCCATTCACTTGGAATGCAACCCTGTTAAAGGATTTTCCAATGATTGTTAGGTTAACCTTAATTCCAAGGATTTAGCCTAGACTGATACAATTTTTAGAGAGTAATAGTAGAGCTTTTATTTGATAGAACTTAAAACTTCACTTTCAGATTAAATATCTATATTTATTCATCAATTCTACTTGGCTTTCATACTTTGCAGCTCTGATAGCTTGTTGACCCTTCAAGAATTCATCTCTTTAAGCCTTCTTGCTTCGTATGCCATTGCAGAGTCTTCTCTTAGGTCACTTGATGATGCAAAACCCTTAATTCCTTCTCCTCCTTAGGTTCTAACTTATAACACCAACTTTTCTAACTTTGTTGCTTCATGACCAAAAATTCCTATATAAATGAAATTAGAATATTTTCCCTCTCATTATCCATCATCTAAATTAGGTTTGTGGATGAATTAAATAGGATATAATGTATCTACCCCATGTCTTTTCTATTCTAGAAACTTCTCCTAGGATCCATTTGAATTCACCTAAAAATGGTTTACATCAAATTCTATGCCACCAAGTCATCAATCTTATCTTTCTTTTGGTTCAAAAGTTCCAAGAAAACAAACTTGTCAGCTTATATTTGGTGAATCTTTGATCTTTATCATAATTCAGTAGCTTGGGATTATCAATCATCTGATGCTTGGCACATACTGCATTACTCGACATCAACTAGTTTTTATTGGTTCTCAACATCAACTAAAATTTACTTAGCACGAACTATTTAGCTCAAAATCTACTAGAATTTTCCTTCACTCGGCTCCACCTAACATTTTACTTGGCTTGCACTAACTTTGCTTGGTACCTACTATCCACTTAGTCAAGCTTGGAAAACAAATTTTATTTAACTTATTCTTCTAAACTTTCTAAGTGTAGCTAGCCATTTTGTAACCTTAAGTAGATCATCAATACATCATATCATCATTGTATTAATTGATCCTTATACTTCATTACATAATCATAACTCAACCTTTCTTCTAGGTGCTTTTGTTACATCTTATTGATCAAATCCTCCTCATCAATCAACTAATTGATAGTACTTGAATCTTGTAAGAAATTTTCTTACTAGAAAATAGTAGGTTCGACATCAGTAACAAAAAAATTATTGAAACACATAGTCTACTTCAACAATCTCCTTTTTAACAATCTCTTTTCAAATGATCTTTTTAATCAGATATCAACAATCTCCCTCTTTGGCATTGATGGCAGACAAAGATGATCAACCTATATCATCAAATGATGAACATCTTGTTCAAAAAAACTAACCAGGTTATGATAGTAAGGCAATACCAAAGAAAGAACTTGTATTCCTTGTATTCCTCTTTCAATGACTTCAATATTCTGATAAGGTTACAAAATCTCTTCCTTAAAAATCCCTCTGAGTTCCTTCTTATATCTCCCTCTTACTAGGTAGATTAGGATTTCTCCCTCTTTCTTTCTAGCTATCTGCTTTTCTCTCTCTTTATTCTAAATTGATCCTTGATATTTTTCTCCCTTTCTAATCTGCAAATCAGTTTAGGATGTTCTTCCACTTTTCTCATGATCTTTTGGTGATGTAGTTTCTCCACTATTCCTCTTGCACTTTATCAGTTTAATGTGCTTTCTCCCTTTTTGACAACAATGCCAAAAACATATACCAAACACTTGGCATTTTTAATACATGTACATATAAGGTTTTGTAGTTTCCTCATTTTCTCCCTCCATCACCTTGCTTGTGACTGATTTGAAGTTTATTATCTATGATTACTTTAGGTAGTTCCTAAAGTAAGATCCATTGCATCAATTTGTATAATATGTCAGCTTGTTTAATGTAGGGTACTCACTATGTTCCTTATATAGCCTTTGATAGGGGTATCACCCCTAGTTTCCCTATTAGATACTCATGAGCATCCTTATGTAATGGTTTTGTGAAGATATAAAATATTTGCTCATTTGAGTCAACATATTCCATCTTCACCTCTTTGTCTTGAACTAACTCTCTTACATAGTGATACTTGATTGTAATGTGCTTTGTCTTTGTGTGCATTACTAGATTCTTTGACATAATGATAGCACTTCTATTATCGCAATAAAGTGTCATTAGTTCTATGATTTCTTCCTTCATTCCTTTGAGTAACTATTTGATCCATACAATTTTTGTCCAATTTATAGCAGCAAAAACATATTCTACTTCAACAATAGATTGGGAAGTACAACATTATTTCTTGCTTATCCATGTAACTAGTCTCTTGCCTAAGAAAAACGCTCCTCCTCTAGTGCTCTTTCTATCATCAATGTGTCCAACCCAATCAACATTAGTGAAGGCTCTTAGTTCAAACATTTCATTCTTTTTGTAGTATAAACCAAACTCTTTTTTTTCTTTCAAGTATCTCATTATTTGTTTTATAGCCATCAAGTGATTCTCTCTTAGATTAGCAGAGAATCTTACAACTATCCCCACAACTAATGCAATATTAGGTCTACTATGTGCTACATATTGCAATTTTCTAATCGTAGATCTGTATAATGTTTGATTTACCTTAGTTGAATCATCATTCTTTGAAAACTTGTGTCCTATCACCATAGGTGTACTTACTAGTTTGGAATCCTCTAGTCCAAATTTTTTCAATATCTCTTTGACATACTTTAACTAAGTGATATATATAGCATACTTCATCTAATATACTTGGAATCCCACAAAGAATTTGATCTCTCCAAGCATAGACATTTCAAATTTTTGCTTCATCTAATTTGTAAAGTCCTTACACGAAGCATCTTGTCCTCCAAATATGATATCATCAACAAATATTTTAGATAGCAATATACTCTTCTTTTTTTTTTCCTTCTTCATGTATAATTTTTTTTTATCATTAGTCCTTTAAAATCTAATTTTCACAAGATAAGTATGAACTATTTCATACCTTTCTCTTGGTGCTTTCTTCAATCTATATAGGACTTTGTGCAGTCTACATACCATGTTCCTATTATTTTCATCAACAAATCCTTCTCGCTATTCTATGTAGACTTCCTTTTCTACTATTCCATTCAAAAATATAGATTTAACATCCATCTAATAAACTTTGAAACCTTTGTATGTAGCATAAACAAGTAGAATTCTCACTTCTTCTGTTCTTGCAATAGGGGCAAATGTCTCACCATATTCAATTCCTTCTTCAGGGGAAAATGTCTCACCATCTTGCTTTTTTTCTTGTCACTTCATCATTCTCATCTCTCTTGTTTCTAAATACCCACTTAGTGCCAATCACCTTCTTGTCTTCTAGTCTAGGAACTAGACTCCATGTTTTGTTCTTCTCTATCTGTTGAATCTCTTCTTCCAAGGTCTTGTACTAGTCATCATCTTCTAATGCATCTTTCATTGTTTTGGGCTCCTTCATGGTAACAAACATGATTCACTTCTCAATCTATTTCTTGTCATTTTCCTTGCATCTTTGTTTCCAATGATTTGATCAACAAGATGATGTATTTTGACATATTTAGACAATCTTGGCTCAACTCTTGTTTCTACATTTTGTCTTCCAGATTTAGTGTCACTGTGTACATCTCTATCAAGTATCTCAGCATCTCTTTGATATGTACTGATCTCAAAATTAGAATGTGCATTTTCTTCATTCTACAACTCGACATCTAAATAAGCCTCTCTTCCTAAATGCAACTCGACATTCATAGGTTGTGACTTGAAAGCTATTGAGACTTGCTATTGGTTTGCAACTTGATTTGTAGCATCTTCTTCTATAGGAATTCCTTCATAGAAGTATACAAATGATTTGTATTCTTTTGGTTCTTTTATATGTTTAGCCTCATGGATTTTTGTAAATTCAAAAAAAATCACATTTGCACTTTCTACAATTTTTTTATGGTATTTAAACACTTATAGGCTTTGCTTCTTGTGGAATATCCAAGGAATATGCCTTCTTCACTTTTTGCATCAAAATATCCATTCCTAACATCTTTAAGAATATAACATGTAGTTCCAAATACCTTAAAGTATTTCACATTAGGTGGATATCCATACCATATTTCAAGAGGTGTTGAATGAGTATCTTTCTTGACTTGCACATGGTTCAAGGAATACACACTAGTACTCACAACTTCTCTCTAGTATTTTAGAGTGACTTTATTCTCCATCATAAGTGTTCTGGCACAATTCATTATAAATCTATTTATTCTTTTAGCAATTCCATTTTGTGGAGGGGTCCTATGTGTAGATGTCTATCTTTTGATTCATTTGTTATTACAGAACATCTCAAACTCATTTGAAGTGAGTTCTCCACCTCTATTTGATCTCAAGCATTTCAAACTTTTACCTGCTTCTTTTTCAACTCTTGCCAAGTACCACTTAAAGATTTGAAAAACATCATATTTTTTTTTTAGAAACATGAGTGTCATCATCCTAGAGTAATCATCAACAAATAGCATTATGTACTTATCTCTTCTATTGCTTTGCACTTCAATTGGTCCAGACAAGTCAATATTAACAATATCTAGTATTTCTTTAGAGGTATAAGCTTTACTCTTAAATCTTGACTTTGATATTTGCCTGGCTGACATTGTTTGCACATTATATCATTAGGTTTCTTCAACTTAGGAAATCCTCTAACTCTTTTCATGTTACTGATACTAGCAATATTAGCAATATTAACATGACATAATCTCTTGTGCCAAAGCCATACATCATCAAGTTTTGCAATAAGACAAGTAGCATCCTCTATATCTAGATAGAATATATTACTTTTAGTTTGATCACCTTTTCCAATCAGCTTCCCATTTGTGTCATATATCTTGACAATTTTTTTTTCAAATTCAACCTTGCATCTTAGATTATTCAGTTGTGACAGACTTAAAAAGCTATAATTCAATCCTTCAACATAGTAAGCATTGTCACATGAAATCTTGTCTATGAGTTTGATAGACCCTTTTCCTTTTATTAAACATGGTGCATTATTACCAAATCTTACACTATTTCCATCATAAAAAGTTAAGGTAATGAATTTACTTTTGTCTCCAGTCAAGTGATGTGAGCACCCACTATCAATGACCCATCTATTATTCTTGTTAACACAAGTCACAAGTGCAGTTTCCTCATCCTCATTAGATTCATTTTCAATGCAAAATATACCACTTCATCAATTTGTTTAGTGGAATCATTTTTATCAGCAATGTAGCATGACTTCTTGCCTTTGTCTTTATAATGTCTACTGTCATCTTCTCTTCTATTTTTGTGCTTGTTTCCTTCTTTGTATTTTTTCTTTTTTGTACATCTTGTATCAATATGACCAACTTCATTGCAATTGAAAAAAATGATGGGTAACTTACCTTTGAACTTGTCTTTACCTCTATGTAATCTCCTTGCTAGTAGTGCTTCCAATTGTTCAATATCTTCCTCATCTGTATCACTATCACTGGATGGATACTTTATCTTTCTCTTTTTATTCTTTTAATTTATCTCCTCAAAATCATTCAATAACAATTTAGCTTTGAAAGCTGATTCAAGAGTCTTTGGTTTGTAATTTTCAAAATTAGATAGCTCAAAAGCAGTGAATCTACCTACAAGACTTTCAAGGGTTAGATTATTTCCTGGTATACATCTCAATTGTTGGATTGTAGAAACTCTAATAGTATAAATAGGTAGTAATATCCTCAAGACTTTACCTAGCATAGGATCATCATCTATTTGACTAGTAGCACCTTTTATTGCAGTAACAACTTCTTTTATCTTAGCAACATATTGAGCATAATTATCACCTTATTTCATTCTCATGTCATCAAACTTACATTTGAGGCTCTCAAAATTTTCTCTTTGAACATTTTTTCTCCTCCATAGATGGTGTTCAAGGCATCCCACATCTTCTTTGTAGTCTCACATCCTTTGATATCATACAATTTGACATAGCTTAGGGAAGAGGCAATCTCAGACATAGCCTGATTGTGTTCCTTCTTTTGCTTCATATCTTTAATAGTTAGGGCTCTTGCAAGATCAACATGTTCCACTGTAATGGTGGATTGTGCATGATCTCCATGTCCTCCAAGGTGTAGATTCATCAAACTTTTCCATGTAGAAAAGTTATCTCTATTGAGCTTGGGTACTTCTCTTTTAGACATCTTGGTACTTTAGCTTCTACTACCTTAAAATTGGTCCTCTTAAGTAGATGACTCTGATACCAATTGTTGAAATTATTTTAGAATAACTAGGGGGTGAGTGAATTAGTTATTCAAGGTCTAGATGTACAAAATAAAATTTTTCCATAATTCAGTGAACCCATAAAATATTCATACCCATGCATGCATTCATTGTGTATCTATTAAGACTTATATGTTACTATCAAATCAACTTGCAAAAATGTAAAGCATGAAAGACAAAAAATCCATTAGCACATTTGACATAATGAATTAAAATGCTATTCCTTTTCACTCTTCTAAAGTTATGTCTTGTGAAAGGCCAACCCTATTAAAGGTTACAATACACATTACTAAATGTGACCCGATTAAGGGATTTCAATCACCTTATTAAAAGTGAGCCTTGTTAGAGGACTTTAGGCCATTCACTTGGAATGCCACCCTATTAAAGGATTTTCCAATGACTATTAGGTCAACCTTAATCCAAAGCATTGACCCTGGACTAATACAATTGTTAGAGACTAACAATAGAGCTTTGATTTGATACAACTTACAACTTCACTTGTAGATTATAGATCTCTGTTCATTCATTAGTTTTGCTTGGATTTAATAATTTTCATATCTATTATCTTGTTCACCATTCAAGCATTCATATCCTTAAGCGTTCTTTCTTGGTTTTCCATTGTAGACTATTCTCTTGGGTCACTTGATGAAGCAAAACCCTTAATTCCTTCTCCTCATTAGGTTCTCGCTTATGACACTGACCTCTCTAACTCTTTTGCTTCGTGACTAGACATTCCTATGTAAAGGAAATTAAAATATTTTCTTGCTCTTTATCCATCATATAAATTAGGGTTTTGGATGAATTAAGTAGGATATGATGTATCTACCCCATATCTTCATATAAATTAGGGTTTTGGATGAATGAAGTAGGAAACGATGTATCTACCCCATATCTTCTATATTCTAGAAGCTTCTCATAGGATCCATTTGAATTCACCTAAAAATGGTTTACATCAAATTATGTGCCACCATCTCATCAATCTTATCTTCCTCCTAGTTCACCAATTCAAAGAAAAAAATTTTTTTAGCTTATATTTGGTGAATCTTTAATCTTTATCATAATGCAACAGCTCGACATTATCAATCTTCTGATGCTTGACACATACTATGTTACTTAACATCAACTATAAAATCACTTAGCATCAACTAGATTTTACTGGTGCTTAGCATCAACTAAAATCTACTTGAGATGAACTATGTAGCACGACATCTACTAGAATTTTCTTTCACTTGGCTCCAAGTAACTTTGTACTCGGCTTGCACTAACTTTGCACCTACTATCCACTCGATCAAGCTTGGTAGAAAAACTTTATTTAAATTATTCTTTTAAACTTTTTAAGTGTAGCCAACCATTTTATAACCTTAAGGAGATCATAAATTCATCATATCATTAGTTTCTTAATTTATCCTTGTACTTCATTACATAATCATAACTCAACCTTTCCTCTAGATGCTTTTGTTACATCTTATTGATCAAATCATCCTCATCAATTAACTAAGTGATAGTACTTGAATCTTGTAAGCAATTGTCTTACCAAAAAATAGTAGGTTTAACATCAGTGATAAAACAATGATTGAAACACATAGTCTACTTCAACAATATCCTTCTTAAAAATCTCTTTTCAAGTGATCTTTTTAATCAAATATCAACAAAGCTTAGAGCTACAGGAAAAATATGAGAAGGCTCTAGAAGCATATAATAAAGAGCTACAAAAGAGGATAGAACTTGAGAATATGTTGATAGGACACCAAGGAAAATCTAGTAGGCATAGAATCACTTATCCTTATCCACTAGTGGAGCCTTTTAAATCAACTCCTTTCATTGAAATTCTAGACACACCATAGAGACGTTAATATTACACTATAGAGAATTTTGATAAAGAAAAGAGTAAATTGTGGGCATTGGATGTAGAGCTAGATATCTAGTATGAGGATAGATTGATGAAAGCTATCATATATCTAGTTGATAAAATTGGTTAGCCAACATTTTATTGAAAACAATAAACATATGGGATGAGATGAAACAAAATGATGATGCTCTAAAGCCAATTATCAATAAATAGAACAAAAGGGACAAATATGTCTCTCTTTTGTATTTTTTAGTTATTACTTTATCTTGTGAACATTTAGAGAAGACTTATGGTTTGACTAATGATCTCTATGAGTTTGATGATAAGAGAACTACATTACAAAGGATAATAATTAATTATCTAAAAAAATATAAGAGTAAAATTTTTAGGCTCTTCCCCCATGCCTTGGATAGACAAAATAAGTTGAAGAATAAAGAGGAATGGGTCTAGGAATTGGATGACCTATTATGTCTTAGGATGAATAGGGCCATAAATGAAAAGGGAAATGTATGGTGGGTAGATAGAATTGAAGAAGTTGTAAAACTAAATTGGAAATGAAAATAAGGTGTTCAATAGAGATAAGAAATTTTATTGAAGTTTTGGTGACCTAGGAGTTGTGATATGGATCCTAATTAGACTCAGAGGTTTATTCAGTGTAGTCTTCTCCCAATATTATTTATACATGGGTTTAAGGATAGTGAGCCCAAGATGGGGTCAAGGGGTAGCACCCCTATCGTGTCTTGTGATAGCACTCCTTGTCATAGTACAGGGTGGGGTCTAGGGGAAATTCCCCCACGGGGATCATGGGAGGTAGCACCCCTAAAGACAAAAATGTCCTTATATTGTAAAAGATGTTAGCTACTATTTTTCTATTATACTAGCATTAATTTTGTAAGCAGAAAAAGTTTGTATAAAAAGGCTTAGGGTCAGGGATTTCTTGATGAATGGTGATATTATAGCTTCCTATGATAGAGCTATAAGGGATTGTGGATTGTAATCACTAGATAATAATAATATTAGACTTTTTGTTAGTGGACATAGCCCAAGGATTGGGTGAACTTTGTTAAATCTTGGTGTTTTGCTTTCTCTTTTATGTGATCCACTATTTTATGGTATTGGTTATATTTGCATTTAACTATTATTTTTGTCTGAGGTTAATCGTAATAAGTGGCATGAAAGCTAGATAGATGTCATTTTTTTTTAAAGCCACACTATTGCTATTTTAATTTTTTAGTGATCCTCTGTAGGAAAGTCTTGTGGTTGAGTAAGAGTGATGGTAGTTGAGGGTAAGTTGAGGGTTGACAAGTCTAATAGGTAGGACTTTCAGTTATGAAAAATGCAATGGAGGACTATCTTTATCAGAAGGATTTATGGAAGCTATTAGAAGAAAAACCAACAATAAGGATCTATGTCAAATGATGAATGGGGTTTTTTAGATAGGAAGTCACTTGGAAGCATTTGATTATGCCTAGCACCATCAATGGCATTTAATATTACAAAAATGAAGATGATGGAAGAATTGATGGAAACCCTAGCAAAATTGTATGAAAAGCCCTCCACTTCAAATAAGGTCTTTCTCATGAAGCATTTATTGTTAGAGTAAATAATTAATTGTTTATTAATTAATTATTTTATTTTCTTAAGCTAACTTAGGTTAATGCATTTATTTAATATTTAGTAGTTAATAGTTGTAGTGATGAATTGTTGACAACATAGGAGTTTGTTCCCTTCTAGCATGTTCCACCTTTTTGTGGAAGTGTGCTTAGTTGTCAACCTTATCTTCTACCTCCTTCTAGCATTTTTTACAAGCTTCCATGAGGCTTTTATATTTGGTCTCTCTCTCACATTGTAAATTCAACCATTCACATAGAAATTTTATTTTCCTAATGTGAAATATTTTCTCTGTCTTTATTTCCATCAAGCTCTTGCTCCTTAGTTTTCTCTTTAGCAAGCTATTTGCACTGCAGGTGATCTTGGTGACTGCGGAGTTGGATTTTATCAACTCCTACATGGTATTAGAGCCTCCCTACTACTTCTTGGTTGAAGGATTTTTGAAGTTAGGATTTGGAGACACAAACCCTAGTTTGTTTGTGATTTTTTCTTCAATCGAGAGGAAGAGAATTTTTTCATTATTTGGAGAAAAATGAGAAAGAGGGTTTGACATTATAGATCTATCATTTTTTGGGCTTTATTCTTCATTTTTTGGAGGTGCGATGGTGGTGATTTAGAAAAAATAACTATAGAGGTGATTTTTAAACAACAATATCTCCCTCACACGAACTCATTTTTTCGAGCAATATTTTTTGTTTTGGGGTAGAATTTTGTGATCTACACATTAGTGCAGGTGGTTTGACATCTCTATTCCTAAATTTCTCTACAACTTGAAAATCTTGATTTTTGCCACTTTAAATGCTTTGTATGGGTTCATCTGGACACATAATTATGTTCCATTTTTTTTAAGTCCTTTTTCTTTGTCTACTTTCCAAATCTAAAATTAGATTATAGGTTCTATGGACATAAATATTACTTTTAGAAATAGGCCCTAAATTGGCTATTGTAGTCGTATTAAGTATAGAGTACACAAATAATACATTAGGGGGGGTTAATTGATCTCTTTTGAATTTTAGAGGAGCATTTTCTTTTCTATAATTTGCTTCAAATAAAACCCTTCTACTTTTGTCTTTTTGTTTCTCTCAATGGCAGATCCATCTATGACTCATCTCACACCACACAACTACCACACCTGAAGGGCACAAATGACTAGGCTTCTCATGTCAAGAGGCTTATGGTCTTGTCAGGATGAGCACCAACCTACTCTTATGTGCCCTTTTGAGGTTCTACTGCATAGGAAAGAAATGGATAAAGCCATGGGATTGATTGCACTCAACATTTTAGATAGTCTACTATTTCACTTAGATGGTTTGACTACTCCACAAGCTTATTGGCAAAAAGTTCAAACTTTGTTTGGTCAAGTGAATGAGTTTCAGGCACTTCAATTGGATGCATAGTTGACATCTTTGACACCTACCAATTTTCCTACCATTGAGGACTTCCTAATGAAGTTCAAACTCTATGTACACTTTTGCAGGGATGTGGCAAAAATAAAATTGATGATGAATGTATCTATTTGATACTCTCCAAGTTGCAAGGCCAATATTAGATTTTATTTTCCACCTTCTTCTCCACTATGGATGCCTTGGGTGACAGACATAGGATGCATTCATTTGAGATATTTTATGGCCTATTAACTTGTGAATATTCCAAGATCAATCAGATGGACTCACTTTCAGGTTCATAGTCACAAGCTTTGCTTACCAAGGATACACAGGAGCAGAAGCTGAAGTAAATATCAGATTCCTCTAGTTCATCATCTTCTAAGAAGAAGGAGAAAAAGAAGACTAAGAATCCTATGTGTCCCTATTGTGAGAATGGATCTCATGATGAGTCACATTGTTTTCAAAGTAAATTTGATGGCTATGAGAAACAAATTGCAGACTTGCAAGCTCTCCTTTAGAAGAGCATTGTTTCCTCTCCATCCTCTTCTACCTCATAGGGATCTACTTTTCAGTCTTCTACATCTTCAACATCTACATAGGATCTTGGATAGGGTCATGCATTATAGGCATCCTTCTAAGGGTGTCTTCTCTCCTCTTGAGGCTTCTCCTATTCCTCATATTCTCATGGGGAAAAATGCTGCTCTACTAGTCTATGGGAAAGGTTTAGTTCACATCTAGTATGGTATATTCAATGATTTATTTTATGTTCCATCTCTATCTGCTAACCTTCTCTCAATTTCTCTGATTACATGCAATAGATCAGGGAAGATAGATGATTTCACTGCTGATTTAGTCTTCATTTGAGATCATGTCATAGGAGGTCTTATTGCTATAGGCATAGTTGATTCTTCCACTCATCTCTACACCTTCTCACACTTTTTCCCATCATCTCCATTTTTGGGGCATGGCTCTCCTCTTTCCTAGGAGCATCATGTGGTGCAGTTAGGATACTTGAACCTTTGTATTATTCTTGAGACCCCTATTTTGACTACAACACCACATCTAGTTGAGGGATTTTCTCTTCTGTAGGATTCTACTTCTAGTTTGCCTAATCCTCTAGCTTTATTCATCAAGCCTCCAGATACACTTGTTATGGATACACCTTCCTTGGGGATTCCCTTTCTAGTTCCTCATGCATTCTCCTCTAGTCATCAACTAGGCTTTTTAGTTTCACCTCTCATTTAGGGATTCCCTTGTTATGTACCCTTGTTTCTTCCACATTGGAGTTGCATTGGTTTGATCCCTCCTTCAGGAGCTCTTTTATTCTAGGGAGGCTTTAGTATCTCTCCTGGGGGGTCTGGTTGTACTTATGGTTTTAAGCAAGTCTCTTGACTCCTTTCTGACAAAAGTTGTTCTTGGGGGGATTGGTTGCGGCATTCCTTCCTTCACTTCATATTTTTTTTGCAGCAAGTTGCTTTTACCTCTTTTTGGAGGAGGGTTTTTCCTCTTTCTCTATTTTTAGAGGTTGCATTTCTTTGCATTGTACATGGGTACCTAACATTGCCTTGTTGTTGAGACCCATTCTGCATTTCATCTTAGTTTTGCGAGCTTAAGGAATTCCCCTAAGTTGCACTTAAGAGGGGCTGTTAGAGTAAATAATTATTTATTTATTACATATTTATTCTATTTAAGCTTACTTAGGTTAATGCATTTATTTAATATTTAGTAGTTAATAGTTGTAGCGATGAATTGTTGACAACACGAGAGTTTGTTCCCTTCTAGCATGTTCCACCTTTTTGTGGAAGTGTGTTTGGTTGTCAACCTTATCTTACACCTCCTTCCAACTTGTTCTACAAGCTTCCATGAGGCCTTTATATTTGGTCTCTCTCTCTCTCTCATTGTAAATTCAATCATTCACATAGAAATTTCACTTTCCTATTGTGAAATATTTTCTCATGTTTTATTTCCTTCAAGCTCTTGCTCCTTAGGTTTCCCTTCGGCAAGCTATTTGCACTATAGGTAATCTTGGCAACTACGGAGTTGGATTTCATCAACTACTACATTTATTTAATATGAAGATGACAGACTATGGATCTATTTGAGATAAGTTAAATGATTTTAATAGTATTACTATTCAATCATCTTCTATGGGTATCAATTTTGATGAAGAAATTAGGGCTCTCTTGATTTTGTGTTCCTTGCCTAAAAGTTGGAATGGTTTGGTAATGGTTGTGAGTAATTTTTTTTTTGGATCTACTATTCTGAAATACGATGATATGATCAGTGTTATTTTGAGTGAGGAAACTCATAGAAAAATCTCAAGTGGATCTAGATCAAGAAGGGCTTTGAACACACAAAGTAGATGCAGAACAATTGAGAAAGGAAATATTTCCAAAAATCATAGGAAATCAAGAGGAAAGTCAAAGGGAAAGAGGTATCAATCCAGAGGACTGAGAGATTGCTAGTACTGTGGAAAATCAGGGCATAAGAAGAAATATTGCTAGACTTACAAAAACAATGAAGGAGATCAACCAAAAGGGAACAAGGAGGCAAATCCAGTAAGTAACAAATCTAAAGAGGATGCTTTGCTTCTATATTTATAAAGTATTGATGATTCATGGGTTTTATATTTTGGTGCTTCATTTCATGCTACACCTCATAAAGCTTATTTCATGGATTATGTCCAAGGGGATCTTAAGGCTATTTTATTTGGGGGTAATGAACCCTTTTAGATTGCTGGAAAGGGAAAAGTTAAGATTACATTGCAAAATTGGAATCATTGGATACTACATGAGGTAAGACATGTTCCAAGGTTGAGTAGGAATTTCATTTTAGTAGGGAAACTCAATGATGAGGGTTGTATAGTTACTTTTAATGATAAAAATTGGAAGGTTTCAAAAGATTTCCTTGTAGTAGAAAAAGGTGTAAAAGTAGCTCATATTGTTCCTTCTACTTTTACTATTTTAGAGCAAAATAAATGTTCAGGAACAATTGCTACAATTGAGTAGGCAGAACAAATAGTTGATGTAGATTTTAATACAACACTATGGCAGAATAGACTTGGAAACATGAGTGAGAAAGGTATGAATGTACTTCATTCAAAGAAAATTTTATTAGGTCTAAAATGTGTTAATATGGATTTCTATGAAAGTGGTGTGTATGAAAAATAATAGAAAGTGAGTTTTGTGAAGACTAAGAAGGAAAATAAAAGTGAAAAATTAGAGCTTGTACATATAGATGTATGGGGACTAGCTTAGGCATCTTCCCTTGGTGTCTCTCATTATTATGCTACATTTATTGATGATGCAACTTGAAAAGTATATGTTTACTACCTTAGACAGAAACCTAATGTGTTTCAAACTCTTAAGAAATGGAAATAATTGGTTGAAAATGACTTTGAAAAGAAATTAAAATTTTTCTGATCTAATAATGGTGGTGAGTATTGCAGTCATGAATTTGAAGAATATTGCTCCACTAATGGCATTCATAGAAAATTTTTTTTTCGAAGGACTCCACAAGAAAATGGAGTGGTTGAAAGCATGAACAAAAATATAATGGAGCACGTAAGAAGCATGAGGTTGCATGTAGGGTTTCCCTTAAATATGTGGGTAGAGTCTATGAATACTGCTATATATTTGATTAATAAAGGTCCTTGTACTCTCTTGGGTTGTGGTATTCTAGAGGAAGCATGGATTGATGCAGGAGCATGCTGGGTTGGCATGTTATCTTGCTCATTCTAGTAGTTGGTGCCGAGTTTCAATCATTGCCAAGATTTTATTACTTTTTGAGTATTGGAGGTGCACTAGGAAACCTGGTCCTATGTGTGCAAAAATATTGGAGTTATCATGTTAAGGTTTGAGCCATTTTTACCTTACTATTGGAGCTCTATTTTCTGGTTTCTAGGTGCTTATTGTGGGATATGTAAATAATTTTTTTGTAGTGAGTTAGATGATGTGAAGATCAAGGATTAAAGAGGGCCTAGATTACTATTGCTATTTATGATCATTAGTTATAATTCATTATAAGTTGTGATATATGGCAATTCTCCTAGAGTGTCAAATTTTGGCAATTTGCATTATGGGTTTTTGTGCATGACTTTTAGGAAGAATGATAAGATAACCTCAATGAATTAGCCTTTTTGAACTTAAGGGGTTATAGAGGACCTATATTACTATTGTTATTTTAAATTATAAGTTCTAATTCAATTGAAGCTATGAGATTTCATGATTTTTTGTAGGTATCAATTTTGGACATTTAATTTATGTTGGAAGTTGATTAGTGGCTCTTCAAGTATTTAATGTTAGGTTTATTTAGTTCTTAGCATTCTAGGAAAATTTGTGGCTTAGATTGGTATAAGTAGGGATCTTTTTTATTATTTTAGTCATTTAGTTTTGGAAAGAAGTATAGATGAAAATTTTGAAGAGCTACGACTACAGCTTAGAACCCAAAAGATTGCTTGGCAGCCCTGAGTGTACAAGTGTGGATTCTTCTTGGTGTTCTTATCCAATTGTATATCTAGACTAGCTAGGATTTGCTTTAGAAGTAGGATCTTGTTGGATCTTTTAGAATTTATTTTTTAATTTCTATATGTATTTGGCCCTAACATGGAAGGCCTTATAGCAAGGCATATTGCATGTAATTAGTTATATATATGAATAAAGAGTTGTGATTTGGTATCAAATCTCACATTTTGCTTCTTGTTGTTGTGTTTCCACTGTGTGGTTATTTCTTGAGTGCTAGGACATCTCCTTTGGGGATTCTCCTTCCTTGTAGTATGTTAGGTGGTATCAAAGTCAATGTTATTCTTAAGTGTGTAGACTAAGCATCAAAGTTGAGGCAATTTGCACCAAGGTTTTGTGAAGTGGATTTATTAGGGTTTACAAAAAGTATCTTGGAAGATTCATCTAAGAAGATTGGAACCTAGGCTATTGAGGATCTTAGTGATGTTGTAGAAGAAAAAATCTCTGAGAAGGTTAAAGTAGATTTTAGATATGAAATAGAGAAGGTTGAAGCCACTTTCTAATCTAAGATGGCATTGATGAAGAGTGATATGATCCCTGAGAACATAAGTACTCTAGGTGGTCGACCTTGGCATATGGGTATTGAAGATTGTTATGAGGAAGCTATTAAAGACTTTTAATTTTCTAGATCAAGTGATGAGGCCAAAACTAATTATTTGGATAGACCTATGGGAAATAGGGTTCGCTAGTTTGCTAGACTTGGATCTTAGTTGAAGTTGAAGCATAAGATGGAGGTTTCTAATTTCTTGGGTACTTTGAATCCTAAAGAACTAATTGATTGTATTAGTGAATTGGAGGACTAATTTGAGCTTGGGGATATTGAGGGTCCACTCAGAGTAAGGTTAGCACAAACCAAGTTGAAGGGACATGTTTCTCTTTGGTGGAAGGAACTACAAAGAGATAGAGAAGAAGAAGGTCAAATGAAGATCATTAGATGGAGATTGATGGTGAGTAAGTTGAAGGCAAATTTCATTCTTGATGATTATGTATTTGAGTTGTTTAAGAGGTTGTAGAATCTGAAGTAGAAGGATATGACTATGAAAGATTATTCCAAGGAGTTCTACAAGTTGACTATTTGGTCTAGGCATAGAGAATTATCAAAGGAGAAGCTAGCATAATACATTAATTATTTGAGATTCAATACTCAAGATGAGTTTGGTATGTTGAATATTTTTTTAGTCAAGGATGCTTATTAGTATGCTTTGAGAGTAGAAGAAAAGCTAAATAGGAAGAATCAAGGTAGTTCTAAAGGGAAGGAGAAACAAGATAGTCTGGCATAAGTTGAACCAAATGCAAAAGGTGAACCAAAACCTATTGAATAGAAAAGGAGGACATGTGGAGGTGTGTTCAAAGGTAATTGTTTTAAATGTGGCAAAGAAGGGTATAGATCTTTCAAATTTCTAATTGGTAGACAATTGCTACTATGAATGAGGTTTAAGTCCAAGACAATAAACTTGAGCAAGGAGATAATTTTCTAGCTTAGCAAGTACTAGTGGGTCATAGAACATTGGATTCTTGTTAAAGGACTAGTTTATTAAGGACTTGTTGTAAGTTTAATGGAAAAATTGACAAGGTGATTATGGATGGTCGTAGTACTGATAACCTTGTTGCTAAAGATATGGTTCACAAACTTGGTTTGAGGAGAGTGAGACATCCTTATCCTTATCAATTTGGCTAGTTGCAAGGTGAACATGCTTTGGAAGTGAGGGAGAAATGCCTTGTTGATTTCCAAATTGGGTAGTGTAAGGATCAAGTGTTGTCTAATATTGTGGATATGAATAGTTGTCATGTGTCACTTGGTAGACCTTGGCAATATGAATGTATGGATATCCATGATTGTGTTAGGAATTTTTTTCCTAGTTGAGAAAGGTGATAGGAAGTTTTCAATAATCCCTTTGTAGAATGAAGAGCTTGGTAGGATGAACCTAAGTATTGGCAGCCAAGTTGAGATGGTAGATTCTGAAAAGGTTAGAGATCAACATGGAAAGTAGACCTATGGAACACCTATTGTAGATGTGAAGAATAAGAAATAAAATAAGGAAAAGAGTGTGCAAGATGAAGACTTAGAGGACATGTATGTGAAGAACTAGTTTGGGATTTGTATGTTGAATCCCAGAAGATGTTCTTCCAACTTCTAAAACATATTTTTGAACCTAGGTTGTCTGATGTAGGAATATCCTAGGTTAGCATTTTATCCTACTTATTCTGGTAGTTGGTGCTAAGTTTTAGTCATTGTGAAGTTTTTAGTAGTTTTGAGTATTGGAGGCACACTAGGTAACCTTTTCCTATATGCACAAAAAGATTGGAGTTATCATGTTAAGGTTTGAGTCATTTTTACCTTGTTGCATGAACTATTTTTTTTGGTTTCTAGGTGCTTGTTGTAGGCTATGTGACTAATTTTTTGCAATGAGATAGGAAATGAAAATTTTAGAGATTGAAGAAAGACTAATGTATTACTTTTGGTTAAGATTTCTAGTCCAAATTCATTATAAGTTGGGAGATATGTCAATTCTCCTAGAGTATCAATTTTTGGCAATTTGCAATAGGTTTCTATGCATGAGTTTCAAGATGAATGCAAAGATATCCTTAATGAATCATTCTTTGCAAAATTACGGGTTGTAGATGACCTAAAGTAATACCTTTAGTTTGAAGCACAAGTTCTAATTTAATCAAAGCTATGAGATATCACAATTTTTCTTGGGTGTCAATTTTGGATTGGGGGCCAACTTGTGGCTCTTCAAGTATTTAATGTTAGGTTTATTTAGTTCTTAGCATTCTAGGATGAGTCATGGCTTAGATTGGTATAAGTAGAGATCTTGTGGAGTCTTCTAGTTATTTAGTTTTGGAAAGAAGTATAGATGTGAATTTTGAAGAGATAGTGATGCAGCTTAAAAACCAAAGGATTGCTTGGTGGACCTAGGTACAAGTATGGATTATTCTTGGTGTTCTTATTTAGTTGTGTATCTGGACTAGTTGGGATTGGGTTTGTAAGTTGGATCTTGTTAGATCTTGAAAAACTAATTTATTAATTATTGTATGTACTTGGCCCTAGCTTAGAAGGCCTTAAAACAGGGTATATTGCATGTATTCAATTATATCTATGAATAAAGAGTTGTGATTTGGTATCAAATAAATGCATTTTGCTTCTTACTATTTTGTTTCTACTATGTGGTTATTTGCTGGGGGCTAGGACATCTCCTTTGGGGATTCTCTTGCCTTGCACTATGTCATGCACTGGTAAGAAGGTGAGTTATTATTTTCTCATAACCTTTGGTTGTGAAGCATTTTATCATATAGATTCTAAAAATAGAACCAAGTTTGAAGCTAAGTCAAAGAAATGTGTATTTTTTGGATATAGCATTAATGAATTTTGTAATGGGCTTTAGGATTTTGGAAATCGTAAAATGATAAGAAGTAGGGATGTCATATTCAATGAGAAAGTGTTGTACAAAGATCTATTGCAGCAACATGAGAAAAAAGAAAATGATTACGCAGTGATAGATGATACTCCAAAAGATGATGTTCCAACAATTCTTCATAATGTGCAATAACCGCAACAACTAATACCACACATCCTAGTGAATGTTAGATGGTCAACAAGGATGAGTAGACCTCCAAAAAGATTTTATCCTTCCTTGTATTATATTTCACTTACTAATTCTGGAGAACCTAAATATTATGTTGAAGCTATGAAGTTGGATACAAAGATTTAGTGGGTGTCCACAATGAAAGAAGAAATGGACTGTTTGCTAAAAAATAAGATGTGGGATTTATATAAGTTGCATGTAGGCAAATAGGCTTTATAGAATAAATCGATTTATAGGTTGAAAGAAGAGGACGGAGCTAAGAAAAGATTGAAGGCCAAGTTAGTTGTAAAAGGATTTGCATAGAAAAAAGGCATTGATTTTGATAAGATATTCTCTTTTGTTGTTAAAATGACTTTTATTTGCACTATTTTAAGTATTTTGGCTACTAAAGATCTACATTTGGAGTAACTTGATATTAAAATAGCCTTTCTTCATGGTAATTTGGATGAAGATATATATATATATATATATATATATATATATATATATATATATATATATATATATATATATATATATATATATATATATATATATATATATATATATATATATATATATATATATATATATATATATATATATATATATATATATATATATAGCACAACCATGGGGATTTGAGGTCAAAGGTAAGGATAACTTAGTGTGTAGATTACATAAAAGTTTGTATGGCTTGAAGTAAGCACCTTGGCAATGGTATCAAAAATTTGATAGTTTTATGCATGAGCATGTACATAGTAGGTATCATTTAGATCATGGTGTTTATTTTAAGAGGTTGAATGATGATAGCTACATTATTTTATGTTTATATATTGATGATATTCTTGTAGTTGGGTCTAACATGGATCATATTAAGGGACTGAAATGATAGTTAGCACATGCATTTGCTATGAAGGATTTGGGGGCAAAAAAAAAATCCTTGTGATGAAGATTTGTAGAGATAGGAAGAACAATAAATTGACATCATCTTAGGCTAATGATATTGAGAAGCTGTTGCATCATTTCTCTATGGAGTATACTAAAGTTGTCAGTACACCTTTACATGGTCATTTGAAGTTGAACAAGGAGATGTGTCTCAAGACATAAGAAGAGGAGGATAAGATGTCTAAGACACCTTATGCTTCAATTATAGGAAGCTTGATTTATGCCATGGTATGTACTAGGCTAGATATTGCACATGTAGTGGGAGTTGTTAGCAAGTATATGAGTCATCCAAAAATTGAGCATTAGAATGCAGTAAAATGGATTCTCAGATGTTTGAGAGGTACATCTAGTAAGTTTTTACACTTTGGGTGCTCTAGTACTTATTTACAGGGCTATGTTGACTTGGGTTTTGGTAGGGGATATTGATACCAGGTAGAGTACTATAGGTTATGTATTTACTATTGGTGGGGCAATCATGAGTTGGGTTTCTAGATTACAAAGAGTTAATGTTTTATCCACTATAGAGGTAGAGTATGTTTCTACTACAAAGACAACTAAGGAGATGATATGGCTTCAGTTCCTCTTAGGAGAATTGGGACACCCTCAAAGAGATAATTATTTTTTTACAAATAGCTAGTGTGCCTTTCATCTAGCAAAGATCTCAACTTTGTATTCAAAGACAAACCACATATAGTTATGCTACCATTTCATTTGGACAATTTTGGATGATGGAAAATTAAAGCCAGAGAAGATATATAAAAATGGCAATCCAGTGGATGTGTTTACAAAGGAAGTGACAAAGGAGAAGCAAAATTTCTCTTCAACTTTGGTTGGTCTTCTCAACTCAATAGAATAAATGAACAGCAAAGTCTAGCATGGTTTGATATATTCTGGTGGGAGCTATAGGTTTAGTAGTGCTATGACTATTCTCCAAGTGGGAGGTTATTATTGTGGAGTCTAATCAGTCTCCTAGGGGGAGATTGTTGTGATATTAATCTTAATTAGACTCTAAGGTTTATTCAGAATGACTTTCTCCCCATATTATTTGTATGAGGGTTTAGGGGCAGCACCCTTAATATGGGGTCAAGAGGTAAGACCCATATGGGGTTTTGAGGTAGCAGCCTAGGTGTAGTCACAATCACAATATAGCGTGGGGTTGAGCAAAAATGCCCTTACGGGGGTTTTTGAGGGTAGCGCCCCCAAAGCCAAAATGCCCTTATATTTTAAAAGGCTTCAGCTACTATTTTTCTATTATTCTATCCCCAATTTTGTAAGTAGAAAAACTTGTATAAAAAGGCATAGGGTTAGGGATTTCATGATGAATGGTGATATTGTAGCTTCTTGTGCTGATATTGAGTTGTAAGGGATTGTAGATTGTAATTACTAGATAATAATAATAATATTGGACTTGTTGTTGGTGGAAGTAGCCCAGGGATTGGGTGAATTCACCCATGTTAAATCTTGGTGTCTTGTATTCACTTTTATGTGATCTACTAAAATATAGTAGTGTTTATATTTGCATGTAACTATTATTTCTGTCTGAGGTTAATCCTAACACTGGGGTCATCATTTGTATAGTTAGAGTAGGTATTTCTTGCTTTCAATAAAAGAAGTGATGAGTAAAGTTCTTTGTCTAGTTTGCTTAATAAATAGCTGATGGATTGTTGTCATTCTTGCAAGGGGCATGCATCCCTAGACAAATTCACTATTGGAGCTCTCAAAAGCTAAAAGGATTTTGAATGCCATATTGAAAACTTTTCTAAAAGGAATCCCTATAAGATCTTTTGGTGCTTACGTGTTTGTTCATATTTTGAGGCCTATGATTTGTTTCATGTGCTCCACACCCTTTCTCTAGTGTGTCCAAGAATCTTGGGTCACTTGATTTAAATTTTAAATCATCTTATAATATGCATTTTTGTACACTTGTCAAATTTGCAAATTTTTCAAAGTGTTAACTTATTGTGGAAAGCCCACATTGCATTTGAATATCCTACACCCAATCAAGTTTCATGACCTACTACTTTGGGAATGTTTACAATATGTATCAAAGAACCGATGTTTTATATTTCATGTTATTGTGATAATTTTTGATAGTTTTGTGAGTTCCTCAAAATTGGAGGTTTAGATCTATCTTACAGTCTCATTTTATGTTCTTTTTTGGGTAATCTTATTTGATAGTGAATATTTCATGACTCGTTGAATCTTTTGAGAAATGGTGATGTCATTGTATTGTAATCATAAATGAAATTCACCATTTATGATTTGAATCCTTGGTGAACTTAATTGATAAGTTTTCGAATCCAATTCCATTTGTAAAAACTTAAAACTACCCAATTGTCAATTATGATAGGTACTTAGCAGTCCTATTTGACCAACTATAACTTTGGCCCAATTGACCCTATTAAAGAAAAAAAAATTGTTGCATTGTTGAGGTCAAATAATTTTTTTTCCAATTTTTATCTCTTTATGATTTTATTTAGCCAATTTTAAAATATGATTTGGTGTGCCATTTTCACTATTTTAATACTAATCTGATCTATAGAATTGTCAGAGGTCCCATTTGAGATGGTGTAATTTTGAAACCTTGTTTGATGACACCAAAGAGATTAAACGACTATATTATATAATGAAAATAATTCTAGTATTCCAATTTGGAAGCCTTTACCAATCTATTTGCACACTTTTCAAAGTCTATTCCATATGCTAAAATCCTTGTTTTATTAGTATACCTAGTTTCACAATTCCCAAAAGCTAACTTTGATGACCTTCCAAATTTATCCAATTATTTATCACAAATAGAAAATGCACCCAAATTTCCTCTATATCAAAGTGTACATGTTCCCTAGGTTTTTAGGTTTCATGATTCCATTAATCCTCTTCTTGAGGGACATTCCAAATGTAATTTCTTCTTTTCTGACATGATTACTTGTAGGATAAAGTGAAAAGAGTAAATTCAACACTTAATAACCTTTGAACATGTTTATTTTTTTAGACTACTATTTAATAAGATACTTAATAAAAAAATGGTAAAGATCAAAATAACCTAAGGATTAGCTACTTCCCATGATTAGCTAGATGATCTTCACATCTAGACCTGGGGCAACTTCAACAAAATCATAAAAAAATTCCACTCTTTTGGCTCTACATAACCAAGGTGGGTGCACCTAAGGGATAAAAAGATTCAAATCTTGATATTACCTTTTCATTTCTTTCATTCAATGACATTATATTATAATACTGATCCCCCATAGTAGATTGGTCACAACTCTTCTCAGATTCACAAGTAATTCTAGGTAACAACAGCTAACTATAACTTAGAGATTAATTATAAGCAAGTATTGACCAACTATGATATTCTTCATGCATTTAAAGTGAATTGATTTTGGTTCTAAAATTGTGCTTGAAGCTTATCCATGATATCTTCATATGCTAACTAAAATAATTGATTAGTGCCTCATCCATTGGGATTTAGAGTCTATCCAACCTTTTGGCCTAATTGACTGCATGACAATCAATATCATCAACAATTCTCACTAAAACACTTTCTTGCACAAATCTTTCTTATTGTTGAGAGATCCTATCATATTCACTAAAGCACTTTCTTAATCCATTGAACTAAAAGTAATATTGAATTGATATACAACTTATCCTAGTTGCATTAAATTGAACAAGCTTCACTCATACAATCTCAAACTAACTACTCCATAAAATGGAGACAAGATTCAAAGAGAAAAGAGATAGTGATAGTTCATCATTGTATTAATTTTGTTTGAAAATTATGTAACATTGGAAAACAACTCAAAACAACTCAAGACAAGACACCATGATCCTTGAAAATTAATGTATTCTCAAGTTTGCAGAGAAAATACATCATAAAACTTTCATCAAGGACTAGACCAAATGAAACTTAACAAAACTAAAAGCTCTACAATGACTTGAACCCTTTCTCTAGCCTTGGAATCTCACTTATATATATTGTGAGATGCAACAAGGTTCAGGTCTAGAATAGCTATCCTTAAGACATAAAGATATTTACAAATTCATTGTCACAAAAGACCAAAATTGTTGCAACAGAATGTCTTTCATCATTAATATTCTTTTGTGGGACCACTTTTGCTGCACCTTTTTGTTGCTGAGGAGTTTTATGATTGGCTTAAATGTTGTTGTTCTTCTTCCGAGAGTGTAACCAATGAACCTACTTGTGGTGGACCTAATTTTTATTTTTGTAGACTCACTTCAACTTGAGGCTCTCCATCCATGTAATCATGTACTAATAAAACAATAGTTACATTTGATTCTCTTACTGTCAAGTAATCAATTTGGGCCTCTATGCTTGTTACTGTAATTTGTTGCTTTTCTCTGTCCTTTTTTTCTTTCATTGATTTTTCAATTATTTTCAAATCATCCTATTTCATTTCATCATCATCAGCTTCACCAAGTTCCATCTATTTTTCATGAATGAAATTTTCCATCCACTTGTCAAAAAGTGTGTCATCTAGCCAATTAAAATTCAAAATATCATGTTGTTTCTTAGTCACATATTCTCCCAATTTGTCAATCTCAATGAAATTTTCTCTCAAAGAATCAAAAGAATTTCACTTTAGATAATATGAAAATATCACTCTCATTATTTTTAGAAAAATCAACATCCTCATTCAACTCATTAGGAAGTACATTATCAACATCATCACCTTCATAGAGCATATGGAAACTAGAAACCACTTCAAAATGTTGCTCATCATGAAAGATGAGATCAACACAACCAATAATATTAAAACTAAACTAACAATACCTAGTATAATGAAAATTGGGTTGCTGTCAAGATGAAAGACAAAGTACTCATATTCAACATCATGAAGTGTTGACCCTATGGAAAGACATACTGTCAATCAGTGAAAAAATATTTAAGATGTCAAGGAAGGTCAGTGAATACTAATATGAGCTTTCCATCAGGGAGCTTATTTTAGTATAGCCTAAGAAGATGGTGGTATACTATGTTAATTAAGCACACAATATAAACTAAGTTATCTAAGTTGCTAGTAGAAACCAAGTTCCATGTGTGAACTAAGTTCATAATGTTAGCTAAGTTCTCTATGTAAACCAAGCTAACTATTGCTCCTATATCACCCAAGTTTCATACAGTTATCCAAGCATCTAAGAAATATTGTCACCAAAGCTCATTATAGTGCTCTAAATAGCAAAGGAAGCTGAAGATGGTTGGAAGTGTTCAAAGGGAAACATTGAAGATAGCCAACAAAATTGAAGGAGAAAATATGTTAAGGTTTAGCCATAGTGGAAAAAGTCATAATAATACCAAGGGACACAACCACTAATATGGAGGAGCTATGAAGAATTGATATATTCTCTCAAAATTTATTATTGTATCAAAGAAATTTTCTAGACTTTATTATTCATTCTGTGAGTTGTTATCTTTCATTCTTTTTCTCTAGCATATTTGTAGTTAGTTTTTTTTTCTTTTCTATTTTAGAATAAGTGTCAATCTTCTATTTATAGGGATGGAACCAATAGTGTTAGAGGTTAGAAGTAAGTTTATGACAAGAAACTATTGACTCTTGGAATGAGTTGATTTTATAGTTTTATGTATCATTCTCATGTAATGAATGTTTGGAACATAATAAAATAACTCCTAGTTTACATTTTATATTAGTAGATTAGCAGGAGCCAACCAAGGGGGTCCACTTTGGAGGTGGATTAGATTAGAATAGTGTAGATTTGTTTTCAAGCACCTTTAGTATTGCAGGTGTATATGAGTAATGTTAGTATGCTAATAGAAACCAAATTTAAATAAAGCTTCTACAAACTAAACAAAATTCATAAACTTCAAGATAGACTAAGATGAACTCTCAATTGAGAATATGAGCCATTAATGAGCTTTCTCAATGAGAAGCTCTTTTGTTGAGTGGCTTTGTCTAAATAGATAGGATGTATGCTCAAGCTTTATGCTTCAAAAAGGGCTTCAAATGGAGTTGAAATTTGGGTGTGAGTGTATGGTTTTGATGTAAAATGGCTTCTTAAAATGGCATTATGACTTTACTTCATGGATTGTG
This sequence comes from Cupressus sempervirens, assembly GCA_028749045.1. NCBI lineage: Eukaryota > Viridiplantae > Streptophyta > Pinopsida > Cupressales > Cupressaceae > Cupressus > Cupressus sempervirens. The sequence continues at coordinate 835,761,263 of CM053787.1, read as the reverse complement.
TTATTTTGCAAAGGGGAAGGATCCAATTTATAGGCAAGAGGCTTTGAGGGATTGAGGGCTAAGATGCAAGGATGGGAAAAAGCTCATGGAGGGCTCAAATTGCATGAGAAGAGAGCACATGGATTGTGCTTCCTTACAGCCAATCAAGGAGTGACACATGTCACATGGTGAGAGGATGGAGGAAAGGGGAAGGATGAGTCAAAAAAAGAGGCTCAAGGGATAAAATCTTCATAAAGACCCTCATAATGGCTTGTAAGAGCAATAAAAGGGCTTGGAAGAGTCATTTATGGCCTAGTGGGCTTCATAAAGTTTTATGGTTGAGATATTTTGAGAGAGATGAGAGGAATTTCAACTTGGGCTTGATTAGGAAGGTTTTAAGCTTTCTTAGGATTGTGCAAATTATTAGAGGATGGATTATGATGGTTTAGGATTAGCTTACAGATAGGCAAGTGGATGGCATTTAATGAGGGTGGGTGAAGGAGGAGATATTTGTTAACTTTGGCTTGGGTTAGTAAGTCTTAACCCATTTTTAGGGAATGTGACAAGGTTAGGAGGGGATTAGGATTAGGTTTAAAGACATCTTCTAGAAGAGTCTAGACTTTGGATGAGGATAAAGACTTTCTAGAATAGTCTAGAATTTCCTAGGATGAGGATGAAGACTTTCTAGAAGAGTCTAGAACTTCTTAGGATGAGGATAAATTATATTTTTAGGAAATAAATAAATTTTTATTTATTTCAAGGGTTTGGGTTGAGGAGATATTTATTAAAACTTTTTTAATAAACATGAGGATTAATATTTAATCTTAATTGAATATTTTGAGTTGGGATTAGGGGTAGGAAATGATGGGATTAGCCTGTAATCAAAATTAAAGAAGGATTAGAAGATTTTGGAAGAGGTTAGTGGTCTTAAGAAAATTGGCCAAGTTTTGGGCAAAAAATAAATTTTTTATTTATTTTGAGTTTTTTGGTCAATTTATTAATTAAATAATTAACAAATAAGGAAATAATGTTTAAATAAGATTTAAACATTTTTGGGAGGGATTCCTTAATTAAACATTTTTAATTAAGATAAAGAGATTTAATGGCATAAAAATAAATAAATAAATAAAATAATTAATTAATTAATAAATGATGATGTCATCAGAAATTTTTCAAAAAATAAAAATACTTTATTTTCTAAATGTTTTTAGGTGTCTACAGCAGGTAGAAGTTGTAAGTTCCTTCCTATAGTATCATACGTTATGAGTGTTCCTGCAACATCTGTAAGAATAGTTATAGTAGATGAATTGAGTTGGAATATATATTAGTATTTAATTGCATTTCTAGTATTTGTTTCAATAAAGTGTTAAGTGTGCTAGTTTCTTGTAGCACTAATGTAGGTTCTTTTCTTTCATTTTACATTTCTATAGTATAAGCATAATGACTCATTAAGAAACCTAGTGCACATACTATGCTGATCATTTCAAGTATACATCACTGGGTTGACAAAATTAAATGTACCTCATGGTGGGGAAAAATAGTTCTTAGATGAATACACTATTCTTAAGTATGGCCTTGGGCATGATTATTATACACATATTGTGAGGCCGACCAAAGTGCACAATATTGCCCAAGCATTAGTATCTTGACTGACCTAAAGGTATAAAATGATTATTATGAAGATATCCATTATTAGAGCTTACTAGGTATTGAGTTATTAAGTGAAGGGTATGTAAGGAAGATACAATTCATTGGTCTAATACATAAGGTAGGAAATATGAAATATTTATGAAGAGAAGGAACAAATATGGAGCATATTAAGTAATCAGGATACAAGGCAGTATAAAAAGAAAACATAGAATCATCCATCACAATTAGGTGATCATATTATTTAAAAGATCTAATTCTGAAAATAAAGTTGTCAAGAAGAGATCATCTTGCCAATTCATCCTAACGAGTGGATCACACAAATTGTCTAACTAGGTGGAGCTAATAGTCCTTTGCTAAATCTCTTAATAGAGTAGGTACTTTATTGTATTATAAAATCCTTTCACAAGGTGGACTTAATAGTCCTTCATACTTATAATAGTGTAGATCACTAGAAGTGATCAATTGTAAGCCCTAGCAAGCCAACTTTATTACTACAGTGGTGAAGCATTGTGGGTGTGATCCCCACCCCAATTTTACCTTCTATTTGGAGTGTTTCTAGGTTACCATATCTTGTGTCAAAGTGTTATGGTATTCATTTATTTATGTTTATGCATGGAAATAGATTAGATAACCTAAATAAGTAATCTTAGTATGAAGAGTTCAAGTGGTTTGATGGGACTTAATTTTGCCTTCTCAATCTGAGTACCATTATAAGCTTTTAAGCCCTTTAAAAAACTTTTAATGTATGTGTACCCAAAATTCCTTTTGAGGCCTAAGAGGTGTTTTATGTTTCTAACACCTTGCATACAGAATATTCATTCATCCCATCAAGATAAATTGTCATTCTAAAACATTATGTAAAGTTTTGTTTTGAGCAATGTTGAAATCTACATTTTTACCTAAGTGTCAAACAATGATAGGAGCCTACTTTGCAATATCTCACACCTTGTAATGTTTCATGAATTCCCACTTTGGGGATGCTTAGTATCCATATCAAAGAAGCCATGTTTTATATTTAAAGTCAGTTTGATATGTTTTAACTAGGTTTTGAATCCCTAAAAGTTGGTCATTCATTATTGTCATGCTAATGTAAATTGTTCAAAATTATGGGAGGCCCTATTTGACTTGTTATAACTTTGACTTAGTTGACCAAAATGATATTCTAAAGGTCAAAGAATTGTTATGTTTTAATTTTGAGCTTATGAAAAATTCAATTGATTAATTTTTTAACACGATTTCATTTGCAATTTATAAAGTTTTACTGGTGTCATAAAGTGTAGATTGGTTTGTACCCCTATTTGGGATGTCATAACTCTAAATCCATGATAGAAGAGATCCAATCAATTTTACCACTATGTTTTACTCTAAAAATTATTTAAGTGGGCTAGTTTTCAAGTCTTGACAAATCTGTTTGCACACTTTCCCAAGTCCATTCCCTTTGCAAAAACCATTTTTCACCATTGTTCCTATCTCTGCAATTCTGAGTAGCCCACTTTGATCGTTCAACAAATGTGCCTAGTTATTTTTCATGAGCCCAAATCATAGATTTATACTCTCTTCACGACAATGAACTAACACCCCATTTTTTCATGCCCCCAAGTGTTAGTGTGACCTATTTTCAAAGCCAAATCCAAATGTGTTTTATTGTTTTCTAACATGTTTTCTTGTAGGTAGTTCTAAGAAGGAAAATTTGCAGTCAATAGATTTTGATGTAGGTGTCTTCATGAGATAAAATCTAACAAGGTAGAATAATGTGGAACAAAGACTCAATATATCTATTTTTAGAGTTTAGTTGGGTGTTTTGTTCAATTTTTAAAGCCGGTCAGAAGATCTCTTGGCATGAAACTAGTAGTTTGCAGGAAAGGTTGAAGATCAATTTTAAATGATGTGATAGCGATTTAGCTTAGATCAAATTAGTATCAGATGATTAATGGATCAATTTTATAGTTTAGTTGTTTTAAAATGATGTTTTTTTTAGCTAGACCTACTTTGGGGCTCAATTATTTTCACTAGACCAATTACAAGGATGAGAAATATTGGGCGATGTTTGAACAATGGGAGCATGCTATTGTAGAGGCATATCCATACATAGGAGACAAGAGCATGAGGCTAGTTGATATCCTCAGCATGTTGGTGGGTGAATTTGGGTCAAAGAAAAATCTGTCAAAGTAGATTACAAGTTAATGTTTCATTAATAAATCATAGCTATGGAAGCTGGCAAAAGAAAGTGGGGAATAGCTTATAGGATAGCTTAAGTCTCTGGTGAGAAGCTAATCAATTGGGATGTTCATATGTAACAAATCAAGTTTGTTATTACGACCTCTATCCATTACATGATGTAGGAAATATTGGCCATGTAAATGGCATCACTAATAGAATATAGAGGAAATACTTCACACCTTAAAGAAAAAAATAAAGAGATAAGAAATACATCCTAATTCTCTAAATTTTTTTGAGTAAAAGCAAATGACAGGATAAATACTGTGCCATGTATCATCTGAGAGTTATCTCAGCAATGTGTGTCCCTATAAAGATACTACTAAAATTGAATGCATAAAAACACGCAATTTGATTTCCCTAATGACAAGGGACTTTTCTATAAAGATTTTTGTCTAAAATTATGGAATGAGTTTCCTACCAAAAGCATTCCCATTACCAATTTCCAAAATTGGTTTCGATGGAAAATTTTTAGAAGCTTTTTTTTTTTTCATATTTTTAAATGTTTTCCTTACCTTTCTCCCATACTGAGTGCCAATCCAAAAAAACTCCTCTACATCACCTTCCCCACTCTATTTCTTTATTTTAAAAACTTCAACACATGTTAAAGCTCTGGTGTGAAGACAGAGGCCCAAGTTAATTGAAAGGGAGCCACAATTATGTAGGGTGAAGGTTTTTAGTCAAATTACCTTATCTCCCATGTAGCATGGAGTTTGTGTAATGCCTCACCCAGAGATCCTTGGAAATAAAGATAAATATAAGCCTAGATATATATTTTTTTAACAAGTTTGAATGCACATAGCATACAATATATGAGGATCAAGAAAATCACAATGGAAGACTAACCAAACATCTTGACACCAATGGATCTCCAAATGCCACTATTGACCAAATGGGTAACAACAGAAAATGCCAAAACTAAACTCGAATCAAAACATTTTGAATTCAAAATGTGATACCAAAGGATTGAAGAGCACTTAAGAGGGTAGCCAAAACACTTCCCAAAATTTTTGGGTCCTACCAAAAAGTGCCCATTGTTTGCCTAGATAGGTTTTTGTAAATACTAGATGATACTTTCAAATAGCCCTATCTAATACTTTCTAGTTTTGTATGACTTTTCTCAAGAAGGAGAGCGGCCCTTTCAAGAATCAGGCAATATTCCTCAAAATGACATGTTATACTTTATCAATATTATATGAAACTTCTATGAAGGGGGTGTAGTACTTTCTAGTATCGCATGACATTTGTTCCTAAGAGGTGTGATACTTTCCAGTATCACATGAAAAGACTCTATTAGGTAGGCAATGCTATATGATATCACCCCATGTTAACACATGTTCACCTAGGAATGCAAGAAAAAAACTTCCAAGGATGAACTAAAGCGTAAAATAGAGTTTAGAACCTCCACACTAGGGAGTACCTGATCCACAATTTGAGACATACACACTCAAATACAATACTAAAAGAGAAAAATACAATCTAAACATCTAACCATAATTAAAGGGAAAGTATAGTAGGAAACATCATAGTGTACTAAAACAACATCGCAATAACTGAAATAATATTGTAATAAATGGAACAACCAAACTTTGTACATGTTTCTTCACAACCATAATAGCATCATAAGACCATTGTGGGCCCTAGCCATCCCCCTCGTGTAACACCCCAAACTATCAATCAAATCATCAATACTATCATATAAGGACACCACTACTAAAACATGCTACAACATAAGTTTAAGGAAATATAACATGCTAGAAGTAAAGCAAAAGATACTCCTAAAAATATGGATAACATCATCTATCAAATGCTAATCATCATAATAAGGAAATGTGTTAATAACCACCATCAACTAAGCATGATATACAAGTATCCTAATGAAAGCATAAATAAAAAGAAAGCATACTCTGGAACCTAAAGAATCAAGTGAAAACATCTAGCAATAGTTGCATTAGGATAATAAATCATCTCTATACACCAGTCCCTAATAGTGGTATAGGTAGCCATGCCTCCCAACCATGCAGAACCTATAGGCCCACTTCCATTGTCCTAATGGAGATAATGATCCAACCCCAAACACACAAAGCACAATGTCCATGGCTAACACTCATGATAGATAGTATGATGACTGAAACCAAGAACATAAACAATGCATAAACTATAGGTCTTGGTTAGACACTCAAAGGGCTACTAAGTAGGGGTTGACATCATGGAGAGTCACTTGGCATTAGCAAGCCTAAGTTTGAATCACGTGTCTTCAAACTTAAACAAATGCTTACACATTGTGTCCTAAAACTTAATCGGGTGCTCACACATTTTATTATCTTAAGTGATATTATCACCTAACTTTTTATTTAGTTATCACTTAATTAAAGCTCATGTGCACCAATCCTTGGGAAACAGGCACTGGGTTGCCTGAAAGAAGCCCCCTCCATGTGCTAGCCTACTCTACTCATGCTCATCAAACAATGAGTGCCATAGGCATGAAAATTGCCAACCCAACCCCAATGATCATAACTTTTGGAAGTACCATAGAAGATCAGACCTCATAAGTCACCCAAAAAATTTGCACATACATAATCATGTGTGGGACACCACCATCATGAAGATCAAACACAAGGACTAGATGAGAACACAAAGAAGAAAGTGACTCAACTAAAAATAGACTTGGGAGGATGGATGCGCCATGAATCCTAATGTAACATATAAGTGGAATAATGGTCTGATTGACATCCAAATGGACTCATGCCAAGAAAAACTAAGAAAAAAAGGCAGCACACAAAATGAGGTAAAAACCCCCAAAATTAGAAAACTCAAAAATTAAAAACCATTTGGCCTTTTGGTACAAAAACCTTGAAAATCCAATTATATTTGAGTTTGGACATCATATGCAAAAATAACTAGCATAATGATTCAAAACACCAAACCCCCATCCCAAAAATAGGAAAAATGTTCATAGTTGACCAATCGGTTAGAACCAAAAAATAGAAATAGAGGGAAACACTAGTTGTCAGCCTCCAAACGAAAAACTACCAAAAAAAGAAGCTAAAATAGAGAAAAAATTAGAAAATTAGAAAGCCCTACCTGATAGTAGAAGGGGTAGTAATTGAAATCAGGTTGATAAATAAATAACCCATCGAAACTACCGAAGGTGAGGGCAAAGAAAAGTTTTCCCGAGCAAGATCCAACCAAATCAATGTCATGAAAATCCCATGCTCATAGCTCCCAGAATGAACAAAAATTCAATCCTTCAGAAAGAGGGTTTTATAAAAGATCTCCAATTTCCAAATTGCAAAATTGAAAAGTGAGATTACAAATCCATTTTTCAATACTTATTCACTTTTAGAGTGAATAGTCAATTAGGGAAAATAGCCAATTAGACTAGCTATACTTTGAGTCAACCCAAATAAAAATAGGTTATTCCTCATAATAGAAATTCACCTAAGGAAAAGTTTGCAAAAATTAAATTTAATAAGATTTAAAGCCTAAAAACCCAAAAAAACTAAAAATCACTTTAAAACTTTCATGGCAATGCAAACCTCTAAATGCACAGACAAAGTTACTAGTCTAATCACATGATGTAGATGAGTTGAGATTTAATAATCACCAAAAGGTTTAATTTAATTAATTAAATAAGGATATGTCAACCATACAGGGATGACATTGGTAAAATATGAATAATTGAATCACTAACTCCATGTGCCACTACCAAGGATATAATTCCTACACACTAAAACACATGGTCAAGTACAATTTCATATAATATCATAGTCAAAGCAATAATGCATTAAATACCTAATTAGTCCATTTGTTTAATTATATCTAAATAATCTATTCACATCACTTAGGTTCACATAAACCATAAAGAGACAAGAATGAAGTAAATCACCATAGCATAAAATCCATCACATAACATAATTAGAAAATATGTCCAAATACCAGAAAATATAATATCATTATAGATCTACTATCATCTCAAAATGATATCAACATGCAAATATGATAAACTAAACATCATAGTAGTATAGCATCTATGGTATTGAATCAAATTATAACATTGGACACTCAGGTCATCTCAAAGTACAAATAATAAGAGTATCAAGTATCCCTTGAATAAAAAATAGATAAGGTAGAGATTGCAAACATGAGAGGCACTATAATTTGGTGCAATATATGTGGAAACTAGCATGATCCCAAAAGTGTTTGCAAAAGAGTGTGGATTTGAATGGAATATGTTGAGAGATAACTGCAAGTAAAGGGTACTTACAGGAGGCCATTTGAAGAAGTTGTGACTACATGGAAGTTGGTTGAATTGATGCATTTTTCCTCTTGATTTCTTCACTACCTTTCCATAGAGAGAATCATGTGTAATCTAGAGATACATTTTATGAGGTTTCAAACAATACAAGTATCAATAGTTAATGATTAGCTTTTGGTGCAAAAGAATGGTGAAACCATCTTTACAAGGGTCTAAAATATTGGCATGCATTTTTTTTGAAGTCACAGATGTACAAGGAGTAAACTAAACCAAAGTGATAGTTGTTAGGGAGGATGAGCCTACATATGTGGTGTTTTTTTCTAACATCATGAGGTAATTTGGATTATAACTACAACAACATGTAGAAGTTCACCAATTGGCTGCATGTTGGAAATGCAAGAAAATTAAAAATTGGAATTCTCCTACATGTGTATACTTGCAGAATATGCAAAGGAGAAACTATTGGGAGATGTGGAAAGAATGAATTCTAGGGCATATCCATCAAGGTCAGAGATCAAAAGGAGAGTTCATGTAACATGAAAAGACACCATGAAAGTACATAGCTAGTTGGGAGAATGGTTAAAATATTAGTCCCACATTGCTTGTATAAGGCTGTTTTTGTTCTTTAAATGCTATACCACTAAATAAGACTAGTCTCTTAGAGACATGGGCTTTTAAAAGGCAACACAAGTAGCTCGAATGGGGCCCATAGTGAGGTGGAGGTGACCATGCAAAAATTTTGAATGGAAAAGATAGTGATGTCATGATAACCTGCACCCATAGGACAAACCAAAAGTTTGGTGGTATAAGAATGAATGAAAGAGTGACATTGTAGAGGCACTCTTAATGTGGCACACTTCTTGAGGGACCAACATGGCATAGTAGGCCATGTGTCACAAATATGCATTGTTGCATGTGATGTGGTAGTTGTTTACTATGCATGCAGGAAAGTGCCTAGCTAACATATGGCAGTAGGCCCTGGGTCAGCAGTAACATGGCATGTGCAATGATCTGGCCACTGATGAAGTACTACATAGTAGTGATGTGGCTGGCACTATACAAAAGATGACATGGTGGTTAATAGGCAGTCAGGAGGGCTGATGAGATATCAACATGTGGTAGTGTTTCAAGGACCAATCAAAGGGGACCACATCACACCTAATAGTAGGTGACAAAGCATGTAACCAACTAATGGTAAGGTGACATATGTAAAATTAGTCAAACCTTGTTGAATTAGATAGAAAATGAGGAAAAATTCAAAGATGCAAAAATTTAATTATTTTATATATATCATCCAAAAAATCATGTACAAGGTTTTTAAAATCAAAAGGATTATATGCTAAAGTTTCAACTTTAGGAAATTTTAAATACTTGTCATAAAAATGTAGTCTTAAGCAATAACAAGAGCCTGATTTTTCATTTTAAGATTCTAGACATTTTCTATAAGAAAGTATAACACTATTATATATTACCAAAATTGGGAGAGAATGAACTTTCCATTTTTGGAGTTTTCTTCACACAAGAAGATATCTACTTATGTTATACAAGGTCTTGTCCCAAATACTTAGTTTGTAACCACATTCAAGTATTGAAGTTTAGATTTGATTTCTAGAAAGGTGATGAATTGAATGGGTGTCAAAGGCATTATGAATGTAGTTAGGGGTTGATTTTGTCACCTCCATGTCAGTTGAATCAAGGTTTTATTAGAATTTTAGATGCATTTCATATATTTTGGCAACACAAGGGTTTTCATAATTGAAGAAGAGATATTTCAAGTTTGTTACAAAACAATGATGAAAATCATATCAGATTTCAATTGTAGAAAGAGAAGAGATGTTTTTACAATAGTAGTGAATGAAGATTCAAGTGGACACATGTCATTTCCATATTAGATCCAAGATTTCATTCTTTTCCTTATATCTTTCTCTTTCTAATTCATTGTAAGGGTTGGTAGTTTTCACTGTGAGACCAAGGGTTGGTTCCAGTTTTGTCTGTAAGACCACATTGTTGGATCTAGAGCTATGATTCCACCACATTCTTGAACAAGTTCCCTTGTAATGAACAACAAGAAATAAGAATACAGATAGCTCTCTTCCTTTAGGCAGTTTTACATTTCAATTTTAGGCATCTTATTGTATTTGTTTCAAAGAAATAAATGAAAATTTCACAGCATGTTTATCTTCATTTTGATATCTTGTCTCCCATTCATGTTGTTTATGATCTTTTCATGTTTTGTAAATAGAGAGTATGAAACTTAGTTATAATCTATTGGTTGTATTTGTTGATTTATTTTTCTTATGACTCAAGGAGTTATGTAAATACTTGATTTATCATGATAGGATTGCAGATCTAATGAAGGGATAGGTTGAGTATGAGATTTAGAAAGATATAGATGTCTAATTCAAAAGCTGAATTGATAGATCAAGAAGTCTTGATGTATGGGATATGTTAATGACTTATAAGGATGTGTGTCAGGTGTTTGTGGGATTTCCCAATAGATAAGGCATTGATTAGCCATAGGATCAAAGTATTATGTTATTTGTATCATGTTTTTTTTGAAATCAATATCATTAATCAAATATATTTCCCTTTAATATTGAAAGAACTAAAAAGGATGTCATCACTTAGCTTAACAAGTTCTCAGGTCATGTCATTATCTATTTCATGGCTAGGATTTTTGTATAAGTGTTAGAAGATTAAGGGTTTTATCTTCTTTGTTAGATTCAAGTGTATGTTTTAGCATTGGTACCATATAAATGAATTTGAGGTCCACCTACCTAGGTTTTGTAGAGCCTGAAGTAGAAGAAGGGTCTAGATTTATAGTTGGCCCAGTGTCTGAAAGGATATGTTGAGGATGGGAAGTAGCTACCCCTAAATGTATTCTATTCTCATCGGGGCAATTTGAAACTATGATGTTTCAAAAATCCAACATGGTTCTTGATTTACCCTCTCCCCTCTCAGTCACTTTGTTATCATAAAATTTCCAACAATTGGTATTAGAGAAAGGTTCTCCTATTAGAGGCTTAACAACTAGAAATTAAATATCAAAGGAAATGAAAGTCTATAGGTTAGAGAAAGATATTGACAACAAAAAATTGGATCTACAGATGGCTATGGAAAAAGTCAAGAAACTCAAGAAAAACCTCACTCACTCTCTAAAAAGAAGAAATTTATTGGCTATATAGATGAATTCCAATCTATACATTAAAGAAAGAATAGAATATCTATGTAGAGAAAGAAGTTTAGAAGAAGCAGATGCAACCATAGAAGATGTACAATAGATGAATGCTACTCTATAAGAAGAAGTGAGAAAAATGAAAAGAGAACAAGAAAGTCACTCAGTTAGGCTATGCAAGTCATGGAACAAAAGAATAGAGTAGAAAGTGATAAAGAAATGGAAGATGAAGATAGAAGACTACTTTCAACAAGAATAGAGGATAAGATAAATGAAGTTAAATAGATATCTTAGCATCAAGTAGGCAAGGCCAATCAACTAAATAATGAAAATCAAGGAATCACAAATCTAAGATCAAAATGTGAGAGACTCCTGAATGAACTAAGAGTTGAAAAGTAGTTAAATGAAAGAAGATTGAGATCACAAGAAAGTATGAATCAATATCTATATGAGAAAACCCTAAATAGACCCAAAGTCACTACTGGCTTACGGCATACTAATCAAGAAGATTCATTACATCAAGGAGCATAGAAGAATAAAAGGCCTACATGCAATAATTATGGAAAAATAGATCATACATCAAATATTTGTTGAAGTAATACTATGCAACCCAAGTTTAGATGGCATTGTTATAATTGAAACAAGTATGTTCACAAGATAATTGAATGTAGAACATAATCAAAGTTTGAAGGGAATTGCTTTACATGTCATAGAAAAGGTCATAAATCTTTAGAGTGCAGGTCAAGTACTCAGCATAATGGAACCAAAAAAAGACCATTTATTGGTTGGGACTTTTATACATGGGGAAGATGTCATGAATATGGAGAATATGGATACATTGGAGTAAATTGTGTAGAGAGTCATATCAAAAAAAAAAATACCAATATGAGATTGTATGTATGCAAAAATAAAGGTCACATAGAAAGAAATTGTATCAATAGAGATACACAAAATAATGGTGTAGAAAATAAAGGCAAGTGAAAGATTGAAGAAATCAAAATTTAGAGGAATCAGAAATGGATAGGAAACTAAGAGGAAAGAACAAGGAAATAAGCTATCATCATCCAATCCAATGAGTTGGGTGAAACATCCATCTCCAACTAGATAGTCAAGAAGATGACTAGAAGTGAGAAGTCAAGAATATCTTACATCAATTAAAGACATATAGAAAGAACATTCAAATCAACATAGTAAGATGCACAAGATAAAGGGAAATGAATATGCTCCAATAAAGTTACAACTTAGTTGTAACTAGGTTGCTTATTATATCTAACCATTTAGTTCTAACCAAGCTATGCAATGATCAATACATGCCTAGATTGAATGACCAGCCAAGCCATTCTACCTACAATTGTATGATGCATTTAAGAGGGCCTAAAACTTTGAAATTCTTCATAAAAGGAAAATTCAAGGGTTTTATTTCTTACCTTGCATTTAGTTTTTAGAGTGATTTCAAGTCCCTAAGTGAGCAAAAGGCAAGGTAATGTTGAAAGTTATGTTGCAATTTTTTTTAGTTGTTGCAAATTTATCTCTCATTGAGTACCATGGCATCTAGCTCTAGTTTGAACGTGGAGAAGGGTTAAAAAATGTTGGTGAAGAATTTAGTCTATGAGGAACCAAAAAATACAAGATCCATCCTATAATTTCCAAGCAAAAGGATCCAATGAGAGTACACTCAACTTTACCTCCAAAGGTATTTTTGATCAATGAAACTAGGTCATCCTATCACTGAACTATTCAAGAATTGGGTACTTTTGAGAAGGATGAAGTGTATAATGCCCTATGTGATAATGGAGTACTAAAGCCTAAAGATAGAAATTTGGAGATTAATGGTTTAACTCATGGCCTACACATGCCAAAGGATTTTAAAATAAAGTGGATCAGATACATTATGTGCAAAGTTCATGAGATGTCCTTCTGGCTTGAGCAACCTATGAAGAATATGAAGAGGATGGTTCATTGAGTTATGGGATACCCTATGCTAGATAGACCCAAAATGACTAAAACCCTAGCTTTTGGTGAATTGGTGAAGAAGACCCTAGTAGAATGGGATGGAAGAGGATTGAAGCTGAAAAGTGTCATTGACATGTAGATATAATTTGAGATTCATGTCATTGCACACAAGATTTACAATTGAAGTAGACTGAACAATATTGTATGTGAAGTAGTTAACTTGGATTGCAAGGTGGTAAAGAGTAATCTATCCTTTGACCTTGATAAGTTGCAAGTAGGCCAACTAGGAAAAAATATGGACAACATTCAGTGATCAAATAAGCATGTGTATAAGTTTGGGTCTCTCCTTGTTTGTTTGTTTTTCTATGTTCAAAAGTTCTTTCCATTAAAAGGAAGTGTGGCATGGAGTAAGGATAGACTAGTAATCTATCATATGAATGATTTCATAGCATAATTAGGAGAAAATTTTGATGGTAGACTAGATTTATACTTTGAAAATTTTAAGGAGAAAATGTAGAACATGTATGGAATACCTCAGTAATTAGTTGAGCAATATGCTCAAGATATTTTTTTCTTAGTTGATTCTGACGATAGTCACACTCAATTAGTCATGCCTACGACTACATGGGTAAAACCCTTTAGATATGAAGTAAATATAGATAATACAAGGGATATCATAGAAGCTCTTTTGAATGAGCCTAATGACCCCAAGGCAACATACATTGGTACCTATGATGAAGCTTAGACCAAGATATATCTAGATAGAGATTCCTCAAGTTTTGAAAGGAGGGAAGATGAGGATGGAAATGCTGAGGAAAAAATTGGAAAAGAAATATGACTCTCTTATGATCAATGAGGGTAAAGGTGAAGATGATGAAGAAGAAGAAGAGGGAGAATATGAAGAAGTAGATAAAGAACAAAAATATAAAGAATAGTAACAAGAACCTCCAAAGAAGAAAGGGAAAGTGATCATAAGGGAACCTAAGAAGCTTACACCCAAAAAGGAAGCTACCCCTATGATCATAACTACAAGAAAATCCAAAAGGAAGCTAAAACTTTAGGATGATGAAGATGAAGAGGAATACACTCTTATCATCCAACTAAAGAAGCCCTCGCAATCCTTTGAGAAACAAGTGAAGATATTAAGATAGGGAAGTGGCATGGTAGGCTTTAAATACATTAAATATGAAACTAGAGGTAGAGAAGAACAACAATAGATAGATGCTATGGTGGAGAAAATGGCCAAATGGAAATATGACCTAAATGAACTAAAAGGCCAAGCCCCTAATGTCCTATTAAAATAAGTTACACAAAGATGGAAAAATGTAGTGAGAAAAATGAGGGACATTAGAGAGAAAAACTTGAAGATAATTATGACTAACTTCTCAAATGAAGAAACCAAGGAGGCCTTGGAAAAACATGAGAATAGATAGACTCTAGGATTCAAGGCATTTCAAATTGTGATAAATAATATTGAAGATATTGTGTAGTCCATAAAAAGGTTGTGGAAACCATTTTTGAGGAAGAAGGAAAAATGAAGAAGGATGAAGAACAAGATGTACATAATATAGAAGAGTTTGATATAGAAATGATTGCAGATGCTATTATTTCATCTCTACCCTCCACTGCAAGCCAAACCCTTATTACATGTAGTGTAGAAAAATTAGAAAATAAGGAAGAAAGGATTCCATCCACCCAAGTAGGAATTGTTGATCTCATTTTGGTTATGACAAGGTAGTAAAAAAACACTTAAGAAATTACTTAATATAATTCCTTTTGTATTGAATAAGTATTGTATGTCGAACAGATGGTATGTGCTAAGTCACTCAAGTGCAGAGAAAGACATATATGCCGAGTGATTCATATGTCAAGTAAAATAGTGGATATTGAGTCATTTAGGTGATGAGTTACGACATTAAGGATGTAGTGGATGCCAAGCATCAGAGCTTTCAAGTACCAGGTAAATAGTTTTGGACATAGATGTTTGTAATAGCACAAACTCCTATGTAAACCTAGTTTGGCTCAACTTAAGGAATGTTTTACAATTCTAGAAGATATATATGAAGGTATATTGATAATCCCTATGCAATTCATGCAACCAATCAAACTAAGGGATGTTCTAAGTGATAAAATGGGTGAATCACAATTGTTAATTCATATCTAACCCTAGTTCACCTAAGTATTCTTAAGGAAGGAAAACCCTAAAGAGTTTGTATGTGCAGGTGAGAAGAGTAGGGAAAATGTTAAGTATAGAGAGAGAATTCATGATGACTATAAAGTTTGTGATCATGTTATGAAGTAAAAAATTGGTTAGGGAGAATAGAGGAAAGAAGAGAGAGGATATAAGTGATACATATGATGAGAAGGATCAATTAAATTTCTAGAAAGAGGAGATCTGATATCTAGCAGAGAGGTGCTAACTAAAGGATCAAGATTGAAAAATTTTAATAGGTGAATTAGTGTAAATATCTTAATTGAGTAGTCCTAGCAGGATTTTGTAAACCCTTTAACATGGTGCTTACTTCATTGTAAGTTGAAGTCCTTTAACAAGGAAAACTTTTAGTAGGGTGTTGAAATACTTTAACAATGTAAGATTTAATAGTCTTTCTAAGCCTTTAATAGGCCAAACCTTTCATAGGCTAGATCATAGTTTATGATAAAACTTATTGTAACTTTCATTGGATACACTTTACAACTATCATAGTGAATATTTGTTGGTGTCATCCCCACCCTAGTTTTACCTTCCCATTGCAGCATTTTTGGGTAACAAATTTATTGTGTCATGTGTCATTTGTTTTATGCTATGAATGAACATGTGTAGCTAGCTATTTCAATTTACTTGTAAATTGTGAGATGGATGTGTGATGAATGTTTTTGTGGTTAAAGTTTTGAAGTGATGATTTACCCCCCCTCTCAATAGTTACTTTCCTATTGTTAATTCCAACAATTGGTATTAGAGCCTTGTTCTTTGGAAAGGAAACCTTTGGAGCTTTAATGAAAGATCTTGAAGATGGAAGTCTACAAGTTGGGAAAAGTTGTTGAGACCTAGAATACTGAAATCCAGCTTGACCTATACCAACTCAATAAAGCAAGAGATGAGTTTAAGAACTCATTAAAGAGAAGGAAAGAGATAGCTATTGAGGAAAATGACAAACATTACCAAGAGGAAGACACTATTGAATTGTTTGTAGATGGAAACTCAAGTGGGTTTGATGCAATAGTTGTAGATCTAATGGAAAAGAATGGTACCCTAACTAAAGATGTCAAAAATCTTAAGATATAACAATAAGTCCAATCAGTATTACTATGTGAGGTGACCAAGTAGAAAAAGAAAGCTGAGGAAGAAAAAAATCATTATTGAAGATGAGAAATGATCACTGACCAATAGACTAGAAGAGAAAACATCAAAGGTACAAAGGATTGCTAACATACAACTAGAAACAATGGATCAAGTGATGATTGCCAATCATGAAATGAATGGTAAAGACAATGAGATAACAACTCTAGAGGTATGAAATGAGAAACTAGAGAATGAAATAAGAAGAGAAAAGGAATTTGTTGAAAGTTTCAACAAAACCATTGAAGCCATCAAATACTTTGAGAATCTAATGAGATCTCTTAGATATAACAATAATACTACTAGATTGGGATACACTAGTACTTAGGAAGGAAAATCATCTAAAAAGTGTTAACAAAAAAACTCAAGTCTCTTGAGTTGGAATGTCTTCAATGTTGTATCCTACTTTCAAAATATCCCTTCTTCTGCTTGATGGAAAAGTTGTAGGACCGTAGTAGTTCTCAAGTGTCTTGAGTTCAAATGTACATTGTAGGGACTTGAGTTTTTTTTGACCCTAAGTCTAAGACCTTATTTTTAACTACCTTATTTTTCTTGATGGAGAAGGTGTAGGACTTTAGTATTTCCATCCACTTGGTATGGCTCAAACTTAGTTTCTCTTGAGTGTTGATGTAACTTATGGTCTAGTTATCAATGTCAACCAAAAAATCCTTAGCCAACAAGTAATGCATCCACTTCTTAAGGGCTTGTAATAAAGAATATAGTTCTACCTAGACTTGGCCTCATTTAACCTTTCACTAAAGAATGTCACTAGTCTTCCTTCTTGGTTTAGGAGTGCAACCACTACAATGTTACTTGCATCACATTCTACTATGAATGGTTTATCAAAACATGGAAATACAAAAAATAGGTTTGGTAGCCACTTCCTTCTTCAATCTCTCAAAGCCTAAATTGGATTCATTGGTCCATACAAACTTTTTCTGGAGTCCCCCTTTTATGGTTTCAAGGACTAGTGTAAACATTTCATTGAATCTTCTTATAAACTTGCTATAAAACTGATCCAACCCATGAAAAATTCTAACTTTAGTCCCTATCCTAGGAGTATGACAACTTAAAATGGCTTCAAACTTTCTCTTGTCCATCTTTAGGTTTCCTTGTGATACTACAATACTAGGTAGACTAGTTCTTCTTTAATGAACTTACTCTTTTCAAAGCTTATGGTGATCTTTTCCTATTAGACTTTCCTCAACATACATTCTAGATGTTTCATGTGTTCTTTGGTTTTACTAAAGATTGGGATATCATCTAAGTAAACTACCACAATAAATCCTATGTAATCCTTTAGGACCTTATTGATTACCCTCATAAAGGTATGAGGTGCACTTGCAAACCTAAATGGTATTACTAACCATTCATATAACCCCTTCGTAGTCTTAAAAAATGACTTCCATTCATCTCCCTCTTTCATTCTAATATGATAGTATCCACTTTTAAAATTAGTCTTGGAGAGGTATTTAGCACTCCCTAGCAATCCATTAAATCTTCTATTTTAGGAATAAGAAACCTATATGTAATAATTATCCTATTTATTTCCCTAGAATCAGTACACATTGTCTACTTACCTCCCTTTTAGGAGCCAACACCATTGGAAGAATACATGGGCTTATACTCTTTTTGATTAAACCTTGATTCAACAGGTCTTGGACTTACCTTGCTATCTTCTTATTCTATTCTGGTGTCATTTTGTATGTAGCCTCATTAGGAAATGATGCCCCTAGCACAAAATGAATTTGATGGATGTTTTCTCTCTTTGGTGGCAATATAACTAGTGTACCTTCACAAATGATGTCTTTGAGCTGATCAAGCAATTTTTTCACCTCCCCAAACATAGGAAACTATTTAAGTATAACCTACTCCCTTTGTTTCACTAGTATGCCATAGCCAACTCCTTCTTCATTCTTCATATCATTTTAGAATTCCTTCCAACTCATCAAAAGTGTATTGGACTCTACCTTATTCACTACATCTTCTTCTATCAAAGACTAAATGTTATAAGTTACTCCATTCTTCTTTAATGAGTACTTATTCTCTTGGCCATGGTGTACCACATCACTGTTATATTGACATGGTCTTCCAATAAATAGTTGACATGCATCCATTTTTGATGAGCCTCTAAAAGGCCATCATTCTGAGAACTTTTTGTCTTGTTTTTAATAGTTATCTTGCAAGAAACAATTTATGACTCTATGGTTTAAGAAAAAGAAATCATGTTTTATGAATATGCTATCTATATGTTAAGACATAAAGATTGAAGTATATATTTAGTTATGTTGTGTTTTCTTGAATTTGTGGTTTAATGAAGGATATTACATGCTGATAAATATTTCGTCATCAATGCTATGTTTGGTTAGTTTCCTTTCCCACAACTATAGGATTTGCAAGAGCAATAATTGTGAACATTATACCTTTTCTAACATTGATGATGAAATGAATGCATGTATGTAGAAGTTATTACATTTAATGATTTTCAGGTGTTGTTGCGCATATTGAAGACAAAATTTTAGTGCTAAGTCAAAGCCAATCAGATGATTGATGAATCACCACATAAGAAAATCATGGTACAAATTATTTTATGGTGGTGCATGAAGATAGCTTCCGCAACCTTCTATATTCTTGGAGAACTTGAAATGTAGATAATAACTATTTATGTTGTAAAATTCATGATCTATAATTGATATTCATTGATGAAGTGATCATAGGAGTAGGAAGTTGTTAAAAATTTCCTTTAAATAATTTCTGCTATAACCTTAAAAAAGGGATTTTGATCTTTTCCTAGATTGACCAAAGGGAAATAGAGTAGATTGTTTTGTTCAAACAACTTGTAGAATCTTGTTTTCAAATGTAATTTTCTTATTATGATTAAATAGAATACAAAGTTCAAGTTTCCACCTCCAAACTTGATTGTGTTCTGTTCACTCATCCAAGGGGGTCCACTTGGTGAGTGAACTACTTTGTTAGAATAAATTTTCTTTCTTAGGTTGTTTCCTTGCAAAAGTAGACTTTTGTTGTTCCTGCAACCATTGATAACTAAAACATTGAGCTATTCCTACAACATAGGCATTTAAATTAATTTACTATTTGAAAAATTACTCTAAGTTTTAAGGAAAATGTAATTTTAGTTCTTGGCTTAATTTCCTTTAGCACTTCTTTCCTGTTGTAGTTATAATAACTTAAAAAGGAATCAGAGCATGTATTTTGCTGCCACCCTCTCAAGCTTATGCTCCAAGGTTGACAAATGCAATGAAATTAGTATATTATTCCTAGGAAAATACATGATTTTTTCTAGTCATAGTGTTAATGTAGAAGGATTTCCAATCCTTTATTACTAAGGTATTTAGCTAACCAACCATTTTTTGGCACCATTTGCAGGGAAGGTGTCAATCTAATTTAACCTTGAAGTTATTATGTTAGATTAGATTTTTCATTTTTGCATACATAGAAGAAGAGACCCCTTTGGGAGATTTCTTCCTCATAATATTTAGGAAGACATTTTTAATCCTAAACCTGAAGAACATCCTAGTGGGAATGAAGAAGAGCCTTTTGAAAATCTATTTGTTGCTACTCAAGAATAAATACCCTCATCATCTAATGAATCCTTGCATTTGAATGTTCTCTTTGCTGAACCTAAATACCAAGTTAATGCCCTTGTTCTTGTCATCTATCAGGCACCATTACTAGTATCTCCTCCAAGAATGGTTTAGCCTCAGCCTCAACCAACATTTTCCTTTCCTATCCCTCCTCAAAAAGATAACCAAAATTTGAAAAATATACCTCTTGCTGCACTTCCCAATTTTCATGGCTTGATCACTAAAGACCTTGAAATGTTCTCTTTTAGTTATACATTATGTGTAGAAGCTATGACTATACAAATGATTTCCACAAATTGAAGTTATTTCCTTTTACCCTCAAAGAAGCTACTTTGAGATGGTTCATGGGGTTGGGTGCCAATGCTATAGAAGATTGGCCTACAATGAGTAATTTTTCTCTCACAAAGTATAAGGAATACTGTAGGGGTCAAGATTTAAAAGAGGATGACATTTTCAAAATGTCAGAAAAAGATGATGAAACATTAGAAGACTATGTTTAACTTGCAGCATAATACACAACATCATTTGAATGAGGAGTCAAATAAACATCTTTTTCTAAGATTTGTAAATGAAGGAATCATTGAAGCTCTAGACCTTATGGTAGGAGGAGACATTACTTAAAAGACTTGGATTGAGATACATAGTATATGCCTGAACTATTCCAAAGCTAGTATGAAGAAAGGAAAGAGACTTAGAGACCTACCACATATGTCTAGTGGTAGTTTAGGGGTATCCAAGATGAATTTATCTATTTTTCTCTTAGAATTCAAGCAAGACATCATTAAAAATGTAGCCAATTAGCTAGAAACCATGCAAACCTGAAGGAAGAAAGATGAAGTTGATGCCATGTTAATTAAATACTATCCACATTGTAGAGAAAAGAAAAAACATTGTAGATGTATGTCTTTTGCAAGTATGGACACACAATCAATGCCAATTGAGTTCAAATTCATTGATTAAAATGGAGAGGTACCCCTTCCAAGTAGACCCAATTTCTAGTTCAACCTAATCCAAATCCAAACAATACTAGACAATAGACTCAACATCAAAGCTATGCCATCTTATTGAATGATATTCATTTAAGATCAAAGACCACTCTTTCTACACCCCAAGAACTTATAATAACTAAAGTTGAGGATCCTTTGATTAAGCATATAGATGAATCAAATCAGCATACCTCTCCTATAGCCAAAGAACCTCCATTTCCCCATAGGTTGATAGAATAAGGCTAGTCTAAGGAGAACCATGTAGTCATTGATTTACTTAATTAGGTAAAATAGATGATAGTAAAAATACCATTGGTAGATGCTATTAAAGAATTCCTTGCCTATACTAAAGTTATTAAGGAAGCATGTAGTAAGCAGCCAGGAAGGAAGAGGAAAGATTGAAAAACCATTCATGTCCTAGGATAGTTATCTAACTTAATGTTGGAGAAATTAGCTATAACCAAAAAATTTTACCTTGGGAGTCCTATAGTTATAGTTATTATTCATTGCATTCAAGTTTAAAATTCTTTGGTTGACATAGGAGCATCTATTAGTATCATTAAATAGGAGATATTGTCTTAGTTTCATATTGTTGGCCTTAGAGTAACACTCACCATCCTTCAACTTGCTGATAGTTCCACCATTAAATTAGATGGGATGATAGAGGATGTTATAGTCACCCTAAATTCTTGGGATTATTGGGTTGATTCTATTGTTCTCTCCCCAAAAGGTAATATGAGAAGATATCCTTTAATCTTAGGGAGGCCATGGTTAGCTACTGCAGATGCTTATATAGTTTTCCAATCTAGGAAGATGACAATATCCAATGGAGTTCATACCAAGAACTTGATTTTATACTCCCCTACTCAACCATTGTTACTAGATGATCAAGTAGTTTGGCTATACTTGGGTGATGATGATCTAGAAGCCAATTTCATCCATTAGTTGATGACGATAGGAAGGGAATCATTCATAGCTGATCAAGAAGAAGATGAAATAATTTCATCCATTATTTTGAATGAATATGGAACACAATCTTCAATGTTTCCTCAAACTGAATGCATTTTAGAAACCATTGTACCAACTTTAAATTAATTAATCATTCAGAAGCTTCATAGTTCCCCCATTCATTATTAACTCATCAGATAGATTCTTCACCCATTACTCAATTATTCATGGTAGATAAGGTTATTAAGATGGAAATTGGTCTATGTAAGAAACTAAATATAAAGAATGCCTTATCACACTCCCAACAAGAAGCTATGATGTAGTCACTACAAAAAAATAAGAATGCATTTGGTTGGGATTACATGGACATGAAAGGATTAGATCCTATGCTCTACACTCACAATATTTATGTTAGTCCCAACTTCAAACCTATTAGATAGCCCTAGAGGAGAGTTAATCCTTTCTTAAAATATATTATTAAGAATGAATTGAAAAATCTCTTAAATGCTATTTTATATACCCCATCTCTGATAGTCAATGGGTCTCGCCCTTGGTCATAGTACCCAAGAAGGGAGGAAAATGGCAAGTTTGTGTAAATTATAGGGAGCTTAATTCAGCCAAAAAGAAGGAAAATTTTCCATTACCATTTATAGACCAAGTCCTTGACAACCTAGCTGGTAAAAAGTATTTTCTTTTTTAGATCATTTCAGTGGTTACAATCAAATTCAAATAGCCCTAGAAGATAAAGAGAAAATAGCTTTTACCTACCCATGGGGAATATTTTCCTATTTAGTATTACCGTTTGACTTGTACAATGTCCTTGCCACATTCCAACGAGCTATCATCATTATTTTCTTTAGATATTTCTACTAATTGTATGGAAATCTATATGAATGATTTCACTATTTATTATGTTACTTTTGAAGAAGAAGAATTAAATTTATAAATAGTACTTAAAAGATCTTAGGACTATAACTTATCTTTAAATAGTGAGAAATATCTTATGATGATGGAGGAAGGGGTAGTCCTAGGCCATTTCATTTCATCAAAAGGCATCCAAGTAGATCCATCAAAAATTGAAGTTATCAATACCTTGCCAACACCAGAGAGGTAGAAGGATGTATGAAGTTTTTTGGGACATGTTTGATATGACAAAAGATTTATTAAAAACTTTAGTTCAATTTTCAACACCTCTCTACAACCTACTCAAAAAGGACTCTTAATTTGTTTTGGATTTTGACCATGCAACATCCTTCCTATAGCTTAAGGAAGTACTTACCAAAGTTCCTATTTTGAGAGGAGCTAATTGGTGTTGTGCTATGCCTTAGACTATGCTATCAGTGTTATGCTAGGATAGAAAGTAGACTTTGTTGAACATGCTATTTATTTCATCAATAAGATTTTGTAAGGTGTAGAATTTAATTACATAGTCACTGAAAAGGAATTACTTGGGGTCATTTATGCTCTCAAAATTTTTTTTCATTACATCACTAGATTTGAGATATTTGTTCACATTGACCATTTTTCTATAAAATACTTTGTGAACAAACCTATAATTTTTGGAAGATTGGCTCAATGTTTATTACTAATGTAAGAATTTGACATCACCGTTATTGATAAACCTAATAAAGCCAATGTGGTAGCCAACTTTTTCTATTAGTTACATCTCCTTGAGGATCTTGTAGCCATCAATGATAGTTTTCCAAATGAGCACCTTTTTCTATTGGCCGGACAAAAACCTTGGTATGTAGATATTGCCAACTACTTCACCAAAGGAAAAATGTTAGTATACTTCTCTACTCAAGCTAGAAAGCTAGTAGTAGAGAAGAGCTTTAACTATTCAGGGGTTGATCACTTTATGTTCTATACTGGCCCTGATCAATTCATGCATAGGTGTCTAAGAGAATATGAAACATATGATCTCCTAAAGGTTTATCATGAAAAACCTTATGGAGGTCACTTTGTAACCAAAAGAATAGCCTTTAAAATCTTAACAACTAGGTATTATTGGTGAAGCCTACACAAAGATGTAGCCAAATATACTAAGAAATGTGACAAGTGTCAACAAATGGGAAGACCCACTAAGTCAGATGAAATTCCCCTGTAGCCTCAAGTAGTTGTCACACACCTTGACTAATGGGAGACTAACTTTGTAGGACCCATTGATCCTACTTTTGGTATTGAGATTAGAAGGAGCCAAATTTTGGTTGATAGGACAAAGGAAGAGGAAGGAGAAGTACAATTCAATTCTATTATTCTATAAGGAATAATATAGAGATCATTTGGACAGTGGGTTCATTGGCCTTTCCCCTAAAGCTCTTTGGAAAATGCATCCATCTACCTTGTACCACTCCTAAAGCACAACACCTAATAGGGTGGGAATCTCATAACAAGGATTCAAAGTCTCCTAGCAAGGACTAATATGTACTAAATGCCTTTGTTGAATCTTAACAGGTTCCATCCTCTAACAAGGAATATTTATTTAATACATCATCCTATAGCTACTATCCCCAATGGGGGTTTCCCTAGTTAACATATATAGTGTTAGTGTATGGATTTCTTACTGTAGTTTCTAATTATATTGCACATATGGTTAAGATTTAATAAGTTTGATAATTATGATAATAATTGGATAACTAATTCACCCTCCGCTCTCACTTATATTGGTGGACTATATATTATAACAACTTTGATTCATTGTTAGGATATTCCAACCCTATTATGAGTTGCACCAACATTGTTAGGATTTCTAAATGGTAGAAGGACCCATTGTTGAAATAGCTTAAGGGGAAAGATCACAAAACTCATTGTCTAACTAGCCTTACTGTTATCCTTCTCAAAGTAATATAGATAAAGAACAATACACAAAAAATTCTTTTGCAAACATGGTCCCTTTTTCATCTCACCATACCTCAACTACACCAAATACTTCTTTGATAAAAGATAATCAAGATTAGGTTCACTGGATCTCACATACAAGTTTGCATACACACATTACACATAATTTTTTCACAACCACACTCTACCATAGGGAAATAATATTTCCTTTATACTGAGTCCTAGGATAAGTTATTGAGTTAGCCTTGGGGCTTTCTCAATTTATGATAATAATATAAGACCATATTAAGATACTACATTTATATGTTATATTATAATATTACATCTTTTCTTAATTATAACCAAACTATTAGCTCATTGTCTTCATAACTCTTCAAACATGTAACCTTTGAGTTTTCTCACTTAACCATATTATTTTTAGCTTGTCTTATACCTATCTCCAACATCTTTCAACTAAATTCTATTTGGAGATATAATCAAAACATTAGTAAGTGCTACACAAGAACTCTATTTGAACACAACCTTTAATAAATCTTAATTAACCATCTAGTATCTTGATATTTATTCATGCACTCTTAACCACATCATCAAAACATTTTATTGATCAAGTCATCAACTACACATAACCTCATATTCAATCTTCAAACTACACAACCTCAATCTGTGTCTGTTGCTCAGCTAATCTCATAGATCAATATGTATGTTGATATCAATGAAAAATGCTACCATAAATGCAACATATGACCACTATATCATCTCTTCAAAAATGATAGGATACTCCCTAATAGAACTATCATCAAAATTCATAAGGATATCTTTACAGTAGGAAGTATTATAGTAATGATTGACAATGACATGATTCAAGAATTGAATAGATCAAGTAGTGAAGGAAGTAATCATGTGAATGAAAAGAATGTTAATAAATTGGTTGAAACTAACACTCAATCAATGTCTGATGGAAGAAATGTGAATTTAGATAAAAACCAAGCTAGTTGATGTGAGTTTGATCAATAAAATAATTGGCTGCAAAATGAACTATAATACTACAATGAACTCTGTACCCATTGAATTTACCCATGCAACTTACATGATGAGTGTAGGAGGAGAAAAGCTCAACATGTGTGATATCCTTAGAAGAAAACTAGTTAATAGCTGTAGACACCCAAAATTTGGCAAAGACTTAAATCATGCAATCCTGATCAATCAAGACCAAATTAAAGAGAAAATCAAAATAAACACAATGGACTTTCAAAATAAAAAATCACATCAAGTCATTAATCACTTATCAAATTGAAAAGACATAAATGAACTATAAAAGAGGAAGAAAACAATTCAAATTAAT
Organism: Cupressus sempervirens; assembly: GCA_028749045.1. Taxonomy (NCBI): domain Eukaryota; kingdom Viridiplantae; phylum Streptophyta; class Pinopsida; order Cupressales; family Cupressaceae; genus Cupressus; species Cupressus sempervirens. The sequence continues at coordinate 835,734,975 of CM053787.1, read as the reverse complement.
AAAATAAAATTCAAAAAGGGAGGAAAGAAAAAGAAAAAGTGTTGAAAATGAATCATATATTAAATCAATAAAATCACTTTATCCTCACAAGATTGAAAATGTCCCTTTTACCATTTAAAAGAATTTGAAAAATCATCATATTATCCTCTAAACCAAGTCTATTAGACTCTTCCTCCTAGCCTTTTATGAGATATTTTGAGTTTCAATTTCACCACTAGTCAAAAGTGAAAATCTTGATTCTTATCTCGACCCTTTCCAAAATCCTATAAATAGGAAGGAAATCTAAGAGGCAAGGGACCCATGTTTTTATGCATCTACACTATAGGCATATTTAGACTCATTGTTTCAGCATTTTCATTATAGTGATTTCATAGTATTGTTAGTATCATTTTATGTCATTTAGCATCATTTAGCTTCATTTATTACATATTTAGCTCATAGCATGATCATTTAAATAGTATTTCTACGAGTTGTATTTCACATATCATCTGCATTATAGTCATAGGTCTTGCATTTTCCATCATAGATCTGCATTTTTAGCAATATCCCATTCTAGAACCGTCACTAAGAGGTTGGTCTAAGAGTTATTTTAGCAGTTGTAGTTAGGGAGACATGAGGTGCTTGTAGAGATCATACTTTGATGATGATGTCTTGGGTCTAGTATAAATTTGTCTTCAATCCATTTGCTTTTCTATAGTAAGGTTTCATGACTATGCATTCCCACCATGTACAAAATGGCACCCACCATGGGGCTAAACTAAAAGCCTCCCTACTATCAAGTTTTTTAGTCTAATTCTTCATTTTTATTATAGATCTGTGTTTTTCTTGTTATTCTCTTGTGTAGATATGATCAAGTACAAGTTCTACTGCAGTTGGGAGACCTCATATTAGCAAGAAAAACATTTCAAAGTCTTTCCTGAGCATAGAAGAGTCAGATTTGAGTCTTCTAATGCTTATGCACTTCATTTCAATTCTTCTAAGAAATATTAAATTGCTTATGAACTCTATTTTTGCACATTTAATCTTATTGTAGTGCTCATATATTATTTTGTAATGCATTTGTATTGTTTTGTAATGCTTCTAAATATTTTTATAGTGCTTTTGAAAAGTCTTGTAATGCATTTAATCATTTTTATAGAGCATATGAAGCATCTCATAGCACATTTGACTTTATTTTATTGAATTTGCATAATAGAATGGTGAATTTGAGATTTCCTATAATGCATATAAGCATTTTTGTAGTGCATTTGATGAAAGTTGCAGTTTCCTCAATCTAACTCCCAGATCCGAACATCTTTTTCTTACAGGTTCCTTTTGCATTAACAAACAAGCTTTTAGATCATAGATACTATGCAATAGGAATGAAGACCCTCATAAATGCACCTAGCCCTTGCTAGCTTCAAATCATGTAGGTGGATCTCAGCTCTTAGCAATTAAAAGTGTGGCATTCCTAAACTTTGAAACATAGTTGAATTAGAATGTTCAATCTCATTGATCTGATAAAGAAGTAGGCCTATGCTTTCAAATCCTTTGAGTTGATCAAAATGCCTGCCCTTTTATAAAGATCCATTACAGTTGAACAAGGAAAAGAACCCACACATAGTCTAATTAGGAGCCCCCCTATTTTTAGTAGTATAAGGTTTAGAAATTAATCCTTTGTGTCCAGTGTGTTTGGGGAGCCAAAACAATAGGAATATGCTCTAAGTCTCTCAAGTGATCAGATTCACAAACCTATTTATTGACTTCCATTTCTCACTTTTCACTAGGTAGGGTAATTTAGCCATAGAAGGGCTACCTCCTGAGTTGCCTTAGTAGGGCTAGTGAGAGGGATTTCCCCCAATCTTGTATTCTTAATCAAATGCAAGCCACCTATGTTTAGGACATAGCCTTCCTCTAGTAGTCCCACAAGGGATTGTGCCAAATCTCTCTGGCATTGGTGGGAAGCTCTCTATTACACGAGAGGTAAATCCGAACATAGTTGGAACACTAAGACCCACTAGTCACTGGCCTTAGACAATCTTGCTAGGAAGCCATTTTAAAAAAAAAATTCTAGGTGCATGCAATTTTTCATTTTATTTTGATCTCACTACAATTTTTCTTGAGTGCTTTAAAACTTAATAATGAACACCAATGTAGATCATAAACCCTCTAGAATGATAGACTTAAACCAACATTGAAAAACCAAGTTTAAAATGAAGACATTGCTGAACAATCCTTGAAATAGAACATATATTACATAAAATAGTGCTTTTGAATATTCCTATAATCCTTCGAACTGCTTTTATGATGCATATACCTATAAAATAATGCATCTAAGACTTAAAACAATGCATTTGATTTAGGAATCAATGCATGTGAAAGTTAAAATAGCACATTTGAGTATTGAAATAATGCATATAAACAAAGAAACAACACATTTGACTATTAAAAGAGTGCATTTGAACATTCCTGTGATGCATTTCAGAAAAATAATGAAACAAAGACTATCTATGAACATGATGCTTATGAACAAACAATAAATTTGGATACCCTTTTCCATGCTGGTATTTTACCAAGTCTGAAAATTTCTATGTCTGACTAGAAATATCTTTTGAAAACAAGCAAAGCTACATCATCACCAACCCAATAGTTGCCATTACCTTTTGCACATAAAGCTAGAAACTTTTGGAAACACACATCTATACCTAACTTTGCAAAAGTGGACCTCATCCTATCAACATTGGTAAACACCTTCTCCAATTTAGCTTCTTGCTACGAACAAATCATAGTCAACAAAAAACTTTCACTTTTCAAAAAATGTCTAAAAACTAAAAGAATCCAACTCACCTTTCATGCCACCATGCAAAAAAATTGTACCAAAAAAAACAAAATGGTCACCTATATGAGTAAGTGCTAGGATAGCAAGTATAACCATCAAACATGCAGAACTTCTAAACCTCCTAAAACCTAGCATAGAAATAGATTGCACATAGAATGAAGTTATTCTTATGTCACCCTTATTTGATCAAAATTTAAAATCCCTTGCCATAATGGGCTCATTTCACACATGGGATGATAGAAGCATTGAATCTAAAATAAAATATTCTCATCAAAATCCTAAACTTGTCAACATCATGGACAAGATTCTAGAAAAACATAAAGAATGATACATACTCACATCATCACAACAAGGTGCAAAATTGCCATCCAATTTTGATCTGACCAATCTAAAATGGAATGAAGAAGAGTCACCTTTAGACCTAGTCACACAAAAATTGCAAGACTTACAACTAGAAATGGAAAATATGAAAAGAGGAAAAAGAAAACCCACAGAGTTTACCCTTCAAAAGATTTGTCCCCTACCATTCGATAAAAAAATTACCTTCACACATTTTCCTCCCAATGTGTAGATACCAAAGTATGATAAATACTTTGGCATGTCAGATCCACAAGATAACTTGGGGCAATTTTATATGCTAAACATGGAGTTTGTCCATGACACAACATACTTAATGCATCAATTTCCTAGGAGCCTTGGGGGCAAGCCATGGAGTGGTTCTCCAAATTACCCTCCAATATTAGAACCTTCGATCAACTAGCCTCCATTTTCATCAGCCAATATTCTTATAAGATTGAAAGAGAGGTTACGATGATTGATCTATGTAACACAAAACAACTCCTACGTGAATCATTCAAGACCTTTCTACAACAATGGAGGCACATGGTTGCTAAATATCATAGAGACATACCAAATAAGGAGAAAATAGACATCTTCATCAACAGTCTCTCCAAACCCATGAATTATTGGCTCCAACTCCAAGGGCCTAAAGATTTTAAAACCACATTAGAAAATGTAGGTAAGGTGGAAAAAACCTTGGTAAACAATGACATAATCAAATTATCCAAATATGTTAAAGGTTTTTCTAACAATTCCACACAAATGCACAATTCCTATGATCAGTCCACAGACAAACAAAAATTATGGTAGAGAAACAATAATAAAAATGTCATAAATGATAGGGTAGTCGAGGCCAATCATGTGAAAACTCAAGCTCAAACTCCTTTAAATTAATCAAGTCCCAACATTGCACCTCAACAAAATAATGTCTGCCTATTTTACCGACATAACACAAAGACTCCATCTACATCTAGCCAACAATTTTCTTACAATCAAGCTCCTCTAGCATAGAGATATTAGTATTTTAATATACCTATGGAGTATACACCCATACGGGTGTCCTATGAGAGTGCTTTACAAACACTCTTAGCTGATGACCTCGTCATGTTACTAGAGGCTAAACCATATGAACCCCAAGTCAAACTGAAATGGTGGAATGAGAAACACACTTGTGCCTATCATCACAATTAGGGGCATTTGAAAAAAAAAAATTTCACCCTTAAGAGGGTCATCCAAAAATTAATAAATGATGGAACCATCAAAGTAAATAGTCTCAATAATAATGAAGACCATATAGCCTTTAAGAACCCCTTCACGAGTCATGAAAAGTTGGAGTCTTCCAAGACCAATCAAAACATAGCTCCACAAACCAAGGTTAATTATGCGTACCACTATGATAATACCATTGGCATGATTTTTGGATTTGATGACACTGTAAATGTCATTATAATCAAATATAAAAATAAAAAATAGTCCTCAAATGCCATCACCCGAGGTCAAGCATCCAAAATTACCCTACCAGGGTCTATGACAAATCCTAATTGAGAAGCTCCAAGTTCCTCCATTCCCAAGTATAACCTTGTTAACTAATTACTCAAGATGTCAGCCCACATCTCCATTTTTGAACTATTGCAAATCTCCCCAGAGCATAAAGAGATACTCACCAAAGCCTTAGTGCCAAATGACCTAGACATGAGTAGATTCCAAAACATGGTTAGCAATTTGGTTGCTCCCCATTGCATGTCTTTTTCAGTGCAATATGACATGTCTACCATACAACCACAAAATTCTCCTTTGCATATAGAAGTGTTCATCCATAGGAACCAAGTTAAGAGGGCATTGGTTGATGGTGGGGCTGGTCTCAATATTTACACTCTTAGTTTAGTGAAAGCCCTCAGGTACACAGAAGATGTGGTTGACCCAAGAAAAAAGATTACCATCAAGGCTTATGACGATGAGGAAAACTCCTTCAAAGGCATGGTCATATTACAAATCAAAGTAGGGCCAGTCGTGAAAGGAACTGTTTGTTAGGTCTTAGACCTACAATTAACTTATAACATCCTATTCGGAGGACCATGGAACTATGACATGCAAGCCATTCCCTCCACCTACCACTAGTGGCTTAAATTTCCATACATGGGCCAAGAGATAACCATATCTAGAGATCAACACTTTGCATAGTATTGTAACTCACTTGTCCCTCATAATAGAGAAGAAGCTGATACACCAAAAGTTGCTAGTAGTTAGTCCATAGTTATAGGCACTTCACACTCAACTAACCAAATGAGCAACCACTTATCAACATCAACTAAGGGTAAATAGAAAGTGGTTATTTCGGGTCCTTCCACTCCTTCACAACCATCATCATGAAAAGATCATAAACAACTACACTATGAAGAAATGGATAAAGTGATGAAGGAATTTGTTAGAAAGTGTAAGTTGCACTACAAAGGGGTAGGTGAGTATTCAATCTCCCTTATTGATCCCCCACTTTCTCTGAGGTCCCATGGAAAACCAACTTCCACCAACCCATATCATGTGCATTTTATCAAAGCAAGTAGTACACCTCCAAACCCAATGGAAGACATCATTCAATAGAACATTGACGCCTCCTCCCATCTACATGGGAAAAGCTTTGACTTAATGAAAAATATGAGATAAATGAGAGATGGTCCCTTAGGGAAAGAGAAAGGAATCATTGAACCTTTGATGGCACAATTCAGGTCCAATAAATCTAAAATAGGGGTAGGGTATGATGGGCAGGACAAGGCACAAACCTCTTCTACCTTGGTGTGGATACCCAAACAAAACGATAGCTATACCCCAGCAACAACTGATATCATAAATAAGAATTTGGCCCTCTTAAGTTCACATTATACAAAAGAACCACCCATATATACCTCCAATAATGAAGATGATGAAAATTATGCTATGGGAATTTGAATCACTATCTGAGGAATCTCTACATGATAAAGAATGTGACATTTTCCACATACCCACCCCCAATAGTTTGGCTATACAAAGAACACCTCATAGTTCAAGATCCACTTCACTAAGAAATAGAATAAATTAGGATGGCTTAGAAGTTGAAGAACGCATTTAAGGGTTTCACTTTCAAACTGTATTCCCTGACTTCTTTCTAGTAGAAGTCAAAGATGATTACTATGAGCCTCTCACAAGCTCTACTTTCCTCGACACTCTAGAAGAAGCCCATGTCATAGATCTAATCGATACAATGTATGCGCCATCTAATGAAGTTATGTCTTTAAACCCTATAAAACTCTTCACATACTACAAATCACTTTCCCTAGTCCATCTTGAGCTCATAAACTGGGATACAACAAAACCTTATCACCTTCATCATTTTGACAATGATTGTGAAGTTTTCATCTACCTTAACATAGTCGAACCATCTCATCAATGAAGAATGGAAGAAGATCATATAGTCAAGTGATATATCAGTCATCTTAGTCACACTAGAGTAGGGAAAGCATCCCACAACTTTATTGACCATTGCCAAGTTGTGGCTAATCTTGATAAAGAAATAGAAACAAATAGATGTGATGTATCCCAAGGTGAAAACCCAACTATAGTACCAACAGATGGGGTAATTTAATATTTCCTAAACATTTTGAGGAGTGATCTTCTATTTTGATTGAGCTGACTGAACTGATCAACATTGACACAAAACAAGAACCAAAAGGTCATTTACTTGGCAGAGTCCTTGAACCTAGAAGAAAGAAAGGAATTCATCAAATTCTTTAAAGAAAGATAGATAAACTTTGCATGATCTTATGTAGATATACCTAGCTTAGACCTGACCTTAATCCTCCACCATATTAACATCTCTCTAAAGGTCAAGCCAGTGAAATAAAAACTCATAAAGATGCATCCTCATATAGCCCTATTAGTGAAAGTAGATTTGGAAAAACTAATTAGTACAAATTTCATCCATCTCCTACCGTATACATCATGGATCTCCAATATTGTCCCAGTATCAAAGAAGAATGGCAGCATATGCATCTATATAAATTTTTGGGATTTAAATAAAGCATGCCCTAAAGATGACTTTCCTCTCCCCAATATTGACACCATTGTCAATCTCACAATAGGCCATTCCATGTTTTCACTTATGGATGGATTTTTAGGATATACTCAAATTAGAATAGCACTAGAAGATCAAGGGAAAATAGCTTTTACTTGTGGATGGGCACATTTTGTTGGAATGTAATGCCCTTTGGGTTAAAGAATGCTAGGGCTACCTATCAATGGGCCATGACCACTATCTTTCATGACATGATGCATATCTTCATGGAAGATTATGTGGATGACATTCTTTCCAAATCCCATAGTTGGGAAGAACATCTTCCCATATTGGCCAAAATATTCAAAGGTCAAGCTCAATCCTATGAAATGCACTTTTGGCATCGAATTAGGCAAGCTCCTAGGATATATTGTCTCAACTAAAGGGATAGAAGTTGACCCCAAGAAGGTACAAGCCATAGTTAGTATGCAACCTCCAAAGAACCTAAATTGGTTACAATCTCTTCAAGGTAGGCTTCAATCAGTGTGTTGGTTCATTTCTCAGTTGGTAGAAAAGTGTATACCTTTCACACACCTACTACATCAAGACATAAATTTTAAGTGGAACGATCAATGTCAGAAGGCTTTTGAAACACTTAAAACCTATCTGATGAATCCATTTGTGTTGGTACCTCTGGTATCACACAAGCCATTACTATTGTATATCTCTATAACAGATAAGTCAATTGGAGCCCTCCTGGTGCAAGAAAATGAGCAAAGAAAAGAATGAGCCATTTACTACATTAGTCACACCTTAGTCAACTATTAGCTTAATTATTAATTCATTGAAAAGGCTTTCCTAGCCATAGTTTTTGCTTCCCAAAAACTATGTCATTATCTCCTCATGCACAAATTCAAAATCATCTCCAAGATTGATCCTCTCAAATAACTCCTTAGCAAGACAACATTAATGGGTAGAATAGCTAAATGGGTAATGATCCTAAGCGAGTTTGGTATTGAGTATGTGGATAGGAAGGCAATAAAAGGACAGGCCATTGCCAATCAATTGGTAGATGTACCTATAGAAAGTTCAAATCCTATCTTAGTTGACTTCCCTGATATGCGCATCCTTCATGCAGAGCCAGTCACATGGAAATTTTATTTTGATGGTTCCTATACACATGATCATTCAAGAACCAATATTTTGTTCAACACACCACTTTGTGTTACCATGCCCAAATCATACAAACTACTCTTCCCTTGCACCAACAACATGGTTAAATATGAAGCTTTGGTCTTGGGTCTCAAGCTAGCTTTGGAATGGAAACTGATGGCCTTACAAGTTTATGGAGACTAATAGTTAATCATCAATCAAGTTAATGATACTTATCAGACAAAAGATGAAAAATTGTTGGCTTATAAACATATAGTCAATGCACTCAAGGCATGTTCACATTACTTTTGAACAAATTCCTAGAGAAAGGAATAGAGTAGTAGATGCTATGGTCACATTGGCCTCCTTACTTAGCTCCTAGAATAGCATGAGTGGTATGAGTTCCTAGTGGAAGAGGTGATTCAACTCACATTTACTTAACTTGATTCCCTTATCATTTACCATCTAAACACCCCCAATTCCCTTTGGTATGGTCCCATTATCACTTATCTCCATGATAAAACCATTCTATCTGACCTCTCATGTAACCAAAAATGAAACTTCATTTGCCAAGCCTCCCATTATGCCTTGGCAGCTGATATGTTGGATAGGAAAGGTCTTGATGGTACTTTATTTAGGTGTCTTTAACAGGATGAGTCTAGAGTCGCTCTGCAAGAAGTCCACATAGGGATTTGTGGGTTGCACTCCAATGGGTTCATATTATCCAAGAAGATTCTAAGAATGGGCTACTTTTGGCCAACCATGGAAATGGATTCTATTGATTTTGTCAAAACTTGTAAAAAATGTCAAATCCATGGTAACCTTGTTCACACACCAGCCCAAGAGCTAAATCCTTTGGCCATACCATGGCATTTTTATCAGTGGGGTTTTTATTTAATTGGAGCCATCCATCCACCCTCTCCTAGTGGGCATAAGTGGATTATCAATGCCACTGAATACTTCACCAAGTGGGTGAAAGTGGTGCCACTTGTAGACTATATGGGAAAATAGATATCCTCTTTCATTCTCAACCATATCATTTTTCAGTTTGGCATACCTCATGTAATTCTTTTAGATAATACCTTATACTTTGAAACCCAAATAATTGATGAATTATGTGAAAAATTTCACATTATACACCATTCTTCATCTATTTATTATCCCCAAGGCAATGGCCAAGCATAGGCTACAAATAAAACTATCATCAACATCTTTGAAAGAACTGTCAATGATATTGGTAGGGATTGGCATTTACAGTTGAACCCCACCTTTTGGGCTTATAGGACAAGTGTTCAGACACTTATAGGAATGAAACCCTTCTCTTTGGTTTATGGCCGTGAAGCCATTCTACCTTTAGAAGTTGAGATCCCCTCCTTGTGAGTCACTCTTTTAGATGTCCTATCAAATGAGGATTATAGAGTGGTCCATCTATAATAGCTAGAGTTTTTAGAAGAACATCAACGTATAGTGCATGAACATCTCAAAGTGTCTCAGAATAGATTATCAAGCCATTACAACAAAAGGGTCAAACCTCGTGTCTTTCAGATTGGTGACCTAGTGCTCTGAGAAAACCCCAAGAACCAAGCAGCAAGAGAAAAGAAAGGGAAATGGGAGGCCAACTAGATTGGCCCATACCTTGTCACAAAATCCTTTGGGACAAGTATCTATCAACTTTCAAATTGTGATGGTACAAAATTTGTAGAACCTATTAATAGCATCCATCTCATATGGTTTTATGTCTAAAACCTTAGGGAAAAACATTAAAAATAAAAAAAATATCAAAAAAATCAAAAATATCCAAAAAAAAAAAAGAGGTACAAAAGAAGTGAGAATTCCACTTTTGGTTTACAATGGGGTGAGAGGTAGCACTTTTGGACTTCCCTAGACAACACCAAGCCTTCAATGTTGAAAAAGGAGCTGCAATTGAATAGTTGATTCTCTGTCTCTAAGACAAATTTTGGTTCTTTGAGGCCTTCCATTTCCATTAACAAAAGATGGGAATAAGAGAAAGGGGTAGCATTTATAGTTGAATTATTGCGAGGTATTTAGAAGAACATTATTTGTTTGTTTGGGGTTGAGAAGCTTATAGCCTAGACTAGAGTAGTCTATTAGGCTAGCATTCAATCTAGAATTAATTTCACACATACCCAATTGAGAAACATTTGTGGGTTACAGTTCTGAGGTCTTTCGGCATCAAATGTGGATTCATGGCAGCAAAAATAACCAATATGGCAGAAACATGAAACCAAGGGAAACAAAGCTAATAATGGCAATAATAATAACAATAACAAGAGCAAATCAAAGCCCTTTTCTTTGATTGAATATACACAACAACAGTGGAGATAGCTAGTATGACAACAACAACAGGGAGCACAACAAGTTTAGCAACAGACAGAATTTGATTATGTAATGAGATACCACAGACATGAACTGTAGGAAAATCAATGCACATCTATGCCATTCACCTCGCCCAATACTCTCCAATATTTATTTTAGCCCTCAGTCAACCCATTTGGCACCATAAACTCCTTCATTGCCTCTTTAGGTACCTCACATGGTTTTGGTTACCCCCATATTCCACCAAATCTCAAACACATCCTCTGTTACACCCCCACACACCCAAAACTCATCCAAAATTACCAAAAAAATTCAAATATCATCCAAAAATGCCAAAAATAATGCAAAAATAGCTTAAAATTATTTTTTAAAAAATTCAAAAATTGTCCAAAAATACAAAAAAATTGAATTTTTTTCTTAAAACTACCAATAAAATGCAAAAGTAGCTTTAAAATGTTTTAAAAAAATCTAAATATCATCCAAAAATGTCAAAAAAATTTTAAAATCATCTAAAAATGTCAAAAAAATCCAAATATTATCCAAAAATGTCAAAAAAAATAAAAAATATTTAAGAATGTCAAAAAAAAAAAATTGTCAAACATGTCTTAAAAAAAAATTTAAAAAAAAATCTAAAAATAGGGAAAAAATTCACAACCAGCCCAACGCATTCAAAATGGGGGCAATTCCTATCAACAACACCCCAAAATTTGTCTCAGTTTCTCAATTTGGCTATACAACAAGACATCAGCTCCCAACACACCTCAGTAATATTAAAAAGAAGGGTGGTAATGTCCTAAAACATTTCAAGGACTTTGGAAAATCTGGCACAATGCAAATAGTGCAAGAGGTGCATTGTTTCCCTCCTCTTGTCAAGAGTAACAATTCCCCATGAATCATTAGTCTTATTTAAGTTGTAGTGGCCATGATTAGTCTTGCCTCCTTTGACAAATATGTCAATGCTATCTTGAAAGCCTAGATATCTGTCAGACTCTTTCATCTTCACTCAACCAAAGGCACAGAATAAGTAGGCATAAGCGTGGGAGCTTGGCTTCCCCCTTTAGTGCCTTTTCAAGGCCCAAACATCCTTTTGGACCCCTCTAGTGCCTTTTTAGGCCCAAAGCACCTTTCTTAGGCCCCTCTAGCACCTTTTTCAAGGCCAACATGTCCTTTTGGACCCATTTAGTGCCTTTTTAGGCCCAAAGCACCTTTTTTAGGCCCCTCTAGCACCCTTTTCAAGGTCCAAATGTCCTTTTTGGACCCCTCCAGTGCCTTTTTAGGCCCAAAGCGCCTTTTGTAGGACTCTCTAGTGCCTTTTTCAAGGCCCAAGTGTCCTTTTTTGACCCCTCTAGTGCCTTTCTACGCCCAAAGCATCTTTTTAGGCCCCCCAGATGCCTTTTTTGGCCCAAACTCCTTTTTATAGGCCCTGTTTCACTATTTTTCAAGACCCCTGATGTCTTTTGGATCCCCAACACACCTTTCTTGAGATGACACACCTTTTCACATCCCTATTTCGCATACTTGAGACCCACGTGTTCTCTTTTGGGCCCCAAATGCCTTTTCATAGGCCTTGAGAATGCTTGTCTCATCACAAACCTAGAGAAATGTCCTCCTGTTGGCATTAGTATTGTCTATACTAGTTCTTCACATACACACAGACATTCTTGCTAACTAGTCATGATTATGCTTACTCTATGGATGGTCTTGTTCCCATTTTTTTGAGAGTTAAACCATTCCAACATTTTATCAAAAAAATACAAAAAATTCAAATATTTATCAAACATCCCAAAAACATTTATATATTCCATAAAAATACAAAAACATTGAAATTTTTGAAAAAATCACAAAAACATCCAAATATATTTCAAAAATACCAAAAACATACATGAAAATGCATTACAATCAACATCCATTGCCACAACAGGAAACACAAACTTTTTATTCTCCTATGATAGCATTAACTGCATTACATCCCAACAATGTTTAGTGGATCATTTATTCTGGCCTCCCGAGGGAGGTGGCACAATAGGGTGTCCAATTAACAGTGTCTCTTTTGGCCTAGCTCCAAATGAAGGAGCTCTTAGTGTCAACCCCCTACATGTCCATACCACTTCCATAGGAATTGGAAACCTTCTATTGCGTAATTGCATGTTTAATAGAGCTATAAATTCCTTATATGTAAATTGCATCTCTCATGGGTCCTCATGTAGGAATGCCTGATAATAACATCCCATCCAATAAGTGGCATCCTAGTGTACCTTTTCCATCTGGTGCATTTCCATGAATATATTCTCCACCAACTTTCTTACCCCCTATGCAATGATCGCTTGTTGGATCGCATCCCACTATTGTTGTAGTTGATTAGTCATCATTTCCCAATGCTCCACATCTACTTTTACCTTGCCCAAATGCTACTATAGTTTCCTCACCTTCCCTTCACTTAATGCTAACTGCTTCTACAACTTCAATGCTAATTAGTTCACCTTCACAATTGCTTCCCTAAATGACTCCGACAGTGACTGCAAGAACACTAGCTCATTCTACGCACTCTCCAAACCCACCTACGTCATCTTCATCGATTCCTACAACCATTGAGACTTTGATCATTTGGCCCACATTCTAGCATCACTTCGCTCCACTCGTGCATGTTCAACACGCAACTCCATCTCTAGTGATTGCACCCATGCCTGCTCTACATCTATCATCACCTATAGTTGATTTGCCTATATTTGTTCCCTATCCTCCTGAGCCTTCTCCATCAATCCTAAAAAAAATGAAACCTCTTGCTCTGTGTTCTCCATTCACACTCTCTCTATCACCAACAATCTCCATAATCCTTCCATGTCTCATGATGATTGGTCATGGTCTCCCACCTCTAGCTATGGCTCCCCAACATTTACAACACCTATTTCCCCTTCTATTGAATCTTGTCCTTGCATCCTGAGGCTAGACCACTGCCACTTCTAACTCCTTACTTTTCCACCACTAACACCCCCCACATCCTTGATAGTTTCTCCCATATATTTTTCAAGAGACTTGATTTCCCCCACTTCCTCCTCTGCTCCTAACATACTCTTCATCTCCTTAGACATACTATCGTCCACCTGTGTCATTGGACCATTATTTGCCACCCCCTGTAATGCATGTTGCATTATAGTCCCCAATAACATCATTAGCACTAACAAAGGCATTTCTTCCATCTCCATCCCCACCCGTTCATGTTGTGCGGGCCTTTTCCCTAGTTGGCTTATCTCACCTAGACCCACAATTACCATTTGGAGTTCTGGTTGTTCCACCCACTCTTCAAAAATTTTCCTAATGCATTCCAATCTCTGCCCTTGCCTCATCCACCTTCCCTGGTTAGCATTACCATCTCACTGCGATTGATCTAGGGAGCCCAACATACTTTCACTTGTATGATTCCCACAACTTCTCACTATCTCCAATAATTGCATTCTACTCTCCACTTCACCTTGATTCATTATCATACTATTCACCTCCTTATAGCCATCATTTTAAAGAGCCTCATTTTGCACTAAGTCTCCCTCGTATCCTCTCTCTACATCTTGCTGCACTAGCACCTGGTACACTTGACCCTCGGCCTTGACATCTGGCCACCCCAATTTTTGCCAATGCACACTGACCACTAGATTCTACTGCTAAATCACCATTGATACATTCCATGCCTTCCCATTCACTTGGTAGAACACATTCCTACCTGGCAGATCTAAACAAAACAACAACTTGATACTATTGCATACAACTGGAAGAGCACCTAGTTCACACATAATGGTTTTCTGCGATATCATGCACTTTTAGTATCTCAATGATGTGTTTGACTAGAGGTACCAGGATAAAGTCATGATCTTTTATTGATTTTTCACTATTTAATTTATATGATCCTTTGGTTTTGCACATTACTAGTGTCCACTTATAAGAGCCTCCTCTTACATGGAAAGCCGTGTGTACCTCCACCAATTTTGTGTGCTACCTAAGGTGAGGTCCTTTCTTTGACATGCGACTAGTTTTCTTGCTTGTTTTTGTTATTTTGTGGCTATAGCTTCTATTTCTTAATGATTGTCATATTTTTCTAGTACATTATTCTTCTTTGTTGGTACTTCTTAGTGTGAAAAAGTATTCATATCACTATAGCTGAGCTAGTGGTGATTGTACTCAAGCACTTTTATCACATGCTCTATGATGAAAATTAGTTTTCCTCTCTTTGAAAAAGTGATAGTTAGTTGCACTCATATAGTTTGCATTTTTCATCTTGGGTTCCTTGCAAAAAAAATGGTTGGCAAACAATTAGGTTACAATTTATTGACATTACTCAGCAATTTCAAAACTAGTTATAAACAACACATGCAACACCATCAACATCACCCTCAAAGAAAGCTTGTGAGCACTCATGGACTTTGTTTCTTCATCCCATCCATGTCCACATTACATGTCATAAATTCACCATTAGATTGCACCATGTCATTTTTTTGCCTTGCATGGCTTTTGAATCTCAAACAATCTCATTTACCCACCTTCCATTTTCATCTGATTCATTGCATCACCTTTTCTCATTCTCCATCTCTTTCATTTCACCATTTCATCACATTCATTTAGTAGCTTTTGAATCGCAAATATTGATATACCAACTCAAAGCCTTTGAATCTCAAACAATTTCATTTCATATTCCATTTCATTTTCATTTCATGATTCATCCTATTGAATTTCATAACATATGTCTTGTCATTTCATTTCATACCATATCATTTCTTCTCATCCCCTACTCCATATCATTTTATTTCCATAATCCATATCCTTTCATTTTCATTTCATATTTCATATCATTTCATTTCATATTTCATGTTCATTTCATTACTTAGTACATTTAATTATATAACCCATTTCATTTTAGTTCGTATGCCATATCATTTCCTTTTCATTTCATAATCCATTTTGTTGGTGTTTTAAAACTACTGAAAAACAAAATGTTCAATACTAGAAAGATAACATTCACACAACCTAAGGATCGGCTATTTCCCATTATCAGCTATATGAGTAAACCATTTGGACCCAACTTCAATAAAACCAAAGGATGGTTTCCTACTCTTTTGGCTCTGTGAAATCGAGGTGGGTGTACCTAGGGATAATTTTAATGCAAACTGCTGTGTAGAGATTCTTCTAGTTTCATTTTGATTCTCATCTATTACCCACTAACACATGTGCAATTTATCTAGATTCTTTCAATATTTTCAAACTTGTATGCATCCCTTGTTAGTAGATCTAGTCATCATTCTCCTTGAATTTAAAAATATTCTTGGAAATAGCAGCTACCTAAGACTCAGAGAATAGATATAAATGAGCATTGACCAGCACTTATAAATTTGAACAAAATTGAATGAAAAATGATTTTGATTTTATAAATTGATTTGATATGTAGCATTAGAATTCATCCTTCTTACTTCTGACTCATGGGACCAATGCCTTATCCATTGGGCAAAGAATTGAGGAAGATCTAACTCAAATAACTTGTAAATGAATTGATTAATTGTAATCACCCATCTCCATTCTTATGAAATATCTCTTCATGAATTCACAAACCCTACTGATTTACTAAAGCATTTATATAATTTCTTGAATTAAGAGCAACAATGAAATCAGTATACAACCCATCCAAATTGCATTCAGCCTATTAAACCTTATTTAAATAACTTCAAAGTATACAAACCCATAAATTGGAGACAAAAACTAATGAAACAAATATAGTGAGAATACCCTTTTGTATTATCCTTTTTACATGATTGATATAGTAACCAATAGAAAACCCATTGAAAGCCCAGAATAGGTTGCTATTTCTGTCATTCAATATGTTATCAAAAAGTTCAATATAAACAAACTCAAATCAGCTACACTCTATTGGACCAACTGCATGTACTTTTCTTGAGAGCAAAATAAAAATTATACAAATCTCTGACCCTCACATTGCCTTGAAAACTCACTTATATAGATGTGAGTTGCAACAAGCAAAGGGCAGATGTGATTTGACAAGTGTCCAAAACATCACACAAAAGACAAGAATGGTCACAATAGAATGCCAGACATATCAAATATTCTTTTTGAGTAGGCCCATTTTTGTTACTGTTGTAAATCATCAACTTCTTATTTGTCTCTCATTATTTCGGATCCTTAGAATATGTGGCTACAAAACTAGCCAGTGAGGGGTGATCTTGTGATGCCTCCAAATCTATTTTTTCCCACGGGTTTTCACTGCTTTCAGCTTGCGCGTGCACTATTTATTTTTCACCTTCTTCTCTCTTTAATTTTGGTGCCAATGTGTCAATGACCTACACCTCACCTTCTTGTTCCTTTTCATCATCTAAACTGTTTTCTCCTAACTGCTTGTCCGGAGGAATATCTGCCATCCATGTGTCAAACTGAATATCATCCGGCCAGCTGAACTGCAAGATATCATCTTTTTTCTTTAGTATATGCCTCATTTTCAAAACCAACAAATTCATGCTTCAAAAAATCAAAAAATAATTAAACTTTAAACAATTCCTTTGTCGTGGTGGCCTACCAGGCATGCCCCTTTTCATTAACAACTTTGTTTATCCTTATGCAAAAAAGGTCATCCAGTTCTTTACTCCATTCATCCTTACTTTTCAATTGATTCTTTCTATCCAAGGCACAAGGAAATAGATCAAATTTTTGATTTTTGTACTTATTTAAGTAAGAAACAATTTTCAATTGTAGAACAACTCTCTTGTTATCAAAATCTAAGAGGTCATTAGCAATATCGAACAATATTTCAATATGGTCATTGGAAGACCTTATAACTAAATAACATAAAAGGGTGATTTCCTTTTCCCTATTTCCCCACTTGTTAACAATAAGCTTGAGGGTTTCATCATGGGTTTTCAGTTCCTCCCATATACTTATTGCTCTTGCCAATTGATCAAAGAATAAGGGCCACTCAATTTTATCTACTAAATATATTAGAGCCTTTCTAAGCTTATCCTCATACTGTGTATTTAACTCTACATGTAAGGCCCATAGTTTTCTTTTCTCTTCTTCAAAATCCTCAATTGTGTAATATTCTGGCCTTTGAGGTGTGTCTAGTATTTCTACAAGCGGGGTGGATTTAAAAGGTTCCACTGGAGGATGAGGGTATGTTATTCTTGGCCTTGTAGACTTCCCCATTACCTTATTTTCAAGTTCAATTCTCCTTTTCACCTTCTTATTATAGGCCTCAAGAATTGTTTCATATTTATTCTGTAATTCAGACATAACCTGTTCCTCCTTCTTAGCAGTGGCCAAAAGAAACTTAGAAGAATCCACATTATAATATGTTGCCTGCACATGTGAGGTATCAGCAACTCTTCTCACAATTAAGCTTGCCATCAACCCAGACTCATCTGACCGTGATGATGTGGCTCTGGATCCTCTTCTCAATGACCAACTAACCTATGCAACTTGATCTTCAATAAATGCAGTGCCTTGAAAGTTCTCTTTATTCTAGTCTTGCAAAGTCAATTTATTTGAAATAGAACTAAAAACTAAAGCATCAACAATATCCCAATTTGGAAATAATAAAATGTTAGATGCCTTGACAATTTGCCTCCCCTCCTCAGGCCTTATATTTTGAAATTCTTTCATCATTTCTTCTTTTGTTTGGTTTTGGATGGAGGCTTCATCCATTTCTGGGTGCCCTGTTTTCAACTTATTACATTTTTCTTCAAAAAATTTCATGTTTTCTCTCCATGCAAACTGCTAAAAAGCCCTAGATTTCACAAAACTGTCATCAACAAAAAATTGATAACTTGCCTGTTCTAACAAAGGATCTAATTCCTTGCCACTATAATCTGCTATTTTTAGATCCAAACTTGGGAGGGGAGGTTCCGGAAGGTTAACCTCATCTAATTCTACTTGAGTAATAAAAACACCTCCCTGTGATCCCATCTATTGAATCTATTCACCAGTGAGCTATTCTTATCCAATCCTCAAAGGGGATAGAGTGGGTGAATATTCCTCAACTTGAGGCCTTTCTTCTATTATTACCTTCTGCCTCTTAGGATTAGGCTCATCAAGTCTCTCCTCTCGGGCTATACTAGTGGATTCTATTATTTGCTTTCCCTTATCCACATGAACCTTTTTATTCTGAATTATTGTATACCCTGGCCTCTTTTGTACAATTATCTAACCAAATCCTACATTAGGAGTGAAAGCCAACCTGCTCATGACTTCTCTAGCCTTATCAGGATAAGAATCAATAAAAAATTGTTTCTTTTCATTCATGGCTTCCATTATTCTAGGGAAGTTATTCATGAGCTTATTTATTCTATCAGCATCTATATTAGCATTATCTAAAGGACCATAAACCCAATCAAAAAAATGAATGAATTCTAAAACTTGAGAATTTTTCTTTCTTAGTTTCTTGTTCCTACAATGAGAATTCATTCCTTATAATATCCTCTGGATAATAAGAGTCATGCTTGACCTATCCCAGCTTTATTCTATGCCTTAATGTTTGGTTGAAAAATCCCTCAGAATCACAAAAATGAGGATGAGAGATAGCCATCATATACTGCTCCAAAATTTTATACAAAAAGAGCCAACCTCCTTTGGTAATCACAAATTGACGGGCCACTATGCAGGTAGGGAAAATTGACCCTAGTTGCCTTTTCAACAAAAGCATTTCTTCTACTCCTGCTAATTGCCACAACACTTCAGCCATTCCTACTTTCAAAGGTACTTGGTAGGGAAAGACACGAGGACTCCCTTTAAAAACATAGATTCTAAAAATAGTAGAAATAGAGTAAGGGATGATATCTCCCCAATTATGTGAAACTTTCAAGTTATGGGGGTTATCTATAGGCCTGATGAGACTCATTAGTATATTAGGGATTCTGGGATTGGCACTCAATATGAGGCATCTCAATTTACAAAAAAATACTTATCAAATCTGACAAAATTGGCTTTAATTGCATCCCAGGTCATATCTAAACTCCACAACTAGACTGGTAGTATTTCCCCATTCTCCTCTTTGTTCAGTTCCATCTCATTTCCAAAATATGTCACTCCTTTGAACAAAAACATATGCATTAATAGAGAGTAATGGCCAAACGTTTTCTCCACCTTACCCTTCACAATCCCAACTAAACCAATGTGAATCTCTTTAGCCAAAAAGGAAGAAAAATAAAAAATAACATCTACACTAAAGGAAGCAATTTCAACCATCATGTAGATGAGGCCAATGGGCAAGATCTCCTGCTCATCTTCACCAAAAACTCAGCACAAAGTCCTATATATCTCTACTGCTTGGGAAGTGAAAAGACTCTTCTTAAAAGGTTCTCTAGAGGTTGCAATAATTACTAGCAAAGTTCCTATTGTACCAATGTGTGCCCTCAATGCACCTCCCCTAATTACATCCTTCTTTTCTTTGTATTCATTCTCTAACTCTGCCAGATTGATTTGCACATGGTAATCTGATAAAGGTTCTAGGTGAAAAACCTCTCTAATTTCTTCAAGACTAATTGAGACCAAAGGAACACCATCCTTTCTTCTCACAACCCTAATGGCTTGGTCATAATTCTTGGCAATGGCTTCAAGAAAATCATAATCCATGAAAACACTCATAACTACTAACTTTCCCAAATCAAAATTCCAGACATTAGCATACAGGGCAAACAACTTTCTTTCTAAAAACCACTTTTTAAACAAGATAAGACCAGTTTGAGTAGTTATTGCATCCCTAACCCAGTTCCCCTTTTCATATAGGCCATCCACAATTTTAAGCCTAGGGTTTAAGGAAATCAATTTTTTAACTTGTGCAGGTTCAATGGTGGACTCTGGAAGTAATTCTAACAAATCATCGTGAACATTCCTATCCATATAATTAACTTTCCCAAAAAAAGGTTTCTTACGAGGCATCTTGATAGTATTGAAAGAATTGGAATGCCATAGAGGTTGTAATATGAGTACTTACTTGACTTTCTAAACTTTTTCTTCTCTGAACTTCTATAATTGATCTCAAACAATAGAGGAATAGCTTCACATCTTTACCAAGCTTAACACAAAATAATCCATAGGCTCTTATGCTCAAAAAAATTGTAATCTTTGTTTGCGTGGGACTAGAATTAATGAAAATCTCCTGTTTTATACTATGTTTCTCCCACACATGAAGCTTTCACTTATCATAAATGCACAGAATAGAAAATAGAGTGGCATCACACTTTCTTTTTTTAAACTTGCACCGTTGATCCTTGAAAAATCCTACAATCTAGGAATGAAAACTAAGCTGACTCAGTTTTCTTCTTAACACTCTGGTAGTCAAGCCAATAGAATGCCTCCATGTGTATCTTTCCTTCAAGGCTTGTGCTCCAAACTGGGCCCTCAAAAGACTAAGGACATATGTGATCAACTTGCTAACTCATTATACGTAACTCTCGACCACCTTTCCATAATGTGCTAGCGATAACTGCTGATTTTGCATTGATCGCATAGCAAATATTTAAAATGTCCTTTAGAGTAAAAATGGTGGGTCCCTCGCTTGTCAACTCGCTATACTTAACTTTTGCACATTTCTTCACAGCAAGTTAACAAGCATCGTTGATCCATGCTTGATCTTGTAGTTAGCAATTTACTGCAACAGTGGTAGGCCATCACTTCGCTAACTCACTAAACTTAACTTCCAAGCATTTTTCCATAGTGACTTAATGATGGCCTTTGATCCTGGTTTGATCTCACAATCAGAACACTTTGCACTTTAGTGACAGGGAGTGGGTCCAGGATATTGCTGTCGCTAAGCTAGCCTGATCACACTGGCACACATACACATTTCCTAACCCTTTAATGATAGCATGCATCTTTCACCTTGTTTAGTTTATAACTTTTAGATGGGTCACTACATCGCTACCGGTAAAAATACCAAAAATATGGCTAACAATATGGCAAGCTTCGATAACCATTAAAAGGATGCTCAAAAAATAGAACTACGACTGTCATTAACTTGTAGAGAAATAAAAGCAAAAACTGCACCATATCTTCCTCAGGATTCTCAAAATCACCTCTTATTACACAAGAATGCTATCTTTTGCAAACTCTGGGCATTCACTATATCGCCACCGGTATGTCACATGGATTTCTCGGTAGCGACTTGGTGACTTGCCAAATAAATTTGAACTCTAGTGACGCCACTTGCAAGGTTTTTTCACGTGCATTTCTTGAAGTCTGATAGGCTTGGGATATAAAACATGGCCAAAATGTCTTCACATTAACACATTTTACGGTGCTGGATTTTAGTTTTAAGTATCACAAATAATTCCTCAATGATCGCTACCTCACTATGCATAACATGTGAGCATCTTGCCATAGAATATGCAACAACCGTGGATTTAAAACAAATCCAATGACAGGATCAAAACCACCTTCTCAAAAGACTCAACAACAACCCTCCAGCGGTTGGGAAATGAATATTCACTCCTTACCCCTTTTTCAAATTTTTGCGCTAAGATAGAACTTAATAAGCCAAACATAGGGTTTTTGACAGATTTTAAAAGGTATCAAAGTATACTAAACCAAACCTAAAACCCCATGACTTAACAGGAACACTCTCATCTAATTTTTTTTATACATGAAAAATTAGACCAACACATTTCATCGACCATTCATTTTCATTTCCTATCTCATATCATTTCATTTTATTCCATCTTCCATCTCATTACCTATCTTATTTCATTTCATTCCATATTCCATTGCATTTTCATTTTCATTTTGTTTCATTACATGATCCTTTTCATTTTCAGTTCATAATCAATATCCTTTCATTTTAATTTTATATTTCACATCATTTCACTTCATTTCATATTCTATCCCATTTCATTTTGTTACCCATCTTATTTCATTTCATACTCATCTCATTTCATTACATAATTCATTTCATTTTCATTTCTCATTCCATCTCTTTCATTTCCTGACATTTTACATTTCATTTCACTTCATTACTCATTTTAGTTCATTTTGTTACATATCACATTTCAATTCACCTGATTTCATTTCATCTCATTATCTATTATATTACTCATTTCATTGCATTATCATTACGCATTTCAGTTTGTTACTCATTTCATTGCATTTCATTACACATTTTAGTTCATTACCCATTTCATTGCACTTTCATTACACATTTTTGTTTATTACTCATATCATTGCATTATATTACATTACCAATCATTTTCATTACCTCGCGTTATATTTCATTATATCACATTCTATTTTTCCATTTTATTCATCTCATGTCACTATTTAGTTCATTGCATTACATTACATATCATGTTATCACATCACATTTCATTTCATGTCATTATGTTCATATTACTACATCACATTTTCATTGCATCATTAGTACCCTACCATCTATTCTAAATCATGATCCATATAAATTAATCATTCACATATATATACACATCTGCATCCACTATCAACATAATTATCACATAAATCAATCACATGACAACATAAGTTCATGATATGATTAGTGTACACATCTAAAACATCAAAGAAGCTCAGATATCTCATAAAGCAACATGACAATTAGATAGTCCTGCAGAAGGATGGAATCACATGACCAACAGATAACATACATCAACATGAAAATCATATGATCATATAACATGCAAGTACATCAATCAAGGATCAAATAAGTACATCAGCATAAATGTCCAGTAAACATCACGAGAATAATCATAAAGAATGAGGCCATAGTACATTTGTATAAACTCATCCTTGTATTAGCTACCTCAAGGTTTTCCCATATATGTCTTTTACAGTTTACATGGAAAAATCCCATCTTGGCTTTATCTTTTCCAACAAAATATTACTGAGCTGAGAAGTAAGCTCCAGTCTGATGAGTATTTCCACTTATCCATTTTGTTCATCACCAAGTCTTCATTTTGCTTCTTTTCTCCCTCAATCCTAGTCTCATATTCTAATGCTTTAATGTTGGTTATGCTTGCTACTTCCTAAAGTTCTTTCAATCTATCTTGGAAGGTAGGTGGAGGTTTCCTAAATATAATAACTGCTTCCTTGTCATATTTCTTCCTTGAGGATCTCCTAGTGAAAACTGCAGTGGATGGCTTTTGTGGCTTGGTGATAATCACCTTTTATTTCTTCCTTAATGGCTCTTCTTCCTTTGATTTTACCTCATCCTCTATTTCCACATCCTCTACTTCCTCATCTTCACCTTTTCCCTTGGTTAACAAAAGGGTAGAACTGGTTTTCAATTTTGCAATCCTCTTCTTTCCTTTGTTCACCACCTGAGGAAGCTTTATTTCAAGTTCAATTCTAGCTTTTGCTTCATCATATATTCCAAAATATGTCACTTTAGGATCAAATTTCTCATTGAAAAGAGTTTCAATGATGTCTTTAGTTTCATCAATAGTAACCTCATAACCAAGAGGTTTTACCCATGTAATTCTAGGCTTAGCTACCTAAATGTACACTTTGTCACAATCCACCATGAAACATACATCATCCTTATAATCTTTAACCAATTTCTTTGGGATTCAAAACCCATTTTTTATTTTCTTTTTTAATGCATCCAAATAAGTATCCATAATACTATTGTAATTATCACCCATTTCAGCAATAAACTCATTTATTTGATATAATACAGACACATCTTTTCTCCAAACAATAGTGTCTTTTGAAGGGAATACTTTTTGAACATAAAAGAATAGACAAGTTCACAAGGAACCAAAATTAGACAAGTTATTCTTTGAAGTCTTATGCTTTACATATTTTTGTTGAACTATTTCAACAATAGCTTGGCAAGGTCAAATGATAAGTTGTTATTTACCACCTTGTATGCCAAGTCCTCAACTTCACATGACACACTATTCAACCTGCTAGAGCTCTATATTTTGTATTCAGTGATATGAATGCCAAACTTCAATTCCATATCTAAAACACTATTGATTTTCATTCCTTTGCTATCCCATTCTGCTAGGGTTATCTTTTCAGGTTCAATTTTACCTTCTTTTTTTTTGTCATTTTGGCCTTGGCTAGCACTAGGAGGCCAATGATTCAATGAATCATCTTCTTTGCAATCAACACTGGTTGTTCCAACCATAATTGACCATTATGGACCCGACTAAGGATAAACATAATCCATTTAACTTTAAATTCATGGGGCATGTGAGGGATGTGAGTTAACCTTTTGGTTTCCAAGTGTTGGTGCTTGGGTTTCAAAACTCCATTATACGCAATTGGCCTAGGGCATCATCCATTTCCAATGTAAAAATTTCTTGAATAAAACATTAGAAATGAGTGCAAATATCATTGATTAGAAGTATCTTTTGATGGGTTTGAGATTGTGCTCCACTCTGATGTAGGGATTTAGCAATCACAGTAGTTCCACTTGATGAACCAACATGTCAAAACCTTTCTTAACCTTGCTACTATTGGATGCAGTCTTCACTCGGTAGGGTTTTAGGGGATTCAAAAACTTTCGCTAGAAATTTTCTCAAATTGCTTGGAAGCTCTGAAGATTGCACTTTCACAATAGCACTCAAAATTTTACAGTAAGAAATGGCTTTGATTTTATGATTTTTTTAAATATTTTCCCATAAATTCTCAGTATGAAAGGTAAATTCTCTATTAAAAACAATATTTCTCTATTAAAAACAATAAGAGTGATAATCTTTTTTTTTAATCCATTTTTATTATTTACATTAACATGCTCATTTTTTATTGATATCTGTCATCCACTATGCTTGCATTGAACACTCGATGATATCTTTGTGACTTTGTAGCCATAAGCATCTTTATGGCTACCAACCTTGCTTGGTAGAGTCTATGAACCAACCTCACCCAGTAGAGAAGATAACTTTGTAGACATTTGTACTTGGTGATCCCTTTGTATTTTGAATACTAATTTGGATCATTTTGCTCTGTTAACATGGAACTAAATTTTGGATATCTTCTTTGATAGCATAGTTCTAGTTTCTCCTTTGAGAACTCAAGTAGAAATGATAGAGTTAGCCTATTCTTGAGTGACTTGATCATCATTACTTGGACTTGTATCCTTGGTAGATTTAGGAATCCATTTTTGTCTCATCTATTTTTAGATGTTATTAGCTTTTTCCTTTTTCTCATCTTCAATTCTACCAATATTCATGCAGTTTTTGGCAAGATGACCAAGTTCTAGAAACATCTTTTAGTAGTCTCTATTTTCCTCAAATGATGCTTTACACAATTTATTCCAATGTGTCCAAATTCTCAACAATAATGACATCTACACGATGTGTTTTAGTCCCAACCAAATATTGCTTTCACAATTTGCACTACAAGATTTAATACCTTAGTTTTGTATTTTGATGACTTGTGTCCATGTTTCTTACACTTATGACATTTTCCTTCAAATATTGGTTTCTCATTGCATTCATTAGCCTTATGACGATGCTGATTACAATTTTAGCATTTTCTATTAAATTTTGCTTTTTCATTGCTCCAACATTTGTTTGATGTATGACCTATCTTACCATAGTGATTGCAAGTAGGTCTTTGGTTCTTTTGAGCTCCTTTCTTGGATGATTCTCCTTCTTTTGTATATCTAATTCCTACTTTTCCTTTTTGTCTATGAAGGTTTTCCTCATTTAATTGATTCATGTCTTCTTGTGATTTCATCATTCTTTCATTGATTTTCCTCTCAAAGTACGGGGTGTTCCATAATCTTTCATTGATTTGCCATTTCGAATTTAGAACATTCCTCTTTCTTTCATTGATTTGCCTTTCAAAATTTAGATCATTTCCCATTCTTTCATTTTCAACTTTTAGGCTCATGATTTCCTCATTTGCATTGGAGAGTTGATCAATAAGGTTTTCTTGTTGAAGGGATTGGTTCTAAATTTCATTGTTCCTTCCATCTATCTCTTCTTTTATCTTGTTTTTCTATTCCATGACTTCACATTACCTTACTACCTAAATTTCTTGTTCTCTTTTAAGTTTTCATACCTCATGTTTTAGGGAACCATTCTTTTCTAGGATTTCTTTGATTTCTTCATTGGCTACTTTTGAATTACTTGAATGAAGATCTTCAATTCTTTCTTCAATGTAGAGATGATTATTCATTTGAATTGCAAGTTCTTTTCTTCTTTTTCAGGGATTGAGAGAGTTGGTCCTTTGCTTTCTTGAGTTTGGCAATGTCCATTTCCAAATCTATCTTCTCATTGTCAATGCCTTTGTTAAGTCTAAATATCTCCATGGCTTTGATCTTTTATCAAGTTGTTAAGCTTTCTCCTAAGAACCACAATATTCTGATACCAATTGTTGGAAATATTCAAGACTATGCTAAGTTACTGAGAGGGAAGAGGTGATTCAGTAACTTCTAAAACTTCAACAATTTCAACTCTTAATCCAACAATCTAATTAGCATTTAATCCATCAAATATAATTTGATCTAATTACATGCATAAGAAACTAAAAACATAAAAGTATTCATATCATTGTGAGATAGAAACCATCCAAATAGAAAGTAAAAGTGGGGTGTGGATGATAGCCACAAACTTTAGTATTGTAGTATAAAGTTAGCATGTTAAAGCTTACATTTATCGCTTTTGATGATTTGCCCAACAATAAGGACTACTAGGTCCACCTTGTGAATCAATTTACAAACATACAATTAAGTATGCACTTAGTAAAGAGATTTTAAAAAGACTATTAGGTCTACCTTGTTAAAGGATTTGACTAATCCACTTTTTCAGATAAAACAATAGATGATCTCTAATCTACAAATTGATTTTGCTGAATGAGATTCCTTTATGTGCTAATCATCGTGTTGTGATAGATATGACTTTACTACTCCTTATATAATTGTAGCCTTTTTAATTCACTCTTTTTGCATTTCTCTGATTAGATTCACATGTTTTTCTTCCTTACACACTTGGATATGATACAATTCATTACATACATACCAATCCAATTGCACAAATTACAAAGTTGGCCACAATACAAGTTACCACAAATATTACAAAGTTGGCTTACATGAAGAGATTCAAGTTCTGAAGACTGACTTGGTGAGGTTCTGATACTCGGTGTCCACTATCAATGCTCAATATTTCCATGCACTTGGTAGATGTAGAAGCTCAGTCCATACTGATCACTTCCAAGTAGTCTTGAACTCGATCTACACTAGAGACTTGGTAGATACTCTGAAACTCGTCATATAAACTGAGTCTCTCGATTTATATGGTATGACTCAGTAAACACTATCACTTCAAGCTCAATATAAACTAAGTCTCTTGGTTAACATTAAGTCACTTAGTTAACATTGGACTCGCTTCACATACACTAGTAACTCAATGAACAATACAAAGATCATCTTGCACTGGTAAACTTGACATGAACTAAGATGAACAGTTTAAAGTACTTGCCTTAACTATAATTGTGATTGCTTAGTAACCACTGAGATTTTTCCAAAGGACTAAATAGAAACTATAGAACTCGATGACAATTGAAATACTTGACAAACACTAATAGCTATACAATAAGCTCGATAGCTATATACAATCTAAATAAGTGTTTGTCACTAATAAAAAACTTGACTAATATGTCAATGGTACTATATGCATAATAAATTAAATATTTTTCATCCCAATGTAAACTTATTCCATTTTGGCTTTCTAATTTTAGAGTTGGCCCGTAGATAATTTTTAAAAGTCTAATTATGCAACAATATGTCATAATCTTTTTACTCCTTTTCTAAAAATCAAGAATTAGTTGTCTTTATGTTTTTTGTTAAATGGAAGACATCTTAGATGCATTCTTAAAAGGTGAAATTCTAGTTGAAAATTTCTTTATTGAATCATCATCCCAATTTATTTGACATTCAAGGATCTAAAACTTGGAACCTAGGGAACATCAACTTGCATGTTGGATTATGTGGTGGAATATTACCATTACTAGCATTGTGAGATTTCTCTATACTTATGGTAGACAACTTTCTATGTCCCATAGATGGTTGTATGATACAACTACCAAGGACCTCTATGCTACCATTGAAGTCTTATCTTTTAATCCCATTAACAAAAATCTACAAGTTTGATGAACTCATATTTTTTGCCATATAGAAATTGTAGATAATTAGGTATGATGAATTTTATATACTCCATTATCTTAAGGCATGGAAAAGTTTCAACGGAATTTTTTCTATCTCTATGTTCTCATCATACTACTATCAGGATTAAAGGAATCAAGAAAGGTCAGTCCTATCTCGTTGAAATTCTAGATATTCTTCAAACCTCTGTCTAACACAATGTGAAGATGTTCATTGAATGAGGAAGTTCACATTCAAGATGTAATCTTTGTTGGATTGTTTATTATTTGATCCCAAACACATTTTAGAGGATCAATAAATGTTTTTTGATCAAATTATTACCTTTCATAACCTCAAGGAAGATATTGTTTCCATGGAAGATGAGAAGACACCTAGATTGATGGTTTTCCATGTGAATCTTATAAGTTTCTCTATCCTTGTATTGGGAGAAAATTTTCATTTCCAATATTTGGGAGAAATTATCAAAAAAGGAACATAAATTTGATCCCTAATTTTGGAGATCCATAGGACATTTGTAATTGGAGGCATATTAGTTTGTCCAAAATCTCTTACAAGAACATCACCAAATACTTGAATCTAAAGATTCATCACATATTTTCTTTGATTGTAAGACTAGAGAAAACTTGACTCATCAAGCATAGGTTCATCCTAGATAACATTATTATTATTTAGGAAGGCATAGAATGGGCTTGATGCTCTAACCAAAATACAATTTTTTTTAAAGATTAATTTTCATAAAGCTTATGATTGCATTAAGTATTATATCTTCCTTTCCATCTTTAGAGCCCTTGGTTTTGACTCTAGATTAATTTAATTTGTCTAGATTATTTTTGGGGATGCATCTTCTTACATCACCATTAATGGTTTTTTGGATGATGGTTTTGGTGTTTTTATATTTGTTTGCCATGATTTTCCTCTGACTCCTTCCATGTATGTTCTTTATACTAGATTTTTTGGGTACTTGCTACTGCAACCTCTTCTAGCTATGGTAGAGGGATTTCCATACTCAAGTCACTTTCTCAATAAATAGTAATGTTTTGGATTACTCCTTTCTAACTATCATTTAAAAGGAGGAAAAATTTATGGTGACTCTTCAGTGTATTAACAATTTTTTGACATTTGGTTTAGCTATATTGTTGCACAACACAATATTGCATGCAATCATTTATTTTAGCTCCACTTAGATTCTTTGATATGGCTAGAAGTGGATCCAACATGGGAATTTTTTTCACTTTCTAACCATTTGATTTCTATTTCAATACTAACATGTGGATATTTAGAGTGTTTTTGTAACCCACATTGAGAAGAATTTATTTTATTGGTCAGCCAAGCCCTTCTCACTTGCTGGTAAATTTTAAAGTTTCTCTGAAGTACTTACTACCATCCATGTTTATTATAATTTCCATTTTGGGCTCCTTCCAAGGCCTCTTACATGAATGTGGAATACTTATTATAGGATTTAATTTAGGCTCTAGAACTAACCATTATGGGTTTCTTAGAGTTGCTTGATAGTATTGTTGCCTTCCCAAAGACTCTAGAAGGCATGGATTTCTCTCAAACCAGAAACATGAGTTGACACCTATATACTTGTCCATACACATTCCAATATTATTTTATTTAAATTGATTCCCTAATATTATAGTTGATTTATAGTAATTAACTAACTTTTGGATATTCTTCTATTTATTTTATTAAATCTACTTTAATTAACTAAGTTCATTTCCATTTGTATCTAAATTTTGTCATTGTAAAAATAATTTGTTGACAGTTGAACAATTAAGTTGTTATGTTGTGTAGACATTTAGATGGTATACAGTTCGTGGTGTGGATATTTAAATGGTGTAATATTAGATAATTTTAATAAAAATTAAATAGTTTATGATTACGATTAATAGTGAGTTTTGCTCTAATAGCTACTCACTTTTTAACATAGTCACCCCTAATAAATGTTTGTCTAAATATGGTCACATATATCAATAGTGGGTTATTAATATAGAAATAGTTGATTGGTTATATACAAATAGAAGATCATTTGTGTACAAAATATCATTAAATTTTTCTTTCTTAAACTTTTTAAATTCATGATTTGTCTATTTATCCACCAGTACTAATTTTTTACTCTCTAATAGGCTAAGTATTATTGCATCATTTTATAAATCCTTAGATTAACTTGTGATTACATTAACTCCTAATATTTAAGTAGTATTAATGTTCATTTGAGTAAATATTTATTATTTTATTAAATGGTTTTCTTAGAATTTTGAATAATTTTTTATTTATATATTAAATAATATCAATATTTCAATAAATTAAAAATTATATTCTATATATTTATTTTAGTTCATAAACTATAAATTTTTCTTTACTTATAATATAAATACATATATAACATATATAATAAAAAAATTATATATCTATTCTTATTCATTTTTTTAAGTTATTTATTTTATTTTTTTGATTAGTAAATGATGAAGTCAAGATCAATTATTATATATTGTGATTAACTATTACTATTTATTAAGTTTGATTATACTCAGCCCAAGACCTCCAAGATACAAGGCTCACAATTTATTGCTGTGTTGTATTATATAAATGCTTAATCTTATTATAATAATTTTATTTCTAAAAGATTATATAGATATAATTTACACTCAAAATAAATAATTTAATTAATTTGTAAAAATAAAATAACTTATGTGTAATCTAATACTTATATTCAAACATTTTATGTATATATGTATGTATGTGTGTGCCTGTGCGTATATATATGTATGTACACACACATGTGTGTGTGTGTATCAAATTTGTGTCTATAATTAATCAAACATCTTATTTAATATGACCTAAATAAATTTCTTTACTACTATATATATAAATATTTTTCTATCAAATAAAATTATACTTAATAAAAATAATTAGTTTATGTAGAAATAATTAGATTTAATATTATAATTATGGTTAGTTAGTAAATTTAATTAAAAGTTAAGTACTATCCACTACATGATACTTTGTTTAATTCATGGTTAACAAGATTTGTTAACAACTATTTAAACACATTTGTGCACCACTACTAGGATATTTGCTCACAAGTGTTTGTGATTAAAATTGAACAATTATTAATACAAAGAGGGTCATTCATCATTTGACACTTTGAAATGACCATTTTTTACTATTCTACACATAACAACACCTATACATGTATTGCTAATGCCTAGAAATGGAGACTATAACTATAAGTAGTTAAGTCATACGCACAGGTAATTAAAAATATTGTCACAATTTAATATAATTTCCTATGTCAACTAATTGTGCTAAATTAGTGATTTCTCTCTCATATTGAATGAGTGTATTAATATTTCTTATGAATTTGATTTTCCTTTAGATCACACTTTATGGTCCATAATTATAATGATATGATTTGATGAGTGTAACAAAGATTTATACAATAATTTTTAACATAGAAAGAGAGGAGAATATTAGACATAAGAAATAAAAATAAAGAAAGATAAGAACAAAATAATTTTTAAATTTTAATAAGAATATGAATGTGTGTGTGTGTGTGTGTGTGTGTGTGTGTGTGTGTGTGTGTGTGTGTGTGTGTGTGTGTAATAGGTATTTACTATTTACACTTTACTTAGGTTTACTTAGGTTAGTGCATTATTTTATTATTTCTTTTTATGAGACACTTAGGAGTTTGCACATCTTCTTCAGTTGTCATGTAGACAACACAGAAGTATGGAACTCTAATTATGCAGATGGTGTCTACAACATAGGAGTTTGCATCATTTAGTGAGTTGTCATGTAGATAACATAGTTAGTCACACTCCTAATTTAGCACATGGTGTCTACAACATTGATTTTCATGTCACACCATTGTAGGCTTATCCTCTCATCATTGCACTTACTTCCATGCTTAATGAAGGATAATCCATATCTGGTGGACATGGGCCTAGTTGCAGGACTTATCATGACACTGATTCTGAGACATTCTAGATGCATCTCAGAGGCCTTTATATTCAGGCACTCCTAGTGTACTTGTACATGGTATTGAATACTATATAGTTATTTTGATCATACTTTGGTCTAATTTGTGCTTGTGTTTTCAGTTCCTTTATCTTGGGTAAATTCTTCTCTAAAGAAAATTCTTTTGTGGTATTAGAGTTGAGGGAGGTACTCATGACATATCCATTGGAAACCTCGTTGCTTCATCTATCTAAGGGACCTGATCTAGATATGGAGCATTAGCTATAATTGGGGGTGCCTAGAGTTGAAGCAGGCCTCACCATTGCATCTAGAGCAATGATTTGGTGAAGATTGACTATAAATTTCCCTATTTTAGGCCATAGTTAACTGGGAGGCAAATTTTTTTTGTAAATCAGAACCCAAGGCCTGATTTGCAAATCTAGGTATGATCTTTTTTGATCTTTTAAATTAACTTTTAGATCTATTAATTCCTTCTTCTTTTTTGCATTTTTTGGAATATTTTTTGAAATTATTGGGTAGGTAGAGAAATTTTTTTTACCCAAGCACCAGGTAGTCACACCTTGGCCCTGAGTAGTGCAAAAAATTTCGCAGGCTACATGGAATATTTTATTTTAGTTGTAGCCTTATTAAATTCTAGCATAGCAACATTCAAACACTAGCCCCAATAGTTAACAAATTCACGGCTGAGCCCTTAAAACTCATCGACTAGAAGGCCTTCCTAAATAGGCAAGCTTTGTTATTTGTTACACTGCAGAGTCCTATTTAAAAATAGGAGCACTCTCTATCCCCATGCATGTGGGATAAAAGAACATAGTTCCCACCATCAATTTTATTAAACTCGACATTGCTAAAGTCATCTGGCTATTGACTTCAAAAATTTGGCATTGCTATGCAGACCCTAGCACTGGACACATGGAAATATCTTCACTTGCCATGCAGAAAGATTTGTCACCTCCACTGCTAACATGAAAGAGTGAACTGTTAGCCATAAGCAAAGATGCACCAAAGTAGCCACTATCAAAGTGACACATTTCACCCCATTACTAGTTGCTTTTAGTATAGTTAGGGTTGATGTAAGCACCTAGCTGTTAGCTGAGTCACCTATCATATGACACATCAATAGTACATGTCATATTTTTCTATACAGGCTATATAATTTCTATGCAATCTGTACATGCCACATTAGCATCCGTATAGGGTGATGTCATCATAGGCTTCCACAGACATTGACTTAAAAAATTCTCAAGTATAAATTTGATGGTCATTTGACTATCATACTAGAGCATTTTTAAACTATTGAGATGGTTGTTTGATTGTCAAATTTAACACAATGTTTTCCTCTGTAGACCCCTCTTCATATGTAGTTTTGATTTGGTAACCCAACTTCAAACATCCATAAATCGGTCATCCAAACTCCAAATCAAGTGCAACTTTTTTTGATTTTGGATAAAATATCTTGAATTTTTAGTGGTGTAGCTATTTTCTAGTTATGGTGCATAGATGTGTGAGTATAAGCAATTTTTGGTGACTATACCTATTTAATCTTGCTTTTTGCAACTTAAAATGCATCGTAAGGGCTCTTCTAGACTCCTTTTAGGTTCCATCTTTTTTGAAAGTGATATTTTTTCATGTAGTTTTTAGATCTACAATCAAATTATAATCTTATTTGGACAAAAGTATCCCTTTTAGAGATAGGCCTTGTTTTGCATTGTATTGCCTCACAATTGTTGTAATTTTGAGCTACATTGTAAAAGTTCAGATCTGTACTCTCTACAAAGGTTGTAATCAGCAAAATTAGAAAGCCCACTTTGTCCATTTTAACAAGTGGCCCATTTTAAATGCACTATATATAATTTGCCAAAATCTTTTTTTTTTTTTTGGGGGGGGGGGGGGGGGGGGGAGAGGGGGGGTAGGGTGCTTTTTTGATTGAGTGAAAAAGGAGGTATGTGTACTATGTACTATGTCTCCTTGATCTTGTGTTATTGCATTATGGGTTCTTTTTCAAAGTTAACTCAACATAATTATGCTACTTGGAAAGAAAAAATTAAAGAGCCATTGGTAGAAAAAAGTTTGTTGCATTATGTCATTGGTGCTACAAAGAAACCTTCCACTGATGTTGATGAAGCTTGGAAAGAAGGCTAGGAATCCAAACAAGAGATGGCCTTAGGAACCTTGTTGAAAAATATCTCTAATCCTGTCAAATTTCACATTAGAGAGCTTACAAATCCAATAGAGGTTTAGGTTAAACTTGAAGCTTTGTATGGAATAGTAGATGAAGACATGGCTTACACTAAGAAGGATAAACTTCCCAAGTTTGATTCTAGAAATTTTGACATAATTAAAGACTATCTTACCCAAGTAGAAATGTATAGGGCATAGCTAAAGGATTGTGGTGAACCTGTTAAAGATGGAAAGATGATCAAACACATAATTACTGATCTTCCACTTGAATATGCTCCTTTTGTTTTTAGCTTTAATAAACACAAATTAACCATGGGTAGTGCCTATTTTAAGCTTTCATTTGAAAAATTCTCATAAATTTTGATCTTAAAACATGAGAAACTAGTGGGTATGGGAATCCTCAAGTCTTCCAAAACCAAAGCCTTGGTAGCAAATGAAGGTAATTCAATTTGTAGAAACTCTAACAAAAAGCAGAAGCAGTGGAAGGCTAAGCCACAAGACAACACACAATAGTTGTCCACAAATCAATCTTCTTCCACTCAACATTCTTCTTCCAAAAATAATCAAAAGGGGAACAATTCCAAAAAAATGGAGAAGAAAACTTGTTCCTATTGTAAGAGGAATGGTCATGATGAACATGAGTGTAAAGATAAGCAGAGTGATGAATTGGTCAACATAATGAGGAAACACAAAATTGATGTACCAAATGCATATCAGGATAAAGGATCATCATCCACTTGAAAGGGCAAGGGACACACCTTAGTTGCAAGTACAAACAATGAAGAGGAATGGGTTCTTGGTTCAGGAGCAACACATCATATGGGTGCTTCAAGGGAGCAATTTTCCTCTTTAAAACCATCAAATGTACCTTACATCTATGTGGGCAATGATACTCAAGTTCAAGTATAAGGTAAAGTAAATGTTGAGTTGGAAAATGGCATCTTCAAGGATGTACTTCATGTTCCTAACCTTAGCACCAACCTTCTCTCCATCTATCAAATAACTCACTATGGATGTGGCAACAAAGTAGAATTCCTCCTTGACATAGTAGTGGTGAAAAATCTCAAAGATGATTCTATGGTGGTAGTTGGAAAGGAAAACCATGAGACTAGAATTTATTCTTTCTCACATTTTGTGCCTAAGTCCACATCTCTTGCCTTGTTGACTCATTCAAACACACAAAGTAAACTATGGCATGAAATATTTGGACACCTCAATTATCGCTACCTTCAGCAATTAAGCAGCAAGGAAATGGTCATTGGTCTACCTCAAGTCAAGTTTTTAGAGTGTGTATGTCCAGGTTGTGAAGTAGGTAAACATCTTGAAGAGAAATATGACAAGGGGAAGTCTTGGAAGGAAAATAGTGTTCTATAATTGGTTCATAGTGATGTCGCTAGCCCTTTTCTAGTGCCATCCTTTGGTAAGGCCCACCATGTTCTCACATTTATTGATGACATTTCAAGGTACACTTGGGTCTTTTTTCTTGGTCATAAGAGTGAAGTCTTTGATAGCTTTATCACCTTCAAAGCTCAAGTTAAGAAAAAATCAAGGAAAGCCATCAAGATCCTAAGAATAGATAATGGCAGAGAATATGTCAACTCTAGACTTATAGAATTTTGCACACATGAGGGGATAGATCTTCAGCATTTAGTAGCATACATGCCATAGAAAAATGGTGTAGCTAAAAGAAAGAATAGAACCCTTAAGGAAATGACCACTTGAATGCTTCAACACAAGTCCCTAGATCAAGTGTTTTGGGCTAAAGCCATGCGTTGTGCCAACTAAATCCAAAATAGAAGTCCACATAAGGCCTTAGATGGAATAACACCTTTTGAGGTATGGTGTGGCATAAAACCAAGTGTCAAGCACTTCAAAGATTTTGGTTGTCCAACATGGGCAAGGATACCTCCACAAAAGTTAAAGGCATTTGAACCACAAAGAAAACCATGCATATTTTTTGGATATCCTGATCATCTCAAGGCATACAAACCAATGGATCTAGAGACTCATGAAATCTTTTATGAGAGGAGTGTTCACTTTGAAGAGACATGCCCAATCTTGGCTTCTTCAACTCCTCCTTCTTCCTCCTTCATGGACAATGATCATAGTGATGATAGTGACTTGGAAGATGAGATTCCTCCAGATTTGACTTGTAAGACACCACCTTCATAGCGTCAAAAAATAGTTGAGGACATTCCTTCTTCTTCTTCCACTAAATCTCATTGGTCACAACAAACTCTTGATGCAATAGGTTCATTGGTCAAAAATCCTTCAAACACTCAGAGGACTAGGTCACAACACAAGTCATTTCCACATGTATATATAGCCATTTCTTTAGATCCACAATCTTTTAAGGAAGCATTAGGAATTCTAGAATGGGATAAGGCTATGGAGGAAGAATATAATTCATTGATGAAAAATAACACATGGGACTTAGTTCCCCTTCCTAAACAAAGAAAAGTGGTTTGATGTAAGTGGATCTATCGAACCAAATTTGCAATGGATGGAAGTGTGGATAAACATAAGGCTAGAGTAGTTGCCAAAGGTTTCTCATAGGTTCTAGGTATTGACCATACAAAGACTTTTGCACTAGTTTCCAACATGAACTGCATTTGCTTGACACTAGCAATTTTTGTAGCTCAAGGTTGGGTTGTACACTAGATGGATGTTAAGAGCACATTTTTGAATGGTGATCTTCATGAGGAAATTTATATGGAGCAGCCATAGGGTTTTGTATAGGATTCTACTATGGTTTTTAGACTGAAGAAGTCTATTTATGGTCTTATGTAGGCTCCTCAAGCTTAGTATGCCAAAATGGATTCCTTCCTCCTCTCAGCAGGTCTGACCAGATGTCAGTCTGATACTAGTGCTTTATGTCGATGACTTGATCATTACAAGTAGCACTTCATCCATCATTTCCAATTTTAAGACCTCTCTATAGGATAGATTTACCATGATAGACTTGAGTTTGCTACATTACTGCCTTGGCATTGATATTATACAGTCTTCAGCAAGGATATCGCTTTCACAACCCAAGTATGCTCTTGATTTTCTTTCTCAGTTTCACATGGGTGATTGCAAGCCTACTCCTACTCCCTTCATATTAGGTGTCAAGCTAGAGGCTAAGTACACCACTCCACTTGTTGATGCTACTTTATAAAAAAAAATTAGTTGGGAGCCTTATCTACTTGATACATACACACCCTAATATTGCTTTTGTAGTTGGCATGGTTTCACACTTTATGCAAGAACCTCATGAGCTTCATTGGAAAGCTACCAAGCACATTTTGCACTAAATCAAGGGTACATATACACATGGGATACATTATGCAGTAGATATAGGGCTTTAGTTGATTGGATACATAGACTCACACTATGTAGGAGACTTAGATTCTCGCAAGTCCACTTCAGGGTACATATTTCACCTTGGTTCAAGTCCTATTTGTTGGAAAAGTAAGAAGCAAAACAATGTTGCTCTTTTTTCCATAGAGGCTGAGTATCAAGGAGCTGTTAATGTAGCTATAGAGGCTCTTTGGTTATAGCACATCCTAGAGGAGTTTGGATTTGATCTACCTAAGCCTATAGTTATTTATTGTGACAATCAAAGTGCCATTGAAATCTTTAAGCATCTAGTTTAGCATCATTAGATAAAGCACATTGAGGTTCATATGCACTACATTAGAGAGCTTATACATGATTAGATCATTGCACTATAGTATTGCCCTACAATAGAGCAGGTCACTGATATCTTCATCAAACCCTTCACTGAGGTCAAGTATACTCATTTGTGAGATCTCTTGCAGGTGGAGGATGTTGTAGAAAGGGTAGTCCCTTGACTTCTCTCTTCTTCTTCTTTTGGGGGGGATTTTTTTCCTCTTTTAAGGTCTTCTTCTCTCTCATCTTCTTTATTGTACTCATCTCTCTTTTTGGACAAGGGTTCTTCCCATGAAGTTTTCCCTCTTTCTCCTCTTTATGAGAGGTTGCACTACATCATTTTATAGCATTGCTTTTGTACATGGGTACCTAACATGGCCTCGTAGCTAGGACCCATTATGCATTAGTGAGCTTAAGTGCACTCCCCTAAGTTGTACTTAAGGGGGGGTGTTGGTGTAAATAGGTATCTATTATTTACACTTTACTTAAGTTTAGTTAGGTTAGTGCATTATTTTATTATTTATTTTTATGAGACAATTAGGAGTTTTCGCATCTTCTTGAGTTTTCATGTAGACAATAGAGAAGTATGCAACTCTACTTATGCACATGGTGTCTACAACACAAGAGTTTGCATCATTCACCAAGTTGTCATGTAGACAACATAGCTATTCACACGCTTAATTTAGCACATGGGGTCTACAATGCTGATTTTCATGTCACACCATTGTAGGCTTATCCTCTCATCATCACACTTACTTTCATGCTTAATGGAGGATAACCCACATTTGGTGGACATGTACTTAGTTGTAGGACTTATCATGATCCTGATTCTGAGGCATTCTAGATGCATCTTAGAGGCCTTTATATTTAGGCACTCCTAGTGTACTTGTACATGGTACTAAATACCATACAATTATTATGATCATACTTTGGTCTAATTTGTGCTTGTGTTTTGAGTTCCTTGGTCTTGGATAAATTCTACTCTAAGGTGGATTCTTTCATAAATATATATATATATATATATATATATATATATATATATATATATATATATATATATATATATATATATATATATGATTGTAACAAAAATCTTAGCAAAGGTGAAGTCTATAATTTCTTTCAGTTTTTTTTCTCTTTATATTATTTTCTATATTTCTAATATATCTATTTTATAATAGAAGGAAAAGATAAGGACTTTATATTAAATTTTATTAGATAAAAATGTTTGAGTTCTAGGCAACAACTTACAAAATATTGTAAGCCTCATATCTAGAATGCATTAGGTATGACTTTGACCCATTACTCGTCAAAATATAAATCTTTATGGTCTAATAATTTAGTTGAACTTGCTTTGAAAATAAATTTAGTGATTAAAGACAATATTTTTTATAGTGAATGTATGTTGTGATTTTAATCGAATTTCTCATTCTTTAAAATTATTTTTCATTAAGAGAAAAATATGATTTAAAAGGGACTTGAAACCATTTGAAAGTAGATTTTGAGGGGAATCTAGAACAACATTAAGATGAAATATTGAAAATGAGAAGATATTTCTTACTAGCAACACAAAATCAACATATAGTTAAAAAAAAAAAAAAAAAGTTTTAGAAAATTATTAGTTGTCAAAAAATCAGAACACAACCTCACAAGTAGGAGATGTTGGGGTTTTGAGATGAACCTGAGCAATCCTTCTTTAACAAAAACCCATAATATGTGTTGGGCCCGCAAAAACTATTAACATCTATCTAGAAATTAAATATTTGCACAAAATGAATTATCTATAAAAATGTAGATTATAACCTAGGACTCAAAATGATTAAAGAGATGTAGAAGGTTCCCTATGTTGATCTCAGATTGGTTTTGACAATTGAGTGTCAACACACTTAAGATATTTACTTAGTTTATGCCAAACTAGTAATGCATGTCGACTATAAATGTAAATACAAGACCATATCGAGTTGCAATGAGTGTCGAGTCAATCAAGTGCTAAGTAGATAGACCATGCCAAGTGATTCAAGTGTTGAGTGAACAGTAGATGCCGAGTAGTTCAGGTGCTAAGTGAGAAACATAATTATAGTTTATGTAGAGTATCAGTAACTTCAATTACTGAATAATGCAGATTGAAAGTATTTGTTTGTTATGGAATGGACAACTATGTAAACCTTTTTTAAGCCAACATAAGGTTAGATTTTGATTCTTTGGAGATAGGGATGTATCTACATGTAGAATCCCTATGTAATTACATGTAGCTAATTAGAAAATAGGAAGGATTGAGTGGCAAAAAAGATGAATCTCAACCATAGATTCATACCTAACCCTAACCCACTAAAGTCTTTATAAGAAGGATGAAACCACAAAGGTTTAAGAGTGTAAGAGAGATCAAATTACAGGAAGGTAACAAGGGGTGAACAATTAAATTTGTTTATAGAGAATTCAAGGTGACTTAGTAGTGAGAGTAAATTGCAGAATTAATTAGAGGAGAAAAAAGGACTGATAAAGAAATAACATTGATATATTTGAACATAAAGAATCAAGAATGATATTGTGTGGATTTGATCTTTAATTAGGAAATCCAGAGCCAATCACAAGATCTATGCTGAGATATTTTGACAAGTGATTTTAGTTAAATTTCCTAAGAAGAGTGGTCCTAATAGGCCTTATCAAATCGTTTAATAGGGTGACATTCCAAGTGAGTGATCAGAAGTCCTTTAACTAGACACACTTCTAACAGGGTGTTGAAATTCTCTAGCAAGGTAGGACATAACAATCTTTGTAAGCTTTTAATAGGGTAGGCCTTTCATAAGGTTTGCCATGTTTCATGGTCAAACCATTGTAACATTATTTGCCTACACTCTATTGCTGTAGTAGTGAAGATTTGTGGGTGTCATCCCCACCCCAGTTTTACCTTTTCGTTTGGAGTGATTTTGGGTAATCATATTTGATGTCAATTGTGTGTGTTTAATTGCTTACATGTTTCAAATACATTTACTTTTCATGTTATTTCAGTTTATCTATTGAATTCATAAGATCGATGAGAGGTGAAAAGTTTTATAAGTTCTTGTTTTAACTTCTAATTCAGCCCCCTCCCCCCCAGAAAAAGTTTACCTTTCCCACTTGTAATTCCAACAATTAGTATCAAAGTTGAGTTCTCAAGAGGAGGAGCTTTGCAACTTAGAGAAAAGATCTTGAAATGGAAGTCTACAAATTAGGAAAGACTATTGAGAACTAGGAGATTGAAATACATCTCATAGTACATCAACTAAATGAATCTAGAGATGCTTTGAAGAGTTCCTTGAAGAGAAGGAAAGAGATTGCTATAGCAAAAAATGACAAACAATACAAAGAGATTGACACCACAAAGCTATTTGTAAATGGTAACTCCAATGAATTTTATGTAGCAATTGTAGATCTAATGGAGAAGAATAGAGTACAAGCTGAAAAAATCAAAAATCTCAAGTTAGAGCAAGAATCACAAGCTACACTACTATGTGAGGTGACTGAACAAAAGAAGAAAGCCATAGATTACAAGGCCATGATTGAAGAAGACAAAAGAAAGCTAGAAAAAAAATTGGAAAAGAAGTCAACAAATCTATCCAAGATCTCAAACATGTAATTAAAAACCTTGATCCAAAAGATGAATTCTCATCATGAATTGAATGTTAAGGACATTGAGATAACTACATTGAAGTTGTAGAATGAAAAACTTTAGAATGATTTGAAAAGAGAAAAGGAATTTGCTAAAAGTTTCAATAAACTCAATGAAGCCATCAAGTATTTTGAGAAATTATTGAAATCCCCTAGATCCAATAGAGATACCTTAGGATTAGGCTACACAAACACTAAAGAAGGTGAATCATCCAAAGTTGGTGAGGAAATGAAAAACAAAGGTAAGAATTCCAAACCTACTTGTCATAATTATAGAAAGAAATGACATACTACTAATGTGTGTAGAAGAAAGAATACAAATCATAATGCTAAGCCTAAGAACATGGTCCATTGTCATAAGTGTAATAAACAAGGTCGTCAAGCACATGAATGCAGAATTAGAACCATGCATGCACCAAAATTTTAAGAATATTGCTACAACTATTAGAAGTATGGACATAGAGCCTTTGAATGCATATCCAAGTCCACATGGTCATAAAACAAGCAAACAAAGATAAGAAGCTATGGAAATTCTTATAATTGTGATTATAATAAAGGATATAGCTATCACTGCTATTAGGAATATGGACATGTACCTAAGAATTGCATTAGGAATTACTTCAGTGGTTATTACAAGAAGTAGTTGAGTCAAACCACATGCTTTAGCTATTTGAAGACTGGTCATATTAGAAAACATTGCCCAACTAGGTCCAAGGCACCAAATTGTGAATTTGATAATGACAAAGGTAAGGCAGATGTTGAACACATCAAGAATGAGATGAATAAGACATGGAAGAAGAAAGAAGGATGCAATACATCAAATGGAAAAGGGATCACTTCACCCGATGGGTGAAGTGGTAACACCTCATCAAACTATGCAAACAAGAGGTATGTGGGACTGATATTCAAAGTATTATATTATACATTATTTCCAAAAGAAAATAGCACTGAAAAGAATGGATTATCATGAATAAAGATGCAAGGTGTTGTGAAAAGTAAAATTAAATCTTCAAAATTTTCATTTTGTTGAGCATGAAAATTTTTCAATGGATGTCGAGCACAACACTAGTTAGTGTTGAGCTGTCAGGCTAGCTAGTTGATGTTGCATCTGTAGTAGCACTAATACATTTGGTACCAAATTGCAACAATAGTGTCGTTGCAGTTTTTCCATCACAACCTTGTTGTCCTCACAATTTCCAAGTGAATATAAAATTGTGTTGATGCCAAGTTTACAACTATACAAGCACTAAGCATTAATTACAAGGTTTTTGAAGGGTATATGGTCATTTTTCACTCATTTCTCATTATTTCAAATTCAAGCAAGAGCTAGAGGTGTAGAAGGTGATTCAAGAATTTGTCTAAAGTGACTACAAAGATCACAACAATTATTTCACTCCCATTTTCTAAAAATCAAAGGTATTTATTCTAAAGTTGAGCTATGCAATTTAAAATTTGTATAAACCCTAGTTTGTCAAATAGTGTCCATTTCAAGGAATGTATATGGACAAGAAGTTTTAAATGTTCAATTAGTTAGCAATGAAATGAAGCAACCAAATTTTAGAGCAATTCTAGATGTTGTATATAAACAAGACCCATTAGGCACACTATCCATGAATCTCCCAAAAGTTATTATGGTTTAGGATGTTAGAAAATGTTATAACTACAAGATAGGTGGAATTGGTGATATGGAGATAAGGAAAGTGTATGACAGATTATTTTTAAATGGAATCTTAAGAGAACAGTTTAAAATCATAGAAAGAAAGGGTTTAGAGCATGCTAAAGAATTCTCCACTATTTTAAAAATAAATTGGATAAGAATAGTTTTGAGCAAAATTCATCATGGATCCCGTTAGCTAGAAGGAGGGCCAATAAAGATTTCAAAAAGAATAATTCATAGGGCGAATGGTTTTCGAACCCTAGATCAACCAAGGACTTTGCAAAGTGATTCCAAGGAGGTAATAGAAAAGAACACAGGTGCAAAGTGGAATAAGCATGGAATGATAATAGATACCATAATTGATCCACTAATAAACTTTGTAGTTAGGGTCATATGTCACAAGTTTTATCAATCAAGCATATTGAATAGTGTACCCTACATTGTAGTGGACTTGGGATGTAAAATTGTGAAGAAAGATCATACCTATAATCTAGTGGAACTTCAATTGTAGTAAATAATGGAGAACCTAGGAGTAGCCAGGAAGACTAAGAGTGCTCAGTGTAAATTTGGATCAATTCTAATTTTCATATTTTTCTATGACACAAAACACATTCCCATCTTTTGGTGAAATAGGATGGAAGACAAATAGGATAGTTGCTACCTAGATAAATGAATATATTTAGCAAATGGGTGAGAACATAGAAACCATCATGACAAGCTATTTTAAAGACTTTAAGAAGTCTATGAAGTAAAGGATGAGAATACCTATTTCCCTAGTTGAACAGTATTACAATGACATATGTTTTCTTGTAGATATTGATTACACATATGTATAGGCTGCCATACCTAGGGTAAGATGGGTAAGACCCTTAGAATATGAGATTAATGTTGATGAAGCCTCAACTGCTATCACTTCACTT
The DNA here is from genome assembly GCA_028749045.1 of Cupressus sempervirens. Taxonomy (NCBI): domain Eukaryota; kingdom Viridiplantae; phylum Streptophyta; class Pinopsida; order Cupressales; family Cupressaceae; genus Cupressus; species Cupressus sempervirens. The sequence goes on along the minus strand of CM053787.1, from coordinate 835,690,158 downwards.
CTTGCTAAAGAATATGAAAAAATAACCAAAATATTTGGAAATTATGATGTCATGAAGTCCAAAGTAGAAATGGTGTTAAAGATAGCCTCCACACTGAAAAAGAAGGATAAACTAGTGAAGAAACTTAAGGAAAAATTTAGTGTAGGAGCTAAAGAAGAAGAAGAGGAAAGTGATGAAGAGGATGAAGAGGAAGAACAAGAAAAAACTAAATAAACTCTTGCATTAACCCAAGGCATGGGTGAGGATAAAGAAGAAGAAGAAGCTACTGTGGAAGAGGAAGTAGAGGAAGCACCAATACATGTCAATCAAAAGAAGAGGAAGCCTAAGGCACAACTTGTGGCAAAGACAAAGGGAAAGAAAATTGGCAAGCCAAGCTCAACAAAGCCAACAACACTGACAACCAAAACAAGCACATAGAATAAGGCCAAGGCTATAGAATAAGGAGGCCAAGAGTAGAAGAAGAAAATAAGGAAATACATTGCACAACTAGATACTAATGATGAGAGAATGAAATCTGAGGATACAAGCCAATTCAAAGTGGTAATTCATGCATCTCAATCTAATCTTGAAAATATCTATAAGAATGTCAGTATTAATGTAGATTTGTTTGGTTTGAAAAACATTGATTTTGAAAAACTTGAAAGAGTAGAGAAAACTCTAGTTGAAGAATCAATATATGCAATGATGTCCAAGTTCAAGAATACTCCAATTAAATTTGAAGAAAAGTGGCATTATTGTTTAAACTTGGAGAAAAAAAAAGAGAATCTACATTTGCACAAGTTATCCCAGAATTGACAAAAGGACATATTACCAAGGTAAAAAAGGAATACAGTGGAAGATTTGCACCTAAAATATAGAGCCTTTAGCATTCTTCAAAAAAAAATTAAAGATGTTGTGAAGAAATCTACCCAAATATGGAAATTAATCTATGGATTGACAACTGTCAAACAAGGAGAGGATGATCCCTTTGAGGGAAGAAATAATGGTGATGAAAATGATGAGAAGGAGGATGAAAAGGAAAAAGAAAATATTGTTGAAAAGGAAACACAAGAGAAAGATGAAGACATGGAAACAACTTAAGAGAAGCAACAATAGCAAAGTCCACAAGACACATAAATTTTGAGTCTCAGCCCTCCACATGACACCAATTTAACTACAAAAATTTTAATTGTTAAGGATGTTCCTAACATTTCAATTTAGAACCACAATCCTTTAAGTAAAGAAGATTTAAAAAAAATACTAGACCAATATACACTTTAGGAAAGATTATGTGAAAAACTAGTATTGGTTAGTGTGGATGAACTTCAAAAGGCAGTAGCTAAAATCACAAGGGATAAGGTGAATACACAAGAACCACCTTCTACCATCCATTCAACTACTAATGATCAACCCTTGATTAAAACAATTAAAGATACATCTATCAAGGTTGACACAAGTGTCAAAGAAGACATAGTTGAGTAGGGGCAGACTGCCAGAGAAGAGGAAAAGGAGCCAACAATAGAGCAAAGAAGACAGACAGATACATTTGTACTTACAACATAGACATAAGGTACTAGTCATTATCATAGATCAAGAAAAGGCTAAAGAAGGTGAACAAACACCAAAGGTAAAGGAGTAGGAGGTCATTCAAGCATTATTAACTTTACCAACATCAGGCTCGTCACCTACAAAACTTCTTCAAAAGTTGAGAATGGAAGAAATACCCCTGCAAATCTCAGTGCTAGGATCAAGCTCTTCTATGGTTGAAAAGGTAATTCACTATGGTGATGTAACTTTAGATGAAGAGATAGTGATTCCAAAATTTGATTATGACACAATGAATATTGATCAAATAAGCATTCTCCAACAAGAATTAGAGAAGAAGAAACACTAAGAAATTCTTAGAATGGATTATAGAAAAAAGCAAGCATTACAAGAAATTAAAGACATCTTTTTAGATGCATTCAACTTGCCTACTCTAGAAGAAACCAAGCCACTATTGGAAAAAATTTTAGACATTGTGGAGAAGCTTAATAATGAAGACCAAGATACAAATGCCAAACTTTTGGAATGGTCTAAAAGAAAGTTTCAAGGAAAAGTAAATGAGAAGATATCCAATGATATAGCATTGACATAAGTTTCTTTGGAAAATAAGGTTGAGGTTGAGGACACTAGACAAAATTTTGAGCCTGGAGTGGAATCTAAACATCTTAGGTATGCAACTACCTCAAAACCTAACTTAGAGTGAGAAGCATTTCCATACATTGTTTCACTCACAGAGTCAATTAGATACATTAATTGTAGAAGAGGCTAATATAAGAGCTAAATTGACACAAATTCAAGCCTCTCTCACCCCACACATGGAAATGCTCCACAAAGAATTAAGCTATGTAGAAACTTTGTTGAAGAAAGATCCCAAGCTTTCTACATCAGATGGCCTAGTACACCTTGCACCTGAGCTCACCATCCAAGTGAAGTCATTAGATGTTACATGTGACAATTGGTATGTAGCTTTGAAAATAATAATGGAAGTCCATAACTAATTTTTGGACAAATACACTATAACTGCATAGACCTTTTGATATAAGTGTGAGAAAGGGGGAGATAAAAGAATAAAAAAGGAGGGAGATAAACAAGCAAGGGGGAGATAGATTCCAAGGAGGAAGTAAAAATACAAGAATAAATGGGGAGATATTCAAAGAAAAAGGGAGAGATACAATTGAATTAAATAGAGAGATGAATAAAGCAAAAGAGCAAGCATGAAAAAAGGGGTAACTAATCAAATTTTGACCCTAGTGATATATATTTTTGATAAATCCAATGCAAGAAACATAGCAGAGTAGATATTAGCTAAAGATAGAACATAAAGAGTATAAGTGCATTGAAGGAAAAGAGTATCATTTAGCAAAGATAAATCTACTCAGAATGGAGAATGAATTTTGGATACATAATAGACACATTAGCTCAGAAGGAGTTATACATTTTTGATCTATATATATATATATATATATTATTTGCAAAATTTTTAAAATTTTGAAGTTTTGTATATAAGTTGAGTCATGGTTATGTTATACTTGAGAATAACAGATTGTTTTTATATATTCAAGTGTTTTTGACACTCATGTCAAAGGGGGAGATTGTTGATCTCAGATTGGTTTTGACAATTGAGTGTCAACAAACTTAGGACATTTACTTAGTTTATGTTGAATTAGTAATGCATGTTGAGTATAAATATAAAATACAAGACCATGTCAAGTTGCAATGAGTTTCAAGTCACTCAAGTGTCAAGTAGATAGACCATGTCGAGTGATTCAAGTACTAAGTGAATAGTAGATACTGAGTAGTTTACATGCCAAGCATCAGTAACTTCAAGTGTTGAGTAACATAGATTGGACATATTTATTTTTTATGGCACAAACAACTATGTGAAGCATTTTTTAGCTGGCATAAGGTTAGATTTTGATTCTTTGGAGATAAGGATGAATCTACATGCAAAATCCTATGTAATCACATGTAGCCAATCAAAAAATTGTAAGGATTGCACAGTAAAAATGATGAATCTTAGCCGTAGATTCATACCTAACCTTAGGCCACCAAATTATTTATAAGGAAGATGAAGCCCCAAAGGTTTTAGAGTGAAAGAGAGATCAAGTTACTGGAGGGTAACAATAGGTGAACAATCAAATTTTTTTATAGAGCATTCAAGGTGGCTTAGCAGTGAGAGTGAATTGCAGAGTAGGTTAGAGGAGAACAAAAGAAAAATAAAAACACAACATTGATATATTTGATAATAAAGGATAAAAAAGGATATTGTGCAGATTTGATCTTTAATCAAGCAATCCATATCCAATAACAAGATCTATGCTAAGTCATTGTAATAGGTGATTTCAATTAAATGTCCAAATTGGAGTGGTCCTAATAGTCCTTATCAAATCCTTTAACAGGGTGACATTCCAAGTGAGTGATTAGAAGTCCTTTAACCAAACACACTTCTAATAGGCTGTTGACATCCTCTATCAAGGTGGGACTTAATAGTCTGTGTAAGCCTTTAACAAGGTAGGCCTTTCATAGGGCAATTATCATGATCAAACCAATGTAACCTTAATTGGCTACACTTTATTATTGTAGTAGTGAAGATTTGTGGGTGTCATTCCCACCTCAATTTTACCTTCTCATTTGGAGGTTTTCTGGGTAATCATATCTAGTGTCAACTGTGTGTGTGTGTGTGTGTTTAATTTCTTACATATTTTAAATGCATTTAATTTTCATGTTATTTTAGTTTATCTATTGAATGTATAAGATGGATGAGAGGTGAAAAGTTTTATGGGTTCATGTTTTAAATTCTTATTCACCCCCCCACCCCCCCCAAGAATTTTATGTTTCCCACTTGTAATTCCAACACCCTAAATCACAATAAAATATTTTGAAGGATAGATCAAATATTATGACCTAGAAACACAAAACCAAAACATAAACAATATGTTAAGCCTCTATTCCTTCTACTCCTAGTGGAGCTTCTTGCTCAAGCTGCACCATGTCACACATAATACCTAGAAGCTTCTCTTGGAATGGTTGAAGAATCCATCTTGGTTCATGTTGTGATTGATCAAAAATTAGAATTTAGAAATACTAAACTAGAACATAAACAATATCTTGAAAAATAAAATAAGTTAAGAATTACCTACTCCAAAATATATGGATTTTGAAAGGATCCTTTGACCTAAACTATGAAACAAGGTTTTGGAAAGATATGAAGCCTCCATGCTACGATCATCAAAATTTTCTCTCGACCAACTAGTCTTGTCTATAATTCCCCTTTGTACCTTAATAGGAAAGGAAACCAACACCACTGGGGCAACAAAAGAAGAAATTTCCTAAGAGAGAAGACACACTTTATTCCACCCAATAATCCAACAATCTAAAATGAGAGGAACCTTTAGAAAACAAGTTTAAATATTTCATACATTATATATATTTATTCCTATAAAATGTATATCCACCTTTATACGAAAATTTGCATAGATACAAATGACATCTAAAAGAAAAATCCAAATCAAATTTGAAGGAAATCTCCCCACCACCATGAGTAAGGGCTCCACCTCTAGAGGAACCATATCAAGAAAAAAATGGAGATACCTATATCAAGCCTTAAAAAATGTCCAAATAAGTATGAGCTATAAAAATGGTGAGCAAGGAAAACAAAACATACTGCATTTGATAAATAACCTTACAAGCACCCACTACTAAGAGCTACCAAGTAGCAACCTCATTATAACCATCACACATTGAAAAAGACTACAAAGCTATCAGAAAGAACTTCCAAAGTCCACTAAGTACCAAGGAGATAGAAATTATCAACAATGGAATGAAGAAAATGGAAGAAATCATCCAAAACAACAACTTTCAAAAATCAATGGAAAGAGGAATGATGACCAAAAATTCTCCAACACTACTAAGTCCAAGAAAAATGAACCTTCTAAATCAAAGCCACAAGAAAAGCTAAAGGGATAAAAGGAAGCAAGCTACTAAGAGAACCAAGTTAGGTGAAATAAGCATAATATATGGATCTACACAACTCAATAGTTCTCCTAGTATCATTAGAGATTCCTTAGAGATCACACTAAAGATAGTCTTCCCCCAAGAAGTATGCCACATGTAGAATCTAAAGAAAGGGGTCCTAACTACCATTTATAAGGAATGAGAGACGAAGTGCTAGGTTGAGAAGAAAAAATTGTGATCCCAAAAGAAAACATGGAGGAAACCCCCAAAGACCATAAAGCCTAGTAAAAGAAGAAAAACTAAAAACTCAAATACAAATGCAAACAAATGTAGATGTTCTAGTAGAAACAATACAACTCTTGAAGGTCCCAAATTTTCTAAGATAACCAAATATAAGGTCAAATATGTAAAAAAAACAAGCAATGGTATCACCAAATAACACCACTTCACATCTAATGATACGAAAAAAAATGATAGCTCCACTATCTCCAAGCCTACATTTCCAAAATGTGGGAAACAATGCAGGGAAAGGCAAGGGAAAATCTATTGGAAATATAGAAGGAGTAACTAAGAGAGGAGGAGTGAATTAGTTACCACTAAAATATATCCCAAATCCCTTGGATGTTAAAAATAAAACTAATTGCTATTGTTATTCGATATACACAAAACTATTGTAACTTGATAAATGCAAAGTTATTTACTTTTAGTTAATCTTAAACATTCATAGTGATAAATTTGAGGACATAAGAGAAATAACATGAACACATGAGACACTAGGATTTAACGTGGAAACCCAATATGGGAAAAACTATCAATATAACTAGTCATTGTTTTCACTCTTTTGAAGTGAGTCTTGTTAGGAGCCAACCTGGTTAAAGGTTACAAAACACACTATTAGGTGTCACCTTGTTAAAGGATTTAATCACATTATAAGGAGTAGCCTTGCAAGAGGTCTTAAAACAATTCAATGAAACTATCACCTTATTAGAGGATTTACAACTGGTTGTTAAACCAACTCTATTAAGAGATTATAGATCACTACTACAATGGTAAGAAAGTAATAATGAAATGACCTAATTGTAATGCAATTCAATTGTTGGTTACAGATCTCTATTTTTCTTCATACTTGATCCTTTCTAATCGAATAACACTTTTTTTCTCCACAAGGATATCTTCTTATCCTTCAGGTTCGCTCAAACTCTTTCCTTCTCAATTCAATCAACTTATTTTTACACACACTAATAATCTCAACTTGATGTTTTATTTATATCATCTAGATTGTCAAGTTGGTTCAATAACAAATTACAATAACCAATAATCATCACCATAGCTGGTTAGAAATAATACTATATATAATTAAGCTTCTTATGCCAAAACTACAAAATCATGCATTGGCCAACCCTATTCAGTAAACATTAGTTCTGAGATAATTTCTTATATTAACCAACAAAAGCTTGGTTAACACTACAAAAATGTAAAAATCCTTTGCCAAATGAATGAACTTAATGAATACTGACTCTATCCAACTTTCCTTTGCTAACCATGATAACTCAGTTAACACTGTTTCATGCCAAAATTTCTTTGATGCCCGAGTGATCTTTGTAGACATTGTCTTTGCAAAGTAATCTTCAAGAAAACTGTCTAGTTGACCAAGTGAGCTCAGTAAGCACTAACTGACAATTGATATGACATTTTTGTAACATCAAAGAACACACAATTAGACAATTGTATCTAACAATCTCCCTCTTTGGCACTGATGGCAACACAAAATGTCATAGCACAATGAAATTTGAGAACAAAACTTCCTCTGATAGAAAGTTTCTCCCTCTTAGATTTTTACCAAAAAACTTCCTCTTTCATGTAGTAATCTCCATTTGTGAAGAAATTACATAACTTCTATGACAGTATACTTCTCCCTCAGAAAGATATAAAAAATTTCAGAAAGATATGATAGTAATCTTCTCCCTCTTTGACAACATATGCCAAAGACAACACATACCAAATTAGTATCAATGTACCTTGAGTATTGATTCATATGCAATATTTCCTTTGACTATGTTGCATCAACTGATTGAACTTCAACTTAGTTCCTATTCATGGATCACTAAAACTTTATTTAGTGATATTTAGATAAGGGAATGACCCCTAGCATACCTCTTAGATATAGGAATGCATCCTTGGGTAATGGCTTGGTGAATATGTCTACAATCTATTTTTTTGTGCAAACATATTCCAATCTAATTTCTTTTTATTGCACTAATTCTCTAACAAAATGATATTTTATGGCAATGTGCTTAGTTTTGGAATGCATCACTGGGTTCTTTGATATGTTAATTGTGCTAGTGTTATCACAATACATGAAAATTGGTTCTTTGATCTCAATCTTCATGCCTTCCAACAACTATTTGAACCAAAAAATATCAAAATAGTTCACTACCTTTGCAACATATTCTACTTCCATTGTAGATTGGGATGTGCAATTTTTCTTCTTTCTTGTCCAAGATACCAATCTTTTGCCAAGAAAGAATGCTCCACCACTTGTACTCTTTCTTTCATCAAGATTTTCTACCCAATCAGCATCAGTGAATACCTTTAGGTCTAAGTTTCCTCCAAATTTGTACCATAGGCCATAGTCTTCAATACCTTTCAGATATCTCAAAATTCTTTTGATTTCCATCATATGATTTTCTCTAGTTTTAGCTGAGAATCTTGCCACTATCCCAACAGCTAAAGTAATATTAGACCTTGTATGAACTACATACTATAATTTTCCAATCATTGATCTGTATAAGGTCTGATCTAACTTTTTTTGAATCATCATCTTTGGTAAGCTTTAGTCTAGTACACATGGGGGTTCCAATTGGTTTTGAATATTCCATTCCAAATTTGTTGAGTATCTCTTCGATATACTTAGATTGAGTAATGTAGATAACATATTTTCTTTTGTGTATCTAAAGTCCAACAAAGAATCATATCCCACCAAACATGGACATTTAAAACTCTTTACTCATTTTCTCTAAAAATTCTTTACATAGATTGTCATTCCCTATAAATAGAGTGTCATCCACAAATATTTTTGCGAATATAATCTTGTTATTTAGTCCTTCCTTGATGTACAAAGTACTATTATCATTAGTTCTTTGAAAACTAATCTATATAAGGTAGTTATGCAACCTCTCATACCATGCTCTAGGAGCTTGTTTTAGACCATATAATGCTTTGTGTAATTTATAGACCATTTCCCTTTTGTTTAGATCAACAAAACATTCTAGTTGTTCAATGTAGATTTAACATCCATCTGATATACTTTGAATCCTTTGTTAGTAGTATATGAAACTAGAGTCCTAACACCTTCTAATCTTGCAATAGGAGAAAAAGTCTCACCATAATCAATTCCTTCTTCTTGAGAATATCCTTTACACACCAATCTTGCTTTGTTTCTTGATACTTGTCCATCTTCATTCAGCTTATTTCTGAATACCCATTTTTTTCCAATTACATTTTTATCTTTAGCCCTAAAAACAAGAGTCCAAGTTTTGTTCTTCTTTATTTGTTCTATTTCTTCAGTCATAGCTTTAACCCAAACTTAATTTTCCAATGCATCTTTAACATTTCTAGGTTCAAAATCAATAAGTAAACATGTACCTTTTGATTTATCTCCAATAATCTTATCATGTGCATGATGCCTTCTAATATACTTAGCTAATACAAGTTCTTTACCTTTTGAATCAATTCCACTACCTTCATTTTGAATTTCAACTTCTAGCTTTGGTTGCTCAGATTTGGTAGGCATTGGTTCGGTTGCTTCAGAATGTGGCTCGAGTCCTTGTGACTTTGTTTAAACTTCTTGCAACTCAATAATTGAGAAAGACTTGGGAGTAGAAATATTAATATTAATAGATGTGTTTGGAAATGTATTAGGTTTGATGTAAACAAATCTCTTGTAATCTTCTCGTTCCTTTTTGCTTTCTTCTTCAATCCTTTCTATAAACTCATCAATTCTCACATGTGCACTTTCTATGATTTTATGAGGAGACAAATTTAAACATCTATATGCCTCACTTCTACAAGAATATCCTAAGAATATACCTTCATCACCTTTTACATCAAACTTTCCTTTTCTATACTCTTTTAAGATATAGCATTTACTTCCAAATACTTTCAGGTAACTTACATTGGGTTTATAGCCATAGCATAATTCATAGGGAGTTTTATATGAGTCCTTCTTCAACTATACTCGATTCAAAGTATGAACTATAATTTTGGCAGCTTTCTTCTAGTATGTGATAGCAACATTCTTTTGAATCATTAGAGTCCTTGCACAATCCATGATAGATATGTTTCTTTTTTTTAGCTATTCCATTCTGCTCAAGAGTACCAGGGGCTAATACCTGTCTTTTGATTCCTCTTTCAATGAAAAAGTTATTGAATTCATTGGAGATGAATTCACCACCTCTGTCTAATCTTAAGCATTTCAATATTTTCCCTATTTCCTTTCCTATTCTTGCTAGATATCATTTGAATTTCTCAAATACTTTTGACTTTTCTCTAAGATACATAATAGTAATCATTCTTGAATAGTCATCAACAAAAAGAAGAAAGAATTTTTCTCCACTATAGCTTTCTATTCTAATGAGTCCACATAGGTTAGTATCCATAATTTCCAAGATATCTTTGGACTAATAGTTTTTTCTTTTAAAACTAGTCTTTCCCATTTTGCCAATCTGACAATTCTTGCATAAACCAACATCTTGTTTCTTCAAACTAGGAATACCTATCACTTTTCTAAATTTTCTTATCTTGACCATATTATCAAAGTTTACATGACATAATATTTTGTGCCATAACCAAATTTCTTCTATTTGAGCAATAAAACATGAACAATCACCAAGATCAAGATAAAATAGGGTAGCTCTTCTTTGTTTGCCTAATCCAATCATATTACCTTTGTCATCCAATAGTCCTCCATTGCCATGCATTAATTCCACCTTGAATCCAATGTTGATCAGCTGTGCCACACTCAATAGATTATATTTTAATCCTTCAACCCAATAGGTAGTGTTACATACAAGTTCTTTGGTTAATGAGATGTGGCCTTTCCCTTTTATGCAACAAGGTTCATTATTTCCAAACCTTACACTACCACCATCATAATCTTCAAAGTGTTCAAAATTTATTTTGTCTCCAGTCATATGATGTGAACATCTATTTTCTATGATCCATTTGTCATTCTCACTTACATAAGAGATAAGTGCCATCTTATCTTCTTCTTCATTAGATTCATCTTTCACATCAATGTATACTATCTCATATTCATTGTTATTAGAATCTTTAGCCATAAAACATGTCTTGTTATCTTTTTCTTTAAATGATTTGTGATTTTTGAAATCCTTCTTTCCATTGCACTTGTGACTTTTCCTCAAATCCTTGCTTTCTTTCTTTGGGCACTTGACAACAATATGAACAATTTCTTTACATGAAAAATAGATCAAGGGAATTTTACCTTTGTATTTTCCTCTACCTTTAGAATATTTCCTTCCAAGCAAAGCTTCAACAACTTGAAGATCACTATCAAAACCTTCCTCTGATTCTTCTTCACTTTCTCATTGAATGTCCTTTATTTTCTTGCCTTTCCCTTTGAGTGAAATTTTGGCATTAAATGCAGATTCAATATTCCTAGAAGTTGGAACATAATTATCATAGTTGGCTAGCTCAAAAGTTGTCAATCTTCCTACTAAGGTATCTAAAGTTATCTTACGATTTGTCTCACAACTTCTTTCTTGAATAACAGATACTCTAATTGCATATATAGGAATTAATGATATGAGAACTTTACTTACAATAATTTCGTCCTTGATTTCTCCTCCAGAAGCTCTAATTGCACTAAGACTAGCTTTGATTCTTTCCACATATTTGGCAACATTTTTATCTTCTCTCATTCTCATTTGATCAAACTATCCTCTAAGGCTTTTTGCTTTGGCTCTACTCACATTTTCATCACCATCATAGATTTCCTTTAGCTTGTGCCACATATGAAAATCAATTTTGCAGTCCTTGATCTCATCAAATTCATCATAGCCTAGAGCAGATCTGATATCAATCATCATGGTGTTATGGTTCCTTTTCATAGTAAAATCTCCAATAGATAACGTAAAAGTAGGATTTATGTATTATTCATCAAGGTATATCAAGGCTAAGTCACTAATAGAAGCCAATAAAGTCTCACGAGTCCTCGCCATGCTGAAAAGCTGTCTCTATTAAGCTTTAGAATTTCTCTCTTGTAAGACATCCTAATCTTTAGCTTAGGTCCTTGAAACCTTTCCTACAAGAACCAAAATCTCTAATACCAGTTATTGGAAATATAGGAGTAACTGAGAGGGGAGGGGTGAATCAATTACCACTAAAATATATCCTAGATCCCTTGGATGTTAACAATAAAATTGATTGCTACTATTATTTGGTATACACAAAAATGTTGTAACTTAGTAAATGCAAAGTGATTTACTTTTAGTTGATCTTAAACATTCACAGTGATTAATTTGCAAGCATAAGTGAAATAACATGAACGCATGAGACACCAGAGTTTAACATGGAAATCCAATATGGAAAAAACCACCAATGTAACTAGTTACTATTTTCACTCTTTTGAAGTGAGCCTTGTTAGGAGCCAACCCAGTTAAAGGTTAGGTGTGACCTTGTTAGAGGATTTAATCACCTTGTAAGGAGTGGCCTTGCAAGAGGTCTTAAAATAATTCAATGGAATGGTCACCTTGTTAGAGGATTTACAGCTAGCTATTAAACCAACTCTGTTAAGAGATTTTAGATCACTACTACAATGGTAAGAAAGTAACAATGAAATGACCTAATTGTGATGCGACTAAATTTTTGATTATAGATCTCTATTATGCTTCATACTTGATCATTCTTGATTGAATAACACTTTTTTTTCCACAAGGATACTTGCTTATCCTTCAGGTTCACTCAAACTCTTTCCTTCTCAATTCAATCAACTCATTTTCACACACACACTAAAAATCTCAACTTGACCTTTTATTTATATCATCAATACTGTCAAGTCAGCTTAATAATAAATTAAAATAACCAATAATCACCACCATAGTTAGTTGGAGACAATACTTAAAATAATTAAGCTTCTTATGCCAAAACAAAAAAATCGTTCATTAGCTGACCATGCTTAGTAAATACTACTTTTGAGACAATTTCCTATGTTAACCAATAGAAGATTGGTTAACACTGTGAACATGCAAAATCCCTTTGGCAACTGAGTGAAGTCGGTGAATATTGACTCTATCCAACTTTCCTTTGCTAACCATGAGAAATTAGTTAACATTGTTTCCTTCAAAAATTATTTCAATGCTTGAGTGAGCTCCATAGACACTATATTCATAGAGTAATCTTCAGGAATGCTCAGTAGACAAAGAAAACTATCTAGCTGACCAAGTGAGCTTGGTAAGAACTAAATGAAAATTGATATGACATTTGTGTAACATCAAAGACAACACACAGTTAGACAATTGTATCCAACAAACTCCTCCAAATTGTAGCAATATACTCTAGGTATTTTTGACAAAAATGACCCATCATATTTATATTTGGATTCATCATTATTAGATTCCTTTGTGTATCCTCCACTCCTAGAAACCCTACTAAAAAAAACCTTCCTACCACTCCTACTCACCCTCATTTTGGAAATATAGATCAAGAATGATGATTGTTGATATCACATGTAGCATATAATTTCAATTGATATTATTGCTTCTATATGTGTGAAAACATATGTTATACTGTATATGTAAGATTTACAATGTATTTTGTGAGCTTATTGAAATTAATAATCTTTTTTTTGAATGTGTGTTTTGAATTAATTAGAGTAGGTTATTTCCTCTTATTGAATTGTGTGTACCCACATAATTTGTTACTTCAACAAATTGAATAGAGGGAGATATTTTATCTTGGCTTGTTCAAACAATTACTTGGTGTTTTCTCATAGTTGGAAAATTACTTGCTTCAGAATCTATAGTTTTTAATCCTTCTCCTTTTATTTTTATGTTGACGATATGTTTTAGTTTAATCTAATTAATTTTATATTTATAAGGATAGTATTTAATGCTTATGATTTTTTTATATAAATTTATACATTATAGAATTTGAAAGAAGGATTCTCTTTTTTTCTTTGAGTTCTATAAGATTTTTGGTTTTTAAACTATTATTTTTGAAAAATATTGCATTTATCATATTGTATTTATTGCAAGACTCATATGGTTTATTATGGCTTAGTCCATCATCCTTTTCTCAATAGTTATTGCTAGCACTAGAGCTTCTACAATATATTCTCATGGTACCCCCAAAAAATCCCACTTGTGAATTTATTATGAGATGTTATCGAGAGGTATCTCCTCACTTGTGCTTCTTATTCAAGCTTTTGACTAGACAAATGCACTTTGATGGAATATTTTTTCAATAGGACCTCTCCTAAAAATATATTGCAAGAATGGGTTGCTAAATCTTAATCCCCTTATGTAATCTAAATTAATGGCATTCAAATTCTTACCATAAGATTTATCTTATTTAATTCATCAAAACTTACCCATATTGAGGCTATCCTCTCTAATGATCCATAGGCAATTTTTTCTTCCCTTTTGGCTGATCAATACTAGTCTAGAGAATTATCTATCTTAAATTTAAAAAGCTAAGGGTTCCAACATTGACTGTTAGAAAATATTTTTTCCTTGAACCAAACCAATTTTTAATATTCTTTATTAAGAGGAGTTTGGGTTGAGGTCAACCTCTCCTGCTACCTCAAAGAAACTATTGATATTCAAATGGGAGGAAATAACTTCACCCAAAAGGTGCTATATTTTAATATTCCCAAGACCTATTATAGGTTCCAATAAAAGGAGCATAAAATAAAGTAATTTTCCTTTGGTTTTTCAAATGATGGAAAATTTTTCTAAGGAGGATGTCCCTATACCTATGGAAGGATACACAAAGGACTATTGTACCACTATGGTTCAAAAAAGCAATAGCACTTTGGATTCAACTGAAAAGTAACCCATCAATTTAACTTCTTAGTCATCAATGTGCTATGTCATTTTTACACCATCACCCCATTTCAAATGGGCAAACCCTCTTCTTTCTTCAACAAGTAGGATTCATTGTCTTAGATTCTTTTAGTTGGAAAAATTCTCATGTCTCCACATCTAAGAGAGATTTAAAGAAATTTTGGCTTGTTGGGATGTAATATTAGTTTAGTGTTTGTGTGAGGAGAAAGGTATAAATCTTGAAGTTTTAAAAGGGATTTCCAAAGGGGAAATCCTTTGGAGTGAGGATATGTATGAGGGTTTTGATGTCCTATTTAGGTATTTTAATTGCCCAAGTCTTGGTGGAAGGGTAGATTTTTAGTCAAAGTGAGAAAGCTTTACATGCTTGGGAGATGGGAGAAGGATTATGGGAAAACTTTGAAAGTGTTGAAAATCCTCTAGCTCCAAGTTTTTTTTCTATCTCCTCATTATCTCATAATTGCTGAAAAATAATGGTAAGGCATAATGTTCAAAGTCTTAATTGGAAACCAAGATATTCTGTGGGGGGGGGTGTGGCAGTGGGTTAATCAAGATCTATGACACTTTTAACATTTTAACAATTCATAGTACATTCACTACATTTACCATCTCATATCTAATTTCATGCACAACTTATATAATTAAACTATAATAACATATAGATCAAGTCTACCAATCACATGT
The DNA here is from genome assembly GCA_028749045.1 of Cupressus sempervirens. Classification (NCBI taxonomy): domain Eukaryota; kingdom Viridiplantae; phylum Streptophyta; class Pinopsida; order Cupressales; family Cupressaceae; genus Cupressus; species Cupressus sempervirens. The sequence continues at coordinate 835,674,916 of CM053787.1, read as the reverse complement.
ATGAAAAGTAATTACATGACAGAAGGATTTGGTTATCAAGAAACTCTCCAAGCTTAAGGTAAAATAGGAGTGGGGATATTACCCACAATTTTTTACTACTACAGTAATAAAGTTAACTTGTTAGGTTTACAATGTTTGACCATATCCAATGATCTAGCCTATGAGGGGGGCTTCCCTTTTAAAAGCATTTGATACTATTAGGTCTCACCCTATGAAAGAATTTTACACTTACAAAAAAGTAAGGACTTGATTAAGAGATTTACAAAGATATGTAAAGACCACTCTATTAAGAGATTTACATTGACTTAATCTATTAAAATTGTTTCAAAACATGATCCTTGGTATGCTCTCATAAGTTGTTTTTGGATCACATCTCTTCAATCTGATCTAATCTCTTACTAGATAAAACTTTACTGTCCTTTAGTTCTTGACTAGGTCACTTCTCCAACTCTGTAATAACTAGCCTATTTGCCTCTTCTACAATGCTTGTACTATCACACTTAATCTTCTTTATGACTACACAAACAAATTATTCTCTCCTTCATTTCACCATACTATCCTCACCTCTCTTTTTAAATAGTTTTAGATCTACTCTATTTAAAGATTTCATAAAACATTTTTTAGATACTTCCTTGTTTCACCTCTTCATCTAATTTTTTCTTCAAAAAATATAGGGATCTATGATCCATGTCATAAAAATGTATAATAATCTCTATAAAATACTCTATAATTATTAAATATCTTATCCATTTCATCCTAAAATGGTTTACCCCAAAGTTTGTATCATTCTCGACTTGAATGTCTATTCTATGTTACTTGAAAATTATTATGTTCAATACTTGACACTCACTATATATGCTACTAATGCTAAGTCGTTACTATTCTTGGTACCTTCTATATAACTTGACATCAATATGCTTGAACTACTTGGTAAATATTAGACTCAAATTACATTGAAACTACTCGGTGACCAAAGACTATCTTAGCTCCTACAGAGATAGGTATATAAATGTTTTTATATAAGTTTATCTCATGATTTGGCTAATATAGAGTTGTTCGGTCATATTGATGAACCTCTAACTCTACCTAGTATATGACTAAGTATTTGACACTAATAGACAACAACAATTAGTGATACAAAAACTCTCCCCCTTTGACACTAGTGGAAAAAAAACCTTTTCATGATTACATCTTTACAATGATAATATGAGTACTCCCCTAAGCCTATGAATTAATTCAATTAGAACTAAAAAACATTGACTTATGTCAAAAAAATAGTGAATAGTACATAATGTATCAAGAAATATATGCATATTACTCTAAGTAGTTTGATTGTTTTAGTGTCATGCCCTTTTTGGCTTTTGAACTCTAATTTTTGAATGTAACTCATCTGATCTGTCATTCCCTTTTTTTGATGAAATTTTGGTTTAACATATGATTGAGAATACACTTAATTCATTACATAATAGTACTTATTTCATGCCAAGCAAGTAGTGTATGCCAAACATAAGTTTCCAAATGATGCATGCCAAGAAAAATATGTAGTATGTGTCAAGCAGACAATTAGTGCCGAGTCACCTCAGTGATGAGAAAGCTAATACATGTTGATTGATTTAGATGCTGCGTAAATGGTGGATGTTGATTCATTTAGAACTTTTTTTATAGCATTGAAGATATAGTGGATGTTGAGCATCAGAGGCTTCAAGTGCCAAGTAAATAGTTTTGGATGTAGTTGTTTGTAATGACACAAATTCCTAGGTAAACCATTTTTTGTTCAACTTAAGGATCCTCTATAGGAAGGTCTCATAGTTGAGTGGGAGTGATGGTAGATGAGGGTAAGCCAAGGGTTGACAAGTTTAATGGGTAGAACTTTCAGTTATAGAAAATGCAAATGGAGGACTATCTCTATCAGAAGGATTTACAGAAGTTCTTGGAAAGAAAAACTAAAAAGTAGGGAACTATGAAAAATGAGGAATGAGATATTTTAGATAGAAAGGCACTTGGAAGCATTTAGTTATTCCTAGCACCATCAGTGACATTTAAAATTACAAAAGTAAAGATGATGGAAGAGTTGTTGGAAACCCTAGTGAAATTGTATGAAAAGCCCTCTACTTTAGATAAAGTATTTCTCATGAAGCATTTATTTAATATGAAGATGAAAAAAGGTGGATCTTTTGTAGATTATTTAAATGAGTTTAATGCTATTACTAATCAATTATCTTCTATGGGTATTAATTTTGATGAATAAATAAGGGCTCTCTTGATTTTGTGTTCTTTGCCTAAAAGTTGGAATCACTTGGTAATGGTTGTGAGAAATTATGTTTCTAGATCTAATACTCTAAAATATGATGATGTGACTAGTGTTATTTTGAGTGAGGAAACTCATAAGAAAACCTCAAGTGGATCTACATTAGGAAGTTCTTTGAATGCACAAAGTAGAGGCAAAATGACTAAGAGAGGAAATAATTCTAGAAATCATGGAAAATCAAGAGGAAAGTCAAAGGGGAAGAGGTATTAATCTATAGGACAAAGATATTACTAGTACTATGGTAAACTAGTGCATAAGAATAAATATTGCTAGACTCGAAAGAACAATGAAGGAGATAAACTAGACATGAACAAGGAGGCAAATGTGATAAGTAACAAATCTAAAGAGTATGCTTTAATTCCATCTTTAGAAAGTATTGATGATTTGGGGGATAATGAATCCTATTAGATTGTTGGAAAGGGAAGAGTTAAGATTAAGTTGTAGAATGGGAATCACTAGCAACTAAATGAGGTAAGACATCTTTCAAGGCTAAGTAGGAATATAATTTTAGTAGGGCAACTCAATGATGAGGGTTGTGTAGTTACTTTTAATGATAAAAATTGGAAGGTTTCAAAAGGTTCCCTTGTAGTAGAAAAAGGTGTGAAAGTAGGAACCTTATATCTTTGTATAGGTCATATTATTCCTTCTACTTTGATTGTTTCAAAGAAAAATGAATGTTTGGGAACAATTGCTTTCACTTAATAGGGAGAACAAACAACTATTGCAATTTCTGATATAGTATTGTGGCACAATAGACTTGGGTACATGAGTGAGAGAAGTATGAAAGTACTTCATTCAAAGAAAACTTTACTAGGTCTAAAATGTGTTAATATGGATTTCTATGAAAGTTGTGTGTATGGAAAAGGAAAAAGAGTGAGATTTGTGAAGATTGGGAAGGAAAAGAAAAGTGAGAGATTAGAGCTTGTGCCTATAGATGTATGGGCACCAGATGAGGTATCTTCCCTTGGTGGCTATCATTATTATGTTACATTTATTGATGATGCAATTAGAAAAGTATGGGTTTGTTTCCTTAAACAAAAATCTGATGTATTTTAAACTTTTAAGAAATGAAAATGTTTGGCTGAAAATGAGGCTAGTAAGAAATTAAAATGCTTCATATCTAACAATGGTTGTGAGTATTATAGTCATGAATTTGAAAATTATTGCTCCATCTATGGTATTCATAGACAAAAAGCTATTCCAAGGGCTCCTCAAGAAAATGGAGTGGCTAAACACATGAACACAACAATAATGTAGCATGCAAGGAGCATGAGGTTACATGCAAGGTTTACCTTAAACATATAGGTGGAGGCTATAAATACTATTGTATATTTGATTAATAGAGGTCCCTCTACTCTTTTGGGTTGTGTTATTCTTGAGGAAATGTGGACTGTTAAGAAGGTGAGTCATTATTTTCTTGAAACCTTCAGTTGTGAAGACTTTCTCCTATATATTCCAAAAATAGAATGAAGGTGGAAGAAAAGTCAAAGAAATGTTTATTTTTTTGATATGGTTTTGTTTAATTTGGTTATAGGCTTTGGGATTTTGAAAATCATAAAATTGTAAGAAGTAGTTTGGATGTCATATTCAATGAGAAAGTGTTGTACAAAGATCTATTGAAGCAATACGAGAAGAAAGAAGATGATTATGTAGTGTTGGATGATACTCCAAAATATGATGTTCTAGCAATTCCTTTTGATCTGCAACAAATGCAACAAAAAATACTAGACACACTAATAAATTTTAGATGCTCAACAAGGCTAAGTAGACCTCCAAAAAGATTTTTTCCTTCTTTGTACTCTATTTTACTTAATGATATTGGTGAACCTGAATGTTATGATGAAGCTATCAAGGTGGATACAAATATTTTATGGGAGCCTACAATGAAAGAAGAAATATACTATTTGTTAAAAAACAAGACATGGGGTTTATGCAGGTAAAAAAGCTTTACAAAATAAATGGATTTATAGGTTAAAAGAAGAAGATGGAGGTAAGAGAGGATTTAAAGCCAAGTTAGTGGTAAAAGGATTTGCATTAAAAAATGGGATTGATTTTGATGAGATATTTTCTCCTTTTATTAAAATGACTTCTATTCACACTGTTTTAAGTATTGTGGCTAGTGAAGATTTTTATTTGGAGCAGCTTGATGTTAAAACAAATTTCCTTCATGGTGATTTGGATGAAGAGATATATATGGTAAATCCACAAGGATTTGAGGTCAAAGGTAAGGAGAACTTAGTGTGCAAATTGAAGAAAAGTTTATATGGGTTGAAGCAAGAACCTCAACAATGGTATCTAAATTTTGATAGGTTTATGCATGAGCATGGATATAGCAGGTGTCACTCAGATCATTATGTTTATTTCAAGAAGTTGGATGATTACAACTACACTATTTTACATTTATATGTGGATGATATGCTTGTAGCTGGGTCTAACATGGATCACATTAAGGGGTTAAAGGAATAGTTAGCACATTCATTTGCTATGAAGGATTTGGGGATAGTAAAACAAATCCTTGGCATGAAGATTTGTAGACATAGTAAGAATAGGAAACTAACATTATCTCAGGCTAATTATATTGCAAAGGTTTTGCAATGTTTCTCTATGGAGAATGCTAAAGTTGTCAAAACACTTTTAACTAGTGATTTCAAGTTGACTAAGAAGATCTATCCTAGGAAACAAGAAGAGGAGCATAAGATGTCCAAGGTACCTTATGCTTCAGCTATGGGAAGCATGATGTATGCTATGGTATGTACAAGGCCATATATTGCACATGTAGTGGGTGTTGTTAGCAAATATATGAGTCATCCAAGAATTGAGCTTTGGAATGTAGTTAAACAGATTCTTATATATCTCAGAGCAACATCTAGTAAGGCATTGACTATTATTTTCCTATTGGATGACTTATTCTAGCCCTAATTGTGTAAGTAGTAAAAATATTGTATAAAAAGGCATAGGGTTAGGTATTTCATAATGTAATGGTGATATTGTAGCTTCTTGTGGTGGTATTGAGCTATAAGAGATTATGGATTTTAATTATTAGATAATAATATTGGATTTTCTTTTGGTGGATATAGCCTAGGGATTGGGTGAACCATGTTAAATTTGGGTGTCTTGTGTTATCTATTGTGCGATCTATTATTTTCTGATATTAGTTATATTTGCATGTAACTATTATTTTTGTTTGATGTTAATCCTAATAGTTTAGCCTATTTACCTATTCATGGAGTCATTAAATGAAAACTCTACTTGAAAAAAGAGAAGATCTAGACTCTAATCATGTTGTTTGATTAGACATCTTAGGATATTACCTAAGTATATCTTTACCACCTCAGTCTTTCGATCAATTTTTTGGTAATAGGTACAGCTATAGGTTAGATTATTTCCAAGTTTCTTGAAAAGTATCCTCTAAACATGGCCCTGAAACTTAATATCCCTATCACATAAAATTGTTTTTGGTAAACCATGGATCTTAACTACCTCTTTAAAGAAAATATGTGCAATATGAGAGGCATAATTTATGCCTTTAGATGGTACAAAATGGGCAATTTTACTAAATCTATCCACTACCACAAAAACACTATCAAAACCTTATTTTGTCCTAGGTAGCCCAGTGAAAAAATTCATTGAGATTGGTTCCCAAGGCCTTGTGGGGATTGGTAAAGGGTTATATAACTCTTGGTTTGTTGATACACCTTTAGCTTTCTAATAGATGGTGTGAGTCTTTATGAACTTCTTTACATCATTGTTCATCTTTGGCCAAAAATAGCTTCTTTTCACCATGTTTATAGTCTTGTAAATGCCAAAGTGTCCTCCTAGGCCACCATAGTGTTTCTCCCTTATTTTATTTGTTCACATTTAACATTTGGGAATTCATAATTGAGCTCCTTTGAATAGGAATCCATTTTGAATCAAGTATTCAGAAAATTTTGTATGGTACCTTCCTACCATCTCTATGCAAACTTGAATGATCTCTACAAGATTTAGATCATTAGCATATAGAAGCTTGAGGGAATCAATTCTCACACTTTAAAGTTGTGTTTAATGTTGAAAGTGTAGGCATAAAACTACTCCATCCACTTAAGATGTTTGATAGAGAGGTTTTACTAAGAATTGAAAAAACTTAATGCATGGTTGTTAGTAAAAAACACAAATTATTTGAGGATTAGATAGTGCCTCCATTTCTTGAGGGCTTGAACCATGGAATACAATTCAAAATCATATGTTGAGTATTTCCTTTGAGCCTCATTTAATTTCTCAGAGAAAAAGCAATTGCCTTACCTTCCTAGCTTAGGACTACACCTATAGCCAAGTTACTTGCATCTATCTCCACAATAAAAACCTTGTTGAAATCAGGTAGCACCAAGATGGGAAATTGAGAAACTCTATTTTGCAAGTACTAAAATGCATCATTGGCTTCCTTTGTCCAAACAAACTTATTCTTCCTATCTGCTTTAATGGTGTCAAGTAATGTTGCACACACATGACTAGAGTGTTTGATAAACTTTCTATAAAAAGTGGAAAGTCCATGGAAATTTCTTACATCACCTTGGTTCTATGGTGGAGGCCAGTTGATGATTGCTTCTACCTTCTCAAGGTCCATCTTGAGAGTAAATTCTGAGATCACAAAACTTAGGAACACTATTTCCTTCTTCATAAACATGCATCTTTCCAATTTGATCACCAACTTGTGCTAATGAAGTCTCCTTAAAACCTATTCCACATGATCAAGATGCTCCTTGGTGTGACTAAATATTAGTATGTCATCAAGGTAAATAACAACAAATTTGCTAATAAAATCAATGAATATCTCATTCATTAGCCTCACAAAAGAACTAGGGTCATTGCTTATCCCAAAAGGCATTACCAAACATTCAAACAAACCTCTAGTAGTCTTGAATGTTGTCTTCCATTCATCTCAGGGTTTGATTCTAATTTGATGGTATTTAGACTTCAAGTCTATCTTGGTGAAGTAGCAAGCACCTCATAGTTAATCCAATAGATCCTCAATTCTCTGCATGGTGAATCTATACCCTATTGCAATCTTGTTGATAGCGCTAGTTTCAGTACACAACTTCAATTTTCCATCCTTTTTGGGAGCAAGTATAGATGGAAAAACACAAGGACTTCGGCTTCTTCCTATTAGGCCTTTTTCTAAAAAATCATTCACTTTCTTGGAAATTTAAGCATGTTAGGTTGGGGTCATCTTATAAGGTGCATTTTTAGGGAGAGAGGAACTAGGTATCAAATCAATTTTATGACTGATGTCTCTAATGGGAGAGAGGCTTGTTGTCAGGTCTATAGGAGTGACATGATTGTACTTTATAGCAAGTCTTGAATCTCCCATGGTATAGGATTTTTATCCTTTGAGCTTATGTTTTCCTTTGTTTTAGAAACCAATATAAACCCTTGGACATTAGGTTCTCTCAAATATTTTATCCTTTATTTCTCCTCTATGGTTACAATAGTGGACTTTTGTTTAAGATTAGGCATGGGCTTCATGGTGAAGGTTACACCATTTCTAGTTATGGAATATGTCTTCTTTTTGCAATGATGGATGATATCAACATCATATTGCCAGGGACTACCTAGGGGTATATGAGAGGAATCCATGTGAAAAAAATCACAAAGTACTTTATCCTTAAAGTCTACTAAGGAAAACTCTACCCATGCTTGTTCAATTACCAACGTTTGTTGACCATTTGTTAGCCAAGAGACATGATATGGAAACAGGTGGGGTTTCTTAGGTACTTTAAGTTTTTCTACCATCTTAGAGGAAACCAGATTTTTAGTTGAACCTAAATCAATAAATAAGTTGCATACCTTTCCTTGTCATTTGACCTTTGTCCCGAATATATTCTTTCTTTTGGGTAGTTCTTGGATTTGAGGGATCTACAAATATGCTTGCCTCATCATCAAACATGCTCCTTCTTAGGGTTCAAGCTCCCTATAGTCAAGTTTCTCTTCCTCCACAAGTTGTTCTCTTGTCTCCCTTTGATTATTATTCCTCTTATTATGGTATTTTCCTACATGGTGTCCAACCTGATTGCAATTGTAACATGTGAGAGTGTCATTGCCTCTTGCTTTGCCCATGTTGAAAGTTTTTCCTACTTGATTCTTGTTCTGATTAGTGGGATTTTTTTCACTACTCTTCCCCTTGTTCCAAGAACTATTCTTGGGCTTGAAGTTCTTATTGTTTTCTTTTCCTTTGCTTTGATCTTACCTCCTTTTCTACTTTTCTTCCACTTTGATTGCTAATTGATATCACTTATTCGTTGAAATAGGAGTTTGAAGGCTAAGTTACTCTTGGATGGTTACTTTGACATCATTCATGTACCTTTCTTCCTCATCCTCTATAGTGTCAATTTTCATACACAATTTCAAGAACTCCTCTAGGTAGGAACTAATATCTAGATCCTTTTGTTTCAAACTTTTTTTTTCTCCTATGGAGTTGTACCCATATTCTTCAGGAAGATTATGTTTCTCTGACTAGTGACACCATTCTATCCCAAGAATAAATCATGCTTCTTCCTTTCTCAACCCTCCTAGTCTATATGAAGTTCCACCAAATTAGGTATTATCACTTAAACTTGGAATTTTCCATATTTACCCTCTACTTCTTTGGTATGACTTCACACTCAAGGAAACATGATAGGGACTTAATCCAATCTAAGGCCACATCAACATTCATCTTGCCACTGCAAGTTGGAAATTCCAACCCCTCCATGGTTCTTTGCTCCATGGTTTTGAGAGCATTCAAAAGAGATCTTTGTTTTTTAGGAACTTCACCATCTTCCTTAAGGTCTTCAACCTCAGTATTCTAGTCTTCTTCACATTGTGTCCCTTTTTCTTTGTCCAACTTTCCTTCAATTTCCTTCAACCTCTTTGCTAGAGAAAAAATAGTTTCCCTTTGTTCTCTCATTATCTTTTCTAGTTCAACAATAGTTACCATTTTATTTATTTCCACTTTATCCAATACAACCTAGTGGGTTAGATCAAATGATAATCAACTGATCCTAAGGCCCTCTTCATTGAAGTCTTGTCAAAAAAATGACTTATAGAATGATCAAAAGTGCAAGATCCAATAAAAATTCTTCATGGATGATGTTAGGCTATTGTTAGTGTAAATAAGTAATTATTGTCACACTTTACTTAAGTGTACTTTGGTTAATGCATTATTTTATTATATATTAGATTAGACACCTAGGAGTATGCATAATTATATGAGTTGTCTTGTTGGTAACATAGGAGTTTGCATATTTATCTAAGTTGTCATGTAGACAACATAGTTGTTTGCACTCTAATTAAGCACATGTTGTCTGCAACATCTTTTTATGTGACACACCTATGCAATCTTATCCTCTTATCATCACACTAACTTCTATGCTCAATTGAGGATAATCCACTCTTAGTGGACATGTGCTTAGTTGTGAGGCTTATCAGTTTTTTGACTCCTAGTGTGTATGTACATTAATTCATTTTTCATATTGTTATTCCTATCATACTTTATTGGTCCATATTGTGCTAGTGCTTGAGTTTTTGATCCTAGTGTGATTTTCCCAAAGTCAAATTCTTATAGTTCTCACAACCTCTTACCGAAATAGGAAAAACCTCAATCATAAGGGAACTATACAAAATAGACAACTTGTCACAAGTTTCTCAAATTGCACTATTTGACCAATTTTGGTAAAACAACCCTAAACTTCATGAAATGACCAAGAAAGACTTATACATAAGGAAATGATCTATTTAGGTAATAAATGAAATGTTTCAATGGTTAAAATAAAACTATGCAACTTCTAGCACATGGTTGCTTTGTAAAACCACTCAATAGGGCTAGTAGCCCTTTCTAATGAAAATTTGACTTAGTTGCTAATAAATCCACACAAATTAGGAAAAATATCATAGCTTTGGATACCCTTTTGGAAGTTACCAAACATTCTAAAGCACCAAGGTTTGATAAAACTAAAAATTAAGGTTTTTCTCAATATCTTGCCTAGGCAATTATACCTATTAGGTCTCCATTAACAAAGGATGTACATGGTATTGTTAGAAATAATAGTGTACCAAGATAATTTTGGGGTGGGGGTTGTGGGGTTGAATCAGTTATCCAACACTTAATGCATTTATATTCTTTAAAAAAATTTAACCATTCAACCAAATTAAGCATCAACCATAATAAGATGCACATAGACAATTACACTAGATATATTGACTAGGGAAACCCTTGATCAAAGGGATAACCCTAGTGGGAATGATGCACACAAGATGAAGTACTAATATACATATTCCTTGTTAGAGGATAGACCCTATTAGGAGTCTATTACAACATTTAGTACATAGATTCCCTGTTAGGAGACTTTGAATCCCTATTAGGAGATTCAAACCTTATTAAGAGTTGTGCCAACCCTATTAGGAGTTGTAGTACAATGTATACAAGAAGATCCCACTACCCAAACATGAAAAATTCAACTAAAAGAAGAGCTCACTACTCAAAAAATTAATTTATTATTATATTCTTCTTTCCTTTATTTTTTCAACCAAACCTTAGATCAAAATATCAAACCTTGGGTCAATCAACAAAACCTTGAAAATGAAGTTTCCTTCACTTGCACACTACACTAATCAACTTCACCTTCAACTCTTACTACCACTTATCATTAATTGAAACCATGTCATCTTATTCATGCTAGATAAAGGAAAATTTCCTTCCTTTATACCAAATCCACAAGATAATTCCTTGAGTTGGCTATTAGAACTTCTCAATTAATCATTATAGGAACACATTAAGAATATGCTACACTTAGTGATAACATTAATCTTATGCCTTGCAACTTGAATAACTTTCTGTACATGCAATTCTATGAAGAGTGAATTTAGCCACATTATTACCAACATTTCTTCTTCATATCCTCACCCTTGATTCTCAAAATATCAACTTTTCTAAGAGATATAAAAAGTTAACCATAATATGCCTCTATAAACTCTATCTTAGAACAATCATCGCCAAAACTTACATAACTTCTTCTAGATTAATCATTTCTTATGTCAATGTTTACTGCATTTACTAGATACTCAAAAGTATCTCCCATAACCTTGGATAGTTAGAATACTCAGCTAGTCATTCATACCAACTTGATCTTTCTATTATTCTTCTATTAGATATCACAAAAAACTACTATGTTGACATCAATGAAAAACTCAGTCATGAATGTAACTTATTTTTACAGTAACATATCTACAATACTGCCCCATAGGAACACCATTAGCATTTATCTTGCAAAAAACTCCCCCTTTGGCATTAATGGAAACATAGATTAAAAAACATCTAGTTCCAAGAATACCAACAAAAGACAGTTCATCTTTTCAAATCCTCTTCATAAATCATTCTCCACCATTGATATACCTAAATGTGCTTTATCTCTAACCATCATTCCTTGTTGTACTTCTTCTAAACATATTGTACTCATGCAAAACTTCTCCAACTATTATGCTTATTATTTTTCATGCCAAAGTTCTACCCCATTGATATCAATGTCAAAGGTTTCAACAACCAACTTTACTGCATCAAAATCTGCAACAATTGATTCTTACTAGCTCAAGTGTCAAAAGACACCATTCAAAAACAACATCCAATATGAGTCCTAGATGACTCTATCTATCACAAATACTCCACCATACATGAAGCATCAACGTTCAATCTAGTCAACAATGGTGCTCTATTACACTAGATTGATGCACTCTTACCTATTCTACTCTGACATAGGAAGGGGCATAACTCAGAAATACTCAAAAGTCTCTTTGGGAAGAGGCTAAGTGAATACATCCACAATCTTGTATTCATGCTCACATACTCTAATCTAGTTTTATTTTTGGCAACACTCTTTCTCAACATATGATACTTAATAGAAATATTCTTAGTGTTGGAAATATAGATGGAGTAACTAAGGGTGGGTAGAATCAGTTACCACAAAAAAATTTCAGATCCCTTGGATGTTAACAATAAAATTGATTGCTATTGTCATTCAGTAAACACACAGAAAATGTAGTAACTCAGTAAAAGCAGTGTGATTCACTTATTACTAATCTTAAACATTCACAATGATTAACTTGAAAGCATATAAGAAATAACATGAACACATGAGACACTAGGATTTAATGTGGAAACCCAATATGGGAAAAACCACTGATGTAACTAGTTACTATTTTTCACTTTTTTGAAGTGAGCCTTGTTAGGAGCCAACTTGGTTAAAGGTTAGAAAATACACTATTAGTTGTGACTTTGTTAGAGGATTTAATCATCTTGTAATGAGTAGCCTTGCAAGAGGTCTTAAAGAAATTCAATAGAGCTATCACCTTGTTAGAGAATTTACATCTGGCTATTAAACCAACACTATTAAGAGATTTTGGAATCATTGCTACAATGGTAATAAAGTAACAATGAAATGACCTAAATGAGATGCAACTAAATTGCTAATTATAGATCTCTATTTTTCTTCATGCTAGATCCAATCTAATTGAATATTACTTTGCTACTCCACAAGGATTTCTGACCATCCTTCAAGTTCGCTCATACACTTTCCTTCTCAATCAATCAATACACTTGCATTCTCTCACACATTAGAATCTCAACTTGACCTTATTTTATATCATCTAGATTATCAAGTTAGCTCAATTACAAATTACAATGACCAATAAACATCACCATAGTTGGCTAGAATCAATATTTGAAATAATTCAATTTCATATCCCAAATCAACAAAATTCTTCATTAGCTGACCTTGCTTGGTAAACATTTATCCTAAAATGATTTCGTATGTTAACCAACAAAATATTGGTTAACATTGCAAACTTGCAAAATCCTTTGGCAATTGAGTGAACTTGGTGAATATTTACTCTGACTATCTTTCCTTTGTTAATCATGAGAACTCGATTAACACTATCTTTGTAGAGTAATATCTAGGAGTGCTATCTTTAAAGGAAAATTTCCTTGTTGACCAAGTGAGCTTAGTAAGCACTGACTGCCAACTAATATGAAATTTTTGTAACATCAAAGACAACACACAATTAGAAAATTGTATCCAACACTTAGTTTTTGAATGCAACACTAGATTCTTAGATATATTTACTATGCATGCATTGTCACAATGTATGACAATAGGGTCACTAATTTCTATCCTTATATCCTTCTGCACATGCTTAATCGAAACAACTTGATTTCAATTGTTTTCTACTACAACATATTGTGCTTCTACTATAATTTGTGTTGTACAGTCCTACTTCTTTCTTAACCAAGAAACCAATCTACCTCCAAGAAATAAGGTTCCACCACTGGTGCTCTTTCTTTCATCCATATTGCCTACCTAATTAGCATCGTATAAACACTTAGAGTAAAATCATCAGATTTGTCATACCACAATCTGAACCCAAATGTTCCCTTTAGATATCTAAATATCCTTTTGACTATTGCATAATGTGCTTCTCTAGAATTAGCCTAAAATATTGCAACAATTCAATCTGCATTTTCTATATCCAACCTTATGTGAGTCAAATATTAAAATCCTCCAATCATTGATCTATACTTCTTCTACTCAATAGTATGTATCTCATCCTTTGTAGATAGCTTGTGTCTAGTTACCATAGGTGTTCCAATGGGTTTTCATGTTTCCAAACCAAACCTTTTTAGTAAACCCTTCAAGTACTTAGTCTGAGAAGTAAAGATCCCTTCTTTACTTTGTACAATCTGAAATCCTAGAAAATATTTCATTTTTCCTATCATACTCATCTCAAATTCTTTCTTCATCTCTTCTAAAAAATTCTTACTTTCCTCATCATTTCCTCTAAATATGATATCATCAACAAATATTACCAAAATCATCAAACCATCATCAATTTCTTTCCAATATAGATTAGTGTCTTCCATACCTTCTCTATATCCAAGCTTTATCAAATGTTTGTCCAACCTTGCATACCAGATTCTCGGTGCTTGGTTCAAGCCATAAAATGCTTTCCACAGTCTATATACTATGTCCTTGTCATATATCAAAGGACATCCTTCACGCTACTCAATCTATACATCTTCAAGTTCTCCATTTAAAAATGTTAACTTGACATCCATCTGATACATTTTGAAATTATTCTATGTTGCATAGGCTAAGAATAATCTTGTTGCTTCTTCATAATCTATTCCTTCTTGTTGTGAGTAACCTTTACATACCAATCTTTCTTTGTTCCTTACAACTTCACCTTGCTCACTCATCTTGTTCCTCAATACCCATTTAGTTCCTATCACATTCTTGTTTGCCAATCTAGGGACTAATTCTCATGTCTCAATTTTTACTATCTAATCCAATTCCTCTTTCATATCTTGTTTCCAATAATCATCTTTACATGTTTCATCTACATTCTTAGGCTCAACTTGAGATATCAAACATAGTTCTTCATTGAATCTTCTTCTTGTCATCACACCTTTGTCTTTTATTGCAATGGTTTTCTCAAATGGTTGATTCTTTATCATAGTCTATCTCAAAGTAGGAGTTTCTATCTCAACTCTTGTCTGTATAGAACATTCCAAGCTTTGTTCTTTCCTTGGCTCTCCTTCATTCTACAAATAATTGTTATTCTCAAGAAATATTTCATCATTATTTGGCTTAGTAACAACATCATCATTTGAATTGCAATCAATTATTCTCTCTTGTATCTTAAATTTTTTATCAATTCTTACATTTTCACTTTCCATAATAGTCACCAAAGCTCTGTCTTCTAATACTTTCTTTTTGTTAACCAATATAGACTCTTTAATATGGTTCTTAAAGATACTTTCTCTAAATTCATCAACTTTATCAAAGAGTAGATTCTTTCAAGCTTTTCTTAATCTCTTAGGACATCTACTCAAAAAAAGACCAAATTCTTTACATGTCCAACAAACAAAAGATTTCATACATTTTAGTTCTCTCTTTGTAAGTAAATCAATACCTTATGTCTTCTTTTGATCTAGATCTACCTTCCCTGGTGCTACTATTCTATTGTATACAACAGAAGGATTCTAGATCTAAAAACTCAATATTCTATTCTTTACACAAATCTAATAACTCACAAAGAATTTTCATCATCTAGGTTTCAAAATTATTGATTATAGATTGGTTTTGATAGTTGAGTGTCAACACACTTAAGACATTTACTTAGTTCATGCCAAACTAGTAATGCATGCTAAGCATAATATGTAAATACAAGACTATGCTAAGTTGCAATGAGTGTCAAGTCACTCATGTGCCAAGTAGATAGACCATGCTGAGTGATTCAAGTGATGA
This sequence comes from Cupressus sempervirens, assembly GCA_028749045.1. Classification (NCBI taxonomy): domain Eukaryota; kingdom Viridiplantae; phylum Streptophyta; class Pinopsida; order Cupressales; family Cupressaceae; genus Cupressus; species Cupressus sempervirens. The sequence continues at coordinate 835,659,298 of CM053787.1, read as the reverse complement.
GGGAATAGTAGATGCCAAGCAATTCAAGTGCCAAGTTAGAAATAAAATTACACTATGTGTTGAGCATTAGTAACTTCAAGTGTTGAATAACTCAGATTGGACATATTTGTTTGTGATTATACAAAAAACTATGTAAATCACTTTGAAGCCGACATAAGGTTAGATTTTGATTCTTTAAAGATAACGATCAATCTATTTTCATAATCCCTATGTATTTGCATGTAACCAATAAGAAAATAGGAAGGATTAATCAACATAAAGAATGAATCTCAGTTCTAGATTTATACCTAAACCTAAGCCACCAAAGTCTTTATAACAAAGATGAAGCTCAAAAATTGTAAGGAATCAAGAGAGTGAAAGAGATCATGTTATAGGAGGTAATAAGGGGTGAATGATCAAATTTGTTCATAGAGCATTCAAGGTGACTCCGTAGTGACAGTGAATTGTAGAATTAGTTGGAGGAGAACAAAGAATAGAAGGATACAACAATTTCTATATCAAATAAAAGAGGATCAAGAAGGACATTGCATAGATTTTATTTTTAATTAAAAAACTAGAGCCAATCACAAGATCTATGCTAAAACATCCTAACAGGTGATTTTAGTTAAATCTCCTAGGCAGAGTAGTCATAATAGTCTATAGTAAATACTTTCATAGGGTGACATTCCAAGTGGATGTTCTAAGTCCTTTAACTAGACACACTTTTAATAGGGTGTTGAAATCCTCTAATAAGGTGGGACTTAATAGTGTTTGTAAGCCTTTAAGCAGGACAACCTTTCACAAGATAGATCATGTTTCATGGTCAAACCATTCTAACCTTAATTGGCTACACTTTATTGCTGCAATAGTGAAGATTTATGGGTTTCATCCTCACCCCAATTTTACCTTCTCATTTGGAGGGTTTATGGGTAGTCATATTTGGTTTTAAGTGTGTGTGTTTGATCTTTGCAGCTTAGAGGAAAGATCTTGAAATGGAAGTCTACAAATTGGGAAAGAGTATTAAGAACTAGGAGATAAAAATTCATCTTATACTACATCAACTAAATGAAGCTAGAGATGCTTTGAAGAGTTCCCTAAAGAGAAGGAAAATAGATTTCCATAGTAGAAAATGACACACAATACAAAGAGATTGGCACAAAAAAGCTATTTGCAAATGGTAACTCCAGTAAATTTTCAATGAAGTAATTGCAAATCTAATGGATAAGAATAGCGTACAAACTAAAGAAATAAAAAATCTCAAGTTGGAGCAGGAATCACAAGCTATATTGCTATGTGCGATGATTGAACAAAAGAAGAAAACTATTGAAGTCAAGGCCATGATTGAAGAAGAAAAAAGAATCCTCGCAAAAAAATTAGAAGAGAAGTCAATAGAGCTATCTAGGATCTCAAATAGGGAATTGGAAACCTTAAGCCAAATGATGAATGCTCATCATGACTTGAATGTTAGGGACATTGAGATAGCTACATTAAAGTTGTAGAATAAACAATTGTAGAATGACTTGAAAAGAGAAAAGGAATTTGTTGAAAGTTTCAACAAGCCAAATGAAGCCACAAAGTACTTTGAGAATTTATTGAAATTCCCTAGATCTAACAGAGATACATTAGGATTGGGCTACACAAGTACTTTAAAAGAAGGAGAATCATCCAAAGTTTCTAAGGAAAGGAACAACAAACATAAGAATTCCAAACCTACTTATCATAATTTTGGAAAGAAAGAGCATACCACTAATGTGTATAAGAGAAAGAATAAAAATTAGAATACAAAGTCTAAGAACATGGTCCACTTTCGTAAGTGCAATAAACAAGGTCATCAGGCACATTAATGTAGAACTAGAACCATGCATGCACCAAACTTTGAAGGATATTGTTACAATTGTTAGAAGAATGGACATAGAGCCTTTGGATGTAGATTCAAGTCTACATGGTCATCAAGTTATCCAACAAAGGTAAGAAAATATGGAAAATCCTATGATTGGGATTAAAATACAAGATATAGTTGTCACTATTGTTAGGAATATGGACATGTACTTGAAAATTGCATTAGAACTCACTTTAGCGGTAATTACAAGAGGTGGCTGAGTCAAAATACATGTTTCAATTGTTTGAAGATTGGTCAAATCAGTAAACATTGTCCAATTAGGTCCAAAGCACCAAGTTGAGAATTTGATAAAGGCAAAGGTAAGGTAGATGTTGAACACATCAAGAATGAGATGAATAAGACATAGAAAATGAAAGATGGTTGTAGTACATCAAATGGAAAAGAGATCACTTCACCCAATGGGTCAAGTGATCACACCTTATCAAAATAAGCAAATAAGAGGTATGTGGAACTGATATTCAAAGTATGATATCATACATTAGTTCCAAAAGAAAATAGCACTAAAAAGAATGGATTAGCATAAATGAAGATGCAAGGTGTTGTGAAAATTCAAAGTTAAATCTTTTAGTTTTAGCTTGTTGCTAAGCATGAAAATCTTTTTGTGTATGCCAAGTGGAACACTAGTTAGTGCCAAGCCGTGAAACTAAGTTAGTGGATGTCAAACCTATAAAATCTATTGAGTAATGGTCATGTCAATATATGCCAAGTGAAATAGAAATCATGTTGATGTTGAGTTTATAATTTTATGAGCATTAAGCATTAAATACAAAATTTTAAAGGGTATAAGGTCAATTTTCACTCATTTTTTCATAAAAAATTCAAATGAGAGAAAGAAGAGTGAGAAGGTGACTCAAAAACTAGTTGAAAGAATTTGCACAGATTCTAGTGATAATCAAACATTAGTTCATCAAATTTCCAAGGTATTCTTCATAAGTCGAGTCATGTAGTTTGAAATTTGTATAAACCCTAGTTTTTCAAGTGGCATCCAACTCAAGGAATGTAGAGGGAGAAGAAGTTTTAAATGTTCAATTAGTTAGTAATGAAGTGAAGCAACCAAATTTTACAGAAATTCAAGATGTTTCTTATGAGCAAGACCAGTCAAGCGCACTTTCCATGATTCCCCTAAAAGTCATAATGGTCCAAGATGTTAGAAAGTTCTGCAATTGTAAGATAGGAGGAATAGGAAACATAGAAGTAAGACAAGCCTATGATAAACTATGTGAAAATGATATCCGGAAAGAAGAATTTAAGATTGTTGAAAGAAAGGGTTTGACTCATGTCCTAGACTTTCCCACATTGTTCAAAATAGAATGGATCAAGATAGTGTTGAGAAACAATACATGATGGATGCTTATGGCTGGGAGATTGTACCATCAAAATTTCAAAGAGAATAGTTCATAGGGTGACTAGTTTCCCAACCCTAGATTGGCCAAAGACTCTACAAAGTGATTCAAAGGAGGTTATAGAGAGAAATATAGAAGCCAAATGGAACAAATGTGGAATGACAATTGAAACCATAATAAATCCTCTATTGGAATTTTCCATAAGAGTAATTTCTCATAAGTTTTATCAATCAAGTAGGTTAAATAGTGTACCATGTATTGTAGCTGATGTGGGCTATAAAATTGTAAAGAAGGATCGTACCTATGATCTTGTCGAGCTTTAATTACAATAGTTGATGGAAATTCTTGGAGCACTAAAAAAAACCAAGAGTACATAGTGTAAGTTTGGATCAATACTTGTTTGCATGTATTTTCTATGTTGAAAACACATTCCCATCTTTTGGAAAGGTGAGTTGGAAGACAAATAGATCAGCTATAGTTCAAATCAATGAGTATATTGAGTAAATGGGGTAAAACTTGGAAACTATCATAACCAGCTATTTTGAAGACTTCAAGAAGTATATGAAACAAATGATGAGAATACCTATTTCATTAGTTGAATAGTATTATAGTGACATATGCTTTCTTGTTCATATTAATTAGATATATGTACAGGTTTCCATACCTAGGGTAAGATGGCTAAAACCCTTAGCCTATGAGATTAATGTTGATGAAGCCTTAGTTGCCATCACTATACTTCTTGCTGAGACATTGATAAAATAGCCAAAATATTTGACAATTATGATGTCATGAAATCCAAATTTGAGATGGAATTAAAAACAACATCCACATTAAAGAAGAAAGACAAATTGGTGAAGGAATGAAAGGAAAAATTTGGTAAAGGCATAGGTGAAGAATAAAATGATGATGAAGAGGATGAATAGGAAGAATAGGAACAAGGTCAAGAACCTCTTGTATTAACCCAAGGATTTGGAGAAGATAAGAATGAAGAAGAGGTACAATGTACCAAGGAAGCACTAGTACAAGTATAACCAAAGAAGAGAAATGCCAAGGTATAGCCTGTGGCAAAACAAAGGCAAAGAAGATTGCTAAGCTAAGCCTAGCAAGGCCAAAAACATCAACAACTAGGGCAAGAACACAAGCCACCACACAAAAGACCAAGAAGAAAGCCAAAGAGAAGATAAAGGCTACATAACAAAAAGTCCCAGAGAAAAAGAAGTAAAGAAGGAAATACATTGCACAAAAAGAAATTGATGATGAGAGAACAAAATCAGAGGATACGGGCCATTTTAGAATGGTAAGTCATCCACCAAAATCTAATCTTGAAAAAATCTATGAAAATGGTAGAAATAATGCAGTTTTGAGTGGTTTGAAATGTACTAATTTGGAAAAACTTGGTAGAGAGGAGTAGAATTTGATTGTAGAATCAATATATGAAATGATGTCTAAATTCAAGAACACCCCACTTGAATTAGATAATACCATGCCAAAGGAATTATATGCTATTGTTGAGAATAAATGGCATTATTGTTTAAACATAGAGAAAAAAATTAGGGAATCCACATTAGCCAAAGTAATGATAGAATTGATAAAAGGGTAGATTATCAAAGCCAACAAGAAATATGGTGGAAGGTTTCTACAAAAATATATGGCATTCAATATTCTTCAGAAAAACATTGAAGATGTTGTAAAGAAATCTGCTCAAATGTGGAAATTGATTTATGGGCTAACAAATTTCAAACAAGGAGAAGAAGATCCCTTTGAGGGAAAAAAATGGAGATGAAAACGATGACAAAGAGGAAGATAAAGAAAAGGATAACATTGAGGAGGAGACACAAAAGAAAATTGATGACATGGATATAGCTAAACAATGGTAGGAAGAATAGAGTGTGCAAGACACACAAATGCCAATTATGAGCCCTACTCATGACATTAGTATACCTATAGAAACCATAATTATTAAGGATGTTTATGATATTTTAGCTCAGAACATCAATCCTTTAACTACAAATGATTTGAAGAAGATCCTTGACCAATCTACACTACAAGCAAGACTATGTGAAAAGCTAGTATTGCCTCAAAAGCTAGCTTAGAGTGAGAAGCATTTTCATGCATTGCTTCAATCACAGACTCAACTAGCTATGTTAATAGTAGAAGAGGCTAATATAAGAGCCAAGTTGACAAACATTCATGCCTCTCTCACCCCACATTTTGAAATAATCCATAAAGAGCTAGGACATGCAGAAACTTTGCTAAAGAAAGATCCCCATCTTTCTACATCAGATGACCTAGTACACCTAGTAGCTAAGCTAGCAATCCAACTCAAGTCGCTAGATGTTGCATGTGAAAACTGGGATATAGCTCTTAAGATAATCATAGAAGTCCATAAATCCTTTTTGGAAAAATATACACTAAGTGTATAGACCCTTTGATATAAGTGTCAAAAAGGTAGAGAGAAAGAAAAGAGTAAGGGGGAGACAGATTCCAAGGAGGAGTAAATATGCAAGAAGAAAGGGGGAGAATAATGAAAATAGGAGAGATGAATAAAGAAAAAAGGAAGCATGAAAAAAGGGGGATTAATTAGTGTTGGAAATAAAAATGTAGTAACTGAGAGGGTGGGTGAATTAGTTGCTAAAAAAAATATCCATAGATCCTTTAGATGTCTAACTAAACTAATTACTATTGTCACTCGGTAAATGTAGAGTATGTTTTACTTTAGCAGATCTAACATCAATAGTAATAATTTGCAAACATGAGAGAAAAGAAATGAACACAAGAGACACCAAATTTAACATGGAAAACCAATATGGAAAAAACCACCAACATAACTAGTTATTGTTTTTCACTCTTTTGAAGTGAGCTCTGTTAGGAGCCAACCTGGTTGAAGGTTACAAAACACACTATTAGATGTGACCTTGTTAGAGGATTTAATCACCTTTTTAGGAGTGGCCTTATAAGAGGTCTTTAAAAAAATTCAATGGAACTGTCACTCTATTAGAGGATTTACTACTGGCTATTAGACCAACTCTATTAAGAGATTTTAAACTATTGCTACAATGGTTAGAGAGAAACAATGAAAAGACCTGCTTGAGATGCAACTAAATTGTTGAATCCAAATATCTATTTTGTTCACAAAAACTTGATCCTTCCTGATCAAATATTACTTTTCTTCGCCACAAGGATATCTAACCATCCTTCAAGTTTTCTCACACACTTTCCTTCTCAATCAATCAATACACTTGCATACTACTGAAAATCATAGCTTGACCTTATATTTATATCATTTAGATTGTCAAATCAGCTCAATACAAATTATAATGACCAATAATAATTAACAAATTCAGCTGCAATCAATACTTGAAGTAATTAAACTTCATATCCCAAATCAACAAAATCCTTCGATAGCCAACCTAGCTTGGTAAGCAATGGTCTTGAAATGATTTCCAATTCTAACCAATAGAAGCTTAGTTAACACTATGAACTTTGTACAAATCCTTTGGCAACTGAGTGAACTCGATTAATACTAACTCTAACCAACTTTCCTTTGTTAACTATGAGAACACGGTTAACACTGCTTGCTGCTATAATTTTCTTTGACACTTGAGTGACCTCGGTAGATACTACCTAACAACTGATATGAAATTTTTTTGACATCAAAGACAACACACAATTAGTCGATTGTATCCAAAAATCTCCCTCTTTGGCATTGATGGCAACACAACATGTCATAGCATAATGAAATTTGAGAACAAGACTTTTTCTGATGGAAAGTTTCTCCCTCTTAGATTTTATACCACAAGCTTCTCTGTTATGCAGTAATCTCCCTCTATGAAGGAGTTACATTTCTTTAAAATAATTTAGAAAGATATGATAGTAAACTCTTCCTCTTTGACAACACATGCCAAAGACAACACATACCAAATGATTATCAATGTACCTTGAGTACTAATTCATATTCAATGTTCTCTTGGTTGTGCAACATCATCTGATTTATCTTCAACTGGGTTTTTGTTGATGCATCACTAAAGCTTTACTTAGTGAGCTTTAGATGGGGAATGACACCTAACTTTCCTCTTAGATACAAGAATGCATCCTTAGGTAATGGCTTGGGAAATATGTCTGCAATATGTTCTTTTGTATGGACATTACAATCTAATTTCTTTGTCCAGCACCAGTTCTCTGACAAAATGATATTTTATAGCAATATGCTTGGTTTTGGAATGCATCACTAGATTCTTTGATATGTTAATTGTGCTTGGATTATCACAAAACATGACAACTAGTTCCTTGATTTCAATGTTCATACCTTGCATCAATTGTTTAAACCAAACAATGTTAGAACGTTTCATTATTGTTGCAACATATTCTGCTTCTATTGTGGATTGGGATGTGTAGTTTTTCTTTTTGCTTGTCCAAGATACTAACCTTTTACCAAGAAAGAATTCTCCATTGCTTGTGATTTTTTTTTCATCAATATTTCCTACCTAATCAACATCAATATACACTTTTAGGTCTAGATTTCCTCCAAGTTTTTACCATAAACAATAGTCTTCAATGCCTTTCAAATATCTCAATATTCTTTTAACTACCATCATATGATTTTCTCTTAGTTTTGCTAAGAATGTTGCCAGTATACCAACTGCAAGAGCAATATTGGGTCTTGTATGAACTACATATTGTAAGTTTCCAATCATTGATATATACAACATCTAATCTACCTCTTTGCATCATCATCTTTGGTAAGCTTTAATCCAGTACACATGCAGGTTCCAACTAGTTTTGAAACTTCCATACCAAATTTCTTGAGTATCTCCTTGATGTACTTAGATTGAGTGATGTAGATACCATTCCTACTTTGCTGTATCTGAAGTCCAACAAATAATTTTATCTCACCAAACATGAACATTTCAAACACTTTGTTCATTTGCTCTAAAAATTCTATGAATAGATAATCATTCCCTATAAATAAAATATCATCCACAAATATTTCTGCCAATACAATCTTGTTATCTAGTCCTTCCTTGATATACAAACTACTGTTATCATTAGTTCTTTGAAAACCTATATGCATAAGGTAGTTATGTAATCTTTCATACCATGCTCTAGGAGCTTGTTTTAGACAATACAAAGCTTTGTGTAGCTTGCAAACCATGTCCCTTTTATCTAGATCAACAAAACTTTTTGGTTGTTCAATGTAGATTTCTTCATCATGAATACCATTGAGAAATGAAGATTTAATATCCATTTGATGTACCTTAACTCCTCTATGTACTACATATGCAGGTAAGGACCTGCCACCTTCCAATCTTGCAATAGGAGCAAAATTTTCACCATAATCAATGCATTCTTCTTGAGAGTAGCCTTTACATACTAATCTAGCTTTGTTTCTTGATACGTTACCATCTTGTTTCAACTTATTCATGAATACCCATTATGTGCCAATCACATTTTTTGTCTTTGGGCCTAGGTACAAGAGTCTAAGTTTTGTTCTTCTCTATATTTTAAATTTCTTCATCCATATCCTCAATCCAAATTTCATTTTCCAATGCATCTTTAATACTTTTAGGTTCAAATTTAGCAAGTAAACATGTACCTTTTAGCTTACTTCTAGTCATAGTACCTTCTATTTTATCTCCAATAATTTGATTAGGTGTATGATGCCTTCTAACATACTTGGCTAATATAGTTTCCTTTCCTTTTGAAAGAATTACATTTGTTTTCTCTTGAATTTCAACTTGAGACTTAGGTTGTTATGTCTATGGCTCGGTAGCTTTAGACTGTAACTTGGATTCCTACAACTCAGTCTAAACTATTTGCAACTTAGTAACTATAATGGGCTCAATAGATGTAGTCTCCTTGTTATCAAATATACCTAGAAATGTGTTAGATTCATAGTAGACAAACCTTTTGTAGTCTTGTGGTTCTTGCTTTCTTATTTAGCCTTTTCTACAAACTCATCAATTCTCACATGTGCACTTTCAATGATTTTGTGAGTATACAAATTTAAACATTTATATGCCTTGCTATTGTTAGAGTATCCTAGAAATATTCCTTCATCACTTTTTACATCAAAATTTCCTTTTCTAGAATCTTTCAAGATATAACATTTACTTCCAAATACTTTTAGGTAACTTACATTGGGTTTGTAGCCATACCACAGTTCATAGGGAGTCTTCTCTAAATCCTTCTTAATTTGAACTTAGTTCAAAGTATGGACTATAGTACTAATAGCTTCCTTCCCATATTTGATAGAAATGTTCTTTTCAATCATCAAAGTCCTTGCACAATCCATGATGCATCTATTTCTCCTTTCAACTATTCCATTCTGCTCAGGAGTTCTAGGGGCTGATACCTATCTTTTGATTCCTCTTTCAATGCAAAAGTTGTTGAATTCATTGGAGTTGAATTCACCACCTCTATTTGATCTTAAGCATTTTAGTCTTTTCCCTATTTCTTTCTCTACTCTTGCCAAATACCATTTGAATTTCTCAAATTCTTCTAACTTCTCTCTTAAATACATAATAATCATCATTCTAGAGTAGTCATCAACAAAAAGAATAAATATTTTTTCTCCACTATAGCTTTCTACTCCAAAAGGTCCACACGAATCAGTATGCACAATTTCCAAGATATCTTTAGATTGATAGTTTTGGCTTGTAAAACTAGTCTTTCCCATTTTTCCAATTCGATAGTTCTTGCATAATCCAAAATCTAGTTTCTTCAAACTACGTTCATACCTCTTACTTTCCTGAATTTTCTTATTTTTTCCATGTTATCAAAATTTACATGACATAACCTTCTATTCCATAACCAACTTTCTTCAATTTGAGCAATAAAACATGAGAAATCACAAAGATCAAGTCAAATAATTTACCTTTTATTTGTTTGCCTAATCCAATTAGTTTTCCTTTCTCATCCAGTAGTCTTACCTTGCCATGCATGAATTCTACCTTGAATCTAATGTTGATTAGCTATGCCATACTCAACAGATTATGTCTTAGTCCTTCAACCCAACAGGCATTGTCACATACAAGTTCTCTGGTTAATGAGATTTGGCCTTTCCCTTCTATACAACAAGATTCATTATTTCCAAATCTCATACTTCCTCTGTCATAATGTTGAAAATGTTCAAATTCTATTTTATCTCCAATCCTATGATGTGAAAATCCACTACCTATGATCCATATATCATTTTTTTTAACATGAGAGATAAGTTCTATTTTATCTCCTTCAACATCAGATTCATCTTTTATAGCAATGTAAACTATTTCATCTTCACTATTATTAGAATTCTTATCCATAAAACAAGTTCTCATACCTTTTTCCTTGTATGATTTATGACCTTTGAAATCCTTTTTGTCTTTGTACTTGTGACTCTTCTTTTCATCCTAATCTTTTTTTGGGCACGTGGCAGCAATATGACCAACTTTTTCACATGAAAAATAGATTAATAGCATTTTACCTTTGTATTTGCCTCTACTTCTAGAATATTTCTTAATAAGAAATGCTTCAACAACTTCAAGATCACTTTCTGAGCTCTCCTTGGTTTCCTCTTCATTATCTAGATAATTTTCTTTTATCTTCTTTCCTTTTTCTTTGAGTGAATGTTTTGCCTCAAAATTAGACTCAACATTTGTTGAAGATGGAATATAATTGTCAAAGTTTTCTAGCTCAAAAGCTATCAATCTTTCTACTAAGGTATCCAATGTTATCTTATGATTTGTCTCACACCTCCTTTCTTGAGTAGTGGATACTCTAATTGCATAGATAGGAAGTAATGTTCTAAGAATTTTACTTACAATAGTTTCTTCTTTGATTTCTCCTCTAGATGCTCTAATTGCACTAACACTAGCTTTAACTCTCCACATATTTGACAATATTTTCATCTTCTCTCATTCTCATCTGATCAAATTTTCCTCTAAAGCTTTTTTATTTGGCTCTCCTCACATTTTCATCACCACCATAGATGTCCTTTAGCTTATTCCACATTTCAAAATTAGTTTTGTAGCCCTTTATCTCATCAAATTCATCATAGCTAAGAGCATATGCAATATCTATCATCATGGTGTTATGGTTCTTTTTCTCAGTAATATCTCCAATAGGAGTTTTGTATTCTTCATCAAAGTATTTCAAGCTTGAATCACTAATGGAAGCTAGATGAAGTCTCATAAGTCCCTGTCATGCTAAAAATTTGTCTTTGTTAAGCTTTGGAATTTCTCTCTTGTAAGACATCCTGATCTTTAGCTTAGGTCCTTGAAACCTATCCTACAAGCACCAAAAGATTTGATACCAATTTTTAGAAATTAAAATGGAGTAACTGAGGGGGGGGGGGAGGGGGGGGTTGTAGATGAATTAGTTACAACAAAATATATCCACAGATCCTTTAGATGTCTGACTAAACTAATTACTTCTATCACTCGATAAATGCAAAGTATGTTTTACTTTAGCAGATCTAACATCAATAGTAATACTTTGCAAACATGAACACAAGAGACACTAGATTTAATGTGGAAACCCAGTATGAGAAAAACAACCAATGTAACTAGTTACTACTTTTTACTCTTCTAAAGTGAGCTTTGTGAGGAGCCAACCCAGTTAAAGGTTACACAATACACTGTTAGGTGTGACCTTCTTAGAGGATTTGATCACCCTATTAGGAGCGGCCTTATAAGAGGTATTTAAAACAATTCAATGGAACTATCACCCTATTAGAGGATTTATTATTGGCTATTAGACCAACTCTATTAAGATATTTTTAATCATTGCTACAATGGTTAGAGAGTAACAATGAAATGACCTACTTGAGATGAAATTGAATTACCAAATTTGGATCTCTATTCTATTCAAAAAAACTTGATCCTTCCTGATCAAATATTAATTTTTTGCTCCATAAGGATATTTGACCATCCTTCAAGTTTTCTCACACACTTTCCTTTTTAATCAATCAATACAATTGCATACTACTAAAAATCACAACTTGACCTTATATTTATATCATTAAGATTTTCAAGTTGTCTCAATACAAATTACAATGACCAATAATCATTACCATAGTCGGCTGGAATCAATACTTGAAATAATTAAACTTTATATCCCAAATCAACAAAATCCTTTGATAGCTGACCTAGCTTAGTAAACACTAGTCTTGAAATGACTTCCTATGTTAACCAATAGAAGCTCGATTAACACTATGAACTTTGCAAAGATCCTTTGGCAACCGAGTGAACTCAGTTAATACTAACTCTGACCAAATTTCCTTCATTAACCATGAGAACTTGGTTAACACTTCTTTTTGCCACAATTTCCTTTAACACCCGAGTGATTTTGATAGATACTACCTAACATCTGATATGGCATTTGTGTAACATCAAAGACAACACACAATTAGTCAATTATATTCAACAATTAGAACTCCAAGAGACATATAATTTTGAGAAATACAAAGAAGATGTTACCTAAAGGTAGAGAATCAGTTGCAAATACATTGAAGGAAAAGAGTGTCAATCAGTAGAGACAAATCTACTCAAAATAGAGAATAGATCTTGGATACAAAATAGGCACATTAACTCAAGGGGAGTTATAAATTTTGAGGTATATAGGTTATTACAAAATTTTGAAATTTTGAAGTTTTCTATATAAGCCAAGTTGACAATATGTTAAACTCAAGAATATTAGATTGATTATGTATAGTTAAGTTTTTTTGACATTCATGTCAAAGGGGGAGATTGTTGATCTCATATTGGTTTTGATAATTGAGTTTAAACACACTTAACATATTTACTTAGTTCATGCCAAACTAGTAATGCATGTCGAGTATAATATGTAAATACAAGACCATACCGACTTGCAATGAATGTTGAGTCACTCATGTGGTGAGTCACTCAAGTGCTAAGTAGATAGACCATGTCAAGTGATTCAAGTACCAACTCAATAGTAGATAATGAGTAGTTCAAGTGTCAAGTTAGAAATAGAATTATATTATGTGTTGAGCATCAATAACTTCAAGTGCTGAGTAATTCAAATTGGACATATTTGTTTGTGATTGCACAAACAACTATGTAAACCATTTTCAAGCCAAGATAAGTTTAGATTTTAATTCTTTAAAGATAAGGATAAATTTATTTGTAGAATCCCTAAATATTTGCATGCAACCAATTAGAAAATAGGAAGGATTAAGTGGTAAAAGGAATGAATCTTAGCTATAGATTCATACCTAACCCTAAGCCATCAAAGTCTTTATAATGAAGATGAAGCCCCGACAATTATAAGGAATCAAGAGAGTAAAAGAGATCATGTTACATGAGGTAACAAGGGGTGAATGATCAAATTTGGTCACAAAGCATCCAAGGTGACTTAGCAGTGAGAGTGAATTGTAGAATCAGTTGGAAGAGAACAAAGAATAGAATGATAAAATAATTGTTATATCAGATCAAAGAGGATCAAGAAGGACGCAATATATATTTGATCTCTAATTAGGAAAATAGATCCAATTACAAGATGATAAGGTTATATTTTAATTCTTTAAAAATAAGGATAAATTTATTTGTAGAATCCCTATATATTTGCATGCAACCAATCAGAAAATAGGAAGGATTAAGTGGTGAAAGGAATGAATCTTAGCTATAGATTCATACCTAACCCTAAGCCATCAAAGTCTTTATAATGAAGATGAAGCCCCAAAAATTATAAGGAATCAAGAGAGTAAAAGAGATCATGTTACATGAGGTAAATTTGGTCACAAAGCATTCAAGGTGACTTAGCAGTGAGAGTGAATTGTAGAATCAGTTAGAAGAGAACAAAGAATAGAATGATAAAATAATTGTTATATCAGATCAAAGAGGATCAAGAAGGACACAATATAGATTTGATCTCTAATTAGGAAACTAGAGCCAATCACAAGATCTATGTTGAAACATCCTAACAGGTGATTTTAGTTAAATCTCCTTGATGGAGTAGTCTTAATAGGCTATAGTAAATCCTTTGATAGGATGACGTTCCAAGTGGATGTTCTAAAGTGCTTTAACCAGGCACACTTCTAACAAGGTGTTGAAATACTCTAACAAGTTGGGGCTTACTAGTCTTTGTAAGCCTTTAATAGGTTAGGCCTTTCATAGGGCCAATCATGTTTCATGGTCAAACCATTCTAACCTTAATTAGTTACACTTTATTGCTGCAGTAGTGAATATTTGTGGTCATCATCCCCACCAAAATTTTACCTTCTCATTTGGAGGGTCTCTAGGTAATCATATCTAGTGTTAAGAGTATGTGTTTGATTATATGCTTACATGATTTAGATGTATGTGGTTTACACGTTATTTTTAGTTCATATATTACATACATGTAATGAATGGTGAAAGTTTTCATAGCTAAAGTTATAACTTCTAATTCACACCCCCCTACCCTTAGAAGAACATGTTTCCCATTTTTAATTCCAGCAAAAATTTCTTTTGTAAGATGTAGGACTATATTTCCTGAACATGCTCACCATGGATCTCCCAAATTTGATTAAACTTTATTGTCAAGGATCTATCACTCTGATACCAATTGCTAGAAATAATAGTCCACCAAGATAACTAAGGGGGTGGGATATGAATCAATTAACCAAAACTTAATACATTTATCTTCTTTAAAAATACTTAACCATTCAACCAAATTAAATAGAAACTATAGTAAGATGCACACAGACAATTACAACAGATATGTTGACTATGGAAACCCGTGATCAGAGGGAAAAGCCTGGTGGGTATGATGCCCACAAGATGATGTATTAATATAAATAATCCTTTTTAGAGGATGGATCCTATTAGGAGTCTATTATAACATTTAGTTCATGGAGTCACTATTAGGAAAATTTGAATCCCTATTAGAAGATTCCAACCATGTTAGGAGTTGTGTCAACCCTGTTAGGAGTTGTAGTACAATGTATGTATGAAGAACCCACTACCCAAACATGCAATTTCAAAAATAAGAAGAGCTCACTACTCAAATAGGTAATTTATTATTATGTTCTCTTTTCCTATGTTCCATCAACCAAATCAATCACTATCTAACCTTGTAGACTAGGTCATGAACCTCAGATCCAAATATCAACCTTAAATTACTCAACAAAACCTTGGCAATGAAATTTCCTTCACTTCCATATTCTCTTCTCAACTTTTCATTTTTCTCTTACAATTGCTTATCATTAATAAAAACCATATCATCTTACTCCTGCTAGATAAAGGAACCTTTATACCAAGTCCACAAAAAAATACCCTGAGTTGGCTATTAGACCTTCTCAATTAATCATTATAGGAAAACATTAAGAACACATTACACTTAGCGATAACATTAATCTTTTACATTGCAACTTGACTAATTTTTCGTACACAATATTATGATGAGTGAACTTAGCCACATCATCATTGATATGTCTTCTTCATATCTAAACCTTGATTCTTAAAATATCAACTCTGCTAAGAGATATAAAAAGCTTACTAGAATATGCCTCTATAAACTCTATCTTAGAATAGTCATCACCAAAACTTACATAACTTCTTCTAGAATTATCATTTCTTCTTTCAACATTCATCGTATATACTAGATACTCAGAAGTATCTTGCATAATCTTGGATAGTTAGAATACTGAACTAGCCATTCATACTAACTTTATATTTCTATTATTCTTCTATCAAATAACATAAAAAATATAATGTTGGCATCAATGAAAAAATCAGTCATGAATGTAGCATATCATCATAGTAACATATCTACAATACTCCCCCACAAAAATACCATCAACATTCACGCTTGAAATAGTTATAGGACCCAATAATAATAAAAATTATGGGGAAATGTGAGGGTAGTCCTAAACAAGTCACAAACTTGAATTTAGGCCTTGATACCAAGTGTGGAGCAAGTTGTGGGAGTTGTTGCATTCATTTCCTAGCATGCACATGGGTCTTGCATGCCTAGGGCATCAAATATCTGATGGGTCCTTGTAAGTACAATTATAAAACAAATAAAATCTTATAGTACATTAAAAACATTAGGATTCCACCAAAACCCATTAGATTCCCTTGGTGAAACCTATGGCCATGCCTAGAAATCCTTCAAAACCCTAGGTGTTAGCAAGAAATTCATACCAGTTAGTGCAAAAATGTAAATATCTTGAGATTAGAGATAGATGGAAACTTTGAAATAGATTTATTGAAAGGATACTTCGAAATAGATTTATTGAAAGGATACTTCATCCACATATTTAGAAATGTGTTTCTCAACTCTAGGTGTGTCCGTATAGATGCGTACAATGTGTTTTAATAGTCAAATTGTGGGAAAACAAGGTATTTTATTGATTGAAAAAGTGAAAGTATGTCACTATTCCTATCACACATGTTAAATGGATACTTATAGGCATTCCAATGGTCATAAAAAGTTTTCAAACTTGTTTTTGGTCATTTAGAAAGATTTTGCATTAGTTTGCAAAAAGTTGTTAAAAGTTGCTTGATAACTTTTGAGCAATTTTTGCACTTGTTTGATTTTTTTGCAAACTACAAGTAAAATTTTATAAAAACTAATCTAGAATATTTGAAAAGGATTAAAACATTTCAAAACATGAAAATATGATAAAATCCTAGGATTCTCAATCCTTTGACTATATTTGACCATACTTGACCAAGGGCTTATAACTTTGCCAATCTTGGAACTAGGTCTTACAATTTGGTCTAGAAATCTAGATGATAGTTTTAACCTATTATAGATGTTTCTAAGACTTTGATGAATCATCATTTATTGTGGGTGCTCTTACACCACACCACCTAATGATGAAAATCCTATTCTTAAGCAACTAGTGAATATAGTTGATAAGATCAATGATTCAAACCTGAATACAAATACTAAACTTCTATAATGGTCTAAGAAAAAGTTTCAAACAAATGTTAATGAAAAGGTTTCTAGTGGCATTGCACTATGATAGGTTGAAATAAAAAAAAATATGGAGAGTGTAAAGAAGGTGTTAGAGAATATATCTTCTTTATACACAAAACTTTGTGATGTGAACTTATTCACACAAGGTGTTTAGAGGGCAATTAACTAGGTACAATGAGATCGATGAACAATAGTTGGTATTCTTAAGTTATCTCCTAGTCAGAGCCAAGGTCATTTTCAAAGATAATTATCCACTCAAGGTCATCTAGCTACATTACATTCACAAAATGAAAACATTCAAGTATCTTGATAAGTATTCAATCCATGTTGACCCCATACATGTAGGTGTTGCACAAGGAACTATCCTTTCTTGAAACATTGATGAAGAAATATTCTCATCTTTCCACTCATGATGACCTAGTCGACCTTTATGCCAAGCTAGATGTTTAATTTAAATCTCTAGAGGTAGCATACAACAATTGGGATGCAACACTCAAGCTTATAATGGAGGTCCATAAAGCTTTTTTGGAGAATCACATTATTAGTGTACCACCCTAATCATAAGTGTCAAGAAAAAAGGGGATATTGAAAAAAGGGGCATTGAGACAAAAAGGAGAGAATACACAAATGGGGAGTAAATGCACAAATAGAGGAAGATAATAGTTCAAAATATTTACTCAAGAAAATTTAATCAATAGGAGTATCAAATTTAGATACAACGAAGAACAATCAACACAGGGGGAGTTATGAAGTTTTGAGGTATGATTGATAAGTCATCAATTTTTTGGAAAATTTTGACATTTTTAAATTTTGTATGCAAGCTAAGTAAAGAATATAGATTATCTGACTTATGCTCACAAGTGAAGGTTATATATGTATGAAAAATTATTTTATCAACTTTTTTCAAAGGGGGAGATTGTTGTTCTCATTTTGGTTTTGACATATGAATGACAATATACTTAAGTCATTAATTAAAAATACCTAGTGCATGTAAGAAAGTAGTGTATGCCAAGCATAAGTTGTTAGATAATGCATGTCGAGGACTAGTATGTGTTGAGAAGATAGTTAGTGCCAAGTCACTCGAGTGATGGGAAAGATAATACATTCTAACTGAGTTAGATGTTGAGTGAATAGTAGATGCCAAGTCATTTAGATGTTGTGGTACAACATTGAAGATATAGTAGATGACAAGAATCACAGGCTTCAAGTGCCAAGTAAATAGTTTTGGACATAGTTATTTGTAATAGCACAAAATCTTATCTAAACTATTTTTGGGCTGACTTAAGGGCATATGCCCCGAGTTGTGGTGCCAAAAAGGTGACAAGTTTTTTTTTTCATATTTTCAATAGCACGCATGCACTATAGTGCCTACACGTTATGGTTGGGGTAACCTGAGCCATAGCGCATACGCACTATAGTGCATGCACACTATTATCAAAACCAAAAAAGTATATATGATGGGCTGCACACCCATAGCCCATCATTTTCATTAGCATTTTTTGCTATTCGAATAGAGAGCAACGCTTACGCGAATTAAAAATCCAACATTTTCACCATCCTTTGCCAAAATGCCTCCTTGTCGACAAAATCCAAGACCACAAGCACACCCACGACAATGCTATAAGTGATATAATATTAACTTTGCATTGTTTGATATGTTTTTTATATTACTTTGTAGGTTTTTTATATTATTTTGTAGGGTTTTTACAAATTTCATTTAGATTTGTTTATTTATTTGGATTTCAATTGGTTTTTATTAGGAAATATCGATAATCAACTGGCAAATCCAAAAGAAATTCAAAACCAAAACCCTCCTCAAGAAGAACAACAAATTCCACAACCCGAACCAATTGCAAGAATTCCACAAGGAACACAAGAAAATATAATAAATGAAATAGAGAGAGACAAAACTAAATTAGGAAGACTCATTGCTCAGTTGAAAGAATCCAAACAAACCAATCCAATGAGGGCTCAATTTGCATCATCCCTTGCATCCATTAACACCCAGATAGCCTTAATTAGTGGTTAGTTAGATATTTGGCGGGTTAAGAGGGATGAACAAAAAAGATTTTATGAAAATAAATTTTCATATGAAGATGTTAAAAAAAAAAGAAATACCAAAAGGTAGTATATGTACATTATTTAGAAAACCCAATGAGCAAAATACTATTAGAGAGGGTACTGAATGATTCCCCATCCATTGGTGCATACACGATGCTAGTAGAAATAATTTTTGGGATAGATGGTGGATGATTTTTGATGCCCCTCCTTGCAACAATCATGAGGTCCCCATGTATTTTTTGAAGAAATTATATTGTGAGTTTGTCCTTGGGGAGATCCCTAATTATTTTGATATATTAGACTCCCAAGTTACAGGTGGGGGGTCATCATTTGAGAGGCCAGGAGCATGTCATGACCCTAATGTAGTTAGGGCACCTATGGTCAAGCCACAGCATGAGCATATGGCTATTCCTTCAATTGTGAAGAAACATGTATAGGCCAACACTCTAGGGACCATTAATGCTTTGAAGCAGACCCTCATCCATTCATAGAGCCCATTAGTTGAGGGGGAGCCTTCTGTACGTCGTGGTCACATGTGCACTTCATGTGGCTCCCTATGCACATTTGGCACTCATGCTGGAGATAGTGTGGATGATGGGATTATCAGCGATTAGTTCCTAAATGACACATTTGGCATTGACACACAGGTAAATTACAATTATAATTTTCTAATTTGATCACATTTCATATGTATAGTGAATGATTAATTAATTAGCATCTATTGACATTGTTCAAAATTCAAGGTCAGAGTGTTGTTGGGCCTAGCAGTGATCCTCCAGGCCCATTTTTTGTCCCTTCTATGAGTCTAGAGGTATGTATCAATTTAATCATTTTAATTAATACATATATTTATTACGTAATCATATTAAGGATTGACAAAAAAAATTATGCATGTGCATTAGTTCTCCACAAGACCCTCAACCTTTACTACGGACTCGCAGCATAGACATCATAAGAGCTTCACACAAGTACAATTGTTTCATGTGAATTTAATTCATTTGATTATATTTATTTCATGTTTCATGTTAGATGTAACATGTATTCTATGACATGTAGCTTGTGATGTCAAACACACCTCCTCATCTACAACAGTCTGTTGATAGTGGAGTGGCCATAGCTGTGGCTAGCTCACAACCATTAATGGAGGTATGAAAGAGTTTTCTTCATTTTAGTTGTTGTTTATAATATTTAGTCTCAAAATTTCTAATCTTATTTATAAGTGATTATATTTATTGAATTGTTGTAGGGTCTCATCACACATGATCGTCCACGAGCATTCGAGGTGGACTTACAGAGTGATTATTTGATGGCGGCAAGTGTGTACATATATTTGATCTCAACATATAATAAATATTGATTCATATCTACTTTCTTTGTATTAGTTCGAGTTGGAGAAGAGCCTCAACAAGAGATCAAGTGAGTGTGTTAGGAAGACCCCATCATCTCCACCGTCTCCCTCCACATGATGGTAGAGGATGTCAAGAGACTTGTTCCCTTCCCCTCGTGGGAAAGAAAAGATATAGTTGATCTAGACATGTATATATATAGGCATTAGTGGACATATTCGATACACATTTGATGTATATGACATTCTATATTTGATGTACGAAATTATTTGACTTATGACATTATTGGTTAATATATGATATGTTTGTTCATATATGACAATATTGGTTATCATAATATATTATGTGTTTGTTAATGTACATGACATTATTGGTTATCATTTTATAATATATGTTTGTTCATGTATGACATTAAATTAGATATGTTCGTGTATGATATTAAATTATATATGTGCATGTATGACATTAAATTAGATATGTTTATGTATGACATTAAATTCAATACCTAATCTATTCAAAACTTTGATAGAATATATTGATTAACAATAAACTTTATCACTGTTTAAGCATAAGTTAATCATTTGCAATATCTCATCGTCATATGATTTATGATCTTGTTCATGTTTAAAGTTTTCCTTCTTTATCACTTTTTTATGAAGTTTAATTCAATACCTAATTAGTTTGAATTTTTGATACAATATTGATAGGCAATAAACTTTATCAATCAAGATTGATTAGGACCTCCTAGCAATAGACTTTATTAGGCAATATTCGTGTACCTCCTGGAAATTGGTCACCTAAATAAGAACCTTGAGATTTATTAGGAACTCCATGAAAGAAATCAGTAGTTTGAAATTACTCTATCCAACAAAATTCGATCAAAAGTTCTCTAAACATTTATGTTAAAAATAAGATAAAAATCTGATCAGAAGTGGTCACAAGGTCTGTGTAGAAGAAAAAATCATTGTTACAAAAAGAATATAGACAAGAAGAAAAAACATAATTAGGTTTTTGAGCTTCAATACATAACCACAATTCTTTATCATAAATTAAAAAATGTTAGAGATAGTAGAGAAAAGATGGATTATTTGCAAAAAAAAAGTCATTTTAAAAATCATAAATGAAACATAGTCACTAATAGTTTTATGTGTTTTCATACATTAATTATTGTAACATAATCACAAGTTGATTGGAATGTGTTGTTATTATTCTATAGTAACTAGATTAAGGTAAAAATAAAAGTTTAATAAATAGTTGTGATGTATAAGAAAGAGAGATATCTCGCATGAGAGCAGGACGAATCTAAGATGACACATAAGATACTTGTTA
Source organism: Cupressus sempervirens (assembly GCA_028749045.1). Classification (NCBI taxonomy): domain Eukaryota; kingdom Viridiplantae; phylum Streptophyta; class Pinopsida; order Cupressales; family Cupressaceae; genus Cupressus; species Cupressus sempervirens. The sequence continues at coordinate 835,637,435 of CM053787.1, read as the reverse complement.
GAGGGGGCTATACTTGTTAATGAATTTACAATGCATGTTATGGAAAATCATAGAGCATCTTTAAAAGGAAATAAAAGAGTATGAAAAGTGGAAGGAACATGTTGCTTTGTAGACTCGTATTCAAATTTGGGTGTTGATTTTCTAATGAAGGATTCAAGCACTACAATTTGGTAGTTTTGGCTCATGTTATCTTTGTATATCACTCAATCTTGTATCTCACTCTCTTATTCCCCCCCTCTTTATATTTCTATTTTTTCCATATATATATATGTAGCCATCTATCCTCTTCATCTCCCCCTCACTAATGCAGAGATGTTGAGCAAGAAGTGAGGTTTAAGCACTTTCTTCTTCCTAATCTACCAAACTAAACTTGTGACCTTCATAATATCTTACTCCTTTAGGATATCATTTTTGTGGCCTATCCAAAGTGATAGGGTCATTTGTGAACTCCTCCAAGGTGAGTAATTCTCCAATCAAGATCTTGCACCTTTTTGTTTAAGGGATGCTAGCCCTATTCCAAGCCAATAACTGTAACTCTTCACCAATGGCTTCACCAACCCCAAGTTTCTATTGGGACACCTTCCTTATGTTTAATTTATTGAGAATCAACTCTTGGTTTAACCCTCCAATTGTCATACAATACAATATGTTGACTATCATAGAATTCCTTGTAGGTCTCCTACTCTGATTTTCTAGACTTAAATTCCTCTTAGGTTGAAATCTAACTATTCTATGGGTAGATTTAGACACCATTTTGAAATTTATTTAAGACTTTAAAGCCTAGATTCCCAATTCCATTCCTGGAGCACCTAACCAATGTAAAGTACATAGACCTAATAAGGTCACAGAAGGTTTGGTTTTCAAAGTAATTACTAGATAATTGGTGCATGGCCTCAAACCTCCTCTACTCACCAATATTTATCATCTTCAAATTATGATGAAACACAATAATGTTTTCACTTTTTTCTATTATATATTCCCCCTTACGAAAATACTCATAGAACTAATAAACCCTTCATCTCCTTGCAACACTTCTCTACTTCATGTCTCTGCTTGACTCATATCTTAACTATAACACTTCTCTCCCTAAGTAGCATTCACCAATAGTTCATTTCTCCCCCTTTGACTCATATCTTCTATTTTTACATCACTACCTTTGATATAAGTCCATTCAATATTTTATCTTCATTAACAATTTATCAATGTTTTTAACTAAATTTCCCCTTTTTCTTAACATCTTTAAAGTTAGAAAATATTGATTATCCATTTTCACATAGGAATATATTTATATTTTGTAGAAAATATTTTATATCTACTCATACTCTTATCATCCCTAGTCATGACAAACAACATAGAACAATGAGTTGCCTCTAGCAATTTGATGTTTTTAATGGAGGATAGAGAGTTACAGAGTTGGTGACAATTTGGATGTGTAATGAATATCAAAAAAATGAGTAAACAAGAAGCCATGAGACACATGACCTACAATGTGGTATTTTCATGCATTCATTGGATTTCAATATTATGGCTTTTGTGAGAGCAATGTTATCATTACAAAGAGATTAACACTTTGAAGGTGAGTGCAATGTACCCTTCTCAAACATAATCAATTTGAGAATGATTAGGCTTTTTTGAGTTTTTTTGTAGACTAATTTGGTAGAAAAGGGAGAACTCCAAATCAGAGAGGACAAGGTTGATTGAGCAATAATTTGTTCATGGGCAATGCCAACCTTGAATTTGCATAAGGTCACTATTTAAATTAAATTTACATTTTAGCTCAAATTATTCCTAGACCTTTCTCGAATCTTTGGATGGGGCTAAATAAGAATGCTAATAACTTTTTGTTGAAAGATAATGCATAGATTTAATGTAATAAAATTTCTTGTTTTTGAAGTTGGCATAAAAAGTTACAAGTCAATTTTAAAGGTCTTAAAGACTCCTAAACAACTCGAAAGTTTTTGTAATTAGTGCAATGGAGAATGTTCGAGAATACCTGAGAATGTTCAAGCATTGAAGGGGATAAAAATGGTTAGGGATAGGGTTTATCCAGCCACCTAGAGCTAAAAAAGAAGACATTTTGATCCCACAATGAAAGGTGAGAGAGATTTGGCAGTTGGCAACTTTGTACTAGCCAATACTGCAAGTTTTAGGAGCACCCGAGATGGCATTGTAAAATAAAAATACAGTGTGATCTCCAAAAAGTGAGAGAGGTTATTGTAGGTCTCTATACCACGATGTTGTAGGAATTGGAATTGCATCCATACCTCACACAAGCTCTGAGATATGCCCTGTCAAAGATTGCAGCCCTATGGCATTTAGTGACCCTTAGGGACATTTTGGTTCAACATGCCTGAGAATGTTTGAGTGTTGAAGGGGATAGGATGAGGTTGGGGATAGGGTTGACTCGGCCATCTGTAGCTAATGGAGCAGGCAGTTCAATCCCACGACAAAAGGTGAGAGAGATTTGGCAGTTGGCAACTTTGTACTGGCCAATATTGCAAGTTTCAGCATCACCTGAGACGGCATCGTAAAATGAAAACAAAGTGTGATTTCCAAAAAGAGAGAGAGGTTATTTTAGGTCTCCACAACATCATATTGTAGGAATTGGAATTTCATTCATACCTCACACGAGCTCCAAGATATGCCCCATCAAAGATCACAACCCTATGGCATTTAGTGACCCTTAGGGACATTCCGGTTCAACGTGCCCAAGAATGTTTGAGGGCTGAAGGGGATAGGATGAGGTTAGGGATAGGGTTTACCCAACCACCTAGAGCTAACAAAGTAGATAGTTCGATCCCATGACAAAAGGTGAGGGAGATTTGGCAGTTGGCAACTGTGTACTGGCCAATACTGCAAGTTTCAGTATCACTTGAGATGGCATTGTAAAATGAAAACAGAGTGTAATCTCAAAAAAGTGAGAGAGGTTATTGTAGTTCTCCATAACATAGTCCTAGAGGAACTAGATTTGCATTGATATGTCACACATGCTCCAAGATATGCCCCATCAAAGATCGCAACCCTATGGCATTTAGTGACCCTTAGGGACATTCCAGTTCGGCATGCCCGAGAACGTTCAAACACTGAAGGGGATAGGAAAAGGTTAGGGATAGGGTTTACCAGGCCACTTAGATTTAACAGAGTAGACAGTTTGATCCCATGATGAAAGGTGAGAGAGATTTGGTAGTTGGCAACTTTGTACTGGCCAATACTACAAGTTTTAGCATCACTCGAGATGGTGTCGTAAAATGAAAATAGAGCGTGATCTCCAAAAAGTGACAAAATTTATTGTAAGTCTCTGCAACACCATCTTGTAGGAACTATAATTGTATCCATACCTCACATGAGCTCCGAGATATGCCCCATCAAAAATCATAGCCCTATGGCATTTAGTGACCCTTAGGGACATTCTGGTTCGGCGTGCCCAAGAATGTTTGATCATTGAAGGGGATAGGAAGAGGTTAGGGATAGGGATTACCTAGCCACTCAAAGCTAATGAAGTAGATAATTCAATCCCATGACAAAAGGTGAGAGAGATTTGACAGTTGGCAACTTTGTACTGGCCAATACTGCAAGTTTCAGCATCACCCGAGATGGCATCGTAAAATGAAAACAGAGTATGATCTCCAAAAAGTGAGAGAGGTTATTGTACGTCTCTGCAACATGGTCTTGTAGGAACTAGAATTGCATCCATATGTCACACGAGCTCTAAGATATGCCCCATAAAAGATCACAGCCCTATGGCATTTAGTGACCCTTAGAGACATTTCGGTTCAACGTGCCCAAGAATGTTTGAGCACTAAAAGGGATAGGATGAGGTAAGGGATAGGGTTTACTCAGCCACCTAGATCTTAAAAAGTAGAAAGTTTGATCCCACGATGAAAGGTGAGAGAGATTTGGTAGTTGGCAACTTTGTACTAGCCAATACTGTAAGTTTCAACATCACCCAAGATGGCATCGTAAAATAAAAATAGAGTTTGATGTCAAAAAAGTTAGAGAGAGTATTGTAGGTCTCCATAACATGGTCTTGTAGGAACTAGAATCGCATCCATACCTCACACAAGCTCTGAGATATACCCTGTCAAAGATCGCTGCCCTATGGCATTTAGTGACCTTTAGGGACATTCTGGTTCGGTGTGCCCGAGAACATATGAGCACTAAAGGGGATAGGATTAGGTTAGGGATAGGGTTTACCCAGCCAGATGAAGCTAATGGAGTAGACAGTTCAATCCCATGACGAAAGGTGAGAGAGATTTGGTAGTTGGCAACTTTGTACTGCCCAATACTGCAAGTTTCAACATCACCCAAGATGGCATCGTAAAATGAAAACAGAGTGTGATCTCCAAAAAGTGAGAGAGGTTATTGTAGCTCTCCACAACACTATCTTGTAGGAACTATAATTGCATCCATACATCACATGAGCTCTGAGATATGCCCTGTCAAAGATTGCATCCCTATGGCATTTAGTGACCCTTAGGGACATTCTTGTTCAGCATGCCCAAGAATGTTCAAGAATTGAAGGGGATAGGAAAAGCTTAGGGATAGGGTTTACCTAACCACCTAGAGCTAATAGAGTAGATATTTTGATCCCATGATGAAAGGTGAGAGAGATTTGGCATTTGGAAACTTTATACTAGCCAATACTGCAAGTTTTAGCATCACCCGAGATGGCATCGTAAAATAAAAAAAGAGTGTGATCTCCAAAAATGAGAGAGGTTATTGTAGGTCTCCACAACACTGTCCTATAGGAACTAGAATTGCATCCATACCTCACACAAATTCTGAGATATGCCTCATCAAAGATCACAACCCTATGGCATTTAATGACCCTTAAGGACATTCCAATTTTGCATGCTCGAGAATGTTCAAGTGCTGAAGGGGATAGGATGCGGTTGGGGATAAGGTTTACCCAACCACTCAAAGCTAACGAAGTAGACAATTCGATCCCACAACCCTTTTTCCACTAAGTTGCAAATTTTAGCAACTTTTACAACTTTCAACAATGCAACTTTGCACAAAAAGTGCAATTTTTAGATTTTTCACTTGATTCCAATTCTATGACTTAGAAAAGTTTCGGCAATAGTAAAACCTCAAAGGAATATAGGAATATAGACAATTTTACAGTTATTTCCTAAAAGTTTCTAAATTGTTGCAAAAGTTGCTAATGCAACTTTGCAATTTTTGCACTTTTTGGAATTTTAACTAACCACCAACCTAAATGAATCCTAATCATTCCAAATGATTATTATAGACTCAAAACCAGTAAACCAACCTACAAAAGTTCAAAAAATTACAAAATGCAAAAAGTTGGTAAGAGCAATTTTCGCAAATAATAGTAGTCAAATTGAACATGAGGTTGTATGGTGTTCCAACCATCCAAATGGAAGTTATAACTACTCTAAGCATGTACTTAAGATCCTCACATGTGGAAAAGGTCATTATATGGATGGTGGACAGCATTGGTCAATAAAAAACTCAAATTTTATGCCTTTTTTACTATTTTTCAATTATGTACATCCTGTACAGATTGGTGGCGGTACAAGTCTTATATCATTGGATATAGGGTTGAGTCAGGATTCCATTTCAATTGGTTTGAGGTCTTTATCTTGTATAAAAAAAATATTATATTAGTTTTAGTGTAGGTAGGTCAGATTTACTCCAAATTTGAGAGTTTCAGCAAGATGGAATCCTAACTTGCAAACCCACTGTGAGATTTCAATGTCACTTTGTGGAATACTATTTAGGAGAGGGTTCTTTGAGATGGAAGAGATTCAGGTCTGTAGGAGCATGGCATCTATTTTTACCAGCAAGCCCTAGACTGAACATAATCTTATGTCTAGTCTAGATTTGAAGGAAAAAGAAGGATCAGGCTCCTAAACTGATTAATCTGACCCAAGTGAAGGGTGTAGAAGGAAAATTTTGATATATAGTAGAGATCCAAGGAGATGAACCAAGTTTTTGAACCCATTTTTTAATGTTTTCCTTGTAACCCAACCTAAATTGGCCATTTAGGACTGTGACACAAAGTGGGCATAACTTGGTGTTGGAGCCGAGTTGTTGGTTAATCTTTTGGAATATCTTAGGGGATGTTGAAGAGTTCTTAATGATGAAAAAATAGTAGGGGGTCCTTTTTATGGTTTGGGAGTTTGACCGTTAAAACTAGAAATTGTCCTAGTAGGAAGTGTTGGTAACAGTTTTGAAATTTGATTGTTGAGTGTTGAGAAACCTCAAGTTTGAGATTTTTCTTGTTGATTTGAGTCTATAATAACCATTTCCATATAAAAAGTCAAGTTTTGAAACAATTTAAGAAGTATTTTCCTTTGTAGGCCTATTGGTTGTAGAGAGTTCCTAAGTGTTGATCCAATTTGTTTGAGTACCCTAAGTTTGAGGGTTGGGCTTGTGAAGTGGAGTCCACTTGCAGGGTAGAGTCTCCCTATATTAGAAGTCCATTTGATCCTTAGTCTTTGGTGTCTTCAATGAATTTATTTTCATAGAATGACCTTGGTGCCCCTACACCATTAAGTGATGATGATGAACATGAGTAAAATTATGAGATTTGTGCCTACATGTTACAATGAAAAAGTTGTATCTATTTTGAAATTAAGAACTATAAAAAAATTTTCAAGAGAAGCTTAGGCTATGATGTAGGAGCATCATATGCTTATTAGAGGCACATTGGAGGTCAAATTCATCACAAAGGTCATGGAAAATCTCCTAGAGTCAATTGGGCAATCCTTCAACCAATAAGTGCATTTGAAAGCATAAAAAAGTCATAATGTTGTATGATGTCTTGATGGATTTCAATGTTGGAAAAGTTGTAATTGAGCCATTGAATAGGATCTAGGGATTTCATAGGGTAGGAGAGTCCTTTGATAGGGTCCTATAGGTTATCATAACCTTAGCATGTCATTTGATAAGTTAAAAGATTCAAAAAGGTCTTTAAAAACATAGTTTAATAGTTAAAATTTTTAAATCTTTAATGTAACAACTACATGGGCATTTTGGAGGGAAACTCCATAGTTTAAATTTTATGAAGGAATAGGAAGTGAAACCGGTTGGAGTTAGTTAAGGGGGTTATTTTCTATCTCCCAAGTCTATAAATATTTGTTTTGTACAGACTGTAAACACATTGTACGGACTATCTCAAAAAAATAGAAGGAAAGTGCTTGGTTTCAAGAGTAATTTGAAGATCTCTTCACTTTGTGAGTGCTTTCACATGTTGGAATGATTGGTAACATCTTAGTAGACATGTTTTGAGATTCTTTACTCAGTTTAGCATTCAAACTTGAAGTTTTGTTCATCAAATTTCTATATTGTTGGCTGTAGCAGTCTTATTTCTAAGCATTTTGACAGTTTTTTGCATCTAATCATGGTCGTTCCATGAAATTCTCATTGTTTCTTCATGGAATTCCATTTATCTAACTTCTAAAAATATTTCTACCCATGAAATGAAGATCTAACTTGAGATTGGTGGCCACCAAATCAAATAAAGTTGTGAAAACAAGGGTTATTTGGAGGGGATAGTCAATTAGGAAGAGATTTTCCTTAAGTAGGGTAGTTTTTGTGAGTTGATTCATGTTTATGGTAATAAAATATAGATTTTTATATTTCAAATTAGTCCAAGAAGGCTTGGCACATGTGAGATTGGTTATGCCCTAGGAATAAGGGTTTTGAGAAGGTGAATTGGGGCTTTTGGGGTTAGGGAACCCATAGACTATAATTGAGAGTGAATTTTTCTAATTGAAGCCATTTTAGGTGCCTATGCAAGGTTTGAAGTCCATACATTGATTATTTCTATATGTTTCTTTGTAAATGCACTATTGCTTCATTGATGAAAATAGGGGTAGTGTGTAGAATCTCAGATATTTTCTAAAGGAGTTGCATCTAAGTCTTACATATGTTTTAGAAAAGGATAAAGGGTATATATAAAGGTCATTTATTCAAAAAGTCATTTGAAAAAATAAAAATTTATCCATCATTTTGTCTTCTTGTTGTCGCAGACTTGTGAAAATGCATTGACAACATTTGGGTGAATTATGCATTTTGGCTTGCAGGGTATGGAAACTGAAAGGTGTTGATGGGAACACGCTAGATAGGCTAGAGCAAACCTATTAAAGCCTAAAAATGTCCTAGAGTTGACTGTTTGTGGGATTTTCCCATCAGGACCTAGAAGGGTCACTTGGCACATTGTTACAAATTTGCTCATTTTGAGTTGACCTAAAAATTCCTTCTTGAAATCTTCCACCTCTTCCACCTTAAATTTTCTCATCTTTTTTAAAATTATACTTAGTCTTTAGTGTACTAATAATCTTATGTTATGTTTTGAAACTTAACTTATTTAATCTTATCTCGTATTGAAGCTCTATAAAAGTATTCAAATACCTTTCAAGCCTTTTAACTTCATCATCTCTATAACCTTGGATCTAATATCTAATAAATAAATTTCCTTAGTATAGTTTTTCATACTAAGATATTTCTTTGAGAAACAAGGATGATGAAACTACTAGATTTAGAAATTTAGTTACAATGAGCCTATAACATGCAGTTTTACATGTACAACTCTAACTTCAAATTCAAATCTCTTATCCTCAAAATTCTAAGATCTAGTCTTGTTACTAATTTCATAATACTTTCTTGATTAAGGATAACTACCTAAATTTATATATTTATGTGACCAACACATCAACATAATAAATATTAAATTTCCAAATGCTAAGAAAATGTATAACAAATATAGGCTAGGAACCAAATAATATGGATCTATTTCCATGAGATGTGAAATTATTGGAAAGCCAAGATTCAAGTCCACATAAGGTTAAGAACATCAAGATATGTTCCATTATATTTGCTTCATTGATCAAAAAATTCCTTCATGAGATTGGGAAACACATAATGGGCATGAACCATGAAGAATAGTTATGATATGATAAGAATTACCAGTAACCTGAGTACAAAGAGTAGAGAAAGGTACAAAGCTATTGAAAGGTTCAACATACTATCCATAACATGACCCTATCTACCTAATAGTAGGAATGAAGTCCTTTGAATTCTTAAGCATGTTATACAAATAGAAAGATAACAACCAAGTCTAGAAAACCATAGTAGTGTTGTCGACACTAAGAAAGCATAAAATCATTTAGAATTATTGATATCCTCCCAGTGTTTGTTGATGCCTTTAAGCTCTCTTTTCTATCTTTCTTCATCCTCTTCTTCCTAAATATTCTTGTTCTCTTCTTCCTTCCTACTTATTTTCAAGTACTTATTTAGTTTTCTTAGATTATTAGACCATCTTGTACCATAGATATAGAAGTGACAAAAGAATAAAATTATTCCATCGAGATAGTATTAGGAATGACCTATTTTGATGTGAGTGTTCTATTCTATACGGTCTCAATATAACCCATGACATTTCGTTCAATAGTAGTACTCTGCATTTGGCTTTCTTGAATAGGGTTTTCCTTCCTAGTTCCTACAAGGGTACGGAATTACACTCTAAATTTCTCATTTCTTGCACATTCCTTTGATTTACTAAAGTATGAGTAGACTTTTCATCCTTTGAATCCTCAATTTATTCCTCTTTCTCATAATCTTTTTCCTTATAACTAATGGTTTCTTTAGGATCCACAAAAGGTATACTCTTTCTTTGCTTTACAAGCCACTTCCTTTTCTTTAACTTTCTTCATAGTGTCTTTCTTACTTCTAAACCTCAACAACCTCCTTTCTCCTAAGATAGACTAATTTTTCTTATTTTTTTCCATGTATCATTTTTCTATCATCCTCTTATTGGGTTTCCTTGTCAAAATCTCCTTGGTCAATGCCAATATATTTTCTTCTTTTGGGGTTTCAATTTTCTATTTTTGTCAAGGTTACTTTTAGTAGTCGAAGCTTTTCTTTTCACATTTTTTTATCAAGAGAAAATTATTCAAGGGAAACATGAGGTGAGATTTTATCTTTAGAATATGAGACATAGGGCTTGGCTTCTTTTTTCTCTTTGGAACTACTTTCAGGGTTTTTCCTTGAGAACTTCACTACTCTTCAATTTTGTCACAAATTCTAGGAGGGATTCCTAGCTATGGGTAGTTCAAACATCTATTAGTGGTTTGTGAAGTTGATCATGAAACCAAAAAAATAGAGTAATCCTTGCATTTGAGTCATCTCTTAAGATTTTTTTGGGTCATGGGAGTTCCAAAAGTCAAGGGATTGTGAGTTGCTTTTTAAATGGCCTTAAACTAAGCCTAGTTGGCAGACTGAAATAGCCAATTTTCAGTGATATTTTAACAAAAAAGTGTAGTTGGTTTTGGAGTATATTTTAGAGAGAGGAAAATTTTATTTTAATCACCCAATATTTTAGGAAGTTTGGTGGAAAATTTTGGAGAAAACAACAAATTAGTGACTGGCAAGGGCTAGTTGGAACAAGCCTAGAAGAGGCACAATTGAAAAAGTGTAAGAGATGAGTTGTTGAGAGTGTACAAGGAGTTGGAACATGTTAGATGGGATGTTTTGAGATGATCAAAGGTGTTGGGGTCATGTTATGAATCCAAGGACAAGTTTTGGTATGTTGGAGGCACTAGGGTACACTAGGTGCATGGTGAACAATGTGAGTGTTTAGAAGACAAACTGAAGATTTGGGTTATAACCTCTTAGAAATGGTTGTAAAAAGATGTTACCAAGTCTGAGACCTCCTCTTGAACCCTAGTAGAGTCTAATTCCTTGGGTAGATTCCAAGAATACAAGAGAATCCTAGAGTTGAGTTGTGGTTCCTGAAGGAATATAGGAGGGCTTTGCATCAACCACACACACACTTGTTGTATAGTCAAAAATATTGTGATCATTCATGAACTAGAACAACACCATGTTAGAAATGGTTTTGTGAAAAAGGAATACAAAATAGAGGGAAATGGCCATCAAATATGCATGATTTAAATAGCTACATTATCCTTAGAGAGAACTATATTTGTCACTGCCCCATTATCATCAGATCAAGACCTATTTTCCTTCTTACTTTTTGATTATTATGATCCTCTGCAATTCCAAGCATAAGATGATTAACATACAATGGTACTTGAACAAAGAATAGTAATAAATATTGAGGATGTGCTAATCCTTGAATAACCACAAGTTAGGGTTCTTCATAGAATATTGTCTAAGCCATGTGCCTGTTACAACCATCACGCTGACATGGTACTCTAAACCTTCACCATCTATAACCGATTGATCCAAATTTTTTTTGGCTTCAATACAATGACACAAATAATAATTTGTCTCTTCTTCATTTTCTTTAGGTGCAATAACATCAAAAACATGGCCTATAGTGACAAATGTACAAAATGCGGTCATTAATTCAGAAAATACTTGGATAAAAGTTATAAAGTTACATATTGAAATTAGAAAGATATATAAATATATATATTACTAGGGTGCACTAGATTTGACAAGCGATCAAAGTTAATAGACGAATCCATCTCTACCATTTCCAATGCTTGTGGGGGATGAAAGGTGTCAATTAGGTCCAAAACCCATATATCCCATTTGTCCACCCATTCAGTCAACTCACAGTCATCCCAATTTTCTTTTGCACATGATGGACAATAGAATGCCATTTTTCATGTGTGGATACTCCATGAACTCACATCAGAGCTTCTAAAAGAGTTTAATTCATTAGATCTTGTTAGTGTGCAACAATCCTGATATGGTGCAATGTTAGTATTATCTATCAACCAAAAAAATCTATGAACCATAGACTCACCTTCCTTACCTGGACCCATTGTAGTGTTACACCATTGGATGATGGATTTTACATCTGTCAATATTGCTCCATCTTTGTACTTTAGTTCTTCATGAGCCAATGCTCTTTTAGTGCCTGCACCATCATGCTCTCCCTTACCATGACCAGCCTCTATGAAATTCCACATATATTGAATTCTACACAACATGTGCATCCTGCTCAACCAATAGAACATACATGCATTCTTGAATTGAGATGCATGATTGTCTGACCAGATAATGTATTGACAATATGTTATGCCCCTGTTATCCAAATCTCCATAAAATAATTGAAAACAACCATGTACAAACTCCATAGAATGTGATCGATCATTGTTGATGTAAAAATGGTACTCCCTCAAAATCTTCCTATCATCCTCTGTACTTGTAGGTGAATGCATGAATGTTATGTGAACAAATATGGAAATCTATTGAGAAGTATAATACTTTTCTTGCACTTCATTTTTTGGTTGTAGTGTGTAGTTCTTTGCAAAATCTATAACCAAAACAATGGTATCCAATGGAAATGTATCCTTGCACAACTTGAATTGCAAATCTAGCCATCGAGCTCTATGGGTATGCCTTGCATACTCGTAAATAATCTTTTCACGAAAAATCTTCATGAACTCATATAGTGGAATCTTTTCGATGACTAAATCACATATTTAACCTTGTTTCCCATCTTTTAGAGCATATGTCACTATCTTAAATTTTTCGTAATCTACTATTTCATTTCCAATTGCATGTGTCCTATCTATATGTTGGCAAGTTGATAAAAGTTGCGAAGAACTACAAAATAAGCACATACCATCCAAGCATAATGTCTTATAAAATTGTTGGCCATCCTCTATTTCACATAAAATGTTGGATATGAATTCCCTTGAAGATTTTGGTGGATCATTTATGTCACAATCTTGCAAAACAAACTGAGAATGCAAAACTACACATATATGCTTATAAATATCAAAATGGTTAGGAAATTCAATATGTATCCTACAAAAAGTTGTGTGTGAGTGAATTATCTTCACATAAAAAGGTTTACCTAGCTCAAATAATCTTTGACTTATTTGAATTTGAGGATACATAGCAATAAATTTTGCAAAAAATTGAGTCTGAGTTGAGTCCAAAAAATGTTTTGCATGTGGCTCACGATTTTGGCTACCAATCCTCCTTACAACATCTCTTTGATTAGGGGAAACATGTGTGTTATTTTTCCAAAAATCTTCGATCAATGATTTCAAGGCTTCACTTATTTCTTTATCCTTTCACAATAGTCTACCGCTAAATGCCCATAACTCATTTTTTGTTGGATCTTCAAATCTCTCATGCCTTAGCATGGCTCTACTTATAGTACCTCTACCAATTTTTAATGTTTTTCTTGTTTTTCTCATGAGTCAAGCTTTCTTCATTTGGCTACTTACTATTGTTGATGTAAGTACTCATTTTATGATATTACTATCTTTTGGTGCATGATTTAGAACCCACTTTTTCATAAGCACTCATTAGATTCTTTACAATATTTTTTCATAAGAATCATCCATCATTCTTAGCCCAAGAATCTTCATGATAGGCCTAAATTTCAAATTCCTCATCATTTCAACAAATAATTGGCATTGACCTGTAAAATTTAATTCTTCAAAAAATAATCTCCACATACAATTAACTTTTCTTTGACAAGTGCACTTGCTAATCTTGTCAAGTATTGATTTCAAAATGTTAGTATCGATATCAATCAAATATTTTGGTCTTCTAAAATGAATTCTAGAAGGTGTTATAATCTTTTCCATTCCCTCAATATTTTGAACATCAAAATAAGGTCGAGTGTATTGTGTACCTTGAACTAAATATGATGTGCCTTGACAATAAGATGCAAAAGAGGGAATATCACCTACATGATGTATTGATGTTGTGCCTTCAACATGACATGATGAAGTGTATATATCATCGGATCTACAAATCAGTGTCTCTTCAACATGAGAGGATGATATGACTTCAACAGTGGAAGATGGTGTAGTAGATGATACGACTCCAACATTGGAAGATGGTGTAGCTTCACAATTCAATTGTCTTCTTGAGTGTAATAGTTTCATTTTTTCTCTTTGTCTTTCCAATTCTTCCTCTTTGTTTCTTTGTACCGGTGGTTCTTGATTCTCTTCAAAAGTCAATTTTTGATTATTGCTTTGCAATTTTCTTTTCTCATGTAGTAATTTCATTTTATCTCTTTTAATTTCCAAATCTCTCTCCCTATCTTCATTTGTTTGAGTTTTTGGTTTCTTCCTTGGCATGATGATGATTTCTACATGTCAAATTATTCAAACATATGAATTACTTAAAATGTGTAAATTACAAATTATTCAAATACATATAAAAATTATAATTATTTGAATGAATACACAACATATATCAAAAGACTTGTCAAATTTTTAACCATTTTGAAATAACATTTCATTCAAACATACAAATTTCAACTTTGAATTCACTATATATTAAACAACATGTCAAATTATAATCAAATTCTTATCTATATATCAACAAACAATATTTAAAATAGATTTCACTAACCTTTTCTATACAAGGAATATTAAAAAAGTTTTCAAATCATGTATCTAATGATTGAATTTGGTGTTTGCTATGTTGAAACCCATGATTTCTATCGGAATAATAGAGTGCATAATAGATGAAAAGAAGAAAATAGATGAAATGGGCCCCAAAATTTCTTTTTGACCATTTTTAGGTAATTTTACATAGTTTGTATGTGCTATAGCCCATACGCACTATAGTGAGTACGCACTATGTGAAAACACATCACTCCCCATCCTCCCTACTCTCTCCCATCCCCTATGCTCTCTCTCTTCCTGCTCTCTCTCTCCCTCTCCCTCTCCCACTCCCTCTCCTACTACCTACTATCTCTCTCTCAAGTTCTCTCTCTCCCATCCTGTATGAGCTCTCTCTGCCACCACCTACTCATTCTCACACTCTCTCCCATCCCCTACTCTATCTCTCTTACACACACACTCCCATCCCCCCTCTCTCTCTCTCCCTCTCCCACTGCATACTTTCTCTCCCCTATCCCCTACTCTCTTACACTCTCTCTCATCCCCTACTCTATCTCTCTTACACACACACTCCCATCCCCCCTCTCTCTTACCCTCTCCCACCACCTACTTTCTCTTGCCCATCATTGTACTCTCTCTCTGCCACCCCCTACTCTCACACTCTCACACTCTCTCCTACCACCTACTATCTCTCTCTCCCTGTCTACTCTCTCTCTCTCCCATCCCTTACTCTCACTATCTCTCTCTCTCTCCCATCCCCTACTCTCTCTCACACTCTCCCATCCCCTAATCTCACATTCTCTCTCCCATCCCTGTACAAGCTCTCTCTACCACCACCTACTCACTCTCACACTCTCTCCCATCCCCTACTCTATCTCTCTTAAACACACACTCCCATCCCCCCCCTCTCTCTCCCTCTCCCACTCCCTCTCCCACTGCCTACTTTCTCTCCCACGTCCCCTACTCTCTCCCATCACCTACTTTGTCTCTCTTACACACATTCCCATTCCCCCCCTCTCTCTCTCCCTCTCCCACTCCCTCTCCCACTGCCTATTTTCTCTCCCCCATCAGCGTACTCTCTATTTGCCACCCCCTACTCTCTCTCTTTCATAGAAACACACACTCTTATCCCCCCACTCTCTTCTCTCCCATCCCCTACTCTCTACATCTGTCACACACACTCCCATCCCCCCTGTCCTTATCCCTCTCCCTCTCCCTCTCCCTCTCCTACTACCTACTATCTCTCTCTCTCAAGTTCTCTCTCTCTCTCTCTCTCTCTCTCTCTCTCTCTCTCTCTCTCTCTCTCTCTCTCTCTCCCTCCCTCTATACTCTCTCTCTCTCCCAAATTGTATGAGCTCTCTTTGCCACCACCTACTCCCTCTCACACTCTCTCCTATCCCCTACTTTGTCTCTCTTACACACACACACACACACACTCCCATCCCCCCTCTCTCTCCCTCTCCCACTCCCTCTCCCATTGCCTACTTTCTCTCCCCCATCCCGTACTCTCTCTCTCTCCTCTCCCATCCCCTACTCTATCTCTCTTAAACACACATTCCCATCCCCCCCTCTCTCCCTCTCCCACTCCCTCTCCCACTGCCTACTTTCTCTCCCCCATCCCCTACTCTATCTCTCCTCTCCCATCCCCTACTCTCTCACACTCTCACACTCTCTCCCATCCCCTACTTTGTCTCTCTTACACACACTCCCATCCCCCCTCTTTCTTTCGCTCTCCCACCTACTTTCTCCCCCCTATCATCTTACTCTCTCTCTGCCACCGCCTACTTTCACACTCTCTCTCATCCCCTACTCTCTCTCTTTCATAGACACACACACAGTTATCCCCCCACTCTTCTTCTCTCCCATCCCTTACTCTCTACATCTATCACACACACTCCCATCCCACTTATCTCTCTCCCTCTCCCTCTTCCTCTCTCTCTCTCCCACTCCCTCTCCTACTATAGTCCCTGCCTCTAGGTTGCATTTTTGTTATCATTGTCGAACTCTATTAGGGCTAGTTTTATGTTGATGGTTAGCAACATTGTTTTGAGACTATCAAATATTGTGCTATAGATTCAGTTGATATGTGATGAGATTACTTAGACTCTAAATTTCATGTATGCATGATGATTATTACATTATTTTTAGTTATTGATTAGTTAGATGATTTATTATCACATGTATTTTCTTATGGATACTTACCCCATACTTGAATGTGTATGGTGTGTGTGTTTTTTCTTGGATGGCATTTCTGATGTGGTTAAGGAAGGGAGTCATAGTCACCTACTAGTCAGGATCTACATGATGCACCACTTCTTGCCATTTCTTGTTTAGCTTAGCATATATATATGCATAGTTTTTATGTAGTTTGTAGGTACCGGGCATCAACTTCCTTGAATAGCTAGGATGAACGTACCCTATCACATTATCTCAATGGTAAGAGAGGGGAGATAAATTCTCAAGTCCAAATCCCAACACTTTAATCCATTTGTCCTAATTGAAAATTAGGACAAGTATCTAAGTTGAGTACCCTCCAAATGCGTCGGATGCCATAATTTATGATATTAACCCTTGGTTTGATTTTGTATGTATTTTGGCTATGATAAATTTTTTCGTATTTTACCTTGTGAGTCTCCAGTGTATTTTCTATTAATTAAGCCTAATTAAAAGATTTAATTAATGTTTTAATTTAATGGAAAATTAATATGATATTTTAATATTTATTTTATTTAATTAATTGGGAAATTAATTAAATAAAATAATTAAATTTGAAGATAAAAGTTATAATTTTAAAGTTGGAATGTGATACTATTTATTTAAGTTAATAAATATTTGAGCAATTATGTTTTGGAAATGAAATGTAAAAGTGGAAAGGATTATAAGTTGCATGATGTGTGCATGTGATTAAAATATAAATATATTAAATTGATAAGAGTAAAGTGAATATTAAATTAATTAATGTGAATTATTTTAATATTTAGGAGTTTTCGAATTCTCGGGAGTTGTCATGTAGACAACATAGGAGTTTGCACTCTAATTATGCATATTGTCAACAACACAGGAGTTAGCGCACCAATTAAGCACATGGTGTCTACAATCTTATGACTCATCTAGAAGGTTGGAAAAGACCCATGCTTAGTTGTCAACACCTTCTGGTTGCTTCTAGAGACATTCTAGGTGCTTCCTGAGAGTTCTTTATAATGAGGCACTTTTAGAAGCTTAGGGGGAGCATTTTTTTGGAGCGTGGTTGGAGGACCAGAATCATCGGAGAAGGAAGGAGCTTGCTCTATAGATTCTAAGGAGAAGGGAATTAGTACCAGTATCCAGATGCACTTGTGATTTTTGTATATTTCTTTTTTGCACGCTTTCTCTTCCTGTCACCACTAGACTTCTTGTCACAATGTGATTCTAGATTTATAGTTCTATATGCTATTTTCTTGTCGCCACTAGACTTCTTGTTGTGATGCAATTCTGGATTTATAGTTTTGTATGCTATTTTCCTGTCACCACCAGACTTCCTGTCACGATGCGATTATGGATTTATAGATATGTATGCTATTTTCCTATCGCCACTAGACTTCTTGTCGCGATGCGATTCTAGATTTATAGTTCTTTATGCTATTTTCTTATCACCACTAGACTTTTTGTCGCGATGCAATTCTAGATTTATAGCTATGTATGTTATCTTCTTGTCACCACTAGACTTCTTGTCGCAATGCAATTCTGGATTTATAGTTTTGTAAGTGATCTTCCTGTCGCCACAAGACTTCCTGTCGCATAAGCTTTCTATTCTACCACTACAACAGGTTTGAATAGAATCTTATTACTATGCATTAGTTTTATATGATTATTAACTAATCTAATTAAATTAAATTTAATTAAGATTACTTAATAGTAGAAGAAGTGTAATTAATTATTAATTTAAGTAAATGGATTTTTAAATGAGGTTGATTTAAAAAGAGATATTAATAAGTGTTTAGTGGAATTAAATAATTGAATTATTAATGAGATTGATTTTACTTAAAATCAATGAGGATTATTTTAAATAAATGATTTTCTTTGAAGTGTTTAAAGGAAATTGTAAACTAATTTTTTGAAAAGTTGATTCTAATGTTTTGAATAGCATGAGTGATTTTATCTAAAAGTCAATGGGTGCTAGTGTAATGTTTTATACAAGTATATAATTATCTTATGATTATTTTAGAAAATTGTTTTAAAACAATGGAAGGATAATGCTAGCGAGGGAACAAATGGGTTGACTTGTAGGTCAAATGATAAATCTTATATACTTGAAGTATACTTGCAAACAGAAAATGAAGCCTCCACACTTATTTCAACTATGAGATTTTAGCAAACCGAAACATGTGCTTGCATTGTGTTTTCTCTATGCTTCTTCTTTTGGGTTTTTGGGTTGACTAGCCGTTGACCAGTTATAGGATGTCTACTAAAGGCTCGGGGGTTATGAGATGTGATAGCATGTTGATTTTATTTGGTCTTGATCTTTCTAAACCCAACCATGGTTATGTGATGGTATGCTCTATGAGATGTTTGTATTTACTGATTATTATTGCTTTCTAGTCTTCTTGTGTGAAGCTGAGGTGTATGTATCTGAGACACTTGACTTAACCATTTTTGAGTCATTGATCAATTATCCTTGGATTACTTTCTAGTCGCCATGATGGGACTGAAGTGTTTATTTGATCTTGATAATGTCATGTTGTGACATGTTTTGACTCAACCATTTTGGAGTCTTCAATCATTATGATTTTGAGATATATTTTGGTTATTGAGAACCAATGGATACTTTTGATTATCATTGATGCCTTCAATTTCCAATAGAGAACTATTATGGTCATGATTATCTATGGATGCTTTTTAGTTGCTCGTGGAGATTTGATGCTTTTATTATGGATATTTGATGTTCTTATTGTGGATTATCTTTTGGTATTTCTTTCTAGTCACTTGTATAGGACTGTGGTGATTATGAGATTTATGATTCCATGAGCTTAGGGTAGGTTATCTACTTGTAGTGTTGGGAAGTGGCTTGCAATGGGGGCCGAGGCCCTAAGTGGCTGCCAGGGTAACTCATTGTAAGTTGTTTTAATAAGTGAAAACATTTACACTAAATGGGGATTAAATGAACCTAAAAGGATAATTGTTTTGTTCTCACCCATGCCTTGAGTGCTAGTACAGACTAGGATGGGAGTAGAGAGAATGCTTGGTTGTGACCTTCCATTCCATAGTATGCCTCGTCTGTATGAGAGGATACTAGTGGCCGCATAAGGATGAGTAGGGACCCATGGAGTCCTAAGCTAACTGCCAGGGTAACTTTTACATGATATATGAGATAACACTTGCTCGCTTACAGAGTAGGTTTCCTACATTTTATTGTGTGCCTCTAGGAATTAGATGTTGGTTTGTGATTGAAACCTTTGAGTTAGTATACTTTTAGGATTCCTGGACTTAGAGAGTACTTGTGATTTGTTATCTTGTTTTATGTGATTTGATATCCTATTTGGGACTTGAGATTATCTCCTCAACATGGTGGGAGTAGACCATTTAGGTTCCACGCGGTCAGGTGGTAGTGTTATATCACTCTTATAATTTGAGATCTGTCTGTAGAACACCATGGTTGGAGCATCCTTGGTTGGTATTTATCTTCATTATGTTTCTGGATCATTATGATAGATGATATACCCTATGATGGATGTATTTACTAGTATGTTTCTTATATTGATGATTTGCATATGTTAGATGATGTTATCTTATGCTTTACTTTGCATATTAGATTACTTTCTGCATATGATGTAGTATGTTTTAGGAGTGACATTCCTACTATGTTAATATCAATGATCTCTTCGGTGATTTGGGATGTTACGCACAGAGGGATGGCTAGGATCCATGATGGTCTAATGATGCTATTTACGATTGGGAGGAACCGTGCACTTAGTTAATTATGTTTGATGATTTATTGTTATCTTTTAAGATGGATGTTATATCTTTATGATGATGATGTATCATGTGTGACGTGTAGTTTCATTTATGTTATTGCATCATGGATTAGATTTAGAATGGTGATATACTTTATTTCACAAATGTATATTCTTTTAAGCCTTTCATACCCTATGGCATGTGCAGTGGATGATTGAGCAATCGAAAATGTAATTTAAGAACATTGGACTTTTCAATTATTCTTTCATGTGGATTTGGTAGTGTTAGACTTAGTATCAATTTAGATTAAATGTGATTCAATATCTTGGGATCTTTAAAGAATGTAACCTATTATGTATGTATGTTATGTTTAATTTCAGTGGAATGTTGCTATTTCTTTTGCTAGTATGTTATGAATGGTTTTATTTTCATGTTAAAAAAAAATTGCTACCAAACTTAGTGAAACTTTAGGTTAATTATTTGGATCCTTTGGTGGGGCATTACACCTACCACCTACTATCTCTTTCTCTCAAGTTCTCTCTCTTCCTCTTTACTCTCTCTCTCTCTCTCTCTCTCCCATCCCATATGACCTCTCTCTTCCACCACCTACTCTCTGTCACACTCTCAGAATCTCTCCCATCCCCTACTCTCTCTCTCTCTCTCTCTCTCACCCCCATCCCGTACAAGCTCTCTCTGCCACCTCCTACTCTCTCTCAAACTCTCACACTCTCTCCCATCCCCTACTCTATCTCTCTTATAAATAAATACACATTCCCATTCCCCCCCCCCCTCTCTCTCTCACAGTCCCTCTCCCACTGCCTACTCTCTCCCATCCCCTACTCTATCTCTCTTATAAATAAATACACATTCCCATTCCCCCCCCCCTCTCTCTCTCTCACAGTCCCTCTCCCACTGCCTACTCTCTCCCATCCCCTACTCTATCTCTCGTACACACTTCCATTCCACCTCTCTCTCCTTCCCACTCCCTCTCCCACTGCCTAATTTCTCTCCTCCATCATCATAATCTCTCTTTGCCACCCCCTACTCTCTCTCACACTCTCTCTCATCCCCTACTCTCTCTCTTTCATAGACACACACACTCTTATCCCCCCACTCTCTTCTCCTTCATCCCCTACTCTCTACATCTGTCACATACACTCCCATCCACCCTATCTCTCTCCCTCTCCCTCTCCCACTCCCTCTCCTATTGCCTACTCTCTCTCTCTCTCTCTCTCTCTCTCTCTCTCTCTCTCTCTCTCTCTCTCTCTCCCAACCTATACAAGCTCTCTCTACCACCACCACCTCACTCTCATACTATTTCCCATCCCCTACTTTGTCTCTCTTACACACACACTCCCATCCCCCCCTCTCTCTCCCTCTCCCACTCCCTCTCCCACCGCCTACTTTCTCTCCCCCATCCCCTACTCTCTCTCTCTCCTCTCCCATCCCCTACTCTCTCACACTCTCCTCCATCCCCTACTCTATCTCTCTTACACACACTACCATCCACCCCCTCTCTCTCCCTCTTCCACTCCCTCTCCCACTGCCTACTTTCTATCCCCCATCCCTTAATCTCTGATGGAGACACAACCCAAGAATAGAATGGAACCAATAAAAAGGGAAAATTATATTAACTAAGAAAATAAGCTAGTACAAATAGTACAGAGAAAATAAACTTCAAAACATGCCCTAAGGGCTTACAATAGCATAAATCTAGAGAATATTTCTCCTTTTAGCACCTCCTCTCAAACTCCACTCCGAACTGCCTTTTACAATGCCAAAAATCTCCTTAAATAGACCCCAGAGGGTTAAGGACTAGGAGTACATTCTAGAAAGTGCTAGTAGGCATCCACCGACCAAATAGAAGGTTTTGGAAGCTGCGTTAGAAGTCGGTGCAAATCTAGAAGAATCCAAAAACGGTAACCAAACTTTTGGGAGGCATAACTTTTGAACCGTAGCTCCGATTGACGAACCGTTTACATTTTTGAAAAGCTCTTGAAGCGCTCTATAGCCTTATGGAAAATCTTTTCTTGTCCCCCATTTTTTGACCCTTTTTGAGGTCATTTAATGCCCCTAACCTGACTTTGAAGCATTCTTAGGGGGTCTCCAAAACTCAAAAAACTGCAATAACTTTCAAACCATGGGGCCTTTTGACCTGATTCTTTTTTTGGAACACTCTAAATCACAATTACATTCATCTAGTCAATTCAAACCTTCTAGGTCACCAAAATGATGGCCAAATTGCATGCTCCTATTTTTTCAAGATTTTCAAATCCGCTGATAGTGGAACTGTGAGAGTTGGAACCTTTATTTGACCCAAATGCGTATCCAAAAATGAAAAGACATGAAATAGAAACTAAGTCTAGGTACATTTTTTGGGTGACACAGGATTGCCCTTATACCTCTGGATGCTCCTGCATTAGACACCCAGGGTAGACTGAAAAGTGACCCTGTCACTTTATGGATAGTAGAGGAAATCCCAAATGGGAAACCTCAGCTACTGAAATCCAAGTTGAGTCCTCGATTGGTCGTCCTTTCCATTTGACCAAATACTCTTCATACTGCCTGTTTCTGGTACGCCTACCCACACGATGATCTAGAATGTCTTCTATCTCCTCCTTCTTAGAAGTAGGAATTGGACATGGCTCTAAAATGAGCTCCTCATCTGCACCATCATCATGATACTCTATTAAATCTGCAATGGTTGAAAATGGGAGAAATCTGAATACCATCTGGCAGCTCCACTTCATATGCATTTCCTGAGTCATGTTTCTTCAAAATTTTGTAGGGGCAAAATTTCTTCATTTTTAGCTTGTTGTAAGTACCGGCTGGAAATCTTTCTTTTCGTAAGTGTACCATGACTAAATCTACTAATTGGAATTCTGTATGTCTTCTCCTTTGATCAGCCCTAGCTTTATACTCTTGATTCATCTTGGTTATGTGTGCCTGAACCTCCTCATGTAGATGCTTGATATGTTCAACAAATTTCTCAGCTTTAGCACTTTTCCTCTCCCCTTGTTCTATCTTCCTCAGCTCTGGTGCAGTCCTTGGGCTATTCCCATATACAATTTGAAATGGTGATTTTCTAGTAATCCTATTTATAGAGTTATTATAAGCAAACTCTGCCTGTGGTAGAATCAAATCCCATCCCTTGGGCTTATCTCCAACTAAACATCTCAGCAAATTGCCCAGACTTCTATTTACCACTTCTGTTTGGCCATCAGTCTATGGGTGATGCGTGGAATTGAATTTCAAGTCTGTTCTCAACTTCTTCCACAATGTCCTCCAGAAATACCCCACAAATTTAGTATCTCTATCAGAAACTATACTCCTTGGAAGACCATGTAGTCTTACCACCTCTTTGAAAAACAAGTCTGCGATATGGACAGTATCATGAGTGTTGTGGCATGGAATGAAATCTGCCATTTTGGAGAACCTATCAACCACCACGAATACTGAGTCATTACCCCTTTGTGTCCTTGGCAATCCAAGAACAAAATCCATACTTATGTCCTCCCATGGCCTTGATGGAACAGGTAATGGCTGATATAGGCCAGTATTTTGACTAAACCCCTTGGTAACTTGACAAACGTGGCAACTCTGTACAAAATTCTTCACATCCTGTGTAATTTGAGGCCAAAAATAATGTTCTCTAAGAATGGAAATGGTCTTATCCTGACCAAAATGTCCTGCCATCCCTCCACTGTGTTTCTCCTTAATCAGATTTTCCCTCATGGAACTCCTTGGAATGTACAATTGACTACCTTTGAACCACATGCCATCCTAAATCAAATAGTCTAACCACTTGGTTGTATCTACATCAATAGGTTCTTTACAAGCTTTCCATGCTTCAGCAAAATCAAGATCCTCGGGGTACAAATTCTTGAGTTCGTCAAACCCAACTACTTCAACCTGCATTGTTGTAAGCAACAACTGTCTTCTACTTAGTGCATCTGCAACCCTGTTAGATTTTCCACTTCTATGCTTCAACACAAATGTATAACTCTGCAAGAATTCTACCCACTTCATATGCCTCTGATTCAATTTACCTTGGCTATTTAGGTACTGTAATGCCTGGTGATCAGTATACAAAACAAATTCCTTTGACAATAAATAATGCCTCCATTTCTTTAATGCTTGAACTATTGCATAGAACTCTTGATCATAAACAGAATACTTCTTCTTTGCATCATTCAATTTTTCACTAAAATATGCAATAGGCTTACCTTCTTGGCTTAATATAGCCCCAATAGCACTACCACTAGCATCACAATCCACATGGAATACTTTTCTAAAATCTAGAAGTGCCAAAACAAGTTGTTCAGTCACCTTCTTCTTCAGCAATTCAAAACTTCTTGCAGCTACTGCAGTCCATTTGAACTCTTTTCTATCCCCTCTTCTTGTATTAGTTAGGGGTGCACATATGCCACTGAAATTCTTAATAAACTTCCTGTAAAAACTAACTAGACCATGAAATGATCTTACCTCAGTAGCAGACCTTGGAGTAGGCCATTCCAAGATGGCTTTTACCTTCTCTAGATCCATTTTGAGACCTTCAGGTGATATAACAAATCCAAAATAGACTAACTCCCTTTTTGCAAAGACACACTTCTTTAGATTAATTAACAGTTTCTCTTCCCTTAGCCTTTCAAGGACACTACAAATATGCAGTAAATGTTCTTCCAAAGTCTTGCTGAAAATTAAAATATCATCCAAATAGACAATAACAAATTTTCCCAAGAACTTCTTAAGTACCTCATTCATGAGCCGCATGAAGGTGCTTGGGGCCTTCGTCAATCCAAAGGGCATGACTAACCACTCATAAAGACCCTCCTTGGTCTTGAAGGCTATTTTCCACTCATCTCCTTCTCGAATATGTATTTGATGATAGCCACTCTTCAGATCTATCTTTGTGAAGTACTGAGCTCCACTCAAGCAGTCCATAAGATCATCCATCCTTGGTAAAGGAAATTGGTACTTGATGGTTATCCTATTTATAGCTCGAGAATCTGTACACATCCTCCACTCTCCATCCTTCTTTGGTGCAAGTACTGCAGGTATTGCACATGGACTCAGGCTCTCTCGAATCAAGCCCTTCCTCAGCAACTCTTGAACCTGTCTATTTAGCTCCTCTATTTCAGTAGGAGTCATCCTGTGAGCAGCCTTGTTAGGAAAACTAGCTCCTGGAATCAGATCTATCTGATGACTGATTTGCCTTACTGGTGGCAATCCATCTGGAACATTATCAGAGATAATATCTCCAAATTCCTCTAGTAAATCTAAAACTTCAAATGGTATTTCACTACTACCTTCTTTATCTTTCCTAGGAATCAAAGCATAGCACATATGCTGATGTTTCATGCCATCTAAAAACTTCCTTCCATCAACAAGACAAATCCTAGCACTGCTACATACCTTTTCACCTTCCTTTTTCATGGGCTTGAATTTGAGGCAAACTCCATCCTTTGTCAGAGAGTATGTGTTTGCATGTCCATCATGTATTGTATGTCTATCAAACTCCCATGGTCTACTCAATAATAGATGGCAAACATCCATCGAAATAACATCACAGAGAACTTCATCATGGTAACTCCCAATTTTGAATTTTACTAAACATTGTTCACTTACTAAGACCTTATGATCATCTTTTACCCAAGAAATCTGATAGGGTTGGGGATGTTTCTCCCTCTTGAGCTTTAGCTTAGACACCATCTCTTCTGATACTAGGTTATCAGTGCTACCACCATCAATGATCACGTCACAACATTTATCCTCACACTTGCATCTGGTACAAAACAAACTCCTTCGTTGTCCTGGTTCATTCTCACCACTTAGTAGGACTCTTTCATTTACCAAGGTCTCTCCTCTTTCTGCATCCTCTGAATGTGATGATTGTGCATCCTCATCCACATGAGCAACCCTAGCTTGGCCCTCAGCTCTCCTATCTGTCCTTCCTTGTCGTTGAGGGCATTGAAAGTCACGATGACCTTCTTCATTGCAATGGAAACAGGTACCACGGAAGCCTTCTCTTCCTTGTCCATGTCCTCTACCTCTTCCTCTTTGATTTCCAAAGTCTTGATCATGGGAGCGGTTGAAACCCTCATTCCTTTGGTTTTTGCTAGTACCCACATCTTCATTTTTCTTTCGGGTTTCATTGCAGCCTCTAGATGATCTACCGCTTCCCCTTCCTCCTTGACCGCGCCCTCTTTTTCTTCCTTCAAACCTTTTATTCAGCTTCTCTTCAACTTGTAGGGCAAACTGGTATGCCTCTTCAATGCTGGTCATTCTTACCAGAATTAATTCCTCCTGGATGCTAGGTCGCAATCCACTAATATAACGAGAAACCTTCTCCCTATTTGTTTCTACATGCCCCACTCTAATCAAGAGTTGGTAAAACTCCTCTGTATATTCTTGGACTAATCTTCCTGCTTGCTTTAACCCATGCATCTTCTTAAAGAGATCAAGCTCGTAGTCCACAGGAATGAACTACTTCTTCAATTTGTCCACCATGCGATCCCATCTTGTTATCTTCTCCTTTCCTCTTCTAAGTCTTTCAAGTTGAACCTCTTGCCACCAGATTTTGGCATGGCCTTTCAGTTTGGCCTTTGCAAACTTAACCCTATATGGGTCCCTTATATCCTCATACTCAAAGTATTCTTCCAGTTCATTGATCCAATTGATCAACTCATCTAGTTTCAGATTTCCTAAAAATATACCCACTTCAATTGTAGGTCTTTTCCCAAACTTAGTAATGGCCCTAAAAAGCCTTTCCTATATAGTATTTAGAACTTCCCCGTCAACTTCCTCTTCTGGTCCCATTACTTCCTCTTCATTGTCATCCTCACTATTGTCACCTGCGGCAACATTTGCTCCTCTATGAAGCTCCTCTTGCAATGCTTGTACCTCCCTCTAGAGGGCTCTAACCTCCTCAGGATCAATAGCTCTGGCCCTTCCGCCACGCTCTCTTCGTGGAAGCATCTTGTAACTCGAACCCACAACCACACAGTCCTGGTGCAAACTGCCTCACAGTCAGCACTCTGTCTACACACTCAAGAAAACCCGCTCTGACACCACTTGATGGGGACACAACCCAAGAAAAAAATGGAACCAACAGAAAGGGAAAATTATATTAACTAAGAAAATAAGCTAGTACAAATAGTACAGAGAAAATAAACTTTAAAACATGCCCTAAGGGCTTACAATAGCATAAATCTGGAGAATATTTCTCCTTTTAGCACCTCCTCTCAAACTCCACTCCGAACTGCCTTTTACAATGCCAAAAATCTCCTTAAATAGACCCCAGAGGGTTAAGGACTAGGAGTACATTCTAGAAAGTTCTAGTAGGCATCCATCGACCAAATAGAAGGTTCCGGAAGCTACATTAGAAGTCGGTACAAATCTAGAAGAATCCAGAAATGGTAATCGAACTTTCGGGAGGCATAACTTTTGAACCATAGCTCCGATTGACGAACTGTTTACATTTTTAGAAAGCTCTCAAAGTGCTCTATAGCCCTATGGACCAGCTTTGATCGTCCCCCATTTTTTGACCCTTTTTGAGGTCATTTAATGCCCCTAATCTGACTTTGAAGCATTCTTAGGGGATCTCCAAAACCAAAAAAATTGCAATAACTTTCAAATCGTGGAGCTTTTTGACCTGATTCTTTTTCTGGAACACTCTAAATCACAATTACATTCATCTGGTCAATTCACACCTTTTATGTCACCAAAATGATGGCCAAATTGCATGCTCCTATTTTTTCAAGATTTTCAAACGCACTGATAGTGGAACTGTGAGAGGTGGAACCTTTATTTGAACCAAATGGGTATCCAAAAATGAAAAGACATGAAATAATAACTAAGTCTAGGTACATTTTTTTGGTGACACAGGATTTCCCTTATACCTTTGGATGCTCCTGCATCAATCTCTCTCTCCTCTCCCATCCCCTACTCTCTCACACTCTCTCCCATCCCCTACTCTATCTCTCTTACACACACACTCCCATCCCCCCTCTCTCTTTCCCTCTCCTGCCTACTTTCTCTCCTCCATCATCATACTCTCTCTCTGCCATCCCCTACTCTCACACTCTCTCTCATCCCCTACTCTCTCTCTTTCATAAACACACACATTGTTATCCCCCCACTCTTCTTCTCTCCCATCCCTTACTCTCTATATCTTCCACACACACTCCCATCCCCCTTATCTCTCTCCCTCTCCCTCTTCCTATACCTCTCTCTCCCTCTCCCACTCCCTCTCCTACCACCTACTATCTCTCTCTCTCAGGTTCTCTCTCTTCCTCTCTACTTTCTCTCTCTCTCCCATCCCTTACTCTAACTCTCTCTTTCCCATCCCATACTCTCTCTCTCATGCTCTTCCATCTCATAATCTCACTCTCTCTCTCTCTCCCATCCCATACAAGCTCTCTCTACCACCACCTACTCTTTGTCACACTCTCACACTCTCTCCCATCCCCTACTCTCTCTCTCTCTCTCTCTCTCTCTCTCTCTCTGTCTCTCTCTCTCTCTCTCTCTCTCCCCCATCCCATACGACCTCTCTCTTCCACCACCTACTCTCTGTCACACTCTCACACTCTCTCCCATCCCCTACTCTCTCTCTCTCTCTCTCACCCCCATCCCGTACGAGCTCTCTCTACCACCTCCTACTCTCTCTCACACTCTCTCCCATCCTCTACTCTATCTCTCTTATAAATAAATACACATTACCATTCCCCCCCTCTCTCTCTTGTAGTCCCTCTCCCACTGCCTACTCTCTCCCATCACCTACTCTATCTCTCTTACACACTTCCATTCCACCTCTCTCTCCCTCCCACTCCCTCTCCCACTGCCTACTATCTCTCTCTCTCAGTCTCTCCCTCTCTCCCATCCCTTTGCAATTGCCTAGTCTCTCTATCTCTCTCTCCCATCTCTCATTCCCTACTGTCTCTCTTTCACACACACACACACACACATCCATCCCCCCTCTCTCCTCTCCCATCCCCTACTTTTTCTCTCACTCACTCTCCCTCTCCCTCTCCCTCTCCCACCATCTGCTCACTCTCACTTTCACCCTCACTCTCTCTCTCTCCCCCTCTCTACTCTCTCTCTACTACCCCCTACTCTCTCTCTCCTTCTCTCTTACACACATTTCTATCCCCCCTCTCTCTCCCTCTCCCACTCCTCTCCCATCACCTACTCTCTCTTCCATCCCCTACTCTGTCTCTCAAGCTACTCTATCTTCCTCCTCTCCCATTCCATACTCTCTCTCTTTCACATACATGCACTCCCATTCTCCTCTCTCTCACTCTTCCTCTCCCACTCCATCTCCCACTACCTACTCTCTCTCTCCCCCATCCCCTACTCTCAATCTCTCTCTTCCAACCCATACTCTCTCTCACACTTCCTCTCTCTCCCATCTCCTACTGTCAATCTCTCTCCCCCATCCTGCACTCTCTTTTCCACCCATACTCTCTCGCACCTACTCTCTCACATCCTATACTCTCTCTGCCACCCCTACTCTCTCACACTTCCTCTCTCTCTCATCCCTATTGTCAATCTCTCTCTCCTATCCTACACTCTCTCTTTGCCACCCCTACTCTCTCTCACATCCTATACTCTCTTTGCCACCCCTATTCTCTCTTGCATCTTGTACTCTCTCTACCACCCTTACTCTCTCTTGCATCCTATAGTCTCTCTACCACCCCTACTCTCTCACACTTCCTCTCTCTCTAATCCTATACTCTCTTTGCCACCTTTACTCTTTCTCACTTTCTCTGTCCCATATTGTACTCTCTCCCCTCTCCCATCCCCTACTTTCTCTCTATCATTCTCACACACACACATAGCTATTCCCTTGCCCCCCTCCCCACCTAGTTCTATTTTGTAATTTATGTGTTGATAGTGCATGCGCCCTATAGTGTGTATGCACTATAGCATGCACGTGTTACTTAACACAAACTTAAATAGTGTGTGTGCATTATAGGGTGCACACGCTATTGAAAGCTTTGCATTAAACCCAAGCATAAGGCTTGGCTTTTCCTTGGAGATCCATCCTACAGGTTTGAAGTTTATAAATAGGTCTAAGACATGTTTTCCAGAAAACATACCAAAAATGATTTCTTTTTCTTATGTACTCCCCTTCAAGATTCTTCGTGGTTGGGTATCGATAAGATCAAGTTACATAGCATTATAGGTCTATGTGATAGCTATCTAACCATATGATTTATTTTTAATTTGAACTATTTCAAACATTTTATCTGTAATTTCTTTTGAATGTATGTTCATTTTTTGTCAAAAATCACCATGTACTAATTGGGCTATAGATTTTAGCTCGTTCATCGAATTTTGCAACAACTTAGTTTTTTAGAAACTAGACTCCATTCTACACACTTTGAAAAAAAAAAGTTTTGATTTTAGGTTAGTTTTCAATTAATTCTAGGAGGAGCACATAGATATTTCATGTTTTTGGGATGTGTCTAGTTAAAAAATTCATTAAAAAAAAAACATTATAAAATTACCTGAAAAGTTTGGGATAAACTACATAGTGTTAAGTAACTTTTGACCAGAGTGATTAAAGAATTTCAAAAAAAAGTTAAAATTTTAGGGGGGCCACAGTTTGTACTGTGTTATGTTTTTTTTGAATAAACAGTGCCACTTTTTGTGGCCCCCTTTTTTGAGGACCTAAAACTAAACCATTTTGAAAAAAATTAGTATTTTAGAAACTAGATTCAAAGGACTACAACTTTTATTTTTGTCATATCTTAAAATTTTGAGCATAACTATCTTCAAATTCTTGTTGAAGTTCAAAATTTGCAGATTTCAGAAAAAAGGTGTCCACTTATACCCCCCTTTTGGCACCAAAACTTGGTGCACTTACCCTTAAATTTTTTTTTATGATTCTAGAAGATAAGAATGAATCTACATTGAGAATGCATATGTAGCACATGTAACCAATTAGATAAAGGGATGAATTGAGAGGCAAGATGGGCGAATCATAGTCATGATACCTACCTAAGCTTAGGTCACCTAAGTCTTTTTAAATAGGGAAAACCCTAAAAGTGTTTGTGTGAAAAAGAGAGAGGTTTGCATGCATAGACAAAGAATTCATGGTGACTAAGGAGATGTGAAAGGATTGAATTGTAGAATTAGTTAGAGAGAACAAAGGAAAGAAGAGAGAGGACAGAAGTGATACATCTAATCAAGATGATCAAGTATACATTAGGAAAGAGGAGATCTGATATCTAGCCTAAAAATGTTGACTAAAGGACCAAGGTTGAAACCTTCTAATAGGTGCATGAGTTAAAATCTCTTAACTGAGTAGTCCTAGTAGGCTTTTGTAAATCCTCTAAAGAGGGTGCTTTCTTTATTGTAATTCAAAGTCCTTTAATCAAGAAAACTTTTAGTAAGGTGCTAAAATCATTTAACAGGGTGAGACCTAACAATCTTTATAATCTTTTAACAGGGTAGACCTTTCAGAGGGAAGATCATAGTTTATGATCAAACTTATTTTAACCTTAAATGGCTATAGTTTACAACTATAGTAGTGAATATTTGTGGGTGTCATCCCCACCCCAACTTTACCTTCCCACTGGAGGGTTTTTGGGTAACCAAATATCTTGTATCATATGCGTTAATTGTTTCATTCTATGTATGAATATGTTTAGTTTGGTATTTTAGTTTACATGCAAATTATGAGATGGATGTGTGGTGAATGTTTTATTTGTTAGAGTTTTGAAGTACTAATTCCCCCCGCCCCATCCACCTCTCAGAGTTTACTTTCCCAATTGTTATTCCCAACACCTTTGTGTTTCTTTTCCTCTATTCTTTTCTCCATTAAAATTATGTAATCATTATTACAATTACCCCTTGTTCTTATTACTTATGTCTTCTTTTGGGGTTGAATGGGTGGAATCAAATGTCATTTTTCAATAAAAGGATTGTGAACTTGATTCATTAGAGAAAGTCCATGATCCCGAGTAGTTCTTTCTGATTGCAAAATGTGATTTTGCAGCAGTAATCTAGTTGCCAAATCATATAAAATTTCAACAATCAAAAGATTATGAACTTCATTTATAAGATATTGTGCTAATTTTAGTTTGTGTTGCATAACCTCCAAATGAGGTATTGAAGATCAACCTTGATCGCATGGTACTATCAACTGGCTAAAGTTTGTTTTTAATTCACCTTGAGAATTCAATAACTTATTATAGTGACTTGAATTAGATTCAACTGATTGTGAAATAATGCTATTTTTTTTCTGCATATTAGCTAGAATTTGTTGGATGTTTTCTTGAAGATCACTAGTGAATCTTAGCACATCACATAAAATGTTGTGCAATTTTTGTACATTTTGTATAAGTTCTATTAAACGATATACACATTCCTATAATAGGAACATCTTCTCAGCAATGGTTGTTGAAACTTTTTACACAACATTATTCTTGAATTTCTTTGCTAACTAATCCAACAATTTCTCATTTTTTTTACATCTCTAGAATTTATTTGTTCAACAATATTTACAAGCTAGGAAATGATTGGGGCTTTCCCATCAATTTTTTTTATATCAAATGCCTCAGAAAAAATGCCCTTAACATCATGTAATACCTTCTTTTGTTGATGTTCTTTCCTTAGCTCCTCTTGTTTCATCTTTTTAGGGAAAATTTCTTGCAACAATTTTTTTGTTCAAGAGTGAAATTTTCTAAATCCAATTATGACATCTAAATAAATTCATATACACTAACTTGAATATCTAGAGAGTAGTCTTTTATTGCTTTCCCTTTACTAAGGGATGAAGTCCTACTACTTGAAACTACTCTAGGAGATAGTGAGGGGGTGTCACCACTCAACCTTACTTGTACATTGGAGCTAGAGACAATAATAGGTACACTCGGAACTTCCATATTTTTCTCCTTATTCTCCTTAATGTGAGGTTTTAAAAAATTTGGTCCTTCTTGGATTTGATAGAAATGGCTATACTTGTGCCTTTATTAGTTTCTTCTTCCTCTTGCTCCTTCATATCTACATCTGATGGACTTTATGGACTGTTAGTGGTGGCAACATGGATTGGTGACATGTTGCCTTACATACTCTACACACATGAACTCATTTCATCACTCTCATCATCTTCAATATTTATTGTCTCAATGTCCTTTTCTTGTGTCACCTCTTTAGTTATGGGACCAAAAATACTTTTCCAAACCAACTCATTCTACTGAATTATGACTTAATCTTATTTTGCAAGACCATAAAAATTCTAAACTTAGGAACATATTAGTTCCTATATTTTTTCAAAAATGTATATATTTGTTCTTGTGATAGAGCAAGCATAATCTTTGCTTATGTGCTAGTTCTAATGTCTTTCTCTACTTTAGCTACCTAATGTTAGCTTTTGTCAAGTCTATTGTACAAATCTATTAGAATTTTGTTCTCCAATTCAGAAGCAACCAACTTCTAATTTTCCATGATGTCCACCATGGCTTCTTTAATATTATATTTTTCTTCATCATTTAATGTATCATATTTTACATATCCAAAACTGAATAAACCGATATAACCTTGGACGTTAGTACATACCTCATCAATATCTTTTTTTCTTTTTTTGGCTAGTCCCTTTATCGATCTTCTTCTCTTTAGTTGGCTAGTAGAGACTTGAGATATTTCCCTTTTTTGCATGATTTACAAGGCTATGTAGTCTCACTTTTTTCTTGCTTTGTAGATTTCTTAAAACTAGCTACTACATCCCTTGTCCTTGGTTTAGTTGGTGGTGATGGAGAGAGGGGTCTCATCACTGGCTTCTTTAGAGTTTATTTAGCCTTCTTGCTGGGTGGTGTAACAACAACTAGGGCTCTGCCCTTGACTCCTCCTTCTTCTTCCTCTTCCTCATCACCACTACCATTTTCTTCATATTCTCCAAGACCTTGTGTAATTTGTAAACATTACTTTCTCTTGCCTTAGGTTCCTATATTTTCCTCTAGGCCTTCAATCATTTTCCTTCTTTTCTTTTCTTTTCCTTAGAATCTATCTTGATATATATAGTGAATCTTGCCTTAGCTTCTTTATATTTTTTGAAAGATTCTACTTCAGCATAAATTTCTTGTTTTAATAACACAAAAATATTTGTATTAATTGCATCACTATCAACCTCATAATCAAATATTGTTATCCATTCTTTCCTTGGCTTTATGGCTTGCACAAATGTGTTATCTTTATCCACTAAAAAGAATACATCATTATAATTTTTCATTACTAACTCTTCTTCTATTTTCATCATCATTCTCATTCTTTGTTTGAATTCTTCAAAACATGTATTTATGACATTTTAAAATTTCTCTCCTAATTTAGTTATGTATTCATTGATTTTCCTTATCATTAGTTTTCCTTGTTCCCAAATAATATTGTGAATACTAGGGAAATACTCTGGATTATAAAATAAAATACACATAACAAGTGATCCAAACTTACACATTCATTTCTTTGCCTTGCTAATGGATATCAAGTTTTCTAGTAGTTGTAGTTTTTATAAATAAGCAAGGTCATATTCGTGATCTATTATGACTATCTTCCACACTTGATCCACTACCATACAAGGTAGACTATTCAATCTACTAGATTGATAGAGTTTGTGAGCAATCACTCTTACTGTAAATTCAATCTATGGATCATAAATTTTTGAAATGGGAAACCCTTTTTCTTTCTACTTTACTCCTATGTTAGTTTCAACTTCCTCACAACTCAAACATTGCATAGTCTTCTTCTTATCTAGAGTGTGACAACCTATAACCTTGTAAATCTTCTTAGTTATCTTGACTAGTCTATTGTGTAGCCAAAACTTTATATTTTTTATCCTTCTTAGTAATAATTTGATCCATTTGATCTTGAAATTTTGTAGAAGCTCTAGGGCATGAGTCAACCCTTTGCTCTCAACAATTTTGAATTCCTCCTTTACAACTCCTTCACAACATAATTTATCATAGGCCTCTCAAATCTTGTAATCACCAACTTCTCCAATTTTACACATGTAGAAACTCTACATATTGTGTATCATGATTAATTTAGGTGGTATCAAAGATAACGCACTCATCGAGTCACTATTCATTTTGATATCAAGAATAACACAAAATTTTGGCAGAAGACATGTCTCAGTCATCACCAATTGAATGTTACTAACCATTACATTTTGGTTATTTCCTATGGATGATAAAGCTTCCATATTTATTTGATAGGTTTTAAAACATTTTCTTTCTAGATACCTCAACACCACTCAAATCTTCACTCGATCAAGCTTATGTCTTAGATTTTCATTTTAAATAGCCTTAGGATCTCTTTTTTCTCAAATCATTATTTTCTCTCAAATTTTGTATGCAAGGTATGAAATAATATCTTCAAATTTTGAATTATACTTCTATTCAATTTAGGGTCTCCATTAATCTTGTGTACTCAAGTAGGTGGAAGCCAACAATCTTGGTTAATATTGTTCTTCAAACTTGATCTTCACTAAATGGATTTGTCTCCTCCATCTAAATTGGCCTATACATTAGTTTAGCTTCTAAATTACTTGGTCACTATTTAACTGCTCAATCAATATAGATAATTTTATTGATGTTCAATACTATCTGTATACATGATTCTTTTGTACTAGTCCCTTCATAAATCTTTTCATATGCATCTTTACTTATTCAAATATGAATTTTAGCTCATTTTATTTTCAAAATCGATGTAAGATGTATCATTAAATATAGAGGTCCATACATACCTTTCTTGATTAGTTTGAGATGATGTGATCACCTTCTCAATTGGATTGGGTGATCTCAACTCCATTTGTAAAATTGTTTCCATCTTATTCCCTTTTCTTCCATGTTTGATTCATCTACGTCCATGCTTTATCAATGCCCACTTTTCCTTTACCCTTGATATTTTTTTGATTTTATGTTGGTACTTGAGTTCCATAGTAATTTGCTTGGATGCCCAAACTTGTGACACTTGAAGCCTACATTTATAGGTGCATAATTCTTCCTTTGATTAGTATGATGTCTATGATCTGCATTATATGCTCTATGTCCATACTTTTGATAGTTATAAAAATAGCCTTCAAATTGTAGGTGTAGTAGATGCATTCTTCATTCTTGATCTATGCTCATGTATTTTATGTCCTTTCTTATTGTAGTAAAAGAATAACCCATAAAATTAGGTTTAGGATTTTACATAACATTTTTGCTTTTGTAGATATTTATAGTATGACCAAGTTTTCTACAATGATAACATGTTGGGTTTCCTTTTGACTTTTCATTTCTTATTTCTCCACTCTTGAGTGATTCTCCTTGCTTAATAGATGAATATCTTGAACCAATAATGCTACTAGATGACCTCATAAGTTCTTCAAAGTATATTAGTGCTTCACTAGATTTGTTGAATCTTTCCACAAGTTCTTTCACACTTTTTAGTTCATTCATCAACAAGTCCTTTTGTGATTTCAGATTTTCTCTTTCTAGATCCTTTCTGTTCAACTCCTTATTTGTAAGAATTAGTTGATTCATCATGTCGAGTGTTAGTAAGATTTTGTTCATCAGATATCATTTCTTCTAGTCTAGTTGTTATTTTCCTTTTAGCTTTCTTCTTTTGCTTGATTAGTTCATATAATCTTACTAATTGAATCTCATGTTCCCTTTTTAATCCTCTGACTTCTTCATTTAGGATTGTCTTATTTTCTAGTAGATCTATAGATGTTGTGTCATTCTCACTTGAACTTCCTATTCCAAACATTCCTTTAGTTTCAACTTCTTTATAATGAAAATCATTTATTTGAATAACCAACTCCTTTCTCCTTTTTATGGATTTCCACTATTCCTATCTTTGTATTTCAAGTTATTGTAGTACGATCTAGATGTCAATCACCTCATTGTCAACAACTTTTTCTTATTTATGAGCCTCCATCTCCAAGATCTTAACTCCAACTTGTTAGACTTTTCCAAGAGAACTCAACTCCAATACTAAGTGTTGGAATTCTTGATTAGAAACTAGGATACTAAGAGGGGGGCATGGGTTGAATCAAAATTTGTAACACTTTTAACCAATTAACAATTCATAATGCATTTCTAACATTTACAAGCTCATATCTAATTGCATGCATAACTTATGTAATCAAATTGTAATAACACACACACACACACACACACACACACACACACACACACACACACACAGATATATATATATATATATATATATATATATATTCTATCAATCACATGCATGAAAAATAATTACATGAAAAAAAGATTTGGTTACCCAAAAACCCTCCATGGTGAAGATAAAACTAGGGCAAGGATGAGACCCACAAATGTTCACTAGCATGGTAAAAAATTTAACTTGTTAGGGTTACAATGTTTGGCCATATCTAATGATCTACCCTATGATGGGTCTACCCTATTAAAAACATTTGAGATTATTAGGTCTCACCTTATGAAAGGATTCCACACTTACAAAAAAGTAAGGACTCAGTTAAGAGATTTACAAAGATCTGTTAAGATCACTTTTTTAAGAGATTTACCTTAACTCATTTTATTAAAAAAATTTTAGTAGATGATCATCAATCTTCTTGTATAAGCTATTTTTGTATCTCCTCTCTTCAATGTGATCTAATCTCTTATGTGGTAAAAATTTACTGTCCTTCATTACTTGACTAGGTCGCTTCTGTTACTCTGCAATAACTAACCTCTTTGCCTCTTCTACAATGATCACACTATCAAAATAAATCTACTATGTGATCATAAAAATAGCTTTCTCACTCATTCATATCACCAAATTATCCTCATCTCTCTTTTCAAATAGGTTGAGATATGCTCTATTTAAAGATTTCATAAATATTTTTCTAGATACTTCCTTGTTTCACCTCTTCATTTGATTTGTTCATCATAAAAAATAGGGATCTAAGAGCCATGCCATAAAAATGTGTAATAATATATGTAAAAACCTCTACAAGTATTAAATATCTTCTCCATGTCATCTTGAAATGATTTACCTCAAAGTTTACATCATTACTAACTTGCTCAACACTTATTGGATATGATACCTGACACTCACTATATATGTTGCTAATGCTTGATCTTTACTATGATCAACACCTTCTATGTAACTCAACATCAATATTCAATAATACTTGACTTTTATGAAAAATACTCAAATACCAAAGACATTCTTAGCCCCTACAGAGCTTAGTATATACATGTTTACATACAAGTCTATCTCATCACTTGACCTATATAGAGTAGCTCGGTTATAGTGGTGATCGGCTGAATCTTCTAACACTAATAGACAACAACAATTACATATACAAACAATATTATACATTGAAAATAAGTGAAAGAATTAGGATAAGGGTATGAAATATAAATTTTGGGAGTCTAAGGGGAAAAATAATATTCGGGGGAAATCCTACAACTAGAGGATTTCTACTATGGAAATCCTCTCTATAGAGGATTCCCACCACATTAATCCTCAATGCCCAAGATTACACCACACTTGTAAGGAATTTGAAGCATATTTTAATTTATGAACTCAATATCACGTATAAAAATAGAGAAAGAAATCATCAAGGAAGTTTAAAATGAAACGAGTTTTAAGATAAAGAGGTGCTGTTAGAATTCTTTAAAATAACTGAGAGGGGGGGTGAACTAGTTATTCAAGGTCCAAAATTCCCTACTAATACCTTTTTACTACTTTTAATGAATCCATATACTTCTCATCCATCCAATACTTAAATCAATCATATAAGCAAGTTACTGTAAATCAATATGCAATGACAAAACATCCAAAATCAACACATGACACAATGATTTACGTGGAAACCCAATTTGGGAAAAACCACTAGTAACATGCTACTTTATTTTCACTCTTTTGAAGTGATGCCCTGTTAAAGTCTTACAACACACTGTTAAATGTGACCTTGTTAGAGGATTTCACCAAACTGTTAGGAATGGGCCTGGTTAAAGGTCTTTAGAACATTCACTTGGAATGTCACCCTGTTAAAGGATTTATCTAATGGCTATTAAACCAACCTAAGTCCATAGGATTTAAACTTACTGTTACAATTGCTAGAAAGTAACGATAATGGTCTTTTGATCTGATATAACTTACAACATACTTTGCAGATTTTAGATCACACTTTTAATTCAATCCTTATGCTTGGCTTTAATCACTTCAGCTTTGACTGCTTGTCTCCCTCTCAAGATTCATCTTCTTGAGTCTTCTTACTCATTCTTCCAATGCAATCATCCTTGTGGTTGTCTATTCAAACTGAGTTCCAGTGCTTTCTTCTCCTTAGCACATTCTACAACACGTCATGATTTTATGCTCGATCACCTCTCTCTCATTGTCCCCCATTCTTAATTAACTTAGGTCTTCTTAAATAGGAGTCTGATTTTCCTTTGCCACTCAATTCTCCCTTTCCAATTTTAGGGCTTCAAAATGGGTTAGGCAGGATACAATGTATCTACCCCATATCTTGTTCTCTTCTAGAAACTTTTCCATTTGTATCCTTAAAAGAAAAATGTTCTACATGGTGTTCTATGCCACTAGCTCATCATT
The DNA here is from genome assembly GCA_028749045.1 of Cupressus sempervirens. Classification (NCBI taxonomy): domain Eukaryota; kingdom Viridiplantae; phylum Streptophyta; class Pinopsida; order Cupressales; family Cupressaceae; genus Cupressus; species Cupressus sempervirens. The sequence goes on along the minus strand of CM053787.1, from coordinate 835,597,611 downwards.
CTTATCTTCCTTTTAATTCACAAATTTCTAGATAACAACCTTGTCAGCTTAGATCTGGTGAATCTTTGATTTCCAAAATAATGCAGTAGCTCGGCATTATTGAGTTACTGGTGCTCGGCACCTTTGTGTTACTTGGCACCTATACCTGCTCGGCACTTGGTTTTTCTCGGTACTTGGTTTTGCTCGGCACTTGGTTTTTCTCAGCACTTGATTCTACTTGACACTTAGTTCTACTTAGAACTTGATTCTACTCAGCACTTAATTAACTCTGTGTCACTTGACATCTGAAGTTTACTCGACATTAACTAGGAATTTTCTCGGCTTTTACTAGCTTGCTCGGCTCCTTCTCTCTAATGAACTTAGTTTGAGCTTTACAAAAGACCTAGCTAAAACCTTAAATCTTTGATATGTTTCAGTGTGCCCATTCTTTCTATCTTATAGTATTCCATCAAATACACTTTTTCATCAATGGCTTAGTTGATCCTTGTACTTCATTACAACATCATAACTTCAACCTTTCTCTAGGTGTTCTAGTTACATCTTATTGATTGCCTCCTCCTTGACAATCAACTAATTGATAGTATTTGGATCACTAAAGCAATTGTCATTCTTGCAAGTAGCAAGTTTGACATCAATGACAAAATAATGATTGAGGAAATTATTTTACCAGTTCCATATATTATTCCAACAACTCTTCTTATGATCATTTCAATCATTTCAAAAAATCTCGCTCTTTGGCATTGATGGAAAACCAAACTAATCAAGTAATCAATTCAATTACCACCAAGATTGTATATGTTGTCTTGCTGCATTTTTACTACTGATCTCATATATCTCCCTCTTTCTTTGTATTGATTAGTTTTTTGCATATTTCTCCCTCTTTGACATAAATTCCAAAGATGTAGCATCTTTATCATGCAAAATATAAGCTTTGGCTTCTTCTTTTTTTTTCTCCCTCTGTCACCATGCTTGTGACTAATTAGGAGTTTCTGTTCCTGCTATCATCCTTTGCATCAACCTGTTAATATTTCAATAATTTATTCCTATTGATGTAAGGTAGCTTTCTTGTTGCCTTAAATAGCTTGAGTTAGGGGTATGACCCCCAAATTTCCTCTAAGATATTCATAGGCATCCTTGGGCAATGGTTTGGTGAAGATATCTGCAATTTGTTCCTTTGTGTGAATGTATTCCAACTTCACTTGTTTGTCTTCTACCAATTCTCTGACATAATGATACTTGATTGCAATATGCTTGGTTTTTGCATGCATCACTAGATTTTTGGATATGTTTATAGCACTTATATTATCACAATACAATATCATAGGTTTTGTTACTTCTTCTTTCATTCCATTCAGTAGATGTGTGAGCCATACAATGTTTATGCAATTGACTGCAGCTGCCACACATTCTGACTCTACAGTGGACTGTGATGTACATGTTTGTTTCTTGCTAGTCCATGTAACTAGTCTTTTTCCTAGAAATAATGCACCTCCACTTGTGCTTTTTCTGTCATCAATGTTATCTCCCCAGTCTGCATCTTTATATGCATTGAGCTCAAATTTTCCATTCTTTTTGTAGTATAGACCAAAGTCATCAGTTCCTTTAAGATATCTCATTAATCTTTTTACTACTATGAGATGATTTTCTTTAGGATTAGTAGAGAACCTAGCCACTATCCCAACTGCTAATGCTATGTCTGGTCTACTATGTACAACATATTGTAGTTTTCCAATCATGGATTTGTACATTGTTTGATTAACTTCAGCTGACTCATCATTTATGGATAGCTTATTTCCTGTGGCCATTGGTGTGCTAATTGGTTTGGATTCCTCAAATCCAAATGTTTTAAGAATTTCTTTGATGTACTTTGATTGTGTAACAAAAATTCCATGTTTGAGTTGATGTACTTGCAATTGAAAAAAAAAATTGATTTGTCCAAACATAGACATCTCAAATTCATGTTTCATTTTGTTAGCAAAGCCTTTGCAAAGTACTTGCTTACCACCAAACACTATGTCATCCACAAAGATTTTAGATACAATAATGTCTTTACCTTCTTCTACTTTGATGTACATGTTGTTGTTATCATCAGTTCTTTCAAATCCAATTTGCATTAGATACTTGTGAAGTCTCTCATACCATGCTCTAGGTGCTTGTTTCAAACCATAGAGTGCTTTATGTAACTTACACACGATATCCCTGTTGTTTTCATCAACAAATCCTTCTAGTTGTTCAATGTAGATTTCTTCTTCTAGTATACCATTTAAGAAAGAAAATTTTACATTCATCTAATAGACTTTAAAATCTTTGTGAGTAGCATATGCAAGTAAAGTTCTAACTTCTTCCATTCTAGCAACAAGAGTGAATGTTTCTCCATAGTCTATTCCTTCTTCTTGAGCATAACCCTTACATACTAGTCTAGCTTTATTTCTGGTAATCTCACCATTCTCATCTAGTTTGTTTCTGAATACCCATTTGGTGCCAATCACATTCTTGTTAGTTGGTCAAGGAACCAAACTCCAGGTTTTGTTTTTTCTTATTTGATCAATTTCTGTTTCCATAGCTTTATACCAGTCATCATCTTGTAATGCACCGTATACTATCTTGGGTTCAGATTTGCTGATTAGACATGATTCATATCTTAGTCTGTTCCTTGTCATTGGTCTTGCATCTTTGTCACCAATTATTTGTTTAGCAGGGTGATGTCTTTTTACATATTTGGATAACCTTGGCTTTGTCCTTGTTTCCATGTTTGATCTTTCAGATTTAGGATCACTATGCACTTTATTGTCAGGTTGTTCTTCATCATGTATGCTATCTTAAGAATCAGATTGTGCATTTTTTTCATTCTACAACTTCGGTTCTGAATGCAATTCAACATTCACTAGTTGTGAATTGGCTGAAACTGATATCTGTTGTTAATTTCCAATTTGATTGACATCATTTTCATCAACAATCATTCCTTCATAAGAATACACAAAGGTTCTGTACTCTTCATTTTCTTTGGTTTTTCAGCTTGGACTTCTGTGTGCTCATCAAAATTTACATTTGCACTTTCCACAATTTTGTTAGTGTTAATGTTCAAACACTTATATGCCTTACTTCTAGTGGAGTAACCAAGAAATATGCCTTCATCAATTTTTGCATCAAATTTTCCATTTCTAACATCTTTAAGGATAAAGCATTTGCAACCAAACACTTTGAAATGTTTTACATTGGGTGAGTGACCATACCATAATTCAAAAGGTGTTGTATTTGTACCTTTCTTGACTTGGACTTGGTTCAATGTATGAACAGCTACACTTATAGCTTCTCTCTAATATTTTAGAGCAACATTCTTTGCCATCATTAATGTTTTGGCACAGTCAATCATAGATCTGTTTCTTCTCTCAGGAATTCCATTCTGTGGGGGAGGTCTAGGAGCTGACATTTGTCTTTTGATTCCATTGTCATTACAGAATATATTGAATTCATTTGATGTAAATTCACCACCTCTATCTGATCTTAGGCATTTCAAGCTTTTTCCAGTTTCCTTTTCAACTCTAGCCACATACCACTTAAACATTTGAAAAGCATCAGATTTTTTTTTTAAGAACATAACAGTCATCATCCTAGAATAGTCATCAACAAATAGCATTATGTATTTATCTCCTCTATAGCTTTGTATTTCCATTGGACGACATAAGTCAGTGTGAACTAACTCAAGTATCTCTTTAGATGTATAGTTTTTTCTTTTAAAACTTGATTTTGTCATCTTTCCTAGTTGACATTTTTTGCACATGATATTATCAAGCCTCTTCAATTTTGGTAAACCTCTAACTTTCTCCATTTTACTGATGTTGACTAGATTGTCAAGGTAAAACAAATTACTCTTTATTTGATCTCCTTTTCCTATCAGTTTACCATCAATATCATAGATTTTTGCAGTTTTGTTTCCAAATTCCACTTTGCAACCTATATTGCCTAACTGTGAGACACTCAGTAAATTGTAGTTTAATCCTTCAACATAGTATGCATTGTCGCATGAAATTTTTTCTATGAGCTTAATGGAACCTTTTCCTTTGATTTGACATGGAGCATCATTACCAAATCTAACACTATTTCCATCATACTGAGTAAAGTTGACAAACTTACTTTTGTCTCCTGTCATGAGATGTGAGCATCCACTTTCTATGATCCATTTTTCATTCTTGTTTATACATGTTACCAGTGATGTGGTCTTCTTCATTAGATTGGTCCTTCATGGCTACATAAAAAACTTCATCATCATTATCATCATAATTTTCTTCAACAATATAACACTTCTTACCTTTTTCTTTGTAATCTCTCCTGTCATCATCTCTTCTGTTCTTGTATTTGTTGCCTTCCTTGGAATCCTTTTTCTATGGACATCTTATAGAAATATGACCTACTTCATTGCAATTGAAACAAATGATGGGCATCTTACCTTTGAATTTTCCTTTCCCCCTGTAAAATCTTCTATTGAGTAGTGCTTCCAATTGTTCCACATCTTCCTCATCAGTGCTACTGTCACTAGATACATACTTCATTTTTCTTCCTTTCTTTGATTTCACCTATTCGGCATCTTTCAGTGATAACTTGGCCTTAAAAGAAGATTCAACATTTTCAGGATTGTAGTTGTCAAATTTGGATAACTCAAATGCAGTGAGTCTACCTATTATACCTTCAAAACTTAGATTATTTCCTGGTATACAACTTAGCTCTTGTATTGCTAATACTCTAATAGCATAGATAGGGAGCAAGGTTCTTAAGAACTTACTATTAACAATATCTTCATCCAATTGACCACTCAAGCATCTTATTGCACTTACCACTTCCTTTATTCTTGCACCATACTGAGCAACATTCTCATTTTCTTCCATTTTCATGTCATCAAACTTTCTTCTGAGACTTTCTCTTTTTTCTCTTTGTACATTCTGATCTCCTCCATAGATGTCTAATAAGGCTTTCCACATTTTGTATGCAGTGTCACATCCTTTGATATCATCAAATTTAGCATTGCTGAGTGCAGAGGCAATTTCCAGCATTGTCTGGTTGTGTTCTTGCTTGTTTTTCATGTCTTCTACAGTAGGAGCACCTGTTGGATCTACATGTTCAATAACAATTGAATTTTGGGCATAATATCCTATGGATCCAAGATGTAGCTTCATCAAACTTTTCCATGCAACAAAGTTGTCTTTGTTGAGCTTGGGAACTTCTCTCTTTGCCATTTTGATCTTTTCTACTTGTAGTCCTTTTAAACTGAATCAACAGTTGGCTCTGATACCAATTGTTAGAATTCTTTAAAATAACTGAGAGGGGGGGTGAATTAGTTAGTCAAGGTCCAAAATTCCCTATTAATAACTTTTTACTACTTTTAATGAATCCATATACTTTTCATCCATCCAATACTTAAATCAATCATATAAGCAAGTTACTGTAAATCAATATGCAATGACAAAACATCCAAAATCAACACATGACACAATGATTTACGTGGAAACCCAATTTGGAAAAAACCACCTGTAACATGCTACTTGATTTTCACTCTTCTAAAGTGATGCCCTATTAAAGGCTTACACCACACTATTAAATGTGACCTTGTTAGAGGATTTCACCAAACTGTTAGGAATGGGCCTGGTTAAAGGTCTTTAGAACATTCACTTGGAATGTCACCCTGTTAAAGGATTTATCTAATGACTATTAAACCAACCTAAGTCCATAGGATTTAAACTTACTGTTACAATTGCTAGAAAGTAACGATAATGGTCTTTTGATCTGATATAACTTACAACATACTTTGTAGATTTCATATCACACTTTAAATTCATTCCTTATGCTTGGCTTTAATCACTTCAGCTCTGACTGCTTGTCTCCCTCTCAAGCTTCATCTTCTTGAGTCTTCTTACTCATTCTTCCAATGCAATCATCCTTGTGGTCGTCTATTCAAACTGAGTTCCAGTGCTTTGTTCTCCTTAGCACATTCTACAACACTTCATGCTTTTATGCTCGACCACCTCTCTCTGACTATCCCCCATTCTTCATTAACTTATGTCTTCTTAAATAGGAGTCTAATTTTCCTTTGCTGCTCAATTCTCCCTCTCCAATTTTAGGGCTTCAAAATGGGTTAGGTAGGATACAATGTATCTACCCCATATCTTGTTCTCTTCTAAAAACTTTTCCAATTGTATCCTTAAAAGAAAAACATTCTACATGGTGTTCTCTGCCACCAGCTCATCATTCTTATCTTTCTTTTAATTCACAAATTTCTAGATAACAACCTTGTTAGCTTAGATCTGGCGAATCTTTGATTTTCAAAATAATGCAACAGCTCAGCATTATTGAGTTACTGGTGCTTGGCACCTCTATGTTACTCGGCACCTATACCTGCTCAACACTTGGTTCTACTCGGTACTTGGTTCTGCTCGGTACTTAGTTCTGATCGGCACTTGATTAACTCTGTGTCACTCAGCATCTAAAGTTTACTCGACATTAACTATGAATTTTCTCGACTCCTTCTCTCTAATGAACTTAGTTTGAGCTTTACAAAAGACCAAGCTAAAACCTTAAATCTTTGATATGTTTCAGTGTGCCCATTCTTTGTATCTTATAGTATTCCATCAAATACACTTTTTCATCAATGGCTTAGCTAATCCTTGTACTTCATTACAACATCATAACTTCAACCTTTCTCTAGGTGTTCTAGTTACATCTTATTGATTGCCTCCTCCTTGACAATCAAATAATTGATAGTATTTGGATCACTAAAGCAATTTTCATTCCTGCAAGTAGCAAGTTTGACATCAATGACAAAACAATGATTGAGGCCATTCTTTTACTAGTTCCATATATTATTCTAACAACTCTTCTTATGATCATTTCAATCATTTCCAATGGGTGCAAAATCATATTTCATGAATATAATCTAACCAAACAACTTCCCCTATAAAAACCCTCTCTCTAGAGGGTTCCCACCACATTAATGCTCTTAAATTTTTTTCTACCCCCTATCTCTTTAGCCTTATTTCCTCATGTAAAATGAAAGAAAAATCAAATGGGTAGATCAAAGAGTTGTAGAAGAAAGGGATATTAATGCTAAGTAATGAAAATTAGGATAATGTTTTTTTCATATTTGGTGAAAATCCTCTCTCCAAGGCTTCCTAAAATGGAAGTCCTATCATCTTAGGATTTATAGATAAGAAATATTTCTTCCAAACCTCTAGAACTACTTGAGATGTTGATTTTGCAAGAAGGTATCAAGGCCTGATTTTGAATAAGATAAATCCATTTTTTTTATTATTAATATGAATTAATTTTTATATTTCTTTTGGGATGTTATTGAATCTTTATTTTACATTTTTCAATGTGAAAGATGGAGATGATGTCAAAGGTGAGCATGAAACTTCAAGATGAGAACCAAGGAAGATGCTACAAGAAGATGGCTAAAGCTTGAGGAATCAAGTGAGAATGAAAGATCAATTTTCAATCTATCAAACCACACATTCAAATTGAAATAAAGAGTGAATTTAGAAAGTCAAAGAAGATTTAGCTATATGCAAAAATATTCAAGGAGAATTAAGAAAGATCAAGTTCATGGGTTTATAATGATACAAGTTATTGAAGTTAATTCCATGATGAAATTTCAAAGGATGGATACAATATAAATTGTTGAGAGATAATTTATAATAATGAAGAAGGAATTTTTTCTATTTTAACAAACATCTTCTACAAGCAGAGACTCCAAGAATAGGATAAGGATGACGTGGACGAAATTATTTATCTCTTCCAATTAGAAAATTTGAATTGCAAGAGAAATTAATCATAATATCTGAAGTGTCCTATTTTCTCATTGGTTTGAAAATAAATTGTAATTTATTTATTGGCCCATTAATTGGTGTCTTCATGTAATTGTTTGTATATGAAACCTATAATTAGGGATTATAGGAAGAAATCTTGATCCTTGATGTTGAATCAATCTTTGCCTTTCATTGTAATTGAACTAGTATTAAAGGCCAAGGCTATCTCATTTATAATTTATTATCTTAGAGATTTGAAGTAGTAGACAGCTAGGAGATTAGAATAGGCTAGCTAAAGGAGAGAATTTATGAAGTTATTTTTATAATGCTTGTTAGATTACTTGATAATCCATTTTGGCTCTTCTTGGTGGATTACTTAATATTTATTTTTAGTATTGAATGATTTTTTCAATATTTTACTTGGTGTAGACTTCTTTACATGTTGAATTATTTTAGTTCAATGAAAATTTTTGTGGATGTTTATTCTCTTGAATTAAACATATCTAGGCCACTAGCCTCTTGCTAATGGTAGAGTAAGATGGTGTTTGAACGTGCTTAATTTTAACTAATGTTTAATCTTTAGTTTTCATCCATTTATAGGATTAGACATGGGATATTTACCTTAATATCATATGAGAGTTCCTTAAAAGCTTTCACTAGGTGGTTAGAGTAGCTAGCAACATTACATGTAGTAGAGTCCAAGGCATCCATGATTTATTGCATTAGAAATTAGGAGAATAAGTTAGCAATTTTGAGGTAAAATTGAAGTGGAAAGGTTTGAAGATAAAAACTATATTTTCATTGTATGATGTAAAGCCAAATCTATAAGGGAAAAAGTTCATATCCATTGAATGAATTGAGTAAGTCTTATTTTTATAACTAACATATCACACTATAAAATTTAGTGAAGTTCATGATTAAGAAGTAACCTTAGAGTCATTTCATAATCTTACTTTAAAATCTTATAATGAGAGATGATGTTATATTAAGAGAGGATTGAGTATTTAGTGTTTCTCCTTAGAACATTGAGTATTTGATTTTGTATGTTATAGTGAAGGACTCAACTAAGACCTCCTCTCAACAATCTTGGACCCACACTTCTTAAGGTTATATCTTTTGTTTATACTACGAAGTGCACCGGTATTAGACACCTTCTAAGTGTTTTAACAATATAGATAGAAGTTCTAAGAAGTAAAGAGTTATCTTAGGTGGGGATTTTATTCCCAATTTTAGAAGCAACTCACATTTTTTCTTATAATAGTTTTAGCCTCTCTTGGAGATGAGAATTGTATGCAATAATTTTCATGAAATTATTGCAATATCATGGAATTTTCTAGGTCTCACAAACCTCCATAGAAAGTCCTACATTTGAGATGTTCATCAATGTAGTCTAGCTTGGATATTCTTTGTGTCTAGGAGACTAATTTTTTTGGTTTCATACTTCTTATTGTGTGTCATGTAATCTAGCTAGACAACATTTTTCTCTTCACACTATGATTGTAGTCAAGGTGCACTAATTTTTATTATTTTTCATTATTGACATTCTTCTATTATTGATCATTATTATGATCCATACGAATATAATTGTTTGGGTTTTCTTATCAATAGACAATTATTCCATTGGGATAGTTAATGCTTATGCTCCTAATGTTTTTCTTGAAAGATCACAGCTATCATGTAAGAGTGTATATTATTTTCCACCTACAACCTCGTTCATGTGTGGAGACTTCAATTGTTGAAAACAAGATTGTTTGATGTATGGAATCTATAAAAATCATTATATTATCAATGATGTCAAATGTGCTACCTATTGGTGAGATAGTTTCTTGTTTGGTTTGAGTACTATCATTTGTTTGATTCATGAAGAGGGTTTGATAAGATGAGATAAAAAGGGTGCCTAGAGAAAAGGTTAAGTTATTTAGTGTATAAAAGGAGCACTAAGATCAAGTAACAATTTTATGATATGTTGTATTATTTTTTTAGAAATAGATGATATTGAGAGGGTAGGGGGTTGGGGGGGGGGGGGGTGAATCAATATTCTATAAACTTTTTCCACCAACTGAATATTGTTAATTACTTTATAACATACATATTTAAGTAAATTGATAATGTTGAACAATAAATATAAAAATACTCATAAAGAACTCATAACACCATTATTTGTTAACTAGAGAAACCCTGGCCAAGGGAAATCCCTAGTGGGGATGGTACCTAATAGATGATCCACTAAAAAAAAGAATCATATTAAGGATATTGACCTTGTTAGGAGTCTATGAAATATATATAGTGTCTTGAGTCCTTATTAGAAGCCTTAACCCTATTAAGAGTTGCATCAACCCTTTTAGGAGTTGGTAGATCAAATACAATGTATGCAAGAAGAGCCCACTTCCCTAACATGCAATTATACAATTCAATTCTTCACAAGAGTAGATATACATACAATACTTTCTCAGTACTATAATTCACAAGTTTTTTGATCATACATCAGGTCTAACATCACATACGGCTCACATATCTTTTGGGTAATTAATTCAATTGTTTTCATATCATACAACTTACTTCTTCTATTGCACAAGATAAGATCTGTACTTCTACATTGCATATTTGCAAATTTCTACTCAATTGGCCTTCATGTCTTCACACGCTTCACATAATATAAATTAACTTCTAGACTAATATCCAAAAAATATTCTTATCATGACTTAGTAATTATTTTGTTACCAAAATAATTCCTTAATCCATACAACTCAAATTACTAGTATGTTATGTTCTTCTCTATTAGATACCCATATTGGTATTTCAACTATAACTCATGTCATACTATCTGTCCACACTTGTGCATTGGTATATGTCACCATGGCACTGTCATAGAGCTTTCCTCAACTACACATAAGCTAAATCTCAATGAGTTGTCTATACACATCACATCTATCTCTGTACTACTATAAACTATCTAACATTTAGACTATTTTCTAACTCTAAATGCATAAATGAAATGTTGAATACATGTTACCATAAATGAAAACTACCAAGACATCTATTTGACCATATTGCCAAAAAAATCCCCCTTTGGCATTGATGGAAGTATTTGGGAAAATTGGCTAAGTCCAAAAATGATGTCATACATAATCAAAGATAAATAAAAGTAACTACACAAATTTTCCTTCAAAACATAATAATTTTATTCATGATTTGATGGATGATTACATTCCTTATCAATCCTTGCATTGATACATAAGTGTACTCCCCCTTACATATACACATACAATTCTTGACATGTATTACTTCTCCTTCTTACTACATCCATACATATAATTTCCCTTTACATATTGCTCCCCCTTTGATATCAATAACAAAGTTTTCAAAAATTGAATCCAAAAATTGGGTTGCTTACTATTGATCAACTTGTTATTTAGGAAGAAAAATCTGCATAAATTTTTTTTTAATCTTATCCACTTCCTTTTTTCTAGTTCTCCTTTACTATATCAAATATACTAATTAATGTGCATAGTGCATAAGATGTGACTACAACTACACTCAAGTCAGTATAGGAAAACTTGTCATAAGAAGTCTTTGGTGCAAGACATCCCTCCAGTTGCCTCTATAAAATCCTTATCGTCAGTAAAAAAATTTCTCTAAGACTAGAGAATGTCTTTTCTACCTTCTCCTTGCAAGACTCCAAGCTTCTAATCACACTACACATCTTCTCCACTTTTGTTCCATTTTCTTCAATGTTGGTTTTTGGGAGCTATAATTTTGTAGTGAGTGACTCAAGTTCACTTATTTTACGCTTTATCTAACTCTTAAAGTCTATCAGGTACTTGTATCATAGTGCAAACTATCCATACAACTTTTTATCCTCATCAATGTGTTTCCTCATTTCCTTGATGCTTTCAGCAAGTTTTTTAGATTCATTTATCACATTCATGCACACTATGTGGAATAGTGTTGCATCATGTTTTTCCTGAGCTTACATTGAAGCTACCTTAGCTAAAGTTGTGAATTCCTCATCAAAGTTCTTAACCAACTCTTTGGCCTTTGAGTATAAGTCCTGGAATGACTACAACTATCTTTTGCATTCTATCCAAAACTTCACTTATGTCTTCTCCAAAGGCTTTACTAATTTGTTATTCTTCAACAATTTTGTCAATGAGCTTATTAAACCCTTCTTATCATCATCACCATCAAATGGTATTGCTACTATTATTGTTGTTGCTACTTCTACTATTGGAGTCACTACTGTAATGAGTAGAACAACTTTTAGTTTTGAACTCTTCTTCTCTTCCTTAACTTTCTTCTTCTCTTCCTCCAATCTCTCAGCTTTTTCTTTCTTTCTTGCCTCTTCTTCTTTCTTCTTTCTTTCCTCATCCCCTTTTTGCTTCTTTTCATATTCCTCATTCTTCTTCTTTTCCTCTTCTTCTTTCTTTTTCCTTTCCTCTTCTTTTCTCTTTTTATTTTCTTATTCTTCTTTCTCTATTTCTTTCATCTTCTCTTCTTCTTGCATTTTATTTTCTTCCTTTCTCTTTTCTTCTTCTTCCCTCTTCACCTCTTCTTTTCTCTTTTCCTCCACCTCTTTCTTCTTTTGTTCTTCTTCATCATCATCAGAGCTAGTATATGTTGTGATATTGCCAAAAATAGATTGGGAAAATGCTGCAAAAGGATTCTCTTTTGAATCTATAGTTATGTCTACACTATCCACTTGCATTGATTTAGTACTCATAACATGTGTAGTGGTGAAAGTACCTGTTGTGTCTCCTTTTCTTCTTCCTCATCACTAGAAGGTGTACTAGCTTGTACATAGACTGGGCTCATAGGCTTGAACTATACACTCACCTCTACTATAGATTTCATGAATTTTACAATTGCACCCTCTATTTCCTTCCTAACATTCTCATGGTTTCCTCCCATCAAAAGAATTTGTGTTCTTTTTGATGCAATGGAACCAGTAGTGGGTTTGAACAAGGTTCCTAGAATCCTCTTCACTAAAGTTATGAAGAAAATGGTGTCCTTACAAGCTAATTTATTCCAAACTCTTATCGCAAGTGTTCAACAAGATGGATAAGGCTATCACAACCCAGAACCACTCCTAGGAAATCCCAATCACAAGAAAAACCTATCAAAAAGACAACTAGATAGTAGTTATTCTTAAGGGCATTAAAAGGTATATTTTGACACAACCCCCAGAAAAAACACAAGGACTAGGGGTGACTCTTAGACATAGTTGTTGGGACTCAAAATTGAAGCCTTAATTTTGAGTACCATTGATGAATTAAGCCCTATAATCTCTTTTTAAATGCATATGTGCCCAACTACCCATTTGAAGCATAAGAGGTGTTTAATGCTTCTAGCACCTTGCATTCAGTATGCTTATGTGTTCCATGAAGATAAATTGATGTTTTGAGTCATTTCATGAAATCTCGTTTTGAACAATTGTTAATTATGCATTTTCACCTATGTTAAACAGCGGCAGGGGCTTGTGTTTGTAATTAAATATCTCACACCCACTAATATTTCATGGCTAGCCACTTTTGGTGTGTCTAGTGCCTATACTAGAGAGCCTATGTTTCAGATTTTGAGTCATTTCAAGTCTATTTGACTAGGTTTTGAATCCCTCAAATTTGGTCATTTATTAATGTCATGCTGATATGAATTATTCTAAATTCTTGAAGGCCTTGTTTGACTTTCCATAACTTTGACCCAGTTAACCAAAATGAGAAAATTTATTTTACATTGCATTTTATAGGTTAGGGACTTGTTAAGTTTGAAAACTCAGCTAATGATGAATCTGTCTGATCAGTTTTCAAACATGATTCCAAATGCATTTTGTATCCTTTTGCTAGTGTCATAAATTGTAGATTGATCAGTGTAAGGAAACTCAGGTGCGGAAACAACTTCCTACACTAATCTCATAAGGAAAGTATGATGCAAATCCTATTGAAATCTTCTACACTTACAGTATTAGGGTTTTACCATTCTCTGAGAAAATAGGAACCCCAAAATTTTTTTTGGGGCGATGCCCTGAACCCCACTATTGGGGTAGAGTGTACAGTACTCAAATATCTTAGTTGCCACATGTCTTCACCTATCATTGAATCTTCCTAACATAGCTCTTAAATGTCATAGGAATCCATCATAACTGTTTTAGTCATGATCTCCTTACACACAATTCAAGATGTCGACACATCAACATTATTTGCAAAAAATACATTTTACAAAAAAAAAAAAAAAAGAATAGGAATTATACAAGGTTGAGACACCTTATTCCTAACATTCTCCCACTTTTCAAACACCTTGTAAGAGCAACAGGAACATAATAGGAACTAATCGCTATAGGCCGAAAGGCCCATAGACTCCAAACACCATCTAAACTTCTCAGTGCCCACTGGTTTCATTAATGCATCTACAACATTCTTCACAGTATCTACCTTTTCCAAATTTACCTTTCCATCTTCCACCATATCTCTCACAAAGTGATACTACACATCAATGTGCTTCGTTCTGGCATGGAAAGTTGGATTCTTCGCAAGGCAAATAACACTCTGACTGTCACACCAAATAGTAATCTGTTCTGCATCAACACCAACATCAGAACATAATCTCTTAAGCCAAATGGCTTCCTTACAAGCATGAGTAGCAGCCATGTACTTAGCTTTTGTAGTGGACAAAGTAACCATAGGTTGTTGCTTGCTCATCCAACTGATGGCACCACCAAACATAGTGAACACATAAGCACTGGTGGATCTCCTGCAGTCAATATTGCCTACCCAATCTAAATCCACAAACCCATGAATACAAACTGAATGCTGAGATCCAGAAGAGTTACCATGATAACATATGGAGTAATCTGATGTACCCCTCAAATATCTAAATACTCACTTAACTGCATCCCAATGTATCCATCCAGGATTAGCCATAAATCAACTCAGGACTCCCACTACTTGGGCAATGTCTAGTCTAATACAGACCATAGCATACATAAGACTGCCAACTGCACTAGCATAAGGTACTCTACTCATGTCCTCCACCTCACTAGGAGATTTTGGACAATCATCTATAGATAACTTTGTTCCCACAGGAATAGGAACACATAGAGGTCTACAATCTGCCATGCTGAACCTGTCCAACATAGACTTCACATACTTACTCTGACTCAACCAAAGTTTTCTGTTAGACCTGTCTCTAGTGGTTTCCATACCCAAGATGTACCTATCTGCCCCAAGATCTTTCATCTCAAACTGTGCTGACAACTAAGATTTAAAATTAGAAATCATACCCTTACCCTTCCCAAACAGCAACATATCATCAACATATAATGCAACAATAAGAAGGCGATCATTTTCAATTCTAAAATAAACACAATGATCTAATTTCGATCTTACAAATCCAATTGACAACACAAAGGTATCAAACTTAAGGTGCCACATCCTAGGAGATTGCTTCAAACCATATAGAGATTTCTTTAATCTGCAAACTAAGGATTCTTTACCTTTAACAATGTAGTGCTCAGGCTATGACATATAAATCTCTTCCTCCAAATCACCATGAAGGAAAGTTATCTTCACATCCATCTGTTCTATCTCTAAATCATGTGATGCAGAAAGAGATAATAGAAATCTAATGGATGTCAAATTTGCAACAGGAGAGAATATTTCACCATAATCTATTCCCTCTACCTCTGAATACCCCTTTGCAACCAATCTAGCTTTGTACCTTTCAATACTGCCATCTGCACAGAATTTCTTCTTGAACACCCATTTATAACCAATAGATTTTCTCCCTTTAGGCAAAGGTACAAGGTCCCATGTTTTTTTTTTCTCTAGTGAAGCCATCTCATCATCCATAGCCTCAATCTAGGAACCTGCATCTTCCATGCCCAAAGCCTCTTTCACAGATCTAGGCTCATCAGTGTTAGTAATCAAAGCAAAAGCACAACTAAAATCTAACATAGAATAACCAAACCTTTTTGGTTGCTTTCTTTCTCTCATGGATCTCCTCAAGGGCTGAGGTTGAGGTTGTTCTTCCTCTTCTTCTAAACTATCAGAGCTACAAGAGCTCTCCTCATCATTAGACCCAACATGGTCTCTCTGTTCAGTCTTCTCAGGGGTAGGAGGCAACTGAACAACATCTTTTTCCTTTTCTTTTTCATCTGGTTGTAGCACAATAGAAGAAGATGTTAGCTCTCTAAAAATAACATTTCTACTATACAACACCTTACTAGTCACAGGATCCCAAATCCTATATCCTTTCACAACAGCACTGTACCCAATGAAAATACATTTAACAGCTTTATTTTCCAACTTAGATGTTTTCTCCATTGGAAAATGTGCATAAGCTTCACAACCAAAAAAATGAAGATGTCTAACTGAAGGCTTCTTACTAGACTACACCTCCATGGGTGTCTTACCAACAAGAGCTGATGTAGGAGATCTATTAACCAGATAGCAAGTAGTGGCCACAGCTTCAGCCCAAAACCTTTCTTCTAAACCGACTCCACTAAGCATACTCCTAGCCTTCTCCATCAGTGTCTTATTCATTCTCTCTGCAAATCCATTTTGCTGCGGGGTATAAGGAGTTGTCTTATGCCTCTTGATACCTTGTTCTTTACAGAACTATTCAAATTCTGCTAAGCAAAACTCACCACCATTGTCAGTTCTCACACACTTAATCTTCTTACTAGTCTGATTCTCTATGAGGGCTTTAAATTCCTTGAATCGACTAAAGACTTGTGTCTTACTTTTAAGGAAATAAATCCATGTCCTTCTACTGTAATCATCTATGAAAGATACAAAAAATACAGACTCGAAGATTGAAGGAACTTTTACAGGACCAAATACATCAGAATGAATAAGATCCAAAACATCAGAAGATTTGTGAGAACTAGAGTAAAACTGAACATGATTTTGTTTACCATATACACGGTGTTCACAAAAATTGAACTCAAGATTGCAATCATTTAACCCCTCAATGATATTTTTATTTTTCAGGGTTCCGAGACCCTTCTCACCAATGTGGCCAAATCTCATATGCCACAACATTGTCTTTTCTGCAGGAAGCTTACCTTCCAAAGTGTTTTCACCCTTAGGTACACGTGTTGCACTACCATCAAAACCACTAACCAAAGTCTTCTTTACTACTCATTCAGATGATGGGGATGAAGTGATAGCTACTCTCTTCTTTAAAATAGAAGAATTATTACACTAAGAAATGTGTGCATCAAGCTGAAACAAAGTACCTCTCCTAGTACCCTTAGCAAGCACCATAGCTCCTCTCATCATCTTACATCCATCTTTAGAAAAAACAACTTGCACATCTACATCATTCAACATACTTATAGATAATAGGTTTCGTTCCAAACCTAGAATATGCATAACTCCATTGATTCCCTTTACTCGTCCATCAAGAAATTTGATAGTGACCCTTCCGTGTCCAACTATCTTTAGGTGAGAATCATCACCCAAGTACACCTTTCCACCATCGAACTCTTCATATCTTGAGAAGCAGTTTCGATGAGAGGTCATGTGAAAAGATGCACCCAAGTCAACCAACCACACATCATCAGATGCATGGGCTACCAAAGCTATGATGAATGCATCACCATCTTCTTGAGATTTTTTAGAACCAGAATCTGAGGCTTTCTTCTTCTTCTTAGGCTCTCTACAGTCTTTATGGAAGTGCCCAATCTTATCACAGTTCCAACATTTTTCCTTGGACTTATTGGAAGTCTTTGAGTTCCCACGAGATTTGGATCTACCCTTGTCAGACTTATTGTCATTTTTCTTTCCTCTTTCCATGGATTTCCCATGAACAACAAGGGCTTCTTTTTCTAAATCGGAAGCCTTTCTCCACATCTCTTCTGATAGCAGTGAAGACACTACATCATCCATTTTGAAGGTGACTAATGTGCTTCTAAGAGCCATCACAAGATGGTCCCATGAATCTAGTAAAGAACACAAAAGTGTGTAGCAACGATCCTCCTCCTCTAACTTGACACCAGATGATGTCAACTGTGTAGCCAACAGATTAAATGCATTTAAATGATCCGTTAAGGATCCACCTTCCTCCATTTGTAGAGAATACAACTTCTTTCTCAGGAACAACTTGTTCACCAAAGATTTGGCCTCCTACATAGCCCCAAGTCTCTCCCACAAACTATATGAAGTTTTCTCATCTAGAACATTCAGAAGGACTATATCGATTAAACAGAGTCTTATGAAACCCTTAGCTTTACGGTCTTTGATATCCCAATTTGCTTGAGCTATAGTTGTTGGTCTTGTAGCGCTTGTAGTCACTTCCCATAGGTCATGATCTTCCAACATGTCTTCCATCTTGAGTTTCCACAACTCAAAATTAGTGCCATTAAATTTCTCCACCTCCATTCTTCCATCTGATGAACTCGCCATCTCAATTTGCAAATAAGATTCAGGATGCTTTGCACAAGACTCCCACTCAACTTGAGATTAGCTCAAAAAAACCTACCCAAAAACTAGGATCAAAAGTTGATCAAGCTCTGACACCACTTGTAAGGAAACTCAGTTGCGAAAATAGCTTCCTACACTAATCTCATAAGGAAAGTATGATGCAAATCCTATTAAAATCTTCTACACTTACAAATTCCATATCATGTAAACAACAATATTGCAGCCAAACATGCATACAGAAAATAGACAGAGAAAGGAACACATAACACAAGGATTTTCCGGTGGGGAAAAACCTTTCGGTAAAACAACCCCACCCCTTTAGAACCTACACAATGTATTATCTTCAACATGAGGTTACAATACACTTGCAAAGCAAGTTCAACATCAACAACAAAAGACTCTAGTAGCTACTTGTAGTGCCAACAATACACCTTTTCCACTTCGCATTTCTTCGCAACCCTAAAAATGCTTATAACATGTACTTCACTTTAGGGCTACTCCAAAATGGTAAACCATATTAGGGTTTTACCATTCTCTGAGAAAATAGGAACCCCAAAAAAATTTTCGGGGCAATGCCCTGAACCCCACTATTGGGGTAGAGTGTACAGTACTCAAATATCTTAGTTGCCACATGTCTTCACCTGTCATTGAATCTTCCTAACATAGCTCTTACATGTCATAGGAATTTTTCATAACCATTTTAGTCATGATCTCCTTACACACAATTCAAGATGTCAACACATCAACATTATTTGCAAGAAATACATTTTACAAAACAAATAATAAGAATAGGAATTATACAAGGTTGAGACACCTTATTCCTAACAATCAGTACCCCTATTAATGATGTTATAACATGAAGTCTATGATAGGTGAGATCGAATGGATTCTACCACCTTTTTGTACTATGAAAATACTTCAAGTATGCGAATTTTCAAGTCATGAAAAATCTGTCTACACACTTTCCCAAGTCCATTCCATTTGCAAAAATTTCTTTTTTGCTAGTGTTTCTAGTCTACAAATTCTGATTAGCCCACTTTGACTGGTCACCATTTACACCTAGTTATTCATCATCAGCCTAAATTGAAGTTTTATACTCTCCTTATGATAGTGAAACAATGCTCTAGTTTTCATCTTCCCAAGTGTTAGTTTACCCAATTTTTGAAGCCAAATTTGAATGTGATTTATGCTTTTCTAACATGTTTACTTGTAGGCAGTTCTAAGAGGGAAACTTTGACAATCAATATCCTTTGCATAGGAATTCATCATGAGGTAAGATTTGACAGGGTAGGATTATGTGAAGCAAAGAATCAATGTGCCAATTTTTGGAGCCTGGTTAGGTGCTTCGGTCAGTTTTTAAGGCCAGTTAAAGGACCTCCTAGCACTAAGTTGACAAATTACAGAATGATGTCAAATGAGTTTTCAAAATTGATTTCAATGGTCAAACTTGATTCTAATTAAAATGATGGGTTTAATGTATCAATTTGGAATGTCAAGTGTTTAAAAATGATTTTTATTTTTCTTAGTTGGACCCACTTTGGGGCTCGATAGATTTCATCAAGTTGATAAATGATTGTGGAGTGAAATTGCTAAAATATTTTTTTTTTTAAATTGATCATGGAATGTTTTGATGTGTGGAATTATGATTTTTAACTTGAAGTTACATGCAAAGAAGGAGTTTACAAGTGAGAGTTCTTAAGCCATAGACAAAAGAGGAAGATGGTATTGCTTTAATTAAGCATGCTTTCAATAGAGGCATCACTTTATTTTATACTATAGACATGTATGCACATTTCTCAAATGAGGTTATGGTTTGCAAGGCTTTAAAAAGACTACCTTGGGAGAAAATTCAACTTGCTACAAATTTTGGCAATGTTAGAAGTGTTAGGAGTACAATTCACCTTTTGAACTTCAATATTTAGGATGTAAAAAGCTAGAGGATATACTTGAAGCCAAGCAACTTTTCTTCCCTAAAGTTGGAGCTTTTGTAGTAGTCATGGACACTTGAAACATATCATAGAATTATAAGATCATTAGTCATTGGAGTTGTTGAGAAATACAAGTAATAGTTATAAATTTCAAGTCATACATCAAATGCTATATCCAAATAAGAAGTCATTCAATGATTGTTACCCATACATATAAGAAAGAAAGAGAACAAAGAGTGCATGTTGACAAAGTAGTCATGGAACTAAAGATAGAGAAAAGAAGCTATCATTCTTGCTTCCTTCATCACTATTTTCTAAACAATAGGTTTCTCAATCTCCTTAGCATTTGGACAAGGGTTTTCATAGAACTTTGAAATAAACTCAAATGAGGTAGATGCCCACAACATGGACATATAACACACTATCAAAAAGATCAATTTACCAATACCCATTGCCATTTTTTAAACATCTTAAACTGAGCCTTATTATAATCAATCTCTTCTCAAAGTATCTATAGCAAAACATTGGTTGCTAGAATTTTCAACATAGATTCCACTAATCTGTCAACAAATGTATGCCATATATTTTCCAAATAATATCACCTCTAATTATGAAATTTAAATAGTTATATAAAAAGTTCATGAAGGAGGTTGCAAGCTCAATTTCAATGTAGCTTCTAGAAGGTAAAAAGCAAGGTGGTGGTGTCATCAAATCTTCCAGTCTAAAATTGATTGCTGCCTTTACTGGTAACCTGAATGGTTTCACTAATAAACAAAGGGAATGGAACTTTTAAGGGGAATAAATTTTTTCCTATCTATTGGTATTAAGGCTCTAGCTATAGAAGTGGATTCAAAGCTCATAATATAAATCTCGAAAGATCAAAACCAACTAGTTGATAGATAGAATCATAAGGCATATAAGAATAACTTTTTGGGCCTAGATTTATTTGTTATTGATCACTTGCATAAGGATTAGTAACAAATAACTAGAAGGAAATAAGGTTGTAGATCCTTTAGCAGCTACCAGATTAGACTTGAAGGCATCAGATGTTGGAGAAACCTAAACAAGATCCATCCTCATGTAAAAACTCTACTGGTTGGAGAAAGTAATCTAAGAGCTAGTGGATATGGAAGTAAGATGTGCAGGCAGAGGTATCTAAAAGGCAAAGCATCAAATACCAAAGACAATGGGAGCTAGATACCTTGATTATAGAGTATTGGAAAATATTACTTTCACATTATCAAATGTTCATGGTCCATCTGATGAGATCATGTTTGCAGGAAACCCATGTAGTAGGTAAGAGGTAGCAGGGGATGACTTCAACATAGAATGAAAGCATCAGATGACAAAGACAAAAGATAGAAAATGCAGGGGAGTCTCATGCATGGGATTTGCTAAAGAAGTCACCATTCTACAAGAAGAAAGCCATTGCATAGAGGGAGCCACATTTTAAAAGCTCATCCCACACCTCATGGCATAAAATGGTTGTTAGGCCAATCCTATGGCCTTAGGTTGGCCTAACAGCCATTTGTAAATCCTTTAACAGGGTGGCATTCCAAGTGAATGTTCTAAAATACTCTAACTAGTCCCACTTCTAATAGGGTGGTTAAATCCTCTAACAAGGTCACATTTGACAGTGTGTTGTAAGCCTTTAACAAGGTAGGCCTTTCACAGGGCATCAATTTAGAAGAGTTAGAATTGAGTAGCATGTTACTGGTAGTTTTTCCCAAATTGGGTTTCCACATAAATCACTGTGTCATGTGTTGATTTCTTATGTGTTATGCTTGCATGTTGATTTATAGTAACTTGCTGATTAGAAAAGTTAAATCTTGGATGAATGAATGATTGAATGGGCTCACTACACTTAGTAGAAAGTTTGAATAGGACATCTAGACCTTGAATAACTGATTGACCCCCTCTTCTCAATTATTCTAAAACAATTCCGACATCCTTCACATATTGCTCCAATGTTATCCTTTCTTCTCCATAGAGTTGATGTTGATGTAGGTCCAATTGACAAGATGCATTTAATATTGAAAGCAAGATGATATGATAGTGAGAATACTTGGATTGTGGTTAGCCAAACCAAGTGTATAATGACTCAATTTATAGGATTTTAAAGCCAAATTCAAGAAATGGAAAGAAAGAATAGAAAAGAGAAAGATGTCATGATTATGTAAACTTGTATTGTAGCTAACTTTGTAATTTGTAAATTGGATTAGTATATATGTAATGTATTGTATCACATCCAATATATCATATGGAAGAAAGATAAAAATTGGAAGAGAAAATTAAAAGGACTACAATAGTATGATGAGCAACAAAGATCTATTGATCACAACAAGGTGATCATTACACTCAAGGAATCTCATTCAACAAACCAAGTTGCAGATTAGAAATCAGCTACTATTTCATCCTAACAAGAAGATTAGTTAAATACTTTTGCAAGGTAGACCTAATAGTCTTTTGTAAATCTCTTTGCTGAGTGCATACATCATTGTATCCTTGTAAATCCTTTTGCAAGGCGGACCTAGCAGTCCTTATTTCTCCTAATAAGGAAAATCATCAAAAGTGATTATTGTAAGTCTTAATAGGTCAACTTTATACTACAGTACTAAAGCTTGTGGGTATCATCCCCACCCTAGTTAAGGTTTTTGGGTCACCAAAATTGTGCCTCAAAGTGTTATGAATGCTTTTATGTTTTTAATTTCTCATGCATGCAATTAGATCAGAATACACATGAAGTATTAATTTCTGATAAAGGATTAATTTTTTATTGGTTACTGATTCACCCCTCCTCTGTTTGTAAATTATCCTATCACATATATTTTTAACATAAAATTCTATCAAATCTGTCTTCAATTTGCTCAAGGCACTTCACATGAACAAATGGTACACATAATCTTGTTTAGGATCCTTAGATCATGTCAAATCAAACTATACATTAAATTTGTATCTTCCACAAATCCAAGTACTATATTTTTTTACTAGTAAACTTGTTTTTAGGATTCCTTCTTATAGTGATCATATCTAGTCTTGTGCACTTGACCATAGCTTCCGCTCTATGTCCTATATCTTCTATTAACTGTGCAACTTCAAACTCACTCTCTAACATCAGTTCTAACTAATTAGCACTCTACTTCTTCTATAACAACTTAGTTTAGGTAGGATGAGACAAACAATCTGTGAGTTTAATTTCCCTTTTGATGCATCAAAGTATCATTCTTCAAAAACTATAGAGGAGATCTCTGGATTAAAAGCTTTTACAAAAGCTTCCTTGAAATGATCAACATGTTCCTTAATCACTTCCTTCTGACTATTGTCACATTCATTTTCATTTCTTCTTCCATTTCTATTGTTGTTCCTCCTATTGTTAGGATTATTTTTGAAATTACTTCTATCCATTCTGCAATATCTTGTTGAGTGTCTAAAGTTATTGCATAATTGACATACATGTGCATTTTAATGGGACTCAAAATTGTGTCCCTAATTTGAGCACCATTCTAAGGTTTGGAGTCATTTGGAGCCCTTATAAGAACATTTAATGCATATGTACCTGACTATTCTTTTGAGGCCTAAGAGGTGCCTAATGTTTCTAACACCTTTCATTTAACATATTCATGCATCTTATACTGGTAAATTGTCATTTTGAGTGACCTTGTGAAGTTTTGTTTTGAGCAAAGTTTAGATCTGGATTTTTGCCCAAGTGTGAAACAATGACAGGAAGCTTAGTTTACATATGAATATCTTGCACCCAATAATGTTTTATGACTCACTACTTTAGGAGTTTTTATTACACATATCAAAGAACCTATGTTTATATTTTCAAGTTGTTTCAAAATGTTTTGACTAGGTTTTGAAACATTACATTCTAGAGCTAAAATACTTATTATTTTTCATTTTTGAGCTTATGAAAAATCTGTTTGATCGATTTTTGAATGTGATTCCATTTGCAATTTATGAAGTTTTAGTGGTGTCATAAAATGAAGATTGATCAGTACCCTTGTTCAAGATTTCATTACTTTGAATATGTGACAGGTGAGATCAAATAGATTGTACCACTTTTTTCTATTCTAGAAATTCTTTAATTATTCTAATTTCCATGTCTTGATGTATTCGTCTGCACACTTTCCCAGGTCCATTCCATTTGTGAAAATTACTTTTTTGCCATTATTTCCAATCCTACAAATCTGAGTACGCCACTATGATAGGTTGCCAAATGTGCCTAGTTATTTTTCATGAGCCCAAATTATAGATTTATACTTTTCCCATGATAGTGAACTAATGTTTCAGTTATCATGCTTCCAAGTGTCAATTTGACCTATTTTTGAAGGCAAACCCAAATTTAGTTTATGGTTTTTTGACACTTTTGCTTGTAGATAGTTTTTAGAAGGCAGCTTTGATGGTCAATATATTTTGACCTAGTGTTTTCATGACATGAGATCTGACAAGGTAAGAGAATGTGAAATAGAGAATCAACCAACCAATTTTTAGAGCTTAGTTGTTTGTTTCAGTTAGTTTTCTAAGCTTGCTCAAAGACATTCTGGGCATAAAATCACAGTTTACAGAAAGTGGTAAAATGAGTACTAAATGATTGTTCAATGGTTGAATTAACTTTTAATTAGTATGGCAGGCTCAATGGGTTAATTCAAGGGGTCAAGTGTTTGAGTTTGAAGTATGTTTTAGCTAGACCCACTTTGGGGGCATGACTAGATTCATCAGGACAATAAGATATTGTGGATTGAAATTTTTCCATGAGAGGATTATATTGATTTTCATCATTATGAGATCTAGTGTGTGCATGTTATTCTTTCAAGATAAAATAACTATGTGAAATTATACACAAAGTGATAAGTGAAAGACTCAATTGAACATACTGAAAATGTGTCTAGTGGAGGAGACATTTGAACATATAAAAGGAATTTGAAGTTTTATAAATTGGTGAGATCCATTATGTGTAGTGTTTTCTTGTTAAGTTTTTGTGTCATACTTTTCTAATAAGAGAGTTTTATGGCTTGATGGGGTAAATTTAAGAGGTAATGGAAATTTTTTATTTTTCCCATATGTCATTAAAATTTTATCATGGTTAATGCAAATGGGGTTGTGATCTTGAACCAAATAGAGAAGACTAATATTATAATTTATTCCTATGATGATTTGGATGTCAGAAGTCAAGTATGACTACATAGATTTGAAATGACAAAAGAATTGATGTGAAATTGTTTAAACTCTAGAAAACATGTGTACCATTATTAGTATGACTAGTGATCAATCTCTTAAATTGTTGTAGATGTCATTTGCAAAAACAATACTATGGAGTGGGAAACAGGTATCAAGCCCACATCCAATGTGGTAGGCATAAAAATGGGGGTGATTAAAAGATCAAAAAACTACATTGACCAATTGGAAAACCCAAAAACTAAAGAGGAAGGATCAAGACTTGTTTCTAAATGCAACATCCATCAAGTAATAAACCAAAATTGACATGGAGTGATGTGGACCATAACAAATTGACCTTTTAAACTTGAGTCCATGGCATCAAGTTTTTGTAGTGATAGAGATGAAAAGGGGCAAGATCAATATTAAGATAGGTAGTGAATGGGGAGTAGCAGACCAAGTAAAGAGAACTCCTACAGGCTTTGATGGAGATACAAATGTCCTAGTCTAAAGATGGTGTTGAAGTTTAGTTTCCAAAGGGGATTGCCAGCTTGACCACATGCTAGCCATGAGGCTTGATGGAGAAGGCTGAAGCATACATAGAATGTAATAAGACAAAGCCAAGGAAGCATAAGGAAAGGTCATTGGCTGACCTCCAAATCCTATTGCATAAGATCTATTCTAAATGGTGCAAGGGGAATTGGATACCCTTACTCTCTAGTTAGCTATGAAAAACAAAATTTATTGTGTGGGTTATGTACATAATAAGTTGATAAAGTAAGATCCATAGCCCTAGAAATGGAAGATGTTGCAATTATAGGATAAACAATTTTGAATGGAGAAGGTACCCCATGCGTGCATTAGAAATCAAGTTCTGTAGCTAGGTAATGTCAAATTCATTAGCATGAGAAATGAGGAGGGAGTTAATATATATTTTTCAAACATCATATGGAGAAAATCATATTATGCCCACTACCAAAGACCACACTCCTCCACCACTTCTAATGTCATACAAATGCTAGGAGAAGGTTTGTGGTTTCTTGTGCATGCATACAACATAAAGAGGAGGCAATTTTTTATATGAAATAATGAGAGAAAAAGTATTAAACTTTCAACCCTAAAGGTGAATCCTCCTCCCACACCATAGGATACAAGACAAATGTTCATGATCTATCAAGACATGTCAATTTTTCAAGAAGACTTTCTAGATCTTGCAAGCATTAGTATGCATTGTGAAATTTTCTTTTAAAATGTTTAATCCCACACTCACATGGCGGGGATATGTTTTAGTGTTTAAATGACCCAATACACACTTTATGGTTATCTTAAAAGATAAAGGCTTTTGGAAGCCCAATCTCATGCAAGGGGCCCTACTGAGGTCAAATGACAATTGGCATGATGTCACAATATTTTGAACAAAGTCGTAGTAGGTGACTAGACAAGAGGATGATGTCAGCATTTACACATGATGCCAAATTGCAGCTTCACAATGTAAACTACTCATTTAGAATGAAACCATGTGACAACATGAAAATGATATATGTAACCATTGTGGTCTCATAGGTGATTAATGTTAAGTCTATTGGAAGATTGGGAAGATTGTTGGAAGCATGAATGCTAATGATATTCCTATGAGGGAGTATTACTATGATGATATGTTGCATTCATGATTGAGTTTGTCATTGATGTCAACATAGAAATTTTTTGTAGCATTTGATAGAAGAATAGCAGAAAGATCAAGTTGGTATAGATGACTAGTTGAGCATTATAACCACCCTAGCTTATGGAAGATACTTCTACGTATCTAGTACATGTAGTTAACAATGGAAGAAAGGATAAGTCTAGAAGAAGTTATGTAAGTTTTGGTGATGTCTATTCTGAGATAGAGTTTACAGAGGCATGTTCTAGTAAACTTGTTATATCTCTTAGCAAAGTTGATATCTTGAGGATCAAGGTTAAGGACATAGAGAAGACATGTTGGGTATGATGTGGCTAAGCTCACTCATCATAATATTGCATATATCAAAAGTTATTCAAGTTGCAAGGTAGAAGATTAATGTTATCACTAAGTGTAACATGCTCTTGATTGTTGGATACAATTGTTCAATTGTGTGTTGTCTTTGATGTCACACAGATGTCATATCAATCATCAGACAGTGTTTGCTGAGCTCAAAAGATTAGCAAAGCAAAGGATAGTGTCTATCAAGCTCAGAAGGTTAGTAAGGCAATAGATAGTGTCTACTGAGCCCAAAAGGTTAATAAAGATAGCTTGCAGTATCTACCGAGTAGACAGCTAGTTATCGAGCTCACTCAATAATTGAAGAAAATATGAAAAAAGTAGTTCTTACCAAACTCACTCAGTAATCAAAGAAAATATGGTAGAAATAGTTCATACTGAGTTCACTCGATCATCAAAGGTAATTTGGTAAAAGAAGTTTTTATCAAGTAAACTCGGTAGCCAAAGGATTTTAAGATATTGTAATGTTAACTGAGTCAAGAAGGTTAACTCTAGAAATTCCTAGAAGTAGTATTTACCGAGCAAGGTCGACCAGTAAAGGACATTTATTTGTTTAAGAATAATATATGTAGCTGACTAATGAATGGTTTATTGGTAAATGTAACATGTAAATGAGTTGAATTGACAATTTGAATGGTATAAGTAAGAAGTCAAGTTGTGAATTCAATATGTGACTGAAAATATGAGAAGTTAATGTGATATGAAGATTGAATATTGTGGAAGTGAATTTGAAGAATGATCAGAGATCATTGAGAAGAAGTAGAGTCATATTTGATCAAGGAGGATCTAACGATGCTAAACAAAGACCTATATCTAGCAAATTTAGTTGCATCTTGTAGGTCAATTCATTGTTTCTTTCTAACCATTGTAGCAATAATTTCAAATATCTTAAAAGATTTGGTTTAACAACCATTTTGTAAATCCTCTAACAAGGTGACAGTTCTATTGAATTGTTCTAAAGACCTCTAGCAAGGCCACTCCTAACAGGGTGATTAAATCCTCTAACAAGGTCACACTTAATAGTGTGTATTGTAACCTTTAATAGGGTTGGCTCCTAACAGGGCTCACTTCAGAAGAGTGAAAAATTGGTGACTAGTCACTTGGTGGTTTTTCCCATATTGGGTTTCTACGTTAAATCTGGTGTCTCTTGTGTTCACTTTATTTTAAGTTACATGCATCAATGCTTGGAAAGAAAGTTATAGTTTAATTTACCAAGTAAAAGTAGTATCTAGATCATTAAGGCATCTAAGGGATTTGTGAATTAATTTTGGTGAGTAACTGATTCACCCCCCTCTCAGTTACTCTATCTTTAATTCCAACAATTGGTATCAGAGCATTTGGTGCTTACAAGACAAGATTTCAAGGATCTAAGCTAAAGATCAGGATGTCTTATAAAAGGGAGATTCCAAGACTTAACAGGAACAACTTCTCAGCATGGCAAGGATTGATGAGGCTTCATCTAGCTTCCATTGGTGATATAGGACTGCAGTGCCTTGATGAAAAATATGAAGAACCTTCTGGTACATTATTTGTTAATGATATTGCTAAAAAGAAGACTCACAATAACATGATGATAGATATAGCATCCACTCTGAGTTATGAAGAATTTGATGACATCAAGGATTGCAAAACTATCTTTGAAATGTGGAACATGTTGAAAGAAATCTATGGAGGAGATGATAATGTGAGAAGAGCCAAAGCAAAAAGTTTGAGATGAAAATTTGACCAAATGAGGATGAGAGAGGATGAAAACATTGCAAAGTATGTTGAAAGAGTTAAAGCATGTGTTAGTGAAATCAAAGCATCTGAAGGAGATATCAGTGAGGAGACAATTATAAGTAAAGTAATTAGAACCCTACTTCCTATTTATGCAATCTGAGTATCTGCAATTCAAGAAAGGAGATGTGAGGCAAATCATAAAATAAATTTAGAGGCCATAGTTCGAAGATTGACTGCATTTGAGCTAGACAACTATGACAACTATATTCTAGCAGCTAAGAATGTTGAATCAGCATTTGAAGCCAAGCTTTCACTCAAAGAAAAAGGGAAAAAGATGAAGGAACCACAATCAGAAAGTGATGAAGAATTAGAAAAAATTTTAGACAGTGATCTTGGAGTGGTTGAAGCTCTACTAGTAAGAAAATATTCAAGAGGCAAAGGAAAATACAAAGGTAAATTTTCTCTAATCTATTTCTCTTGTGAAGAAATTGGACATATTGCTAATAGTTGCCAAAATAAGTAGAACAAAGATGAAAAGAAAGGTCACAAGAACAATGGCAAGAAAGACTTCAAATCATTCAAGGATAAAGATAAGAAAACATGTTTTATGAAAAAAGATTCCAATGATTCTAATGATGAAGAAGAAGATGAAATTGTCTACATTGTTGTAAAGGATGAATCTGATAATGATGAAAAAATGGCATTAATTTCTCATATGAGAAAAAATGATACATGGATCATAGATAGTGGTTGTTCTCACCACATGACTGGTGATAAAACTAAGTTTGAATAATTTGAAGACTATGATGGTGGTAGTGTAAGATTTGGTAACAATGAACCTTGTTGTATAAGAGGAAAAGGAAGAATCTCTCTAAGCAAAAAACTTGTGTGTTGTAATGCATATTGGGTAGAAGGACTAAAACACAATTTGTTGAGTGTGGCACAACTACTCAATTATGGATTCAAGGTAGAATTCATGCATGGAAAAGAAAGATTGTTGGATGGAAAAGGAAAGCTAATTGGATCTAGCACTCAAACAAAAGGTAACTTATTTTATCTTGAACTTGGTGAATGTTCATGTTTCATTGCTAAAATTGAAGAAAGTTGGTTATGGAATAGGAGGTTGTGTCATGTAAACTTTGACAACTTAATAAAAATTAGTAGATTTAGGATAGTAAGAGGTATTCCTGACATAAAGAAACCTAAAGTTGGTCTATGCAAAAATTATCAAATTGGTAAAATGGGAAAGACTAGTTTTAAAAGTAATAACTATTAGATTGAAGAAGTTCTATAAATTGTGCATATTTATTTGTGTGGACCTATTGGCATTGAAAGTTATACTAGTGAAAAATTCTTCATTCTATTTGTTGATGATTATTCAAGAATGATGACTTTCATGTACCTTAGAGAGAAATCAGAAGCATTTTAAAAATTCAAATGGTATTTGGCCAGAGTAGAAAAGGAAACAGGAAAAAGACTGAAATACTTAAGGTCTGACAGAGGTGGTGAATTCATTTCACATGAGTTCAATAACTTTTGCATTCAAAGGGGAATCGAAAGATAGGTTTTAGCACCTAGAACTCTTGAACAAAATGGAATAGCAGAAAGAAGGAATAGATCTATAATGGATTGTGCAAGAACCTTAATGATTGAGAAAGGTATTGCTATCAAATATTAGAAGGAAGCTATCAGCACTGCAATTCATACCTTAAACTGAGTATAGCTGAAAAAGGACTCATTCAAAACACCCTATGAATTATGGTATTGCTACAAATCTAATGTAAGTTATCTAAAGGTATTTGGAAGCAAATGTTACATTTTGAAAGAATCTAAAAAAGGTAAATTTGATGTAAAAAGTGATGAAGGAATATTTTTGGGATACTCTCGCAAAAGCAAAGCATATAGATGTTTGAACTTATTTACTCACAAAGTTATAGAAAGTGCACATGTGAAAGTTGATCAGTTTGCAGAAAGAATAGAACAAGAAAACAAAAAGGAACCCGAAGACTATAGAAGATTTGTTTACATTGAACCTAATACAATACCAAGTATACCAATCAATAAGGAATCCTCAACTCTAGAGTCACAAGAAGTTCAAACTGAGTCAGCATCTACCGAGCTACAAGAACCTAAGTTTCAAATAGAAGCTACCAAGTTAGCATCTACCGAGCCCGAGCAACCTAAATCAGAACAATAAGTTGAGAGACAGAAGGATAACAATGCAAGTCATTCAGAAGGCAAGGAGCCTATGTTAGCCAAATATGTCAGAAAGCATCATGCACTAGATCAGATCATTGGTGATAAATCAGAAGGAACAATGAAAAGAAGTAAGTTGAAAGGCACTTGTTTACTTACTAATTTTGAACCTAGAAATTTCAAAGATGCACTAGAAAATGAAAGTTGGATTGAAGCTATGAATGAGGAGATAGAATAGATAGAAAAAAACAAAACATGGACTCTTGTACCTAGACCCAAAGGAAAGAATGTGATTGGAACACAGTGGGTATTCAGAAACAAACTAAATAAAGATGGTAAGGTATCAAGGAACAAAGCTAGACTAGTATGCAAAGGATACTCTCAAGTAGAAGGTGTAGACTATGGAGAAACTTTTTCTCCTATTGCAAGATTGGAAGGGGTCAAAACCTTACTTGCATATGCTGCATATAAAGGATATAAAGTTTACCAGATGGATGTCAAGTCAGCATTTCTCAATGGCATATTGGAGAAAGAAGTTCAGATTGAGTAGCCTGAAGATTTTGTTGATCCAGACAAGAAGGACATGGTATGCAAGTTGCATAAAGCATTATATGGTCTGAAAAAAGCTCCTACAACATGGTATGAAAGATTGCATAACTATCTTATTCAGATTGGATTTCAAAGAACTAATGACAACAATAGTTTGTACATAAAGGAAGGACCAAATAATAAGATTGTTTTGGTAGAAATATTTGTAGATGATACTTTGTTCACAGGAAATAATGATCTTTGCGAAGAATTTGAAATGTCAATGTTTGGTGAAATAAAATTCTTTGTTGGTCTTCAAATTTAACAGAATAAGAATGGCATCTACATCACTCAATCCAAATACATCAAAGAGATACTGAAAAAGTTTGGTATGGAAGATTGCAAACCATTTGGGACTCCTATGTGCACTGGATTAAAACTCACCAAGGATGATGAATCAAAGGAAGTGGATCAGAAATTGTATAGATCTATGATTGGAAAGTTGCAATATGTAGTGCGCACAAGACCAGACATTGCCCTTGTAGTAGGAATTGTAGCAAGATTCTCAGAAAAACCAAAAGAAAATCACACGATGGCAATCAAAAGAATCATGAGATACTTAAAAAGAACTGAAGATTATGGATTATGGTATGAAATTGGAGGAAAACTGGATTTAAAGGTGTTTATTGATGTAGATTAGGCAAGAAATATTGATGACAGAAAGAGCACAAGTGGAGGAGTTGTCTTTCTCAGAAAAAGGTTAGTTTCTTGGACAACTAAAAAGTAGAATTGTACATCTCAGTCCACAGCAAAAGCTGAATATGTAGTAATAGTAGTAAATTGCTCAAACATTGTGTGGTTTAAACAATTATTGAAAGGTATGAAGCAAGAAACCATAGAACCTATTGTTATGTTTTGTGATAACATGAGTGCAATTAACATCTCCAAGAATCTCGTGATGCATTCAAAAACCAAGTATATTGCCATGAAATATCACTTTGTTAGAGAATTGGTTCAAGAAAAAGAAATAAGAATGGAATATGTGCATACAAAGGAACAAATTGCTGACATATTCACAAAGCCTTTACCTAAGGATGCACTCTTGTATCTAAGAGGTAACTTAGGGGTCATTCCCCTATCTGAAGCTCACTAAAATATAGTTTTAGTGATGCATCAATAGGAATAGAATTGAAGATCTATCAGTTGATGCAGCAAATCAATGAAGACATTACATATGAATCAGTACATCAAGTACAATGCTATTCAGTTATTTTATCTTTGGCATGTGTTGTCAAAGAGGGAGAATATATATTTTCATATCTTTTTGAAATTTGCAAATAATAATAGTTTGTGTAAGAGGGAGTTTTGTCACTAAAAGACTTGTTTTCAAATTTCATTCTTCTATGACATGTTGTGTTGCCATTAATGCCAAAGATGAAGATTGTTGGATAAAATTTCTCAATTGTGTGTTGTCTTTGATGTCACACAAATGTCATATTAGTTATCAGACAGTGTCTACCGAGCTCAGAAGATTAGCAAAGCAAAGGACAGTGTCTACTAAGCTCAGAAGGTCAGCAAGGGAATAGATAGTGTCTACCGAGCCCAAAAGGTTAATAAAGATAGCTTGTAGTATCTATCGAGTAGATAGCTAGTTACTGAGCCTTCTCGATAATCGAAGAAAATATGACAAAAGAAGTTCTTATGGAGCTCACTCAGTAATCTAAGAAAATATGAAAGAAATAGTTCGTACCAAGTTCACTTGGTTATCAAAGGTAATTTGGTAAAAGCAGTTTTTACTGAGTAAACTCGATAGCCAAAGGATTTTAAGATATTATAATTTTAACTGAGTCAAGAAGCTTAACTTTGGAAATTCTTGGAAGTAGTATTTACTAAGTAGGCTCAGCTAGTAAAGGATGTTTATTTGTTTAAGAATAATATGTATAGCTGAATGATGAATGGTTTATTGGTAAATATAACATGTAAATGAGCTAACTTGACAATGTGAATGGTATAAGTAAGAAGTCAAGTTGTGAATTCAATATGTGTGTGGAAATATGAGAAGTTAATGTGATATGAAGATTGATTGTTTTGGAAGCAAATTTGAAGAATGATCAGAGATCATTGAGAAATAGCAGAGTCATATTTGATCAAGGAGGATCTAATGATGTTGAAAAAAGACTTGTATCCAACAAATTTAGTTGCATCTTGTTTAGGTCAATTCATTGTTGCTTTCTAACCATTGTAGCAATGATTTCAAATCTCTTAACAGAGTTGGTTTAATAGCCATTTTGTAAATCCTCTAACAAAGTGACAGTTCTGTTGAATTGTTCTAAAGACCTCTAGCAAGGCCACTCCTAATAGGGTGATTAAATCCTCTAACAAGGTCACACCTAATAATCTATATTGTAACCTTTAACAGGGTTGGCTCCTAACAGGGCTCACTTCAAAAGAGTGAAAAATTGGTGACTAGTCACTTGGTATTTTTTCCCATATTGGGCTTCCACATTAAATCTGTTGTCTCTTGTGTTCACTTTATTTTTAATTACATGCATGAATGCTTGGAAAGAAATTAATAGTTTAATTTACCGAGTAAAAGTAGTATCTAGATCATTAAGACATTGAAGGGATTTGTGAATTAATTTTTGTGAGTAACTGATTCACCCCCCTCTCAGTTACTCTATCCTTAATTCCAACACTTGATGCGGCCCTATAATAATTAATTGAGAAGGTCTAATAGTTGACTCAAGAAATTATTTTATGGACTCAGTATAAAGGAAGGACATTTTTCTTTATCATGGTATCAAATGAATGTAATGTGAATTAATGATAAGCAATAGAGAGTGTGGAATGAGAAGTTGAGTAGAGCAATGTGAAAGTGAAGGAAACTTCATTGCTAAGGTTTTGCTAAGTGATCTAAGGTTTGGTATTTGGATCCGATGTTTGTGACCTGGTCTACAAGGTCTAAGAGTGATTGGTCCAGCTGACAAATGATATGAAATAGAAAAGGAAAGAATAAGATAACAATAAATTACTTATTCTAGTTGAAATTGCATGTTTGGGCAGTGGGGTCTTCTTGCATACATTGTACCACAACTCCTAATAGGGTTGGCACAACTCCTAATAGGGTTGGAATTTCCTAATAAGGATTCAAAGTCTCCTAACAAGGAAACATTGTGCTAAATGTTGTAATAGACTCCTAATAGGGTCCATCCTTTAACAAGGAATATTTATATTAGTACATCATCTTGTTGGCATCATTCCCATCGTTATTTTCTCTCTAATCAAGGGTTTCCCTTGTCAACATATTTGGTGTAATTGTCTATGTGCACTTTATTATGGTTGATGTTTTCTATGGTTGAATGGTTAAGTTTGGTTAAGGAAGATAAATGTTTTAATTTTTGAATAACTGATTCAGCCCCCACCCTACCCCCACCCTCTTAGTTATCTTGGAGCACTATTGTTTCTAACAAAGTCTGGTTTGAGGCTCCAATGCTAAATCTTGATTTCATAGTTTCAAACAACTTAATCACAATTAAGGAAATCGGGTTCTAAAGGTGCAATAAAGTTGAATTTAAATGGTCATTAGGGTTAAGGAAAAACCCATGCTTAAGGTGGAAAACTTGCAAAATTTTGACATGTGGCAGTGATGATAGGGAAGTGATGATGTGGTTAACCTAGCCAATGAGGAGCTGCCACATGGCAACTAGGAGGGTTGACTCATATTTCCAAAAAGGTCTAAAATTTGAAATTTAGAAAATTGATTTTTTATTTTTTTCTATCAATTTTTCAACACATAGGCCATAGATGGAAGAATTTAAATGATTTAAAAATTTTCTATATTTGAAACTATAGACTTTTAAAAAAAAATCCATTTTAATGTTTTGAGCATGAATTGGAAGTTGAAATTGGAAATGCATGCCAAAGGGATAATTTTCATTAGAAATATAGAGTGTAATATACTATCAGAACTAGGAGAAGACTGTTTGAATAATTGATTGATTGTTTATTATTTTTGATGTTATAAAAAATGTCATATCATCACCAATCAGTGTATATTGAGCTCACTCAAGCATTGAAGAGAATTTTGTGTGACCATCAAGCATTCCAAAGTTTTCCTAGTTCAAAAGTCAATGTATACTTAACTCACTTGGGCATTGAAGGCAATTTTTTGTGACTATCAAGCAGTCCAAAGTTTACCTAGTTTAGAAGCCAGTGGATACTAAGTTCACTCAAGTGTTAAAGAAAAGTTTGTGGAAGATGAGTGTTAACAGAGATCAGTCAGTTAATGAAGAAAATGTTGGATGAAACTAGTGTTAATCAAGCTCACTTCATTACCAAAGGAACTTTTTGAATATGTAGTGTTGATCAAGTTCACTTGGTTAACACAAAAAATTGTTTCTGAGTTAATGTCTACCGAGCAAGATTAGCTAACAAATAATTTTCTTCTTTTGGCATATTAATTTCAATTAATTTATTTACTGGTTCTAGCCAACTAAAAAGATGAATATTAATTATTCTAATGATGCTAAAGTGTGTGTAAGTGCATGGAAGCCATTTGAAGATCTAATGATGCTAAGAGGAAGCGAATTAGAAGGATAAGAAAAATATCCTTGAGAAGCTGAAAAGATAAATTTGATTAGGAAGGATCAAGTATACAAGCCATAATTGAGATCTATAATTAGAAATTTAGTTGCATCAAAATTAGGTCATGTCATTGTTACTCTCTAACAATTGTAGCAATGATCTAAATCTCTTAACAAAGTTGTCTTAGTAGTTATTTGTACATCCTCTAACAAGGTAGCAATTCTGTTGAATTGTCTAAAGACCTCTAACAAGGCCACTCCTTATAGAGTGATTAAATCCTCTAATAGGGTCACACCTAACAGTGTGTTTTGTATCCTTTAATAGGGTTGGCTCCTAACAAGGCTCACTTTAGAAGAGTGAAAAATAATAGCTAGTTGTAATTGATGGTGTT
The DNA here is from genome assembly GCA_028749045.1 of Cupressus sempervirens. Classification (NCBI taxonomy): domain Eukaryota; kingdom Viridiplantae; phylum Streptophyta; class Pinopsida; order Cupressales; family Cupressaceae; genus Cupressus; species Cupressus sempervirens. The sequence goes on along the minus strand of CM053787.1, from coordinate 835,560,877 downwards.
TCCCAAATTGGATTTCCATGTTAAATCTTGGTGTCAAATGTGTTCATGCAATTTCCTTTATGTGTATGTAGATAAATTAAAGTAACAATTAATCACAAAAAAACATCTTAAAATTTTCATGTTAAGTGTTTGCTAAGCATTCTTAGTGTTTACTGAGCATCAGTAGAGATTAGTTTTTGAGACTATTTTGTACTGACATCTAAGGGATCTAGGATATATTTTTGTAGTAATTTATTCACCCCTCCACTCTGAATTACTTCTCTTATATTTTCAATAATGACAAGCTTTCTCAATATGGGGTCAAAAATTGCATAGGCATTGACTAGTACAAGTTATAAGAAGTTTTTTGATTTCTAGGGCATTCTTAGTAGAATGGGAAAAAATTATTATTGAGCATCAAAATTAGTTGGAACATAGATATGAAAGCTTGTTGAGTACAATTTAAGAGAGAAATGATTTTGAGCTGTATTTATCTCTAGAAGTCATTTGATAGGTATTTTTGGCCCTGGTTTAATATGAAATCTAACATTCAAGTCAGTTAGATGTGTTTATCATTTTGAAGATAGTTTCAAAGTTTCTTCAATAGTAAGGACAAGGATCTAATTTTTAGTTATAGAAAGAAGGTTGAGAGAGATTTTTCTTCATAAATAGATGGAGGTTTTCCAAGTGGAAAAATGGTAGTATCTAATCCGATCCAAGAATTTTTGTGTCTTCTTAATCTCTTTTATTCTCTTTCTCTAGGGTTGTTGATGGTTGGCTATTTCTAGAAAATTTAGTAGAGCTCTAGTTGTGATCCCACCATTCATGCCCACCATTTTTCTAATGTAATTAACAAAAAGTAATGAATACAAATAGTTCTAGTTTATGCAATAGTTTTAGAAGTTGTTTTCATGCATCCTTTATGTATTTGTTTCAAGAAAATGAATAAAAGTGTAGAAACAAGTTTAATCTTTAGTCTAAATGTTGTCTCTTGTTCATGTTGTTTGTGATCTTTTGTGTTTTGTGAACAAAGGACATAAAACTTAGTTGAAATATATTCTAGATTGTATGTGTTGGTATTGTTTTCTTGTGATTCAAAGGGTCATGTAAATGCTTAGTCTATCATCATAGGGTTGAAGATTTCTTGAAGGGATAGGTTGAGTATGAAATTGAAAAAGATGCAGATGTTTGATTCACAAGATGACTATATAGATTAGGAAGTCCTCATATATGCAATGTATCAATGACTTTCAAGGATGTATGTCAGTGATTTGCAGGATTTCCTAATAGATAAGGCTTTGATCAGCTATAGGATCAAAATTTTGTGTTGTTGATGTCTAGGTTATGTTGAAATCAAATTTATAATTAAAATCATTTTCCCTTTTTGTTGAAGAGCTTAAAAGTGTTACCCTCAATTAACTTATCTAGTTCATATATCATGATTCTAGCTATTTCATGCCAACACTATCTGTATAAGTGTTAGAAGATTAAGGGTATTATATATTTTCATTAGATTCAAGTATATACTTTAACATTGGTAGCATATGAATTAATTTGAGGTACACTTGGCTAGGCTTTGTAGAGCCTAAAGTAGAAGTAGGGTATAGCCTTATAGTTGGCCTAGGTGTCTGAAGGGGTATCTTGTAGATGGGAAGTAGTTGCCCCTAGATGTATTTTATTCTCATTGGAGATTTCAAAACATGGCATTTTAAAACACCAACATATTTCAACTCTGATTGGTTCAATTTTGACTTTCAGGTGCTCTATAATTCCTTTCAATATGTCTAGGATTGTTACACTTGTAACATATAATCTACTTCCTTTTACTATTAGGTCTATCTCCAACATTTTATCTTCTCTAGGATCTACCTCTTTCATTATGTGCATAGTTAGTATTCCTAAACATTTTACTATTCCCATTATTACCATCAAATTTAGGTTTCTTACATTCTACTAGTTTATGTCCATAACCATAATAATTATAACAATAGAAATTGATAACAGTTTTGAAAGACTTACCTATACAATCTCTCTTCATATGTCCAACTTCATTACACATGAAACATCTTCCTTTGAATTCATGTCTAACTTCGTTGGGTGAATCATCTTTCTTAGGTTGATTGACTTGCTCTATCATCTTAGGCTCGTTAGATTTACAAGAAAAATCATCTACCTCAACTTATTTAGATGACTAGATCATATTCTGATCGGTTTCCTTGGGGGTTTCTACAATAGGATCTAGTTCTTTCCCAATCTTGACTTTATTTTCCAACTTTTCTCCATTAATGTATGCAAGACCTATCTTGTTATAAGAGGGTCTCTAGTGAAATATATGTTCATCAATCTTTTCAAAACTTGTGTAAAGTTTTTCTAATTGATGCTTGGCTTGTGTCAACTTTCCTTTCAAAATAATGTTATACTTTTCCAACTCAACATGTTCTATCTTAATAGAATCTAATTCAGATGTCATTTGACCCAACTAAGATCCAAGGTCTACATTATTAGATTTTAAATCTGGCTCATTCTTACTATCATTTGTCTTAAGACTTAACATAAGTTCAACAATTTTCAACTCATGTTTCAAGATCTCATTTTCTATCTTGAGATTTCCTATTTCATCATTATCACAAGTCTATATAATTGATTCTTTATCAGATTTTAGATCATCAATCTTGTCTTTCAATTTTCCAATACAAAATTTTTCATCTTCATACCTATCTTTCAAGTTATCTCTTTCTTCAGTAGGAAGGTCAATCCACTCAAGAGCTTCTTCTAGGTTTCTCTTTAACAATTCCATATTCACAGGGATCTTACTCAAGCTATTAAGCCTCTTTAAAGTAACTGGGCTTTGATTCCAATTCTTAGAAACAAATGATACAGAGAGGGGGGAGGGGGCGAATTAGTACTCTATAAACTTTTTTCCACAACTAAATATTGTTAGTTACTTAATAACATATATTTGGAAGTAAACAAACAATGTTGATTAGTAAATATAACAATGCACATAGAGAACTCATAACACCATTATTTTTTAACTAGAGAAACCCTGGCCAAGGGAAAACTTTGTTGAGATAATGGGTGTTGCACACATTGCATAATATTGTTATTTTATTATTTTATTTTTTATTATGTAATGTTATACCTAGATGGACGTGCAACATGTAAAGATTCCCATGGAATATTCTTGATGAGTTGTATTGTAACATTGTAAAAATATTTTATGTAATTATTTAATATTGGGGGAAAAGAATTAAATGCCCAATATTAAATGTGGGGTCAGTGGGTTAGGTAGCACATGGTTTTAGCACATGGTTTATGTAATACCACTTGGTGGTTTTGTGGGACTTGCTACTATATAAGCAGCCACAAGGGTAGTTTTTGTAGAGAGAGTGACAAGGAGAAGACAAAAGGCAAGAGTCGAGTGGGACAAGGCTTGAAAGGTTAGCCAAGGGAGCATTTGTGAAGGTTGAAAGCATGGCATGGGATGTGTGGATTCATGCTTGTTCACATAGTTTGCTTAGTTGTGGCTATGGCCATGAAGGCTTCCATGGTTGTATGGAAATGGTATTTTTTGCTGAATAATACATGGTGATGGATGCTTTTGGAGGCTGGGTTTTTCCCTCAATGAGGGTTTCCTAGGGTATATCTTGTGTCACATTTTTGTGGGTATGTTGTCTATTCTCTTGCATGTGGATTTTAATTTCATGTTTATTTCAGATCTATTATGGGTTATGTGGAAACGGTTATATTCTTTGTTGCCAAGTTTCTTGGTATTGAGTACACTGATCATAAGCTGGATACTTCATGATATTGCTATGTTTCATTTGAAGTTGGCATGGATTGATTGGTTACAGGTGCTCATGGATACTTAGAGATAGTGGTGACACTGATTTCTCTTTGATTAGAGAAGTATTTGTTGGGACGATTGATGGTTTCAGTAGGAAGTCCGAGGGGCAGTCACCTGATATGGACTTGAGAGGAGATTTTTCTTAGATGAGTCTTGGTTGGAGACTTGGGTATCTTGATGAGCATTCTCATTCCCCACTCTTGGTCTACTCGGCGATTTGCTACTCAGTTGCATTATATTTATGCTTGTCTTTCATGGATATGGATCTTGAGCTATGGTACATGAGTTAGTTCTGTAGGGTTCATTTAAGAGATGGTTTAGCATTGGTTATCTCCATGTGCATATGTTGTTATGTTGGTTGAGTTTAGGAGATGGTTTTATATTGGGCATATTCCTTGGATTAGGAATGGTTATTCCTTGGTTTAGGAATGGTTTATTGAGTTTGATCTTCTTGTGAGAGGCTTACATCCATGATTAGTTATATGGTATGGTTTGGGTGTTGTTGAGGCTTCTTGTTGGGGATTTATGGAGGAGATCATACTTGCACAGTTTACATCTAGAGGTGTGTGTAGAAGGACATGATACAGGTTATGATTTGCATGGTTTCTCTAGTCTTGGTTATCTTCCTGGATGTTTGGTTTTGCTTACACTGGATTTGAGATTGGTTAGAGATTGTAATCACTGGTTTGTGCTCATGTATGTCATGTGAGAGATGACATGGTTATTACTTTATCTCTTTCCTTTGTTAGTTGTGGAGAATTTGGGAGACTATTGGAGACTTGTTATGAGAGTTTTTTCTTGCAGGATATTAGTTTATGTATTGTGGATGTCCTTGATACTACATGGATTCACTTTTTTGAGATGTGTTGAGTGGATTGGTTATAGATTTGACATTATCTTTTGTAGTGGGAGCTTCTTGGAATATATGTGGCAGGTATTGCTCTTGAAGCTTGTGATTGCAGGTTGTAGATTGGATATGTTAGTGATATGAGATTCACTTGTTATACCTTTGTGGTATGGATAGTTGGATGGGTTTGGCACTTTGTTGTGGGTGCTATTTCAGCTATGGATATTTTGACAACTATGGATACATGTGATTACCTTTGGATCAGGTTTTTTGTGCTTGGAATTTCAGTTGGTACAGGATTTTATGATCTTCTAATGCGATAGGTTGGGTGGCTTTCTCTTTGGATGGCTTCTATGTATGTCCAGTGGTAGTGGCATAATAGGAGGTGAGATCATTCATGTTCGAGATGCTGGAGACTTTGATTTTGTTTCGGGTACCAGGATGGAGCACTTGGTGTATTTTGATCCATGATGGTGGATGTGCTGGGAGGGATTGTTCCCTTGTTCATTTATGTGGCTACGGATTGACCCTATGCAATGTATACAACAAGTGGGAGATTGTTGAGATAATGGGTGTTGCACACATTGCATAATATTGTTATTTTATTATTTTATTTTTTATTATGTAATTTTGTACCTAGATGGACGTGCAACATGTAAATATTCCCATGGAATATTCTTTATGAGTTTTATTATAACATTGTAAAAATATTTTATGTAATTATTTAATATTGGGGGAAAAGAATTAAATGCCCAATATTAAATGTGGGGTCAGTGGGTTAGGTAGCACATGGTTTTAGCACATGGTTTATGTAATACCACTTGGTGGTTTTTTGGGACTTGCTACTATATAAGCAGCCACAAGGGTAGTTGTTGTAGAGAGAGTGACAAGGAGAAGACAAAAGGCAAGAGTCGAGCGGGACAAGGCTTGACAGGTTAGCCAAGGGAGCATTTTTGAAGGTTGAAAGCATGGCATGGGATGTGTGGATTCATGCTTGTTCACATAGTTTGCTCAGTTGTGGCTATGGCCATGAAGGCTTCCATGGTTGTATGGAAATGGTATTTTTTGCTGAATAATACATGGTGATGGATGCTTTTGGAGGCTGGGTTTTTCCCTCAATGAGGGTTTCCTAGGGTATATCTTGTGTCACATTTTTGTGGGTATGTTGTCTATTCTCTTGCATGTTGATTTTAATTCCGTGTTTATTTCAGATCTATTATGGGTTATGTGGAAACGGTTATATTCTTTGTTGCAAAGTTTCCTTACAAACTTTAGTGAGGATGATCCCCAATAGATGATCTACTAAAAGAAAGAATCTTGTTAAGGATATTGACCCTATTAAGATTCTATGAAATACATATAGTGTCTTGAGTCCTTGCTTGAGGATTAGGCATTATTAGAAGCCTCAAACCTATTAAGAATTGGTTCAACCCTATTAGGAGTTGGTAGATCAAATTCAATGTATGCAAGAAGAGCCCAATGCCCTAACATCAAATTATAGAATTTAGTTCTTGACAAAAGTAGATATACATACAATACTTTCTCACTACTATAATTCACACATTCTTTGATCATACATCAAATCCTACATCACATAAGGCTTACATATCTTTTAAATAGTTTTTACAATAGTTTGCATATAATAAAACTTACTTCTTCTATTGTGTGATATAAGATCTTTACTTATACCTTGCATATTTATAAATCTCTGCTCGGTCGGCCTTCATGCCTTCACACACTTAGCATAATATAAAATATATTATGGATTAATATCCAAAAAATCAGCTCATGTCATGAGTTAGTAATTATTTTTTTGCCAAAATTATTCATTAAGCCATATGATTCAAATTATCTGTAAGATCTATTCTACACTCTTAGATACCTATACTAGTATTTCAATAGTAGCTCGCATCATATTCTCCGTGCACACTTGCATACTAGCATACATCATCATAACACTATCATAGAGCTTTCCTCAATTTCACATAAGATAAATCTCAATAAGTCATTTATACACATCACATCTATCTTTGCACTATTGCAAATTGTTTAACACTTAGTTTTCTAACTCTAAATGCATAAATGAAATGTTGAATACATGTTGCCATAAATGAAAACTACCATGAAATATATCTAACCATATTGCTAAAATTTTTATCTACTTAAAGTTTAAGTTGATAGATACACTAGCTAATTCTAGAAGAATAAAGAAAATGAAATGAGTCTTCTAAGCTTGACTGAGTGATCAATTGGAGCCAAATGATGTTAGTTCAAGCCAAGAAGTAAATATGTTAGTGCTAAGAAAAGTAAAATATAGTGTATGCTAAGTAAATTTAGTATGTGCCAAATAAGTTCTATTGTGTGCCAAGTAACAGTAAAAGATAATATGTGCTGAGTAAATTTTAGTGGATGTCAAGCATCAGAGGCTAGTTAATCCCAAGTGACAATAATTAGAGTTTAATCATGGAATTTTTGAATCTAAGCTGACAAACTTGATTTCTTGAATTGTGTGAAGTATGTGGAAAATAAGCTTGATGAGCTAAAGGCACAAAATTCAAGATAAACCATTTTGAGGTGAGTTCCAAGAGGATTCTAGAAGAAGTTTCTAGAGGGAAAAAAGTGGAAAAAGGGAGGATGTAATGAATCTAACCTAACCTTAAATGGGTGATTTTTATTGAATGTTAAAAGACCTAAATTCTCTTTATAAGGGGACACAAGGCTTGAAGAAAAATTTGGCATGTGTGGGAACCCAAGGAAGATAAGGAGTTTGGGGTTTTCTTCATATGGTGGCCGAATAAGAGAGTCTACAATTGGCATGCAAAGAAAGGTGGCTCAAGAGGATGAATTCTTGAATAATAAACATGTTGTCAGAGATAAAGTGTGTAAAGGCCAAGTAGAATAAAGGACTGAAATAGAGATTTATTATATGCAAGTGAGTTGTTATATGTTATCAAATCAAGTCCCACTATTCCATTGTAATCATTGTATTAGTTTAGGATAAATCCTTTAGATTAAGGTTGACATAATGATCATTTTTAAATCCTTTAACCAAGTGACATTCCAATGGAATGTTCTAAAGTCCTCTAACTGGGTGATTGAAGTCCTTTATCTAGGTCACATTTAATAGTGTGTATTGTAACCTTTAATAGGGTTGGCCTTTCATAGGGCATCACTTCACAAGAGTGAGAATTAGTAGCATGTTACTGGTGGTTTTTTCCAAATTGGATTTCCATGTAAAATCCTTGTGTCAAATATGTGAATGATTTTTTAGTGATTGATGTTTACATTTCTATAAATTGATTCTAACCTAGGACAGTGACCTCCTAAGTTATAGAATTTTTAGATGCATGCATTATACATGTTAAGTTATTTGAAGAATTATAGATGTTTCATTAAGTGTTGCAAAGGTTTACTGGGACATTGGGACCTTGTATAGTTGATTCACCCCCCCTCATAGTTATTCTAAGGTATTCCAACAATTGGTATCAGAGAATTCATTGCTTGTGAGGAATAATTTGAAGGTACTATAAGATAAAAGGTCATAATGCCCAAAAGAAAGGTACCCAAGCTTAGCAAAGAAAACTTTCCTACATGGAAAATTTTGATAAAGATACATCTAGGACTTGGAGACTATGCACAATCTACCATTTTTGTTGAGCATGTTTCCCTACTAGAGCCCCCATTGCTGAAGATTTGGAAAAAGAAAGAAAAGAAAGAGCACAATTAGACAACGTTGGAGATTTCATCTGCTCTAACATGTATTAATTTTGATGACATCAAAGGATGTGATTCTACAAAGAAGATGTGGGATGCCATAGAAATGATCTATGGAGGAGATAAAAATTTGTTGAGAGCCAAATCTAAAAGTCTTAGAGGCAAGTTTTATGATATGAGAACGCAAGAAAGTGAGAATATAGTTCAATATTGTGCTAGAGTAAAAGAAATTGTAAATGCTATGAGAGGAACAACTAGTAATATTGAAGATGAGACTATAATTAGTGAAGAATTGAGAACATTTCTACCTATCTATGCTATTAGAGTCTCTTCCATTGAAGAACTAAGATGTACACCTAGCAACAACTTGACCCTTGAAGGATTGATGGGTAGACTCATTGCCTTTGAATTATCTAATTTTGATAGTTTTAGAACTAAAAATATTGAATCTTCTTTCAAAGTGAAATTGTCACTAAAAGAGCATTAGGAAAATAAAATGAAAAAGATTAAACATGTTCTTAGTGAAAGTGATACATATGAATATGATGTTAAAGAGCTTGAAGGATTGATGGCTAGGATATTTCACGGAGGGAAAGGAAACTACAAAGGTAAGTTTCCTATCATATGTTTCAATTGTAATGAAGGTTGTCATATTGCTGCAAGGTGTCCTAAAAAGAAGAACAATAGAAATGGAGACAAAATCATAGGCAAAAGAGATTACAACAATAAAGATTATAAAGAGAAAGGAAAAAATCCTCCTACATTGTTGAAGAGGAATCCAATGAAGAATCTAATGATCATGATGATGAGGTTGTCTATGTTGCAATGAAGGATCATTCTATTGAACATGAGGCAACTACATTGGTATCTTATGTAAACAAGAGTGATAGATGGATTATTTATAGTGGTTGTTCTAATAACATGACTTGACATAAAGTAAGTTTAATTCTCGTGTGCATTATGATGGAAATAGTGTTATTTTTGGAAATGATGCACCATGTTTGATCAAGGGGAAAGGACCAATAAATTTCATAGATAAGATCATATGTGAAAATTCTTATTATGTAGAAGGATAGAACTATAATATATTAAGATTGTCACAACTGAATAGTGTTAGATGTAAGGTTGAATTTGGAAATAAAAAAGCCAAGATGTATGATGCTAATGGAGAACTAATTGTAAATGGTGATCTAACTAGAGGTAATATATCATAACTTGACATGAATGATGTTACTTTTCTTTTTGTATAATTTGATGATGTGTGGCCATGGCACAAAAGAAAATGTAATGTAAAATTTGATAATTTGGTTAGTATCAGTATGATGAGGAGAGTTAGAAGTTTTCCAAAACTAATGAAACTTGATAATGTAATTTGTAAACAATGTCAATTAGGAAAGATGGAAAAATCAAGTTCTAAAGGTAAGACTCATTCTTAAAAAAAAATCCCTACATTAGTTCATATTGATTTATTTGGACCAATTAATGTGCAAAGATAAAAATGTGACAAGTACATTATCCTATTTGTTGATGATTATTCTAGGATAATGACAGTTATGTTTTCAAAACATAAGTATGATACACTCCAAATGTTTAAGTGGTACTTGGGAAGAGTTGAGAAGGAAATTGATAGGAGCCTAAAATGTTTGAGACCTGATAGGGGTGGAGAATTTGCATCAAATGAGTTTGATATGTTTTGCAATGATAGAGGAATCAAGATATAAACTTCTGCACCTAGGACCCCTCTACAAAATGGGATTATTGAAAGGAGAAGCAGATCTATGATGGTTTGTGCTAGAACACTCATTATGGAAAATAATGTTGCTTTAAAATACTAGAGAAAATTTGTCAGTACAACTATATATACCTTGAACCAAGTACAACTCAAGAAAGGAACAACTTCAACACCTTTTGAACTTTAGTATGGATACTCACCCAATGTAAAAAAATTTAAGGTATTTGGATGTCATTTCTACATTCTTAAGGACAAAAAGAATGGAAATTTGATGCTAAAATTGAAAAAGGTATATTCCTATGCTATTCCACAAGAAGTAAACCTTATACATTTTTAAATAATAATATTGACAAAGTTGTGCAAAGTGAAAATGTAACATTTGATCATGAATATACAAAGGTGCATGAAGGTGAACCTATAAAAAGAATATGAAGATTAAAATGATTTTGTGTATTTCTATGATGATTTGATGATGATGATGTTGTGAAACAAGTTTCAAATTCACAACAACTAGTTTAAGTGACCACTAAGTCACACACAATGAATGTCAAGCTGCATTTAGGAGCCAAGTTGGAATCAGAAGATGAGGTACATTCTGATAATGAGATTAGTGCACATGAAAGGAATGTTGAGTTAATTAATAAAGAAACACAAACTAATTCTAAAGTTGAAAGATCTATTGTAGAAAATAGAGTAGAACCAAGATTGTCAAAGTATGTCAGAAGGCATCACCCTACTAGATAGATAATTGGAGATAAAGAGGCCCAACCCATGACTAGAAACAAGTTGAGAAGTGATACATGTTATCTAAGAATGTATGTGCCTAAGTTAGTAAAGGATGCATTGTAAAATAATGATTGGAGTCAAGCCATGAGATAAGAGATTGATCAAATTGAGAAGAACAACACTTGGTGACTTGTCACCAGACTAGAGAACAAGAATGATATTGAAACCAAGTGAGTATACCAAAATAAATTGGATAAGAATGGTGAAGTCACAAAGAATAAGATAAGTTTAGTTTGCAATGGGTATCCTCAAGAAGAAGGAGTTGACTATGGAGAAACATTTTCCCTTGTTCCAAGATTGGAAGGAGTAAGAACCCTGCTTGCTTGCTCTACATACAAAGATTGCAAAGTTTATCAAACGGATGCAAAATCTCCATTTTTGAATGACATACTAGACTAAGAGTTTACATTGAATAAGCTGAAGGATTTTTTGATACAAATAGGAAGAAGATGGTATGTAGATTAGATAAATATTTATATGGTTTGAAGCATGCTCCCAAAGCATGGTATGGGAGACTTCATAATTATCTTATGAAGATTGGTTTTGAGAAAATTGATGACAATAATAATTTGTACTTGAGGATTAAAGGTGGTAAAGGTATTTTACTAGTTGAAATTTTTGTTGATGAGATCATATTTGGAGGAAAAAATGCACTGTGTAAAAAATTTATTGAAGAGATGATGAAAGAATTTGAGATGTCCATGTTTGGAGAGATTAAATTCTTTTTTAGTTTGCAAGTGTATCAAATGAAGTATGGTATTTACATCACCTAGTCCAAGTGTGTGAAGGGAATATTAAAAACTCTTTGTATTGAGGATTCAAAACCTCTTAGCACACCTATGGTCATAGGACACAAACTATCAAAGACTAATGATTCTACTAAAGTGAACCAAACTTTTTATAGGTCTATGATTGGAAAATTGCAATATGTAGTTTATACTAGACTTGACATTGCATTACTGGTTGGGATTGTTGCAAGATTTTCTAGAAATCCTAAGGAGAATCATTTGATGGCAGTAAAAAGGATTACAAGATATCCAAAAGGGACACAAGACTATGGTCTATGCTATAAGAAGAATGATAAGTTGAATTAAGAGCCTATATAGATGTTTATTGGGTTGGAAATGTTGATGACAAAAAGAGTGAAAGTGGTGGAGCATTTTTCTTAGGAAAGAGACTAGTTTCATGGAATAGTAAGAAACAAAATTATATATCACAATCTACTACTAAAGTTGAATATTTTTCTATTGTAGTGAATTATACAAATGTCATATGGATCAAATAGATACTCAAAGGCATGAGGGAGAAAATTATTGAAACTGTGATACTTTATTGTGATAACACAAGTACTATAAGCATATCTAAGAACCTTGTGATGCATAAAAAGGAAAAAGACATTGAAATCAAGTATCATTACTTAAGAGAATTGGTTCAAGACAAAGAAATAGAGATAGAATATGTGAATACAAAAGAACAAATAGCTAATATATCCACAAAATCTTTACCTAATGATCTTCATGAGTATTTTTTACACAAAATTATGCACACTTTCTTGAGATATGACCCCCAAGTGACCTTGTGTAACATGAAAATAATCTCCAAGTAGTGGGACTTGAATTATGAGATTGAGTCTTTGGAGAAGGTCAACTTCTTTACTATCAAGATGCACCTAACTACTACTTAAGAGGAAAATGGAGAAGAAGATGAACAAAAGTAAATACTAAAAGGGAAAGGGGAGTGATGTACCAAGATAGAAATGGTTACAAATCTACTCTTATAAGAATAAAACCTCAATTAAGAAGCCAAATACACAATTCTTGACTCTATTCTACCTTCTAAGGAAATGAATGTAGGTTTAGAATTGATCAAGTGTTGAACAAAAATAATTCTTCATAGTACAACAATAATAAAAAATTTGAACACAACATACAAATTATAAAAACTAGAAAGAATACATTCAAATAAGGTAATATACATGCACAAATAATGAATGGAAAGAAGAGGTAAGGAAGAGACCTATTTCATTAATGGAAGGCAAGGAATACAATTATAGAGCACATGTCTACTACAAGTAGACATAATAGAATAAGGAAGAACCTTATACAAATATTTGCAACTACCTTTTATATAGCTTAGGCATAACTCTAATGTTTACATTGAGTTCAAACTCCATCCAAGTGGATTTGGATTGTAGAGGAGAGAAATAAATGAGAATCAAAAGGGAAATCTGATCATATGTATGTTACCATATAGAAAATTTGATCTTTGTGTACAAATCGAGCCCTGAAGAGATAGAAATGGTGACCGTAACTACCCTGGTGGAGAAGATGGATAAATAAGGCATCAAAGGGTAAAAATTACATGTACTAAGCATGGGGAACACCAAAGAGTGGATAGAAGTGATAAAGGACCTATCACCATTAAAGAGCTACTTAATACTATATTTTCAACCATGTTAGGTCAGTTGTACCATCATTAAGCATTAATAAACAATCAAACTTTCCTTGTGGCCCTATAACCTTTAAGCATTTTGCCACCCTACCTAGCCTTCTATCTTTATGTTGACCTACTAACTTCCTCTACTCACAGCTTCACAATTTATTTTCTTGTTTAACTATTTAACCATGCGAAACCATGACCACTTCATCTTAAGCCTTTATTGCTACTTCACATCTCAAAAAAATGTTATCCCTTTGATTGTTGAGAGCTTGTGATCATCATAAAATTGGCCTTCTCGCATCCTTAGCACAATTTGGACTTAACAACCTTTTAACCATGCAAAGTTGTGATGTAATCATACTTGCCTTTGTTGCCTCACCAAAAATGAAACCAAATTGGAACATGTGACACTATGATCACTATTAAAAGGTTGACCACCATCATTATTTCACAACTTCATAACCATTTATCTTGACTTCAACTAAAACCTTGAAACACTAAAACATTGAAGTTGAGTTGCACTTATTGAAAAAGCATTCCTTTGAGTTGATCACATTAACTACCTCATATCCTTGCAATGACGCGATATAAGAATTAGGCCCATTAAGAATCATGTCCATTTGTCACTCACTCATAGCCTGAAACTATGGTTTAGCATTTGACCTTGCAAAATTGTGAACAATGAGTTTCACAACTTTATAGCCTTGATCTCAGGTTTAACCTTAACCCCATGCAACAATGCAAAACATTTAATATTGACTACTAAGGCTATCCATTTGCACATTGCCACATCAAATGAACAAAAGACCACTCATTCATTAAGAAATTCATTTGATGTGCAACTCCTCTAATGCATGCAACTACACAATTTAGTATCATACACCTATTTTTTTCCTAAAAATGCACACTACTTTTGACCAAAACTACAAAAAGTGTAGAATTGAATGCCCGAAAACCATATAACTTATCCCATGGAAGATGTCTCTAATCATTTATCTATGATGGAATAAATGGTGACAAAAATGTCAACAAGTATCTAAGAGGTAAACTAGGGGTGATACCCCTATGCACACCTATTTAAGAAACATAAGACGTGCCTTGCATCAAATAAGTTGAATGCCATATTCTACAATTTGATATAGTGAATCTTACTTTAGGAGCTTCCTAAAGTAATAAAACAATGAGAACAAAAAATCACTTATAAGCAAGGTGATAGAGGGTGAACAAAATTGTTAACATTTGCATGTTGAGATGTGAATTCTTTTTCATTGTTGTCAAAGAGGGAGAATAGCTAATGAAGAGGGAGTTGAAGAAATGCAAAGAGGGAGAATACATAATGAAGAGGGAGATATGGTTTAAAAGAGAAAGAGGGAGATATAGTCATGGGGAGATAACCTAGAAAGGGAGAAAGTCAATAAGTCAGTAAGTCATAATGTCTAAAGGAGATAGTAAAGGAGAGATGAGAGATACAATATGAGGCAGATATGAATGCAAGAAGTTAGAAATTGTAAGGAAACTTGAAAGAAATAATATAACCTTTTCCACATAAGCTATAATATATCTAAAATGAATATACAATTAAAATCCACATGCATGAGAATAGACAACATATCGACAAAAATGTGACACAAGATATATCCTAGGAAACCCTCATTAAGGGAAAAGCCCAGCCTCCAAAAGAATCCATCACCATGTATTATTCAATAGAAATGTCATTGCAATACAACCATGGAAGTGTTTAAAGCCATTTCCACAACCGAGAAATCCATGTGAACAAGCATGAATCCACACATCACATGTCATGCTTCCAACCTTCACAAATGTTCCCTTGGCTAACCTATCAAGCCTTGTCTTGCTCAGCTCTTTGCCTTTTTTGCCTTTTGTATTTTCACACAACGACCATTGTAGCTACTTATATAGTAGAAAGTCCCACAAAACCACCAAGTGGTATTACATAAACCATGTGCTACCTAACCTATTGAACCCACATTAAACATTGGAAATTTAATTCTTTTTCTCCAATATTAAATACTTACATCAAATATAATCACAATGTTATAATATAACTCATCAAGTATATCCTATGGGAATCTTTCCATGTTGCACATCCATCTAGGTGCAGAACTACATAATAAAATAAAATAATACAATATAACAATATTATGCAATGCGTGCAACACCCATAATCTCAACAGAAAGAAGGAGATTGACAAAGCTCACATTACCCTACATAGAAGAAGGACACTTAAAGATAGATGAAGAGATTTTAATAAAATGTTTTAATTTTCTTTTGGTATTATTGTTGGTATTGGTTTTCCATCAATGCCAAAAAGAGATATTGTTGAAAACAAGATTGTTTGATGTATGCAATCTAGAATAATCATTATATTGTAAATGATGTCAAACCTACTACCTACTAGTGAGATAATTTCTTGTTCGGTTTGAGTGTTATCATTTGTTTGATTGATGAAGAGGATTTGATAAGATGAGATAATAAGAGTACCTAGAGGAAAGGTTGAGTTATTTTATGTATAAAAGGAGTAGTAAGATCAAGTAAGACATGGATGATATGATGTATTATTTATCTACTTAAAGATGAAGTTGACGGATACACTAGCTAAGTCTAGAAGAACAAATTTAAAAAAAGAGTCTACTAAGCTTGACCAAGTGATCAATTGGAGATGAATAATGTTAGTTCAAGCTAATAAAAAAACTAGTTACTGCTGAGTAAATTTAGTATGTGCTAAGTAAATCCTAGCGTGTGCTGAGTGACAATAAAAGATAGTATGCATTGAGTAAATTTTAGTGGATGCTAAGAGACACACTATGTGCCAAGCATTAGAGGTTAGCTATTTCCAAGTGACGAAAAAATAGAGTATAATCATGGATTCTCTAAATCTCAGCTAATAAATTTGATTTCTTGAATTATGTGAAGCGTGTGTAAGATAAGCTTAATGAGCTAGAGGCAAAGAATTTAAGATAAAGCATTTTGAGGAAAATTCAAAGAGGATTGTAGAAGAAGTTTCTAGAGGGAAAAAAATGGAAAAGAGAGAGGATTCAATGAATCTAACCTAACCCTAAAATGGATGATTTTTATTGGGTGGAAAAAGACCTAAATCTACTTTATAAGGTGATACAAGTCTTGAAGCAACAATTGGCATGTGTGAGAAACCAAGGAAGACAAGGAGTCTATGATGTTTCTTCATATGGTGGATGAATAAGAGAGTTTGTAATTGGAATCCAAAGTAAGAAGACTTAAGAGGATGAATTCTTGAAGGGTGAACAAGCTGACAAAGATGAAGTGTTAAAAAGCTACATAGAACGAAGGACTAAAATAGAGATTTGTAATCTACAAGTGAGTTGTGATTTTTTATTAGATCAAGTCCTATTGTTACTTTCTAATCATTGTATTAGTTTAGGATAAATTATTTGGATTAAGGTTGACCCAATAGTCATTTGTAAATCCTTTAACTAAGTGACATTTTAGTGAAATGTTCTAAAGTCCTCTAACAAGGATCACTCTTAATAGAGTGATTGAAATTCTTTAACCAGGTCACATTTAAAAATGTGTATTGTAACGTTTAATGGGGTTGGCCTTTCACAAGGCATCAATTTAGAAGAGTGAGAATTAGTAGCATATGTTAGATACATTTGATTAATTGTGTGTTCTTTGATAATACACAAATTTCATATCATTATCAATCGATATATGCTAAGCTCACTCAGGTAGTGGGGATAGTCTTTTGTGTCTACCAAGCATTCCTATGTTTGCCAAGTTCTGAAGGTAGTATCTACCGAGTTCACTTACGTGTCAACGAAAATTATGCAAAAGATAAGTGCTACCAAGCCCACTTGGATAATGAAGGAAAGTTGGATGGAACCAGTGCTAACTGAGCTCACTCGATTACCAAAGGATTTTCACAAGTTTATAGTGTTAACCGAGCTTTTGTTGGTTAATAAGGGAAATCATTTTTGAGTTGGTCTCTAATGAGCTAGGTTGGATAATTAAGGATTTTATTATTTTTCCATATTAAGCTTAATTGATTTATCTATTGATTCAAACTGACTAAGGTGATGAATATTAATTATTCTAAGTTGCATTTGGGTTGACTTGACAAAGTGGAAGATATAAGTATAAGGTCAAGTTGTTATTTAAAAGAGAGTAGGATGAAAATGTATGAAGATATTATTGAAGACTTAATGATGAGAAGAGGAAGAAAATTTCAAGGATAAGTAGAATATTCTTGTGGAGTAGAAAAGCTATATTCAATCAAGAAGGATCAATTGCAAGGCAAAACAAAGATCATTAATCAAAAAATTAGTTACATTCAAATCAAGTCATGTCATTGTTACCCTCTAAAAATTGTAACAATGAGCTAAATATCTTAATAGAGTTGGCTAAATAGCTATTTTCCAATCATCTAACAAGGTGGATGTTCTACTGAATTATCTAAAGACCTCTAACAAGGCCACTCCTAACAAGGTGATTAATCCTCTAATAGGGTCACACCTAATAGTGTATTTTAGAACATTTAACAAGTTTGGCTCCTAATAGGGCTTACTTTAGAAGACTAAAAAATAGTAACAAGTTGCAATTGGTGGTTTTTCCCAAATTAGGTTTCCATGTTAAGTAGTCAAATATATTCATACTATTTTCTTTATGTGTTTGAAACTTAGTTAAAGTAGTGGTAATCATAGATTATAACTAAATTTTATATTATAAGGATTTACCAAGTTGATTTAGTTATTATTGAGTTACAACATTTTATGTGTGTTTATCAAGCTTCAACAATATCCAATTTTTAGTTTGCATTTCTATACTAACATCTAAGGGATTTGGGATTTATTTTAGTATTAATTGATTCACCCCTCTCCTCTCAGTTACTCCTCTTATATTTTCAACAATTAGTATCAGAGCATTTGGTTCTTATAGAGAAGGTGTCAAGGACCTAAGGAAAAGATTAGGATGTCTTACAGAAGAGAGATCCCCAAGTTGAACATAGACAATTTTGTAGCATGGCAAAGACTTATGAGGTTACACTTGGCTACTATCAATGGCTTATGATGTAAGTATCTTGATACTGAATAGAAGACTCCTAGTGGAATAGTATCTATTGAAGATATTTCAGAAAAGAAGAATCATTACATCATGATGATTGATATTGCATCTACTCTTAGTTATACAAAATTTGATGAAGTCAATGATTGAAAAACAACATATGAGATGTGGATCAAACTGAAACATACATATAGAGGAGATGACTATGTAAGAACGTATAAGGCTAAAGTATTAGAGGTAATTTTGATTAGATGAAAATGAGATAATGTTCTAGGGAAGGTCAAGAGTAACTAAGGCCAATAGGCACACTTAGCTACCGAAACCACCATGCAAGAGTTAACACAATGGAAGCAAACACAAAAGAGAAAAACACCATATATATATATATATATATATATATATATATATATATATATATATATATAGAGAGAGAGAGAGAGAGAGAGAGAATAATATTATTTATTGATTCATAAAAATATCATCATACATGCCCAGCTATAAGGCCTTCTAGGTTATGGCTAGATACAAATACATTCATGATCTAAGATCTAGCTTCAAATTTTCACTTTCTAATTGTACTGCCCAATCCTCTCTTAATACTACTCTAGCTCTAAGCGTAAACACTCTATTTATGCTATCCAAAATAGCATATAGATCATTCTAGAACATAGAAAAGTCACAAGTTAGATCTCAACAAATATTAAATACCCATCATGAAAATAAAAATAACATTAAATACTTGAAGAGCCACAAGTTGGCCTGCATCAACAATTAAATAGAAATCTATGTCTAAGAAAAATTGCGATATCTCCTATATCTGATTGAATTAGAACTTGCACTTCAAATTGTGGCTAGTAATTTAGGTCTTCTACAACGCCTTTAGTTTGCAAAGGATAATTCACTAGGGATAAGTGTCCATCTATCCTAAAAGTCAAGCTCAAAAAACTATCATGCAAAACTACCAGAAATTGATACTCTAGAATAGTTGGCATATCTCCCAACTTATGAGAAATTAGAACTTGTTCCTTGGATCATAGATAGTACTCTAGGCCCTCTTTAATTCATTAAATATTTATTCTCATTCATTGATAAAATTAGTTACATGATCTGCAATAGGCATCTAGAAACCAAAAAACATTGTTTCAGCAAAATACAGTTTCAACAGCAAGGTAAAAATTGAAAACATGCCGGATAGCACTCCAATCTATGATGGTCTTGCATTAGAAAACAAGGGTTAGAAGAAATGATTCTTCCAAATCATTTAGATATCAAAACCTAAGCTGAATCCAACTCAAATTGGGAAATCCATAAAGCATCTTCCATAGGTCTATTCTTCCACTTCACCAAACATTCATAATAATCTTTTCCCCTTGTGCTCCTACCAATTCCTTAATCTAATATTTGTTTAACTTATTTAGTATAATTCTTATGATAGTCCTCTGATATAATAACTTCATCATCTAACTCATTATACTTGTATAAATCAGCAACTTGAATATAAGAGATATACTCAATTTCATAAGTGTTTCCATTATCAAATTTCTTCAAGATCTTAAAAGGACCAAACTTCTTCATCTTTATCTTACTATAT
This sequence comes from Cupressus sempervirens, assembly GCA_028749045.1. Classification (NCBI taxonomy): domain Eukaryota; kingdom Viridiplantae; phylum Streptophyta; class Pinopsida; order Cupressales; family Cupressaceae; genus Cupressus; species Cupressus sempervirens. Next base: position 835,540,883 of record CM053787.1, on the reverse strand, counting down.
GTTCTAACTAGAAATCTTCCTTTCTTTAGATGAAACATCACCTCATCACCAAATTGAAAGTCATGATGTCCCCTAGACTAATTAGCATTCTCCTTATACTTTTGATTACTTTGTTCTATCCACAACTTCACTTCCTTATGTAAAGACTCCATAAAATCAGCAAATTCTTCTCCTGCAACACTTCTCTTTTCTTCACTAGCAATATCTCTCTAATCGAATACTCCTTTAGGCTTCATTCTAGTAACAATCTCAAAAGGTGTCTTCCTTATACTCTTATTCATAGAATTATTATATACAAATTCATCTTTGCCAATACCATCTCCCAATTACTTGTCTTATTCCCAACTAAACATCTCAAAAAATTACCCAAGCTTCTATTCACAACTTCTATCTATCCATCTATCTATGGATGGAATGTAGAACTAAAATTTGACTTAGTACCCATCTTCTTCCACAAAGTGTTCCAAAAATAGCCAACAAACTTACTATCTCTATCAGAAATAATACTTCTTGGTAATCCATGAAATCTCACAATCTCTTTAAAGAAAAGTTCAACAACATGCTTAGCATTTGATATCTTCTTACATGGTATAAAATGAACCAACCTAGAAAATATTTCCACTACAATACATATGGAATCATATCACTTCACTGTCTTAGGTAATCTAAGAACAAAATCCATATTGATGTCAATCCAAGGTTTCTTAGAAATAGTAACAGGTGTGTACAAACTAGTATTTTGACTCACTCCTTTTGGAACTTGACAACCTCCACAACTCTTTACAATTTTTTTAACATCCTTATACATTTGTAGCTAATAATACTTCTCTTTTAGAAAACTCATTGTTTTGTCAATTCCAAGATGTCCAACCAGTCCACCACTATGTATTTCGTTAATCAGATTCAACCTCGTAGAACTTCTAGGAATACACAACTAAATACCTTTGAACAACATACCTTCTTGAATGAAATAATCATCATACTTACTTATGTGATTGGTTTTATTTGGTGCTCTAAAATCTCTCCATGCCTCAGATAAATTAGGATCAGCATCATACAACTCTTTCATTTCATCAAAACCAAGAACTTCAACCTTTATTTCAGTAAAAAAAGAATGTCTTCAACCCAATGCATCAACAACTTTTTTAGTAACTCCACTCTTGTGATTAATGACAACTATAAAATTCTACAAGTACTCAACACACTTCATATGTCTTTGATTCTATTTATGTTTAATTCCCAAGTATTCTAAAGCTTTATGATCAGTATACAAGACAAACTCCTTAGGAATCAAATAATGTCTCCACTTCTTCAATGGTTGGACAATAGCATAAAATTCTTGATCATATATAGAATTTTTCATTTTAGCATCATTCAACTTGTCACTAAAGAAAGCAACAAATTTACCTTCCTAACTTAATATAACTCCTATTGTACTACCACTTGCATCACATTCAAATTACAATACTTTGTTGAAATCAAGCAAAGCCAATATAGGAAATTCAGAAACCTTTTGTTTCAAAGTTTCAAAACTCTTATCAGCTCCATGTGTCCACTTGAGTTTCTTTTTATCTTCCATCATTGTCCTAGTCATAGCATTACAAATAGAACTAAAATTCTTTATGAACTTTTTGTAAAAACTAGGCAAACCATGAGATGATTTTACCTCACCCATATTTTTAGGTGTACGGTCCACTCCAAAATTGCTTTAACCTTCTCAGGATCCATCTTCAATCCATCAACTAAAATTACAAATCCCAAATACACAATCTTCTCTTGCATAAAAGAACACTTTTTCAAATTAATCAACAACTTTTCCTCTTTCAACCTCTACAATACTTGTCTAGTATACTCAAGATGTTCTTCCTTAGTCTTATTAAATATCATAATATCATCCAAATAAAAAATCACAAACTTACCCAAGAATACTTTTAGAAATTCATTCATCAACCTCATGAAAGTACTAGGTGCATTAGTCAAACCAAAAGGCATAACCAACCATTCATACAAACCATCTTTTGTCTTGAAAGCAATCTTCCATTCATCACCTTCTTTGATTCTGGTCTAATGATAGCCACTCTTCAAAGTAATCTATGTAAAATACTTTTCTCCACTCAAACAATCTATTATGTCATTCATCATCAGCATAAGAAACCTATATTTCACTATGATCTTATTAATAGCTCTAGAATCAATACACATTCTCCATTCTCAATTATTTTTAGGTGCTAATACAATAGTTACAACACATAGACTCAAAACTTCTCTAATTAATGCCTTCTGTAGAGGTTCATGCACTTGTCTATTAAGTTCCTCATTCTCTGTAGGTGTCAATCTATATGGTGCTTTGTTTGGAAAACTAGTTCTAGGAATTAGATCCATACAATGAATTATGCTTCTTACTGGAGGTAAACCATCAAGAATATCATCAACAACAATATCTTTATACTCATTTAGCAATTTTGCATTTTTTTTTTCACTTTATCATTACGAACTTCTATTGCTCAGTCATTACTACCAACACTTGGTCCTTTAGGAACTATAGCAAAAAAAACTTGATTCTTCTTTACTTCCTTTTCAAATATTTTTTCATTAACCATGTAAAATTTTATTGTAGTACAATTAACCCCATCTAGACTTTCAATCAAAGGAAGCAATATTTGTTTCTTCCCATTTACCCAAAGAGTATATTGATTCAATCTTCCATCATGTACAACTTATCTATCATATTTCCAAAGTCTACCCAACAAAATATGACAACAATTCATGGGCATAATATCACACAAAAATTTATTAAAGTAATGATGAATTTTGAACTTCACAATACATTACTCACTTACCAATATTGTATGCTCATCTTTGATCCATGAAACATGATAAGGTTTGGGATGTTTCAGCCTCTAAAACTACAACTTTTTAACCAACTCTTTTGATGCCAAATTTTTTGAACTTCCACTATTAATGATCACCTTGCACCATTTTCCATCTATCTTACATTTGATTTTTAAAAGGTTTCTTCTAAGGACAAGTTCCTCATCACTTCCCTTACATAAGGTTCTTCTCACCATCAAATTTTCTCCAACCTCAAGTCCACTTCGTGAACTCTCAATATCTTCTTGAATCACAACATTTCTATTATTCTACCCACTTTGGGAAGATCTACATTCTAAGGATCTATGACCTTCTTTACCACATCTAAAACAATTACCATGAAAACCACCTCTAGGATAAGAACTACCTCTTCCTCTATAAGATCTAGTACCTCCTTGGTAAGAACTACACCCTTTCCACTCAATCTTGTCTTTTTCATCATTCTTCCATTTAGATTTTTCTTTATCATGTACAAAACTATTACATCTACCACCTTCTCCATAAGATCTACCTTTTCCTCTCTAGAATCTACCACCTCTACCTCTTTTTCTTTGTTCATGCTTCTTTGTCAAGATCTCCTCAGAATTCAAGGTAGATTAATATACTTCTTCCACACTTTTGAACTTCAAAAAACTTATTTCATCTTGAATCCTAGATCTCAATTCATTTATGTACCTTGCAATTTAATCAACATCATCATCCACATGTCTAAATTTGATGTCTAATCTATAGAATTCCTTAGTATACTCTTTCACAGTAATGTCCTTATGTCTCAAGTTTTGAATCGTTCTCAACAAGCTAACTTGGTAATTAGTAGGAAGAAATTTTTTCTTTAACTTGTTCACCATCTTTGGCCAAGTTCTAATCTTCTCCTCTCCTCTCCTTTATCTATCAGTTTGCAAATACTCCCAACATAGTGAAGCACGACCTTTTAACCTAGTAATTACAATCTTCACCTTCTTATTATCAGGAATGTTTTCATACTCAAAGAGCTTGTCCATATTTGAGATCTAATCTAACACAACATTGGAATCCAATTTTCCATCATAAGGAACAAGTTCTACAGTAGGCTTTGAATGTGCTCTCAGAAATCTTTCCTTGTCTTGATGTTCTTCAAGTTTTGGATTACGATTTGATTCTACTGCTTCATCATCAATCACATCATCAAGATGTGCTCCTTTCATTTGGGCTATCTCCATAGCATCTAATTTTCCTGAAATTTGTCTTAATTGATCCAATATAGAATTATCAACATTTCCTTTAGCATATACCATCTTTAAAAATTAGGTTCCTGCAAGATTGTAAACCTTTGCAAGTTATAGGTCAAATCTATAGATCTATAACCCTACAATAAATATCCAAAATATGGTTCTACATTATCCAATCACCACAAGGATGAACCTCAAGCTCTTATACCACCTAACACAAGGATGCTAGGAGTAGCTAAGGCCAATAGGAAAACATAGCTACTGAAACCACCATGTGAGAGTTAACACAATGGAAGCAAACACAAAAGAGAACATTACCATAGCGAGAGAGAGAGAGAGAGAGAGAGAGAGAGAGAGAGAGAGAGAGAGAGAGAGAGAGAGAGAGAGAGAGAGAGAGATATATTCTTTATTGATTTATAAAAAAATCATCATACATACACAACTATAAGGCCTTAAGGATTATGGCCAAATAAAAATACATTCACGATCTAAGATCTAACTTCAAATTTGCACTTTCCAGTTCTGCTCCCCAATCCTCTCTTAAAAATACTCTAGCTCTAAGTCTAAACACTCTATTTATACTATTCATTTTATTCTAGAACATAGAGAAGAAAAAAGTTAGCTCTTAGCAAATATTAGATACCAATCATGAAAATAAACCTAACATTAAATACCTAAAGTGCTAGAAGTCGGCCTACATCAGCAATTAAATGACAAAAAATCAATTTCCAAGCAAAATCATGATATTTCCTAGATTTGATTGCATTAGAATTTGCACTTTGAATTGTGGCTAGAATTTTAGGTCCTCTACAACCTCTTAATTATGAAAAGGAAAATTCACCAAGAATAAGTGCACATCTATCCCAAAAGTTGAGAAAAAAAAATTGTCACACAAAATTGTCAGAAATTGATACCCTAGGATATTTTCCATATCTCCCAACTTATGAGGAATTCTAACTTATTCCCTAGACCATAGATAGTAATCTAGGCCCTCTTTAATCCTTAAAATGAACATCCTCTCATTCATTGATAAAAATAGTTACACAATCCACAACAAGCACTAAAAAAATATAAAACATATTTTCAGTAGCATGGTAAAAACACAAAACATGTAGGATTGCAGTGCAACCCAGGATGCTCCTACATCAGAGAAGATGAGAACATTTCAAAATATGTGGAAAGGATCAAAGGAAGTGTAAGTGAAATCAAAGCATCTAGAGGAAACATTGAAGAGAAAATAGGTAAGAAACGTACTTAGAATTCTTCTTCCTACTTATGCAATTAGAGTATCTACTATTCAAGAAATGAGATGTAATCCAAATAATAAAATATCTTTAGGTTCTCTAGCTGGAAGATTGATAGCTTTTGAGTTAGATAACTTTGATAAATATGTTCCAAGTTCAAAGGTTATTGAATCTACTTTTAAAGTTTAGTCAATCAAGAAGTGATGAAGAAGGAACATCAAAATAAAGCTTAGTCAATGATCTTGAAGTTGTTGGAGCCCTACTTGCAAGGAAGTATTCCAAAGGAAGAGGAATGTAAAAAGGTAAAATTTCTCTAATCTTCTTTTCTTGTGAAGAAGTTACTCACATTTCTGCTAGGTGTCCAAATAAGGAAATCAAAGATGAAAACAAAGGCAATAAGCATAAAGGAAAGAAGGATTCCAAGAACTACAAGAACTATAAGGAAAAAGGTAAGAAATCTTGTTTTATAGCTAAAGATTTTGATAATAGTGAAGATGAAATGGTATATATTGTTGTAAAAGATGAATTTGATGATGAAGGAGATAATATGGCACTTCTCTCTCATGTTAGAAAAAATGATATATGGATTATTGATAGTGGCTTTTCACATCATATGACTAGACAAAAAGAAAATTTTGAGCACATGGAATATTATGATGGATGTAGTGTAGGATTTGGAAACAATGAACCTTGTAACATAAAAGGAAAAGGATATATTTCATTAACTAGAGAACTTGTATGTGACAATTCTTACTAGATTGAAGGACTAAAGCTTAATCTACTAAGTCTGGCATAGTTGAATAACATTGGATTCAAGGTATAATTCATGAATGGATAGGCCAAACTACTAAATGGAAAAGGAAATGTGGTTGGATTTGGCAAGAAAACAAAATGTTTTATCTTGATCTTAGTAATTTTTCATGTTTTATTGCTCAAGTATAAGAAAGATGGTTATGCCACAAAATTTTATATCATGTAAACTTGGATAATTTAGTTAAGATAAGAAAACATAGAAGAGTAAGAGGTATTCCTAGTTTGAAGAAGCCTAACACGGGACTATGCAAGAATTGCCAAATTGGCAAGATGGGAAAGACTGACGTCAAAAGAAAAAACTATTAGTCAAAAGAAGTCTTCGAAATTGTTCATTCAAACCTATGTGGACCTATTGGAATAGAGAATTATAGTGGAGAATTTTTTTTCATTCCTTTTGTTGATGACTATTCTAGAATTATGATTGTAATGTATCTAAAAGAAAATTTGAAAGCCTTTCAAAAAATTCAAGTGGTATCTGGCAAAAGTAGAAAAAGAAACTAGAAAAATATTGAAATTCTTAAGATTAGATAGAGGTGGTGAATTCATCTCAAATGAATTCAATAATTTCTACATTGAAAGAGGAATAAAAAGAAAAGTATTAGCCCTTGGTACACTGCAAAAAAATGGTATAGCTAAAAGAAGAAACCGATCTATCATAGATTGTGCAAGAAACCTAATGATTGAAAAGAAGGTTGCTCTCAAATATTGGAAGGAATCTATCAACACTGTAGTTCATACCTTGAATAGAGTTTAGTTGAAGAAAGATTCAAACAAAAATTTTTATTAGTTATGGTATGGATACAAACCTAATGTATGTTACTTGAAAGTATTTGACAACAAATGTTATATCCTAAAAGAATCTAGAAAAGGTAAATTTGATGTAAAAGGTGATGAAGGCATATTTCTAGGATACTCATGTAGAAGTAAAGAATATAGATGTTTGAATTTGTCTACTCATAAAATTATAGAAAGAGCACATGTTACAATTGATGAGCTTGCTAGAAAATAGTGAAGAAGAAAGTAACAAGGAGCCGAAAGATTTCAAAAGATTTTCTTACTATGAACCTATACCCTACAAAATCTATCAAAAAGAAAGGAAGCTTCATCTCTTGAGTTGTAGAAACTGCAACCTGAATTGTATTTTGAAGGACCCAAGTTGCAATAAGAGGCTACAAGGCTAGTTTGAACCAAGCTTGATAGAACTGAGTCACAGACAGAATGACTCGAGCTTGAAACTAAAATTCAAGATGGAGATGGTGGAACTCAATCAAAGAACAAAGAGCCTATGTTAGCAAGATATGTTAGAACACATCATGCACCTAATCAAATCATTGGAGACAAATTAGATGGACCAATGACAAGAAGCAAATTAAAAGGTAAATGTGTACTTACTGAATTTAAACTTAGAAGTATTAAGGATGCTTTGAAAAATGAAAATTGGATTGAAGTAATGAATGAAGAGATAGAACAGATAGAAAAGAACAAAACTTGGACTCTTATTCATAGATGCAAGCATAAAAATGTAATTGATACAAAGTGGGTATTTAGAAATAAGCTAAATAAAGATGGAAAAATTTCAAGAAATAAAGAAAGATTGGTGTGCAAAGGCTATTCTCAAGAAGAAGGTATTGACTATGGCGAGACTTTTTCTCCTATAGCAAGACTAAAAGGTGTTAGAACTTTACTAGCATATGCAACACATAGAGGATTTAAAGTATATCAAATGGATGTTAAATCCACATTCTTAAATAGAATTCTTGATGAGGAAGTATAGATTGAAAAACTAGAAGGTTTTGTAGATCCTAGCAAAAAGGACATCGTTTACAAGTTACACAAAGCTTTATATGATATCAAGCAAGCTCCTAGAGCTTGGTATGAAAGACATCATAATTACTTGGTATAAATTGGTTTTCAAAGGACAAATGATAACAGTAGTCTATATATCAAGGAAGAACCAGACAAAAGAATTGTGTTAGTAGACACATTTGTTGATGATACTCTATTTACAAGAAATGATGACTTATGCAAAGCATTTTCAGAAAAAATGAGTAAAGAATTTGAGATGTCCATGTTTGGTGAGATAAAATTTTTTGTTGGATTATAGATATAGCAGAACAAAAATGGCATCTACATCACTCAATCTAAGTATATCAAGGACATACTAAATATTTTTGGAATGGAAGATTCAAGACTAGTTGGAACCCCTATGTCTACAAGACATAAGCTCTCCAAAAATGATGATTCCAAAGAAGTAGATTAGACCACATATAGATCAATGATTAGAAAATTGTAGTATGTAGTACACAAAAGACCTGATATTTCTCTAGTAATTGGAATAGTGGCAAGATTCTCAGCAAATCCTAAGGAAAATCACATGATGGTAATCAAAAGAATCATGAGACATCTGAAAGATACTAAAGACTATGGTTTATGCTATAAACTTGGAGGCAATTTGGACTTGAAAGTATTTACTAATACTAATTGGGCAGGAAGTATTGATGACAAAAAAAAGCACTAGTGGCAAAGCATTCTTTCTTAGTAAAAGACTAGTGTCTTGGACAAGTAAGAAGCAAAATTGTACATCTCAATCCACAAAAGAGGAAAAATATGTGGCAGAAATAGTTAATTGTTGTAACATTTTTTGGTTCAAACAATTGCTAGAAGGAAAGAAGATAGAGATCAAGGATCTAATAGTCATATATTGTGATAACACCAGTGTAATCAATATATCAAAGAATATAGTGATGCATACTAAAACAAAAGCACATTGATATAAAATATCACTTCTTAAGAGAGTTGGTACAAGAGAAAGAAGTCAGATTAGAATATGCTAATACAAAGGAATAGATTGTAGACGTATTCACCAAGCCATTACCTAAGAATGCATTTTTGTATCTAAAAGGTAGGCTAGGGGTCATTTCCCTATCTGAAGTTCACTAAATAAAGTTTAGTGATGCATCAACAAGAGCTAAGTTAAAGATCAATTAGTTGGTATAGAATTGACATGGGCATATTGCAAATGAATTAGTATTTAAGGTACATTGGTATTTATAGAATTATTGTCTTTGTCATGTGTTGTTAAAGAGGGAGACATTTACTATTATATCTCTAAGAATTTTATTTTTTTGGAACTAGAATAAAGTAAAGAACTAAAGAGGGAGAAGTTGTCCAAAGAAGAAGAAGTTTTTTGTAAGAGGAAGAATGTTTTGAATGAACTTGGTAGTAGTTGTTGTAGATAGAGAAAGAATCTAGTAAAAGAAAGAGCTCATACTAACATAGGGAGTTCTCATAAATTTCATTGTGCCATGACATGTTATGTTGCCATCAATGCCAAATAGGGAGATTTTTGGATTAAATTGAATAATTTTGTATTATCTTTGATGTTACACAAATGTCATATCATCATCATCCAGTATGCCAAGCTTAGTTGGGCAGTGAAGATAGCTTTTTGTGTCTACTGAGCATTCTTGTGTTTTCCTGGTTTTGATGGCAATATCTATTGAGTTCACTTAGGTGTCAAATGAAATCATGCAGAAGATAAGTGTTAACTAAGCTCACTCAGTTACCAAAGGATTTTTGAAAGCTTGAAGTATTAACTCATCTTCTGTTGGTTAACAAAGGAAATCATTTCTGAGTTAGTTTCTATTGAGCTATGTTAGCTTATGAAGGATTTTCTTATTTTGGTATATTAAGCTTAATTGATTTATCTATTGATTTTTGCTGACCTAGGTGATGAATATTAACTATTCTAAGTTGTACTTGTGCTAACTTGACAAAGCGGGAGATATAAGTATAAGGTCAAATAGTGATTTCAAAGAGAGTGTGGATGAAAAAGTATGAAGATGTTATTGAAGATTTAATGATGAGAAGAGGAAAAAAATTTGAAGGATAAATAAAATACCCTTGTGGAGTAGAAAAGCTATATTTGATCAAGAAGGATCAAGTACAAGCCAAAATAGATATTTGTAATTAGAAAATCAATTGCATTCAAATTAGTTCATCTCATTGTTACTTTTTAACCATTGTAGCAGTGATCTAAATCTGTTAATAAAGTTTGCATAATAGCTATTTGCAAATCTTCTAACAAGGTGGTAGTTCTACTGAATTTTCTAAAGACCTCTAGCAAGGCCACTCCTAATAGGGTGATTAAATCCTCTAATAGGGTCACACCTAATAGTGTGTTTTATAACCTTTAATAGGGTTGGCTCCTAATAGGGCTCACTTTAAAAGAGTATAAATAGTAACTAGTTGCAATTGGTGTTTCTCCCAAATTGGTTTTCCACGTTAAATCTTGGTGTTAAATGTGTTCATGTTATTTTCTTTATGTTTTTGAAACTTTGTTAAAGTAATGGTAATCAAAGATAATATCAAAGTTTATATGTTAAGAATTTACTAAGCTAATTCAATTATTACCAAATTAAAACATTTTATATGTTTACTAAGCTTCAACAATATTTAGTTTTTAGTTTGCATTTCTATATTCTCATGTAAGGGATCTAGGATTTATTTTAACAGTAACTAATTCACCCCTCCCCTCTTAGTTATTCCTCTTATATTTCTAGTAGCATATTACTGATAATTTTTTCCAAATTGGGTTTCCATGTAAATCCTTGTGTCAAATGCGTGAATGATTTTGTAGTGTTTGATTTTTACATTTCTACAAAGTGATTCTGACCTAGGATAGTGACTTGCTAAGTTATTAAATTTTTAGATTCATGCGTGATACATGATAAGGACATATATGTATGAGTTTTGTTAAGTGATGAGAAGTTTTATTGGGATATTTGGACCTTGGATAATTGATTCACACCCCCTCTCAATTATTCTAAATTATTCCAACATCAATATGGGTGTAGTAGCAATAGTTAAGGATGAGAGTTTAACATTTCCATCGAATAAGTAGAGAGAGACATAAAGAATACTAGTAATACTTGTGCAATAAATTGTGTCCTTCTGATCTGAATGTCAATTGTTGCCACTCTAATGTGGTCTAGCACACTTGGTATAATTTTAATGTTGGGTCAAACAAGATTTTTAAAAGGTTTGATCATTGCATGATTATGTCATACTATTTTTTCTCCTTTTCTAGGGATTAAGAATTACTTGTCTCTCCACTAGTTGATGTGATGTTGAAAAAAAAAATAGCCCATTAAATTTTGTATTAAATTGAAGATAACTAGGATGTCCTTCAAAGACTTAAATATACATCAACATGCCTTAATTGAATCATCATGGCCTTCTGGTTGACATTCTAAGGATTAAAACTTGGAACCTAGGCAACATCAACAAATAAGTTGAATTATATCATAGAATGTTTCCATCACTTGCATGATGAAGTATCTCTATATTTATGGTATTGAAATTTCTATGTACTATAGGTAGTTGTGTGATACAAATACCAAGGATCTTTGTGCATCCATTGAATCTTTAGATTTGAATCTGTTTAACATAAATCTATAATTTTGAATAGATTGTATTTTTCACTATTAATAAAATTATAGATAATTATTCCACCAAAGGAGATTAGATGAAAGACCAATTTTTCTTTTTTTTATTAAGATAAGTGATAGAAATTTGAACAAATTTGTTTTCTTTATGTTCTCATCATACTACTATGTAGATTAAAATAATTAAGAAAGGTTAGTCTGGTCTCACTAAAAGTATAGAAATTCTTCAAAACCTTTTCTAACACTATGAAAAGGTGTTCATTACAAAGGGAAGTTCTCCTTCTATAGACCATGCTATAAAGGATGGTTTAGCATTTGATCCCAAACAACTTTTAGAGGACCAACAAATATTTTGTGATGAAATGCTTAGCATTGATAACCTCAAGGAAGCTATATATTGCATTGAATATTACTAGGCCCCTAGGCAATGGTTTGGAATATGAATTTTATAATCCTCTCTCTCCTTATGTTAGTCTTTTCCTTTATAAGATCTACCTTGAAGCTTTTTATTCATAGTCTCTATGAGAACTTAAGGATGAAGATGTTGGAAATTTGTTAAACGCTCCTCTTAGGATTTGTGACAAGGGCTTAACCACTGCCTATGTACTATAAGTTGAATGGTTCTATTAGGCATTGATAGATTTTTCTTTTGGTGCATCGACAACCCCAATCTAAAAAGTAGAATCAGAGCTTGGTCATAGGTTCAAATCCTCAAATCCTTGGATAACACTAAGGGGGAGATTGTTGGAAATTTTCTCAGTACTCCCCTTAGGATTTGTGACAAGGGATTAACCACCTCCTATGTACTGTAATTTTAGGGCTTATATTAGACATTGATAGATTAGTCTCATGGTGCAACGACAATCCCACTCTAATAGAAGATCTATAGGAAATTTCTAATTGGAGGCCTATTAATGTTCCCAATGTATCTTACAAGATCATCACCAAAGCCTTGAATCTCAAGATATGTCACATATTTCTATTGATTGTAAGACCGTAGAAACCTAGATTCATCAAGTCTAGGTTCATGATATACAATATTATTATTATTTGGGAAGGTATGGATGGGCTTGATCCTCTAACTAGATTGTAATATTTTTGAAAATTGACTTTCCTAAAGCTTATAATTTAACTAAGTGTCCTCTCACCATTTTTATTCTTAGATACCTTGGTTTCAAACTTATATTCCTTCTATTTTTGTAGATTATTTTTGGGAATCTTCTTCTTGCAACACCATTAATGATCACCAATTTGATGCTTTAAAAATTTTTAGATCTATTTTCAATGGTTGTCCTCTAGATCCTTCCTCATATGTTCTTACTAGTAGAGGTTTTGGGTATCTAATATTAACACAATATATGTTCGCCATGTTGAAGAAATTTCAATGTTTGAGTCATTTATTTTATTCCTCCGCTTTCCTAAAACTCTTCAAATGATTAAATTATAAATTATTTTAATTTAATCCTCTTTTTTATTTTCCTAATCTTTCTTGCTCGCTAATTTTCCTCTACTCTTGATTAAAAAGGTTTCTTACCAATAATGATGTTCATAATCATCTTTTTAGTGATGACCACCTCTCTATCTTTTTCCTCCTCTAATAATTTCAAATTCCTCTTTTCTTGATAACATTGAAATTGAACATTTGCATAATTTTCCTCTTAGCCTATGTGTCTCCTAAGTGGATCTTATGTGGAGCCCACCTCATTCTTTCTTGAACCTTCTAAAACCCTAGTACCTAACCATTTTTTTTACCTCGTAAAACTTCTATTAAAAAGAGCTCTCACCCTTCATTTGCATCTTATGTTAGCTAGGAATTCGAAAGCATTTGCACTCATGATAACTCTTGCATTCTTAGCATTCTATTTTGATATCTTGTTACACTCTCATCATAACTTTGATTTCATTTATTTTATGTATCTAATATTTAATTTCATACCTTTTTTTTAATATTTTATTCTAATTATTCTTGAATTTTAATCTAGTAGTTAATATGTTCCATTTGCATTCTGAGTAATAGATTGTATATTTGTATCATTATTTTGTGAAGATTTAGCAAAAGTTTTTCATACTTTTCTCAAATCCTTTAACTCATCCATTTTATCTTGCATTTTATATATAATCTTAATTTTCATTTTTAACTAATCATTAGTGGGATTATTGTATTGTGGTGGGGGAGCACACCCACAACAATTTCTATGATCAAATCAAACAACGTTGATTGGGTGCCCTTATTTTAGCTCATTTGAGGTTATGATAAAGATTCTTGTTTTTTTCTATGTTTATTTTTGTATTTATAGTTTATTTTGAATCTTGAATTTTCCTAAAATTTTATATTTTGTTCTTATCCAGCAACCTACCACTATAATTCCCACTCTCTACTTACTAGTATTAATATACTCTAAAAAGTCTTGAAATGAGTACAAAGGCCTTTCATATATCCATTTATCTTCCCAAAAAAGAATCTTTCTCCCATCACCAAATTTCCATCTCCTACCTTCATAAATAATCTCCTTATATTTTTATATGTTATTCCAAATGAAAGACCTAACGATGAATTTTTTTTTTTGACAAAATATTCCAAGTTAGAAAAGTGGAAGAGATACTTATCTTTCTAAATTGTATTCCATTTCTGAAGAGGTTTAGTGAAATCTCTTCGAGCATGTTTTTCCAAAAGGTCCATATTAAAGAGCTTAATATTCCTTATCTCCATACCACCAATGTTGTTAGGTTTATAAACATTTTCCCAAGAGATGAGTGAGATCCTTTTTTTCTCCTCTATGCCCATCGAGAGGAATTTGTTTTGAATTACTCCCATGACTTCTACAAATTTTTATGGTATATTAAACATATTGAAAGGATAAATAAGAAGGTTGTGTAGGGATTATTTCAATAGTTGAAATTTTCATTCTTAAATTAGAAGAGCCCCATTTTGTCCAACTTAAACCTATAAAAAATTATTTGAATTCTCAATCAAAGAAAGACCAAGACAAATGGAAGGGAAAATGGCAATAGAATAACCATTAATGAAAGAGATTCTCCTCAACCTTTAGTTGGGGGTATTAATAAAGAATAATTATTTGTCACTCTAGCTAATAATCTAAGTTGAGAATTTATACTAAGTATACAAACCTCTTTTTATACTTTAGGTTTCTTTGGATGAGTATAACCCTAACATATTTATGTCATCCAAAAACTATTCATGAGAAAAAATAAACCCTAGAGAGGAAAAGAGAAAGACCCTTGATGTCCCCTTGTTAAACCAAAAGCTTCACAAATGAACCCAAACTATCATCTATACATGAAAATAAAATAGGGTAGATAGGATTTCCCTATCTAATTTTCCTACAAGGGTTAGAAAAGTGGGAATAGGATCCATTAATAATCACGATAATAAAAGAAATCAAAATAAGATGAGATAAGAGTTCTTACCCTTACACCAAATAAAACCATTTTTAGAACTCTGTCTAGGAATCTCCAATCTACTCCATCATAATATATTGACCTATCTAATTCTAGTAAAAAGCCTTATTTATTAGCAATCATTAGAACATGTATATTTTCATGCACTAATATGATGGAATAAAGAATCCACCTACCTATAAAAAATGCATTATGCTAATGACAAACTAGATAAGGAAGTAAAGCCAAGATTATTGAAGTCAACACTTTAGATATGATGTTATAAAATGAATTACACATAAGATAATTATCCTAGCATGATCCAATGACCTTTCCACTAGAACTTTGGGAAGCATCAATATGAAAGTAGCATTGATTTATTTTAGAATTATTTTCCCCACAAAATTTTTTTTGACAACATTAGTAAAAAATTTTTATATTATATTATAAAAAATACATGAAAGTAAAACATCGAGAAACCATACCATCAAGGGGAATTCTCTCCTTCAATAGAGAAAATAAATTTTTTGACCTCTTTGTCTAAAGGGATATCAGTTAGAAATTGGTTATGGTCCTCATTTATGATGAAACTAATTTACTCTAGGAGGATGTCTTGATCAATTTTACTAAACTATAGATCCTTAGAAAGGTGAAATTATAAGTAGGAAACCATTTCCTCTTGAGTATCCTCTTCCTTATCAAATCTTTTGTTATCTTAGATATAAGATATTGTACTAATAACCTTATATTTCACAAAAATAATGTGAGAAAAATAAGTACTTTTATCAGCTTAGTTGATTCATAAGGCCTAGTATATGTTCCTCTAATAGGTCTCCTCCTTCATTATGATATCATGAAATTTAGTTAAGATATCATTTTCCTTATTGAGAGTCACTTAAAAGAATTGTTCTTATTGGATAATGTCCTAACTATCCCAAACTTTGAATTTGATTTCTTTTCTCTTTACTCAAACGAATCTCAAGATGTATCATTTTTTTATTTCTTAAGTTCCTTCTTAGCACATATAAGTCTCTTAGCTAACTTGAACATCACAATTCCATGAATACTAATACCCAATCATCTTTGAATACATTCTTAAATTTTGGGATGTGCCTACCACAAACTTTTAAACCAGAGTGGGCCTTTTTTTATGTCCATTATGAAATAATTGTTAAGAGGTAAAGTCCACACACAACTCTAAGTTTGCATACTATATTCTATTTAATACTATCTTCTATATGAATTTGAATAATTTGTGACACATATAATGTGTCTATCATGAAAACATTGTTAGAAAGTAAAGTCTACCAGGATAATTGAGGAGCAAAGGAGGGGTGAATCAGTTATCAAATTAAAATAACTATCAATATCCTTATTAAATCCAAAACATGTAAACAATAGATGCAAAAACCATGGAAGTATTATCATACACAATAACACTAGATTTTTTAAATAGGTAAACCCTTGATTATAGGTAAAATCCTAGTGGGGATAATACCCACAAAATGTTATACTAATATATAACTTCCTTGTAAGAGGATGCACGCTCTTAGAAGTTAATAAAATACATTCAATACATATCAGTCCCTATAAGGAGAATTTGAACCCATGTTAGGGTATTCCAAGCCTATTAGAAGTTGGTCCAACACTGTTACAAGTTGTGCCAAAAAAGAAGGACCCACTATCCAAACAACTTCAGGAAAAGACCACCAAGCTCACTATCCAACTAGACTTGGTACTATCCTTCTTAGAATAATATTACAAGTGCACAACTATCAAAAATGACTTCTTAGCCAAATAAATTCACCTTTTCCTCTCACTATGGCTCAAGTACACAAAACACTTCTCTAAACAAAAGATATTCAATATCAGGTTTAGTGGATCTCGCATACAAGCTTGCATGTACTCGCATTTCATAAAAACCACAATACTAGTCTCTACCACAAGGAAATAATATTTCCTTTATACCAAGTCATAAAAAAATTATTAATTCATCCTTGAGGCTTTCCAAATTTATAAATTTTACAATACAAGATCATCTTAATATATTACATTTATAGGTTACATTAAATCTTTTCATAATTACATACAACTGCTAGATCACAGTATTCATAACTCTTAACTCAATGCTCATTTGAATGTGTGCATTTTACCACAAAATCTTCAACATTTATTCTAGCTTTTTCCAAGTCTGCATGACTAGATTCCATCTCTATTAGGAGATATAATCCAAAAATCAGTAATTGCTACACTAGAACTCTATGGAAAGCTATCTTCAATAAATCTCGAATAAATCTTCATTGTCTTCATATTTTTGTATGTCATATTAATCATAGCATCAAGGTACTATTTTGAACATTATCCCAAGTTTTCATAAGCTCAAATTCATCTATTAATCCTCATGAAACCAAAATATCTATTTTCTCTACCAGTCTACAGAGAATAACTAGTAAGTTGACATCAATGAAAAATTATATCATAACTATAACATACATCTTTTGAATCATGTCTCTAGAATTCTGGGATAAAGCCCCATAGGAATACCAACAAAATTCATGCTAACAATCTCCCCCTTATGCATGCATGGAAACATAGATGAAAAAAATCAAAGTTCTATGAATACCAATTGTGTTTGCTGCATCTGCTGCCCCATTCGTGCTGACCATGAATGTCCACTATATAGTAACCAAATAAGGAAGGTGTTAATCTCCCCCATAGATCAAAATATTTTCAAATTTGAGTCATCAATCCTTTTCAAATCTTCTTCAGGAAAATTTCTCTCCATTGACATTAATATACATATTAAGATATTTTTCATATGTATATCTCCATAATATTTATTCTTGTTAGAAAATGTTTTTCATGCATTATTCTCCCCCATTGATGTTAATGAAAAAGTGATGGGGTCAAGCCTAATAAAAAAATGGACACAATAGGAAAGGGAAACTTTATTAACTATGAAAATATGCTAATACTCTAGTGCAGAATAAACAAACTCCAAAACATGCCCTATGGGCTTACAACAGAATAAACCTGGAGATAATTTCTTCTCCTAGTACCCTCTCTCAAACTCCACACTAAACTGCCTTTACAATGCCAAAAATGTTCTTAAATAGAACCCAAAGAGTTAAGGATTAGGAATACATTCTAGAAAGTTCTAGTTGGCATCCACTGCCCAAATAGAAGGTTCTAGAAGTCACACTAGAAGTTGGCACAAAAATAGAAGAATCTAGAAATGGTAACCGAACTTCTGGAAGGCATAACTTTTGAACTGCAGCTCTGATTGACGAATCGTTTACATTTCCTGAAAGCTCTTGAAGCACTCTATTTCCCTATGGACCAACTTCACTCGTTCCCCATTTTTTAGTCCTATACAAGGTCATTTAATTCCCTAGACTTGACTTTGAAGCATTCTTAGGAGGTCTTCAGAAATCGAAAAACTACGATAACCTTCAAACCATGTAGCCTTTTGACCTGATTCTTTTTCTGGAATGTTCTAAATTACAATTTTAATGATCACTCTAATTTACACCTTATAACTCACCATAATTATGGCCCAATTACTTAGTCCTATTTTTTTGGCATTTACACGTATCCCAATGTGCTTAAAAAATCTAACCCAAAACACTGATAGTGGAACTATGAGAGTTGGAACCTTTATTTCACCCAAATGGGTATCCAGAAGTGAAAACACATGAAACAAAAACTATGTCTAGGTACATTTTTTTTGGTTGACACAAGATTGCCCTTATACCTCTGGATGTTCCTGCATCAAAAATAAATGATTACAAAAATCTATTACATAAGTTCTTCAATATGCATAAATGTCCAAAGATAGTGTTAAGTACCAATTACTAGGAGTCTTTCACAACGCAACTCAAAAAAAAAAATCTCCCATAAAGGAAGCATCAAGAAACCAATTGTTGGCAATATGACCAATTAGTCAAATAAGGTGAGATATGTGGTTATCATTTATGGAAACATATGTTTTGCATTTTAGTTATGATTATTTGTGAAGGAAAATTATCTAAGTATTGGATAATGTTACAACAACATGATGAGATTTATTGATAGCAAGATATTCTCTTGTGCAGTTAACCATAGATGCATGTTGTCACTTTGATGATGCATACCCATGTGCATGTCTATATGAGCAACTAGGTTCAAGTTATGAAGGAAATACCTATGTGATTGCTTTACAGTGTAGAACATAGTATGTCAGTAAATTGATTTTTACAACTTACATAATTATTTTGATTACGAAATCTTGATGAGCTGACACTAAAGATAGTGTGGGAGCTGAATAAGGAAGGATTTATTAATATGATTGATATAAGTAAAGGACATCATTAGAAATTTTTGATATGATGAATATATGTATGCAAATATAAATGTGAGCAATATGATGTGAATTGATAAATTCATAGTAACTCCTTGCTTATGACATTGAGTGAACATGAAGGAAGATTGTCTACATTCTACCAAAGGCTTGTATGAAGAACTAACAAAAAGATGAATTGTGAAGTACAACAAGCAATCCAGTATTGTATGTATATCTATTCTCTTGAAGAACTTATTTTATAGTTGCATGTTAGGGAAGTGGGTTCTTATTTTACATATTTGTATATGATCCACCAACTCCTAATAGGGTTGAAGCAACTCCTAATAGTGTTGAGGCTTCTAACAAGGTCTAGTCTCCTAACAAAGACTCAAGACACTATACATTGTTCATAGAATCCTAACAAGGTCAATATCCTTAATCAGATTCTTATATATAGTGAATCATCTTGTAGGTTTCATCCCCACGGGGGTTTTCCCTTGGCCAAGGTTTCCCTAGTTAACAAAATATGGTGTTATGAGCTCTCTTTATGTATGGTTTTTTAATACTATTCAACATTATTGGTTTACTTTCTTATGCATGTATTAAAGTAATTAATAATATCTAGTTGTGGGAAAAAAGATAAAAAATATTGATTCACCTCCCCCCCCTTCAGTATTATCTATTTCTATCAATTGGTATCAAAGCCTAGTTATTCTAAAGAGGCTTAATAGCTTGAACAAGATCCCTATGGATATTGTTGAAATATTAGTCAAGTTTCTTATTAGTGACATACACTTATTTAGATTGTAAATAGCTACTGAGCTTATTGTATAGCTAATAGTGTTTGCCAAGTATTTTAGTTTTCATCAAGTTCTAAGTTACTACCAATTCCTTTGGACAAATTTTAGTCTTCACCAAGTAGTTATAGTTATAGTGAAAATTAACAGTGTAAATCATGCATCTCAGTGTATGACAAGTTTACCAGTGGAAACCAAGTTGTTCAGTGCTTACCAAGTTCACAGCTTATGTGATGCGAGTCCAATGTTAGCCAAGCTACCCAATGTTAACTAAGTGACTTAGTTTATATTGAGCTCAAGGAGATAATGTTTACCAAGTCATTCAATGTAAATCAAGAGACTCAGCTTGTATGACGAGTTTCACAATATCTACTGAGTCACAGTGTAGACTAAGTTCAAGACTACTTGGAAGTGATGAATACGGACTAAGCTTCTATGTCTACTGAGTGCATGATGATGCAGAGCATTGATAGTGGATGCCAAGTGTCACAACTTCATCGAGTCATTCTTTAGAGCCTGAGTTTCTTCACTTTAGCCAACCTTGTAATCTTTGTGTAAACTTGTATTGTGGCCAATTTTGTAATTTGTATAATTAGAGTGGTATATAATATATATATATATATATATATATATATATATATATTGTGGTACTTTCTATTGTAGTACTAAAGCTTTTGGGTATCATCCCCACCCTAGTTTTACTTTCTATTTGGAATGTTTCTAGGTCACCAAATCTTTGTGTCAAAGTGTTATGAATGCTTTCATGTTTCAATTTCTTATGCATGCAATTAGATCAGATTATATGTAAAGAATTAAATGTTAATTTGAATGTTGGATAAAGAGTTAAAATTGTAGAAGATTTAGAAGTTATTGATTCACCCCTCCCCTCTCAATAACTTAGACTAGTTAAGAATATTTCCAACAATTGGTATCAGATAATTGTGGCTCTTAGAAGAAATTTTAGCACCTTGAGCAAAGATCAAAGCAATGAAGATATTCAGACTTGACAAAGCTATTGACAATGAAAAGTTAGATTTGGAAATAGCTATTGCCCAACTCAAAAAATCAAAAGAGCAACTCTCTCTCAGTCCTTGAAAAGAAGAAAATAAATTACAATTCAAATGAATAATCATCTCTACATTGAAGAAAAGAATGAAGATCTTCATTCAACTAATCAAAGACCTCCTAGTAAAGGATTAGTTCCCTACAAGAAGAACTAAGAAAACTAAGAAGAGAACAAGAAATTTAGTCAGTAAGGCTATGTGAAGTCATGGAGTAGAAAAAAAAGATAAAAGAAGAGATAGAAGGAAAGAAAAATGAAATCCAACACCAATCCCTTTAGCAACTAGAACTTATTGATCAACTCTCCAATGCAAATAACGAAATCATGAGCCTAAAATCTGAAAATGAAAGATTGTGAAATGATCTAAACTTTGAAATACAAGTTAATGAATGCTGAAATCCCAAATAGACATGAATCAATTGAATAAGAAAAATCTCTATAGGCAAAAGGGAAAAGCAAGAATTGGATATACAAAAGAAGGAGAATCATCCAAGCAAGGAGCTAAAAAGAATCAAAAACCTATTTGGAATCACTATGGTTAGATAGGTCATACATCAAAAAAATGTCAGAGCAATGGAAAAAAAAAATTCAATAGAAAATGCTACAATTACAATCAGCATGGTCATAAGGCTAATGAATGCAAAGAGAAACCCAAATTTGAAGGCAAAAGTCACAAATATAAGGAACATGGACACAAGTCATAAAAATTCAAAACCAAGATATTGAATCTAGTAGAGAAAATTTTGAAAGCAATATTTGGTTGGAACTACAATACCTAGTGTATATGTCATTATTGTGGAGAATTTGGACACATTGGAATGGATTGTGTAAAGCATCATTTGAGGAAAAGAGACAATACAAAAAGATGTTTCATTTGTATAGAACTTTTTCATCTTTCCAAGAATTGCATGAATAATAGTAGAATTGAAGATGAAAAGAAGGCAAAAGCTAACAACATCTAAAAATAGATGAGACAGTAATGGGTTCCAAAGTCCATTGTGAATACAATTCCAAGTGATGGTAATAAAGTCACTCAAGAATTGGATAATTGTACCATTTCTACTTAAGTTTTCAAGAGAGAACTAGAACTAGGATATCAAAGAAGACATTCAAAAAAGTTTTAGATTGAAAGAACAAAATGATCCAAATTTATATTTAGGATACAAAGGGATCACCAAGTAAAAAGGGTACTAGTGTCTACCAAGTTACCTTCTCTACTGAATGAGGTCAGGTCATAGAGTTTATCAAGTGAGGTCAGGAGTAATGAAGATGCATATGGTTACTAAGTCACAAAGACTTCACCAAGTGTTCAATGCAAAGAAGTGGATGACAATGTGTCAACATGTTGTCAATCGATCTACTTTACATACTGAGTATTAATGAATTTTTTTTTATAAAAGGCATGGAATTGAACTCATTTTTACCATGAAATTTTTGAGAGCTATTGTGAAGTGTGATCTTCAAAGCATCCAAGAGATTTGAGCAAATTGTGAGAAAAATATTTTTAATTCTCTCAAACCCTACCAAGTGAAGATGGCATCGAGTAGTAGCAAGGAAAATTGAGGATCAGATATGTTGGTTCATACAGTGGAATGGAAGGCACCAGACTTCAAGGTCACTCCTACAATCATCGAAACCCTAGATCCAAGAAAGGTATAGTCTCAAATCTCTCCAAAGGTACTATTGATCAATAATAGTCACACTCACAAGAGATTGACACTTCAGAAATGGATGATGCCCTAGGTAAATTATATGTAAATGGAGTTTTGAAACTTGAGCACCACCACCTACAAACTAAAGGGTTAACTCACATCCCTCACAGGCCCCATGAATTTCAAGTAAAATGGATTAGGTTTATCCTTAGTTGGGTGGATAATGGGAAGTTGTGGTTGGAGCAACTAGTATTCATCACAAAGAAGATGATTCATCAAATCACTGCTCTCCCAATGTTAGCCAAAGCTAAGATGACCAAAACCCTAGGTTGGGCTAAACTTGAAAAGAAAACCTTATTAGAATGGGATGGTAGAGGAGTGAAGATTAGTAGTGTCATTGATGTGGAATTGAAGTTTTGAATCCATATTATTGCACACAAGATTTATAAGTCAAGCAGGTTAAATAGTGTATCATGTGAAGTGGTTGACCTTGCATACAAGGTAGTAAAGAACAATCTATCTTTCAACCTTGCCAAGCTATTATTGAAATAGTTCAACAAGCATATGTAGAGCATTAGGCCATCAAAGAATAATCCATGTATGTTTGGCTCCTTGTTAACATGTCTATTCTTTTATGTTCAAAAATTTTTCCCTTCAAAAGGCACTATTGTTTGGAGAAAAGATGTGCTTGTGTTTTATCAGATCAATGAATATATTGCTGAGATGGATGAAAACTACAAGAGTATTATGGATAACTATTTTTATGCATTCAAGGAGAAAATGAACAATAGATACCAAATCCCCATGAAACTTGTTGAAGATTATAAGGATGATGTGTGTTTCATGGTGGATAGTGACAAAGTATACATCCAAGCAATTAAACCTAGAATAGCATGGGTGAAACCTCTTGGATATGAGGTTAATATTAATGAAACAAAATACACCATTAAGACACTTTTTAATGAATTGGTTGATCCTAAAGATACATATTTCAATACATATGATGAAGCAAAAGACAAGATAGAACTTGAAATAAAGCTCCCTTAGGCATATAACAAAGGAAAGAAAATAAGTGTCAAACTAAAATCAAGTTCTACCCTTTTATTGACTGAAGGAAAACGTGAGGATGAGGAAGAAAAGGATGAGGAAGTAGAGGATAAGGAAGTATCTAAGAAAGAAGTACCATTAAAGAAGAAGCATAAGGTAATTATCACCAAGCCACCAAAGGCATCTGCTATAGTATTTACAAGAACATCCTCCAAGAAGAAAGCTAACAAGGAAGGAGGAGACATTATATTAAATAAATATCTACCCACCTTCCAAGATAGATCTAAAGATCAAGAAGTTGGAGCTAGTATAACAAACTATAAGGCATTAAAGTGTGAAATAAAAATAGCTAAAGAGTAGAAGTAGATAGAAGATCTAGTGATGGACAAAATGGGTAAATGAAAATACTTGCTAGACTAGCTTGCTTCTTAGATTCCTAATGTTTTGATGGTGAAAATAAAGCCAAGATGGGAATTTTCCATGCAAACTATCAAAAACATCTTTGGGAAAACTTTAAGGCAGCTTATACCAAGCACATCAGATGTAGAGGTAAAAGAGTCACTAAAGAAAAATGAAGAAAAATTGACTCTAAAATTTAACACTTGTTTGACTCTAATGGAAGACATTGAGCATTTTGTAAGAAACACAACTAACACTTGGAAAAATCTCTATCATATTCATAAATTGAGTGATTTCCCTATGAATGTAAATGATGATGATGATGAAGAGGATAAGGAAAAGAATGAAGAAGGAAATGTTGAAGAAGAAACTCATTTTGATAATGTAGAAGATGAAGAGGGACAAGAGAAAGAGGCTACCAACGAAGCAATGCAAGATGATGAGGAAACTAATCTAGTTAAGATAGTTGCAATAGTCATTGCCTCACTTCCTCACTCTCTAAGCAAACAAGTGACAACATCAAGTATGGATACAACCCAAACAAGATTGATTTTTTCCACTAGTGACAACCCAAATGTCCAATCACTCTTTGCTCCTATTTAGCTTAGCACATCATTGATTGAAGTGACCTCCACTTCATCTACCAAGTTACATACTTTTCCCTCTTCTACCGAGTTGGAAACATTAGTTTTGAACACATCTGTGATTGCTACATCAATTTTGGATTCTTTGGGTATTTTTGTTAGTATCCCTTAAATAAGTGTAGTATTAGTTTTTACAACTAGTCCTAGTATGTCTACAATTATTTCTATTTTGAGCACACAAGACATAAGTACAATGAAAATTGAGACCAAGGCTCAACTGAGCACAAAATTTTTGGGTAAAGGAAAAGAGTTGGAGGAAGAAATAGACATAGATGAGGAAATTGTAATCCCAAATTGAGACATTTCCAAGCTCAACCCTGACCAAATCTAGACATTTGTTGATATCCTCCAAAAGAAAGCCAAATAATAGAGATTAAGAGAGGAAAGTGATAAGGAATTTAAAATTATTGAGGATGCAAAGAATATTTTGGTAGATGCTATAGATATAGACATTGATTCTTTATAGAAAATTTGGTATCAGCTAGCAAAGGTAGTTCAAAAGTTCAATGAAGATACTGATGGGTAGGATAAGCTAGCGTAGGAGGCAGAAAAGAAGTTTGAGAATAAAGTGTTGAAGCACATTGCTCAAAAAATTTCAATTTATCAAGTATAACTTTCTACAATTTTGGGTTATCTAGAAGCATCTTGTACAAATGTATCATCACTTTTTGGTAAGTTATGTGATGTCTCTAATTTTACCAAGGAAATAGAGGAAAAATTATCCAAAATAGATGAATATCTTAAGGCAAGCACTCAATAGTTGCAACTTGATCCTAGTTCAAGTTTTGTGCACTTCAAGAAGATAAGGTTTTTGCCAGATATGCAAGCTAAATTGCTTAGAGAAGAAGCAAGGATCATATCTACATTGGCAGGTATACAACATATGATTCTTCCCAACATGGATGCACTGTAGAAACACATTGTACATTCTAAAACTCTCATCCATGACAATAACTTCTCCATAGTAAACCATATGATAGAGTTGTCTGCAGAAGCACAAATTACACTACATAAATGTAAGGTCTTACAAGAGGATTGGGACAAGACCTTGGCAACCACACTCAACATACATTCAATTTTTTTTTATCTCATTTTGACATTAAGATGTAAATAAATAGAATAAATCTTTGGCATTAATGTCAAAAGGGAGAGAAAGATATATCTATATCTATATATATATATATATACATATATATATATATATATATATATATATATATATATATATATATATATATATATATATATATATATATATATATATATATATATATATATGTATATACATATATATACATATATATGTATGTATGTATATACATATGTATGTATATATATATGTATACATACATACATATATATATGTATATATATATGTATATATATACATACATATGTATATACATATGTATATACATATATATACATACATATATATATACACATATGTATATACATATGTATATACATATGTATATATACATATGTATATACATATGTGTATATATATGTATATACATATGTGTATACACATATGTATATACACATATATACATACATATATATATACACATATGTATATACATATGTATATACATATGTATATATACATATGTATATACATATGTGTATATATATGTATATACATATATATACACATATGTATATACATATATATACACATATGTATATACATATGTATATACATATGTGTATACACATATGTATATACATATGTATATACATATGTATATACATATATATATATATGTATACATATATGTATGTGTATATATATATATGTGTGTGTGTATATATATATATATGTGTATATACATATGTATATATATACATATATATATGTATATATATACATATATGTATGTATATATACATATATGTATATATATATATATATATATATATATACATACATATATATATATATATATATATATATATATATATATATATATATATATGTAGGGGTACATACTATGAATAAGAAGATATGAGAAAAATGTATAGGAGGAGATAGATGGAAAATGATGCAAAATGTTATGGGGGCAAAAATGCAACAAGCTATAAAACAATAGGGGAGAAAGATATGTATAGTAAGTATATGTTGTATATAGCAAGAAGATGTATAGTATATTGTATGAAAGAACCTTAGGAAAAAGCTCAAAAATAGTATACTCTACCGAGCTAAGAATCACTAAGTGATGGATAAAGGCATGCATGAAACTTTTTGAATTCATCTTTGGCTGATAAGTGTTTTTGTCAGTAATGCCAAAGGGGGAGATTGTTTACATATCAGTCAAGTTTGTTATTAGTTACATACACTTATTCAAATTGTAAATAGATATGGAGCTTATTGTATAGTTAATAGTGTTTGCTAAGTATTTTATTTGTCACTAAGTTTTACTGTTGCTATCAAGTGCTTTAGACAAATTCTAGTGTTTACTGAGCAATTATAGTTATACTGATAATCAATAGTGTAAACTGTGCATCTCAGTGTATGCTGAGTTTACTAGTGCAAATCAAGTTGCTTAGTGCTTAGTGAGTTCATAGCTTATGTAATGTGAGTCTAGTGTTAACTAGGCTACTCAATGTTAACCAAGTGATTCAATTTATACTAAGCTTGAGGAGATAGTGTTTACTAAGTCATATAATGTAAACCTAGTGACTTAGTTTATATGACAAGTTTTAGAGTATCTATTGAGTCACTAGTGCAAACCAAGTTCAAGACTACTTGGAAGTGATTAGTATGGATCAAGCTTCTATGTATACCGAGTACATGATGATGTCAAGCATTGATAGTGGATGTCAAGTATTAGAACTTCACCAAGTCAATCTTTAGAGCCTAAGTGTCTTCACTTGAGTCGACTTTGTAATATTTGTGTAAACTTGTATTGTGGTCAAGTTTCTAATGTGTATAATTGGATTGGTATATATATAATGCATTGTATCACATCCAATGTGAGTAGTAATGATGCATAATGTAATCTTCAGAGAAGAGTAGAAAGGGTGAATTACAAAGGCTACAATAGTATGAGGGGTAGCGAAGACATATCTTTCATAGCAAGGTGATTAGTATATAAAGGAATCTCATTCAACAAACCAAGTTGTAGATCAAAGATTACTTACTATTTCATCCTAATAAGTGCATCAGGAAAATCCTTTAAACAAGGAGACCTAACAAACTTTTGTAAATCTCTTTACTATTAGGATTAAACCATAGACAAGAATAACAATTACATGCAAATATAACCAATAATAGAAAATATTAGATCATATAGAAAAGAACACAAGGAACCAAGATTTAACATGGTTCACCCAATCCCTGGGCTATGTCCACCTAACAACAAGTCAAATATCATTACAATCCAGTGATTACAACCTCATTAGAATTCGTAATCCCTTATAGCTCAATATCGCCACAAGAACTAATTTCGCATCATAACTTAATGAAAATACCTAACCCTAAGCCCTTTTATACAAGTAATTTTATGTTTCTTTAGGGTTACAACATCGTATTTTTGGGTACTAGATCTGAGAAATGAATTAGTCACATCCATTACCAAGCCTTTCCATCTTTTAGGCAAAGAACACAAAATCAAGAGACCCCTAATTTCTTCTTCAAAATTGATACCCATAGAAGATAAATGACTAGTAATAGTATTAAACTCATTTAAATGATCTACAATAGATCCACCTTCTACCATTTTCATTTTAAATAAATGCTTCATGAGAAATACCTTGTTTGAAGCAGAGGGCTTTTCATACAATGTCACTAGGGTCTTTATCAACTCTTATGTTGTCTTCATTTTTGTAATATTAAATGCCACTGATGGTATTAGGCATAATCAAATGCTTCCAAGTGCCTTTCTATCCAAAAGATCCCATTCATCATTTGACATAAATCCCTAATTCTTGGCTTTGCCTTCTAACGACTTCCATAAATCCTTTTCATAAAGATAGCCTTCCATTTGGATCTTCCATAACTAGAAGTTCTTCCCATTAGACTTGTCAACCCTCAACTTACCCTCATCTACCATCACTCCCACTCAAATGTGAGACTCCCACTCAACCGTGAGACTTTCCTATAGAGGATAACTAAGAAAACAACCCTGCTCTAATACCACTTATTAGATTTAAACCACAAACATAAATGAAAATTACATACAAATATAACCAAAATAAATAAATAATAGATCACATAGAAAAGAACACAAGGCACCAAGATTTAAAATGGTTCACCCAATCTCTAGGATACATTCACCAAACAACAAGTTTGATATTATTATGATCTAATGATTATAACTTGATTACAATCTGTAATCCCTTACAGCTAAATACCACTACAAGAACTAATTTCACATTACAACTAAATGAAAATACCTAACCCTAAGCCCTTTTATACAAGTAATTTTATGCCATTTTAGGGTTACAACATGTTGGCCATATGTCGGCCACAACATTAGCCACAACCCAATTTTGTTTTTGGGGCAATGTCCTAAACCCCAAAGAATTTATGAAGTTTGTACAGTACTTTCCTAATCAATCACCACAAACTAACATTCACTAAATGCATACTTCATTGTATGTTTGTAAATCCTTTCACAAGGTGGACCTAGTAGTCCTTATTGCTCCTAATAGGGTAGATCATTAGAAGTGATCTATGTAAACCTTAACAAGCTAACTTTATACTGTAGTTCTAAAGCTTTTGGGTATCATCCCCACCCTAGTTTTACTTTCTATCTGGAAGGTTTCTAGGTCATGAAATCTTTGTGTCAAAGTGGTATGAATGCTTTCATGTTTTAGTTTGTTATGCATGCAATTAGACCAGATTATATATGAAGAATTAAGTGCTAATTGGACTGTTGGATAAAGAGTTAAAATTGTAGAAGTTTTAGAAGTTACTAATTCATCCCTCCCCTCTCAGTAACTTGGAATCATTAAGAATACTTGTAACAATGGAACAGTTGAAGAAGAATTTTGAAGAAGCTCTTGAACAAATTGATGTCCTTACTAATGAAAGAGATGGCATAAAAGACAAATATAAAGATGAAAAAGCTTACATTGGTGAACTAAAGGACAAGATAGATGACCTGAAGCAAAAAGGACCTAGTGAGAAAACTAGTAATGATGATATTGAAGATCTAAAGAAAGAAAATGAGATCTTAAAACATGAGTTAAAAATAATTGAACTCAAGCTAAATCTTAAGAAAAATGGAGGAAAGAATGACTCTAAAATAAGAGCCAAAAATGTTGATCTAAGATCCCAATTAAGAAAAGTAACATGTGAATTAGAATCTATCAAGTTGGAGCATGTAGAATTAGAGAAATACAACACAATTGTCAAAGGTGAAATGGTGCAGACCAAATAGCAACTTGAGAAATTATATACCAGTAGTGAAAATATTGAAGAACAAATATTTGTACAAATACCTAGTTATGATAAGACTAGACTTGGATTCTTTCTTAGACAATCTACCATAAAATCTATTGAGACAAAAGAATCCGATACTCCTAAAGTCAAAAAGGACATAAACATAAGCAAAATAGGTGATACATCTAAAGACAAAGAGAATGTTACTCACTATAAAAAAAAATGAAGAATCTGATCAAGATGAGGATAATAGAAGAAAGGAATCTCATGCTAGGTATAATGAACCTAAACATACTGGAGATGATTGGAAAGGTAAGCCTTTTAAACCTATTTCAAATTTTTATTTTCATAATTGACATGGATATAGACATTATGCAATAGATTGTAAGAAACCTAAATTTGATAATGATAATGTAAATAGTAGAATGTTTAGGAACACTAACCATGTAGGCAACAGAAGAAGATCTTACAACAATGAAAATGGAGAAAGAAGACATATTGTTTGTTAAAGATGCAACAATATTGGACACATTGTAAGGAATTGCAGAGCACCTGACAACTAGAATAATGAACAAAGGAGGAATGTACCTGTATGTCAATTATGTAATGACTTTGGACACACAAAAAGTTTTGTAGAATGGATAGAAAAAACCTTATCAGGAATCAAAACTATAGAAGGAACAATAGGAAAAAGATGATAGTATGAAGAAAGAAATGAAGGAGTTGAGAAAAGACTTTAAGAAAACATTTATAAAGGCAAAAGAAACTAGAAGTTCTCATACAATTTAGGAAGAGGCGCATCCTAATGTACTTGATAAGATAGTAAAGTCACTTATAATAAATAATTTTAGTTAATAATAACTAATTTTAGAGAGAATATCACAAGTTGTGTAGTTAGTAGAAAATACTAGACATTGAGAGGAGTCTATAGTGAAGTATGCATTTCTTAATATGACTAGTATAAGGTTATTTAAGAAAAAATAACCTCTCTCTTATACAGAGACAATATTTTAGAATGGTGTTAGATACACATTTAATGCAAAGTACAAATTATAAAAGATTTAAAGGACACAAATTGATTGATGAACATCATTTGCTTGTGTGAAATCTTAAATGCAAGATTGAGGAGAAATTTGAAGTACTGAAGAAGCTTGTAGATATGCATGATCACTAAAAACTCTGAATGTGAATTTGAGATACTTTTTTAATTTTTTGAGCATATTTTTAGTAATGACAACACAAAGAGTGTTTGATATTAGTAATAGACCTAGATATAACTTCAAGAAACATCCATTTATCATCCATTGGAGCATTTTCGTTAGTACTAGAAAATGGTCTTCATGTCAAGGACATAAGAAGTTACATTTACTCTAAGATAGAAAGCATAGGAGAACTGAGATCCATAAAGAATTGGAGAAAATGTGCAACAATAATTTATCATTGAAACTATAATATGCATACCAAGAACAACTTAACATAGTTAAGCATATGTTCTACATGGACTTTGATAACCACTAATGGAATATAATTATTTTGAGTAGAATTCATGATGATCTTGTATAGTTGGGAGATTTTATATGCATCAATAATGACCTAATTCACAAAGTCATGAGTTAGAGCAATGAAGAGAATGTGCATAGATTAGTTGAAACGAATCTCAACACAAGTATTGATGGCAAAAAAATGAAGATCAACACCATTAAATATGATGGAGTGAGACTTATTAGTAAAATTTTGGTATATAAATTCAACCATGGATTCAGGATAGATTCAATCACTATTAGATTTCGTCATGCAACTTATGTGATGGCAGCAAAGGGTGAAAAGGTTAATTTAGGTGATATTATTCAACCCAATTGTTGGATAACATATCAAAAATCAAGAAGTCTAGGAGTTCAGTCTTTAGGTTTAAATTCCTACTAACTCATATATTCTTCTACACAAAAAAGAAGTTTCTTGGTATTTCAAATTCGGATGGAAGTGAGTGTGCAATGCAAACTATCACAAATGATTACAAATCTAAATTAAAAATAGGTAGGCATAGTGATATTGATAGAATGATGAAATCATTCTAAGCTAAAATGAAGCAAAGGTATAGGATACCTCCTATGCTAATAGAGAAATATAAGGATGAACTGTGTTTCATGGTAGAAATAGATTTCACATGCATGGAAGTAGTAGTTCCTCGATTGGAGTTCACTGAACCTATGGGTTATGAAATGAGTGTTGAACTAATTGAAGGCTATGTATAGATAATTTTACACTTTGAAGTTTATTTTGGATACCCTAGATGGGGTACATATGCTAAAAATATGAAAGAAGTCAAAATAAATCTAATGAACAAGGATATCAAGAAGAAAGTAGACAAAGTAATTGATTCCATCTTAAAAGAATTAGGGATTTCTAGATAGGAATTTGAAGAGGTGAAAGGGATAGCCTTAGAAATGAAGGCTAGTGGTCAAACTAAACTATTGACCCCTAGATCTATTGTAATGGCTAGACTTACTAAAGAGGTCACAATTGCATAGACAAGTGTACAAGTGCCTGCAATTCTATATGCAACAGTTGTATAGTAGAAATCCTTGAGGAAACCAAAGAAAATAGAGGAAGCATTAGCACCAAGAAAGTCCACATGGTTTGAGAAAAATAAACCCCCTCCTAAGAAGAGAATCAAGAAAACAACAAGTGGACCAAGTAAGAGGAGAAGAACCTTTTGTTGCACAACAACAACCCTTGAGGAAACCAAAGAAAATAGAGGAAGCATCAGTTTTAAGAAAGCCCGCAAGGTTTGAGAAAACTAAAACCCCTACTAAGAAGAGAGTCAAGCAAAAAACAAGTTGATCAAGTAAGAGGAGAAGAACTTTGCAAATAAATTCCTCAAAATTTGGAGAAGAAACTAGTGATCGACTAGTAGAGCTAGTAGATTAGGAAGCGACAACTTCAGCAGGAAGAAAAGCATGGAAGCCAAAGGTAGAAAATCTCAATATGTAAATTACTAATGACAATGACTTTGTGCAATTAAATAACTATTATGATTTGTACAATAATATGGATAGGAGATAGCTAGAAAATGTTGTAGTTAGAAATATGATTGTGAAAGATAAAAGGTTTGATAGCATAAAAGGTCAAATACCAGAAGATTTGTACAATAGACTAAGAAATAGAAAAAGTACAGTAATTGAGGAGGATAAACAAATAAGGATGAATATGGTGAAAAAAACTATGTATAGTAAATAATAAGGAAGAGATAAAGGAAATTCTGAAAGGAATAGCACCATTATTGAGAAATAAGAAGAGATCTATTTTTCTTATGGTAGGAAATTATGAAGAAGTGAATGTGGAAACTCAAAAGGCAATAGTCACACACATGTCTACTATGCCTAAGGAGTCTAAGGAGGGTGTGCAGTCAGAGAAGAAAACTCCTACTATGGCAACAGTCAATCCACCTCATAGTTCTAAGCAACGAGCTAAAACTTCAATTCCAAGTGATTCACCATACATTATCATTGATAGTGAATCCATGCAAGTAGATAATAAAATGTAATAGTGGATAGAATTGAAGATCCATTAAAATATTTTGGTTCTGTCATTGTTGGCAATTTTGTTGACTATAGTAGCTCTTTTGATGAACAATAATAGTAGGAGAAAAAGAAAGAAGATTTAATTTCTAAAAAGAAATTTGAAACTATGTCAACTACCATTGAGGCAGCTACTACAAGTTTTCCCTTACAAATAACTATAGTGAAACCCTATACACCACCTATACAAGTAGTAGTGGTCACCTCAACAGTACAATCAAATGATGAAAATGGAGAACAAATTATTATATGTTCTTTAAGTAAATTCCTTGAAAAGAAGAAAATAATTAAGTCAATTAATAAGACTTTAACTTCGGTTCAAGAAGGATTGGAGAAGATAGTAAGCTCTATTGATACATCTGTAGACATTCAATGGAGAATGACAATTATGTGCAAAACCTTTCATAATGAGTTTGCAATGCTTACCAATGTTGCTACAATTCAAGCACAGACTGAGCATCATGATAAACTTCTTAATACTATGTCTACAAATATAAGAAATGATATAGAAACATTAAATTTATGCATTAAGGTATTGACAAAAATTATAGAAGAAGGGAAATAGATATATGCTAAGTGCAACTTGGCATACCTTCACCTTCATAGCTTTGATGAGAAAATCAAACAGAAGATAACTAAGCTTTAGGTGCTCACTGATAACTTTCTAAAATAGAATTAGAAGTTAGAAACCTTTGAGGATACAATGCAAGATCTTCATGATAGCATCCAGGATATACAAGCAAAAAAGAAGAAATTTCTAAAAAGATTTACTCTGTTGAGGGACCATTTATCCCCACAAATTAGATTGTTACAAAATTAGTTGGAGGAATGCTTGGAGGCTAAGACTTCATATGACAAGTTTGTGGCTATAGACTTGAATGTAGTAGAGTTAGCTACATATGCTTTATGTGTGCTAATAAGTGTGTTAGATGTACTAAAAGAAAGCTGGAAAAAACATCTTATGTAGTTGAAGACTAAATTTAGTAATTGCTTTTCCAGATTTTGATGTAAATTTTAGATTTTGACAGGATTTTCTTTTTGTTGACACCTTTGTCTTTGATGTCAATGGGGGAGAAATAATGAAAATTGCAATTGTAAGAACTATATAGTTGTACTTTGACATATAGTACTAAGCTTTGTTTTAATAGAGCTTTATAATCAGAGTTATAAGGGATGTAATATTTTTTAAAATATAAATATAATGTTTTTACTATGTTATTATGGTTATTTACCTTGATTGGTATGATAGAATTTTTGGAACAACCAATTTGCTGGATACAATTATTCAGTTGTGTGTTGTCTTTGATGTTACACAAATGTCATATAAGTCATTAGATAGATTCTACCAAGCTCGGTTGATCAGCTAGGAAAAAGACAGAGTCGAGTCTACCAAGCATTTCTAGATGTTACACTATGAAGATAGTTTCTAGTGAGCTCACTCAGGCATTGAAGGCTTTTTTGGCAAAAATCATTTTTTACTAAGCTAGCAAGGTCAGCGAAGGAAAGTTAGTTCTTATCAAGTTCACTTGATCTCAAAAGGATTTTATAGAGTTTTCAATGTTTACCAAGCTTCACTTGGTTAACATTGGAAATCATTTTTGGAGCAGTGTTTACCGAGCAAGGTCAGCCAATGAAGGACTTCATTGTTTTGGAAAATAAAGTTTATTTGTTTAATGTAATGGTTGTAGTTGACTGATGTATGGTTTATTGGTAAATGTAACTTGTAAATGAGCCAATTTGACAATTTGTAATGTATAAATAAAAGGTCAAGTTGTGGATTTTAATTTTAATGGATGAGCATGCAAATGAGTTGATTGTGTAAAGAGGAAGTATAAGTGAATTTTGAAGAAGGATCAGATATTCTTGAGCAAAAGAAAAGTTGTATTCGACTAGTGAGGATCTATTGAAGTAGAGCAAAGATCAATATCAAAAAAGTTTAGTTGCATCTCATTCAAGTCACTTATTGTTACTTTCTCACCATCGTAGCAGTAATTCCTAAATATATTAAGAGATTTGGTCTAACAGCCATTTTGTAAATCCTCTAACAAGGTGGACAGTTCTATTAAATTGTTCTAAAGTCCTCTAGCAAGGCCACTCCTATTAGGGTGATTAAATCCTCTAACAAGGTCACACCTAATAGTGTGTTTTGTAACCTTTAACAGGGTTGGCTCCTAATAGGGCTCACTTCAGAAGAGTAAAAATTGGTAGCTAGTTACTTGGTGGATTTTCCTATATTGAGTTTCCACATTAAATTTGGTGCCTTTTGTGTTCATGTTATTTACTTTTTCATACATGTTAATAATTTTGAATGCACAAAGATTAGTAAGAAGTTAATCTACTGAGTTACAACATTTTTCTGTGTAGCTACTAAGTGACAACAGTAATTAAGTTTTAAGAAATCTAAGGGATCTATGGATTTGTTTTTGTGGTAACTAATTCACCCTCCATCTTTGTTACTCCATCTAAAATTCCAAAAATTGGTATTAGAGCTCTTGGTTCTTGTAGGAAGTATTTCAAGGATCTAAGCTAAAGACTAGGATGTCTTACAAGAGAAAAATTCCAAGGCTTAACAGTGATAAATTTTTAGGATGGCAAGGTCTAATGAGACTCTATCTGGCTTCCATTGGAGATACAAGATTGAAATATCTAGATGAAGCATATGTAACTCTTGCTGGTACATTATCTATAAATGAAATTGCTAAGAAGAAGACTCATAACACCATGATGATAGAAATTGCATCTACCCTAAGCTATGAAGAATTTGATGATATCAAGGACTGCAAAACTACCTTTAAAATGTGGAACAAGCTGAAAGATATCTATGGAGAAGATGATAATGTAAGAAGAGCCAAAGTAGAGAGTCTAAGAGGACAACTTGACTAGATGAGGATGAGAGAGGATGAAAATATTACAAAATATGTTGAAAGAGTCAAAGCAAGTCTTAGTGAAATCAAAGCTTTTGGAGGAGATATCAAGGAGGAATTAGTTATAAGTAAAGTTCCTTAAACATTATTTCCCATTTATGCAATCAGAGTTTCTACAATTCAAGAAAGAAGATGTTAAGAAAATCATAAGATAAATTTAGAGGCCATAGTTGGAAGATTGACTACATTTGAGCTAGATAACTATGACAACTATGTTCCAGCTACCAAGAACATCAAATTAGCATTTGAAGACAAGCTTTCACTCAAGGAGAAAGGCAAGAAGATAAAGGATTCTAAGTCAAAAAGTGAAGAAGAATTAGAGTAGAGTTCTGACAGTGATCTTGAGGTGGTTGAAGTTCTACTAGAAAGGAAATATTCTAGAGACAAAGGGAAATACAAAGGTAAGGTTCCTCTAATCTATTTTTCTTGTGAAGAAATTGTACATATTGCTACTAGGTGCCAAAATAAGCAGAACAAGGATGAGAAGAAAGGTCAAAATTGCAATGGCAAGAAAGACTTCAAATCATTCAAGGACAAAGGAAAGAAAACATGTTTCATGGAAAAGGACTCTAATGATTTTGATGATGAAGAAGAAGATGAAATTTTTTATATTGTTGTGAAAGATGAGTCTGATAATGCCGAGGAAATGGCACTTATTTCTCATGTGATTAAAAATGATACATGGATCATAGATAGTGGTTGCTCTCATCATATGACTGGTGAAAAAACTAAGTTTGAACATTTTGAAGACTATGATGATGGTAGTGTGAGGTTTGGTAATAATGAACCTTGTTGCATAAAAGGAAGAGGAAGAATCTCACTAAACAAAGAGCTTGTATGTGATAATGCATATTGAGTAGAAGGACTTAAACAAAATCTATTGAATGTGGCATAACTACTCAATAATGGATTCAGAGTGAAATTCATGCATGGAAAAGCAAGACTACTAGATGAAAAAGGAAAGCTGATTGGATTAGGCATTCAAACAAAAGGTAACTTGTTTTTATCTTGAACTTGGTGAATGTTCATGCTTTATTGCTCAAGCTGAAGAAAGTTAGTTATGGCATATAGTAGGTTGTGTCATGTGAACTTTGATAACTTGGTTAAAATAAGCAAATTCAAAAAAGTAAGAGGCATTCCTAACATAAAGAAACCTGAGGTTGGTCTATGCAAGAATTTTCAAATTGGCAAGATGGGAAAGACAAGCTTTAAAAGTAAGAACTATCAGTCTAAAGAAGTTTTAGAAATTTTGCATACTAATTTGTGTGGACCTATTGGAATTGAAAGCTATACTGGTGAAAAGTTCTTCATTCTTTTTGTTGATGATTATTCAAGAATGATGACTATCATATACCTGAGAGAGAAATCAGAAGAATTTGAGAAATTAAAATGGTATTTGGCCAGAATTGAGAAGGAAATAGGCAAAAGACTAAAATTTTTAAGATCAGACAGAGGTAGTGAATTGATCTCCCATGAATTCAATAACTTTTGAATTGAAAGAGGAATCAAAAGACAATTATCAGCGCCTGGAACTCCCAAGAAAAATGGAATAGCTGAAAGAAGGAACAAATCTATCATGGACTATGCAAGAGCCCTAATGATGGAATAGAGTATTGCTACCAAATACTAGAAGGAAGCTATCAACGCTGTAGTTCATACCTTGAATTAAGTACAATTGAAGAAGGACTCATTCAAAACCCCCTATGAGTTATGGCATGGCTATAAACCCAATGTAAGTTACCTAAAAGTATTTGGAAGAAATGGTTACATTTTGAAAGAATCTAGAAAAGGTAAATTTGATGTGAAGGGTGATGAAGAAATATTTTTTGGATATTCTTGCAAGAGTAAAGCATTTAGATGTTTGAATTTATCTTCTCACAAAGTCATAGAAAGTGCACATGTGAAAGTTCATGAGTTTGTAGAAAGAGCTAAAGAAGAAAGAAAAAGGGAACCAGAAGACTATAGGATATTTGTTTTCATTGAACCTGATATAGTGCCAGATACACCTATCAATCAAGAATCTTTTACTCTCAAGTCTTCAGTAACTGAGTTGTAGGAAGTTCAAACTGAGCTACAGGAACTTGAGTCACATTTTGATATTACTAAGCCAATGCCTACTAATTTTGAAGGACCCAAGCAATAGACATAACAACTAGAACTTGAAATTGAAGTACAAGAGAATGAAAATGCACTAGATTAGATCATTGGAGATAAATCTAAAGGAACTATGATAAGAAGTAAGTTGAAAGGTACTTGTTTACTTGCTAATTTTGAACCTAGAAGTGTCAAAGATGCATTAGAAAATGAAAGTTGGATTGAGGCTATGAATGAAGAGATAGAGTAGATAGAGAAAAAAAACATGGAATCTTGAACCTAGGCCTAAAAAAAAAATGTGATTGGAACTAAGTGGGTATTCAGAAATAAGCTGAATGAAGATGGTAAGGTGTCAAGGAACAAAGCTAGACTGGTATGCAAAGGATACTCTCAAGAAGAAGGAATAGACTATGGAGAGACTTTTTCTCCTATTGCAAGATTGGAAGGTGTGAGGACCTTACTTACATACACTACATACAAAGGATTTAAGGTTTATCAGATGGATGTCAATTCAATATTTCTCAATGGTATACTTGATGAAGAAGTGTACATTGAGTAGCCTGAAGGTTTTGTTGATCTAGACAAGAAGGACATGGTCTACAAATTATACAAAGCATTATATGGTCTGTAACAAGCCCCTAGAGCATGGTATGAGAGACTGCATAACTATCTTATTCATATTGGTTTTCAAAGAACTAATGATAACAATAGCTTGTATATCAAGGGAGGACTAGATAATAAGATTGTTTTGGCAAAAATATTTGTGGGTGATACTCTGTTCACAAGAAATGATGATCTTTTCAAAGAATTTTCAGAGAAAATGAACAAGGAATTTGAAAAGTCAATGTTGGTGAGATCAAATCCTTTATTGGTCTTCAAATTTAGTAGAGTAAGAATGGAATCCACATCACTCAATATAAATACATAAAGGAGATACTAAAAAAGTTTGGTATGGAAGACTGTAAGCCACTTTGAACTCCTATGTGTACTAGATTGAAACTTACCAAGGATGATGAATCAAAGGAGGTAGATCAGACATTGTATAGATCTATGATTGGAAAGTTGCAGTATGTAGTGCATACAAGACTAGATATTGCTCTTGCAGTTGGTATTGTAGCAATATTTTTCAGAAAAACCAAGAGAAAATCACATGATGGCAATCAAAAGAATCATGAGATACTTGAAAGGCACTGAAGATTATGGATTATGGTACAAATTTGGGGGTAATCTAGATTTGAAATTTTTTACTTATGCAGATTGGGGAAAAAACATTGATGACAGAAATAATACAAGTGGGCAGCTTTCTTTCTTGGAAAGAAGTTGGTTTCTTGGACAAGTAAAAAGAAAAATTGTACATCCCAATGCATAGTAGAAGCAATTATGTTGCAATAGCAGTAAACTATTCTAATATTATTTGGTTCAAATAGTTATTGGAAGGCATGAAGGAGGGAATCAAAGAACCTGTTGTTATGTTTTGTGACAATACAAGTGCAATTAGCATATCCAAAAATCTAGTGATGCATTCAAAAACAAAGCATATTGCAATAAAGTATCATTTTGTCAGAGAATTGGTACAAGATAAGGAGATCAGATTGGAATATGTCCATACAAAGGAACACATTGCTAACATATTCACAAAGCCTTTACCTAAGGATTCATTTTTGTATCTAAGAGGTAAGTTAGGTGTCATTCCCCTATCTAAAGCTCACTAAAATAAAGTTTAAGTGATGCATCAATAGGTATCAAGTTGAAGATCTTTTTAGTTGATGCAGAATAATCATGGAAATATTGCGTATGAATTAGTACATAAGGTACATTGCTATTCATTTGGCTTGTGTTGTCTTTGGCATGTGTTGTCAAAGAGGGAGAGTATACTATCATATCTTTGTGAAATTTGAATTTGTTTGTGAAGAGTTTGATGTTTGTAAAGAAGCTATGTAATTCCTTCACAGAGGGAGATTACTATATTTCAGGAGTTTGTGGAATGAAATGTAAGAGGGAGAAATATTCTTTCCAAAAAAGACTTGTTTACAAATTTCATTCTGCTATGAAATTTTGTGTTGCCATCATTGCCAAAGAGGGAGACTATTGGGAGACTATTGGATATAATTGTTCAATTGTGTGTTTTCTTTGATGTTGCTTAGATGTCATATCAGTCATAAGATAGAGTCTACCAAGCTCAGTTGGTTAGCAAGGAAAAAGACAGAGTCTACCAAGCTTAGAAGGTTAGCGAAGTGGATTATAGAGTTTATCGAGTGTTTCTAGAGGTTACACTATGAAGATAGTTTCTATTGAGGTCACTCGGGTGCTAAAGGCTTCTGTGTAGAAATTAGTTTCTACCAAGATAGCAAGGTCAGTGAAGGAAAGTTAGTTCTCACCGAGTTCACTCAGTCTCCAAAGGATTCTATAGAGTTTGCAGTGTTTACCGAGCTTCACTTGGTTAACACTAGAAATCATTTTTGGAGCAGTGAGTACCAAGCAAGGTTGCCAATGAAGGATTTCATTGTTTTGGGAAATAAAGTTTATTTTTTTAATGTAATGTTTGTAGCTAACTGATGTATGGTTTATTGGTAAATGTAACTTGTAAATGAGCCCACTTGACAGTTTGTAATGTATAAATAAAAGGTCAATTTGTGGATTCTAATTGTAATGAGCGAGCATGCAAATGAGTTCATTGTGTGAAGAGGAAGTATAAGTGAATTTTGAAGAAGGATTAGATA
The DNA here is from genome assembly GCA_028749045.1 of Cupressus sempervirens. Classification (NCBI taxonomy): domain Eukaryota; kingdom Viridiplantae; phylum Streptophyta; class Pinopsida; order Cupressales; family Cupressaceae; genus Cupressus; species Cupressus sempervirens. The sequence goes on along the minus strand of CM053787.1, from coordinate 835,499,270 downwards.
TCCTTGAGGATAAGTAGAGTTGTATTCAATTAGTGAGGATCAATTGAAGCAAAGCAGAGATCTATGTTGGCAAAGTTTAGTTGCATCTCATTTAGGTCACTTATTATTAATTGCTCACCATTGTAGCAGTAATTCCTAAATCTCTTAACAGAGTTGGTCTAATAGCCATTTTGTAAATCCTTTAACAAGGTCGACAGTTCTATTGAATTGTTCTAAAGTCCTCTAGCAAGGCCACTCCTAGTAGGGTGATTAAATCCTCTAATAGGGTCACATCTAATAGTGTGTTTTGTAACCTTTAATAGGGTTGGCTCCTAATAGGGCTCACTTCACAAGAGTGCAAATTGGTAGCTAGTTACTTGGTGGTTTTTTCTGATATTGGGTTTCCATATTAAATCTAGTGTCTCTTGTGTTCATGTTATTTACTTTTCCATGCATGTTAATAATTGTGAATGCAAAAAGATTAGTAACAATTTAATCTATCGAGTTACAACATTTTTCTATGTAGCTATCGAGTGACAACAATAATTATGTTTTAAGACATCTAAGGGATCTATGGATTTATTTTTGTGGTAACTAATTCACCCCCCTTGTCAGTTACTCCATCTATAATTCCAACACAATTTTCTCAAAATTTTGCCATCAATGACAAAGGGGGAAACTATTGGAAATATGACCAATTAGTCAAATAAGGTGAGATATGTGGTTGGCATTTATGGCAACATATGTTTTATAGTTTAGTTATGATTACTACAATAACATGATGAGATTTATTGATAGCAAAATATTCTCTTGGAATATTCTCTTGAATAGTTAACCATAGATGCATGATATCACTCTAGTGATGCATACGAGTGCACATCTTTGTACGAGAAGCCAAGTTCAAGTTATGAAGGAAATACCTATGCAATTACTTCACAGTGTAGAATAGAGCATGTCAGCAACTTGAGTTATACGACTTACAAAATTATTTTGAGTACTAAATCTTTATGAGCCGACTCTAAGGATAATTTGGGGGCCAACTAAGGAAGGGTTTATTAATATTATTGATATAAGTAAAGGATATCATTATCAAGGTTAGATATGATGAATATATGTATGCAAATATAAATGTGAGCAATATGATGCAAATTGATAAATGCACATTAAATCCTTACTTATGACATTAAGTAACAGGAAGGAAGATTTTCTATAGTCTACCAAAGGCTTGTATGAAGAACTGACTATAAGAAAAATTGTGAAGTACAACAAGTAATCTAGTATTGTATGTATATCTATTCTCTTGAAGAACTTTTTGTATAGTTGCATGTTAGGGCGATGGGCGCTTCTTGGACACATTTGTATATGATCCACCAACTCCTAATAGGGTTGAAGAAAATCCTAATAGGGTTGAGGCTTCTAACAAGGCCTAGTCTCCTAATAGGGACTTGAGACACTATACATTCTTCATAGACTCCTAACAAAGTCAATATCCTTAACCAAATTCTTATATATAGTGAATCATCTTGTGGGTTTCATCCCCATCAGGGTTTTACCTTGGCTAGGTCTTCCTTAATTAACAAAATATGGTGTTATGAGCTCTCTTTGTTTATGAATTTTTATATTATTTAGCATTATTGGTTTACTTCCTTATGCATGTATTAAAGTAAATAGTAATATCTAGTTGTGGGAAAAAAGATTGAAAATACTAATTCACCCCACTCTCATTATTATCTATTTCTAACACCAATCCAAAATAAGAATACTACCTTTGGTACCACTGGACTAATAAAATCACTACATTAATTAATCAAAAATAGGTCGGGGCATAACTCCAACCTTACCTCTCAAGTACTCAAAAATATCTTTCAAAAAAATCTTTGTAAATATGTATATTATCTTTTCCTTTGCACTTACATATTCCAACCTTATCACCTTCTATCTCAAAATGTGATACTTAATAGATATATTGTCTTAGAATGTAAAGCATGCTTTTTTGACATACTTGTTATACTTGTATTATCGCAATGTATGATAGAAGGCTTTATAAACTCAATTCCAATGTCCTTCAACATTTGTTTCATTCAAATGATTTGATTACAATTATTTACTCTTCCTAAATATTCTACTTTTGTCATGCTCTATGAAATATAGTTTTCTTTCTTCCTTATCCAAGAAATGAATATTCCTCCCAAGAAAAATGCTCCACCACTTGTGCTTTTCTTTATCATCTATGCTACTTGCTCAATCTACATCAATGTATGCACATCAGGTAAATTCATTTGATTTTTCATACCATAAACCAAAATCAAATAAACCCTTCAAATATCTAAAAATCCTGTTCACTGCAACATAATGTGACTCTTTAGGATCAGCTTGAAATCATTCCATAATACCAACTACATTAGTTATATTAGGTCTAATGTATGTCAAGTATCACATTCCTCCAATCATAGACCTATAATTTTTTTGTTCAAAAATAGTGGTTTCATCTTTGCTAGACAACTTGTGACTAGTTACCATAGGTTTTCTAATAGGTTTCCAAATTTCTAAACCAAATACTCTCAACAAATCTTTCAAAAACTTAGTTTGCGATGTGAAAATACAATATTTTTTTTGAATAATCTTCAATCCCAAGAAATACTTCATCTCACAAATTAGACCCATCTCAAATTATTTCTTCATATCTATTGAAAATGCTTCAATTGCTTCTTCATCACCTCCAAAGATTAAATCATCCACAAACACTTCAACAATTAGTAAGCTATTGCCAATGTCCTTCATATATAACTCACTATTAACACTATCTATTGTAAATCACAATTTTGAAAATTACTGACCAAATCTAAGATACCATGCTCTAGATGCTTGTTTCAATCCATATAAGGATTTCTTCTACTTACAAACCATATCTCCTTCCTTAGTAAAAGGAAAACCTTCAAACTACTCAATGTATAACTCTTTTTCTACTTTGTCATTTATAAATGTTGATTTTTTATCCAACTGATATACTTTGAATTTCTTTTTAGTTACATATGCCAAAAATATTTGAATTTCTTCTATTCTAGAAAAAAGCGCATATATTTCCTCATTATCAATACCTTTTTATTTTGAATAACCTTTACATAGCAACCTTGATTTGTTTCTCACAACCTCATCTTCTGAATTCCTTAGGTCTAGGAATGAATTTCCATGTTTTATTCTTTTCAGTTTGATCTAATGTTTCTCTCATAGCTTTAATCCAAAAGTCATATTTATTAGCTTCATCAAGACTTTTAGGTTCAACTTGATAAATCAAACATAATTCTTCATGAACCTTGCTCCTTGTAATAAATCCTTTGTCTTTTCTTCCAATAATATGAAAAAAAGGGTGAATCTTCATCAAATTCTTGGTAGGTGTCATTGGTTTAACTCTACTTTTTACTCTAGGTTTAGGCCTAGGTTCCTCACTCTTTTCCACAACTACTTCATTCTACAAGTCATTATGAACCTCATTAAAAAATTCAACATTTTCTCTTCTAGCTCTAGAATTAATCTCTTCATCACATTTATAATTAATTATTCTTTCCCAAATTCTAAACTTTTCATCCACTCTAACATTTGCACTCTCAACAATAGTCTTAGTTCTCTAATTAAAACATCTATAAGAATTTATTTTCAATGAGTACCCAAGAAACACACCTTCATCACTCCTTGAGTCAAACTTTCCAATGTCATTATCTCTCGTAATGCAACACTTACTTCCAAAGATTCTGAAATATTGAACTAATTATGCATTTCCACTACAAAAGTTCACAAGGTATCTTACCAGTTCCTTGTCTGATTTGTAGTATGTTCATAGTGTATATACTATTGTATTTACTAATTCTCTCCAAATTATTTTTCCACATTATCTTTTAACATCATAAATCTTAACGTTTTAGTCATAGATCTATTTCTCCTTTCTACTCTACAATTATTTTCCAGGTGTCTTACGAGATGAAAGTTGTATTTTAATGCCATTTAATTCATGAAAACTACTAAACTCATTTGAAGTAATCTCTCCTACTATATTAGATCTCAAAAATTTAATATTTAATCCAAATTTATTTTTAACCATATTCTTGAATATCTTAAACTTCTCAAATTCTTTAAATTTTTCTCTAAGAAATGCTACCCAAATCATTCTATAGAAATCATCAACAACAATCATGAAATATCTTTCACTGAAGAAAGCTCCTATGTTTGTAGCACAACTCAAATTTGTATGTATTATCTCCAACTTCCCAAATATCATAAAATTGTTTCTTGGGAATTAAATTTTCTTCTACTTTTTCATAACATATTCTTTAGATACCATTTTAGTAGGCTTAACGATTTTAGGAAAATCTATAACAAAAAATGTAGTACTAAAATTCACAATATTTTCAAAGTTTATATGATTTTTTTAATGCCACAACCCACTATCATCCAACTTATTAACTAAGCATGTCATCTTAGTTGGATTCAACTAATAAACATTACCCCTTGTCCTTGTACCAGTACTAATCAGATTACCATCTTTATCTTTGATGATGCATGTATTCTCTATGAATTACAACTAATATCCATTGTCCACTAGCAATCTATAACTCAAAAGATTATGTTTTGAACCACCCACAAAGTAAACATCATTGTTAGTCTTTCCATAAAGTATAATAGTTTATATTCCCTTAATATGATAGGGTGCATTATTTCCAACTCTAAAAAATCCATAATCATAGCTATTGAATTCAATGGATTTGTTCATATCTCCAGTCATGATAAGAACAACCACTATAGAGAATCCACTTGGCACTTTTACTTAGGAAAAAAATTCCACAAAAGCATATAATTCCTTATCATTAGAAAATAACTAATTCCTTAGCTTATAAGGCTTCTTCTTAAAATTTCTTTCTTTTTTAGGGAACTTAGAAGAATAATGACTATACTCATTACATGTCAAACATTTAACTATTTTCATACCTTTAGGTTCTCTCTAGATAAGAAGGACAAGACCTTCAATCTTCTTGTATTTTTTTTTCATTGATAATCTCCACTTGTACTAGTACTTCTTGTCAATGTAGCTCAAACATTGAACAAAGTAAAAGTAGTCTCAATTTTGGGTGGTTATGCACTTTGTCTCATCCACATTTCAACTGATTCTAATCTTCCAAAAATAGTCTCTCTTTTCAAAATAGGTGTGTGGGGAATAATTTTCTCAATCATTTTTGCTATTGGTTTCTATGCATGTGTCAAAGTCTTCAATGTTTTCCATATAACTTCATCATCATCCTTTATTCCATTACAAGCCTTAATTCCTACACCAATCTCTAATATTCTTCAATAATAACTTTGTATATAGATTGATCTTCCATCATGTTATCATCTTGAAATAAACATATCCAATTATTTACTCTAACCTTTGTATAACGCTTATCACCTTCAAATGTAGATTCCAAAGATTTCCTAATTTTATGAGCTAAACTTAAAGATTCTACCTGACTATACTCATTTTTAGGAAGACATGTTAATAGTGTGTTTCTAGCAAGAATATTCCACATAAACATGTCTTTCTAAGGTTCAAGACAAGACCCAAGATTATCATCAAAACCACATCCTTCTTTCTTTTAGTTATCAAGAAATATCATATACCCAAGCATAGCGAATGTGTCTTCATCTTCTCTTTCCAACTTTCATAATTAATACCATCAAACTTCAGACTATCTTTGATGAAACAATTACTTTCCATATATCTTCTTAAGATATTAAACATTTCCTTCAAGGACTTGATGTTCTAATGCCAATTGTTAGAAAATAAAGTACACTAAGATAATTGAGAGGGGAGGGAGGGGTGAATTAGGTATTAGATTAGAACAACTCTCAATATCCTTATTAAATCTAAAACATGTAAATAGTAGATGCAACGACAATAGAAGGATTACCATGCATAATAACATAGGATTTGTTAACTAGGGAATCCCTTGATCAAAGAGAAAACCCCAGTATGGATGGTACCCACAAAATTATGTACTAATATATAAGTTCCTTCTAAGAGGATGGAGCCTATTAAGAGTCAATGAAATATATTTAGTTAATATTAGTCCATGTTTTACCCTCTTAGGAGTTTATGGAAGACAAAAGGACCCAATGTCTAAATAGCTTCAGTGCAAGACCACCGAACTTCATATCCAACTAGCCTTAGTGTTATCCTTCTCAAAATAATACAAGTGTACAACTATCCACATCAAATTCTTTTCCAAATATAATCTCTTTTTTCACTCACTAAACCTAACCTACACAAGAAAATTATTTGATCAAAAGATATTCAATATTAGGTTCACTAGATCTCACATACAAGTTGGCATACTTTCATTTAATAAAAATCACAATACCATGCTCTACCATAAGCAAATAATTTTTCCTTCATGCCAAGTCATAAAAAATATTATTGATTCATCCTTGAGGCTTTTCGCTTTATGATTATAATATAGGACCATCCTAAGATTTTGCATTTACATGTTACATTACATCTTTACATATTTTCATAATTACACACAACTATCAGCTCATAGTCTTCATAACTCTTCACTCGATGCTCATCTAGATGTGCCTACTTGACCACAACATATTTAGTGCATCTCCTACATTTTTCTATGTCTACATGGCTATATTCCATCTCTATTTGGAGATATATTCTAGACATTAGTAACTGCTACACATGAATTTTGTCTAGATATTGTTTTCAATAAATCTCAAATAAGTCTTTGTTGTCTTTATATTTTTTCACATGACCTTAAACATAGAATCATGACCTTATTCCTTGCAAAACTAAACTATGTCTATTGTTCAGTCAGTCTTCATAGAATAACTAGTATGTTGACATCAATGATAAACTCTATCATGAATGCAACACATAACTTCAAAATTATGTTTCTTGATAGGAATACCAACATCATTATCGCTAACACATACAAAATAGTAGTTTCATATCAATACAATATCTTAGTTACCTATCCAAGCTCTAACAAATGACTCAATTCCTAATAATTTCCTCATTTGGCATTTATGGAAACATATGGTGAAAAACCATCAATCCAAAAGTAGTCAATATAATATGATTTTTTGAATACCCTCAACATATATAGTCTTCATCTATGCATACAACATCACTCATCAACTCTAATACTTTATTGCATGAATCTTCTCTCCCATGGGTTTCCATAGGTTTTTTACTAAAAATCATTCACCTTTAACATCAATGGAAAAGGTTTCAATGTGCCAAGTATCAATTGATCATCTCTTCTTCTAAAATTTCCCTCCTTTTTTAATGATCTTCACCTAATAACCTTCATTGGGTCAAGTGAATCTATAACCAAAAGCATGTCAAGTGCCGATAAATATTGTTATACAAAAATCATTATATAAGAGCTCTAGGATTAGCTCTTCTCAATGTGACCATGCTCACAAGAAATAATACCAAGCATTATGTCTAGATGAATGAATATTTTTTGATGCAAATTTTGTTAATAAATAAAATCCACTAAAGGCCTCAATTCCTAATGGTAAATTAGGGATTAATCTAAACCAATCTTAAATAAGAAATTTAAAATGTAAATATATTTAGAGAGCCAACCACTAGAAAGAATGGTCATGCCAAGCATCACTTAAATAATATCTTCACCCACTCATCTATTTATGTAGGTTAATTAGAACCTTGCATATCCATGTCCAAAATGACATTTCAAACTTATCAAGTTCATTAAATCTATTCTACTATCCGTTTGAGATTGTGTTCAACCAAAATTTTCAAAATCATCAAAATAAGTATTAAAATCACCCATAATCATCTAAAAATAATTTGGATACCTTAATTTAAAATCAATTAGCTTATTCCAAAATCTATCTCTATCATTCCTGTATTCAAAGCATAAAGTTTTGTAAGAATCCATTGAAAATGATCCCCAAGATGTTTTAATCTAATAAAAATAATGTTATCTCCAAAATTTAAAGTTTCACCTTTTACATATTTGGGATTCCATAGAAAATTTATTTCTCTCCTGACACCTCCTTCTTAGTTCTCACAATAAAATTTCCTTTGAATATACTTAAACTCTCCAATTTACCTTTGCTCACTTTTTCTTGCTTAAATCAACATACTATTTCATTTATTTTCATGAATATTGTTCCTAATATACCCTTATTATTAGGAAATTAAGTCCTCTTGTGTCCCATGAAATGACTTTTATTTTTTACCTAGAGTACAAACTTCTATGATTCTGATATTCTTTCCATCACCTATGTTCTATCTACTTCCTCATCCCCTAGAATTTTTTTTTGAGGCTCTACTTACATTACTCTTAGGGGAGACAACACCTTATAATTATGGTTGGTATCCATTTTTTTCTTGAGGAATGTGGTTTCTTTGTATCCCGTCATTAATTTCCTAACTATGTTTATGATCCCTTTCTCTCTCCTTCATTTCTTCTTAAGCATGAATGATCTGTATTCTCTTCTCCCTTCAAATTCCTTTTTCTTTTAAATATGGACCAATCCCCTTCCTATTTCTTTTTTTTTGTATCCATACTAAGAGTCCAAGGTATAGCCACTCCTTCCTCCTTTTTATTGGTCCACCTCACCAAGAGAAAGGTAAGAAGACTTCCCATCATTTTCCATATATTCAAAGTTACCAACTTTTCCATGTATATTGTTGGGATGAGCATCTTCAATTGAAGGCACAATATTTAAAGAATTTGAAACTTTGTATAGAACAAAAATAAAGTTCTTAGGAAGGAGATAAAGACCAACTTCTCCCTTAATATCACCATCTTCCAATTCAACATGAATCCCAATCTACCCAACTAGGAATCTAAAAATATAGATGAGAAAATGCTACCATTCTTAAGAAGGGGAGAAAATCCACCTGCCTCAATCTCTTTTGAAAAGAGATTGTTTGAAATGCAGAACCTATCATGGAAAAATCATTATTTTTTTAGTGATGTCAAACATTCTACTTGTTGGTGAAACAATTGATTTTTGGTGTGAATGTTATCATTTAATTGATTGATGAATAGGACTGGAAAGAAAAAGGATAACAAGAGTACCTAAGGAAAGGTTGATTTATATGGTGTATAAAAGGAGAAGTAGGACCAATAAATACATTGATGATATAGTGTATTGTTGATCTACTTAAGGCTAAAGTGAATGGTTACTTTAGCTAAGCTAAGAAGAAGTGTTTTCATAAAAAATTGTCTACTAAACCTAGTTGAGTAAATAGTGTAAGCTAAGTAAACTCAGTGTAGGCCAACCAAAAATTAGTAGGTGCTAAGGGTTAGAAATTATAGTAAGTGTCAAGCATCAGTAAAATTTAGTAAGTGCCAAGCATCAATAAAATAAGAGTAGTGGCCGAGCATGGAAGAATTAGTAGATGCCAAGCAACCTAGCATTGGAAAAGCTTTAGAAGACTATTATTTTTGAGTGAATAGTATAGATGTTGAGTGATAGAAAAATGTGTTAAATCAAAGATTTGATAGATCTAAGCTAATAAATTTGATTTCTTAAATTTTGTGAGGCATGTTGAAGATAAGTATGATGAGCAAGTGACACATAATTAAAGATAAACCATTTTGAGGAAAATTTATGGAGCATTGTGAGAGAAGTATCTAGAGGAAACAAATTGAAAGAGGGAGGATTTTATTAATATAACCTAACCCTAAGATGGATGATTGTGGTTGAGCCTCAAAAGATCATAATTATCTTTATAAGGGGATATAAGGCTAGAAGAAACTATTCTCATGTGCAAGAACCTAATGAAGACAATGAGTCTAGGGTGTTTCTTCATATGATGGTTGAATAGAAGAATCTACAATTGGTATAAAAAGAAAGAAGGCTTAAGAGGGTGAATTCTTGAAGGGTTAACGCATCATTAGTTATGAAGAGTGCGAATTCCAAGCATAATAGAGGATTGAACCAGAGATTTGAAATCTATATGTGAGTTGTATTTTGTTATTAGATCAAGTCCTATTGCTCCTCTCTAACCATTGTACTAGTCTAGATAAATCCTTTAGATTAATGTTGACCTAATAGTTATTTGTAAATCCTTTAACCGAGTGACATTCTAATGGAATATTATAAAGTACTCAAACAAGGATAACTCCTAACAAAGTAATTGAAACCCTCTAACTAGGACACATTTAATAGTGTGCATTATAACCTTTAATAGGGTTGGCCATTAACAAGGCATCACTTCAGAAGAGTGAAAATTGGTAGCATGTTACTGTTAGTTTTTCCCATATATGGTTTCTACATAAAATCCTTATGTCAAAATGTGTGAATAATTTTGTGGTGTTTAATGCTGACATTTTTACAAATTTTTTTTTACCTAGGACAGTGACCTACTAAGTTTAGGTATTGGATAATCTAATGGATTCATGAATGATATGGATATATTTATATGAACTTTTTAAGTGCTAAAGAGTTTTACTTGTACATTTGGACCTTGGATAATTGATTCACACCCTCTCAATAATTCTAGATATTCCAACAATTGGTATTAGAGCATTGGTTCTTGTAAGGAAATAGTTTGAAGCTATATCTAGGAGGACTTGGAGATTATACACAATCTACCATTACCACTAAGCATGTTGAACCTACTGGAGCCACTAGTGTTGATGATTTGAAATTAAAGAATGAAGAAAATCACACAATGTTGGAGATTGCATCTTCTCTAAGCTACTCAAAGCTTGATGATGTCAAAGGATGTAATGCTACTAAGAAGATTTGGGATGCTATAGAAAATATCTATGGAAGAGATAGGAATGTTCTGAGACCCAAATCTAAAAGTATTAGAGGAAATTTCAATGACATGAGAATGGAAGAAGGTGAGACTATTGTCTAATATTGTACAAAAATTAAACAAGTTGTTAATGCTATTAGAGGAGCAATTGATATTGTTGAATATGAGTCGATGATCATAAAAGTATTGAGAACATACTATTTATCTATGCTATAGAGTCTCTATCATACCAGAACTAAGGTGTATTCCTAGTAGTGATTTAATCCTAGAAGGACTGATGGGTAGACTCACTTATTTTAAACTTTCTAATTTTAATAATTTGAAAACTAAAAATGTTGAATCTATTTTCAAAGCTAAATTATCACTGAAGGAACCTAAACAGGTAAAATAAAAAGATCAAATATATTTCTACTGATAGTAATACAAATGAAGATGATGTATAAGAGCTTAAAACAATATTGGCTAGGATATTTCAAAGAGGCAAAGGGAAATAAAAAGGTAAATTGCCTATCATATGTTTCAAAATGTAATGAGGTTGGTCATATTTCTGCAAGGTATCTAGAGAAGAAGAATAATAAAAGTGGAGACAAATATAGAGGTAAATGAGACGAGATTAGCAAAGATTATAAAGACAAAGGAAAGAAGGCTTGATACATTGTTGAAGAAGAATCGAATGAAGAAATAGATGATCATGATGATGAAGTTGTCTATGTTGCTATGAAGGATGATTCTAATGAAGATGAGGCAATTGCATTAGTGTTTTATGTGAACAAGAGTTACACATGGGTCATTGATAGTGGTTGTTCTAATCACATGACTAGAGATAAAAGTAAGTTCAATTCTCTTCTACATTATGATAGAAATAGTGTTACATTTGGTAATGATGCACACTTTCTTATAAAAGGAAAAGGATCAATAAAAATGATAGATAAGATCATATGTGACAATTCTTACTATGGTAAAGGACTTAACTATAATCTATTGAGTGTGTCACAATTGAAAAGTTATAGATGTAAGGTTGAATTTGAAAATAGAAAAGCTAAGATCTATGATGCTGATGGTGAACTAATTGGAAATGGTGATCGGACTAGAGCTAATCTATTTTATCTTGACAAGAATGAAGCTACTTGTCTTATTGTACAATTTGATGATGTGTGGCTATGGTACAAAAAGCTATGCCATATTAATCTTGATAATTTGGTAAGTATTAGTAAGATGAAAAGACTTAAGAGGTTTGCAAAAATTGAAGAAACCTGATAATGTGATTTGCAAAAAATGTTAGTTCGGCAAGATGACAATGTCCAATTTTAAGAGTAACAATCATACTTCAAATGTAAATTTGGAATTAGTTCATACTGATCTCTGTGGAACAATTAATGTGTAAAGCTACAGAGGTGACAAATACTTCATGTTATTTATTGATGAATATTCTAGAATGATGACTGTTATGTTTTTTAGAAAGAAGCCTAATGCTTTCCAAATTTTTTAGTGGTACTTGGCTAGAGTTGAGAAAGAGATTGGTAAGAGTCTAAAGTGTTTGAGATTTGACAGAGGTGGAGAGTTTACATCAAATGAATTTGAAATATTATGTAATGATAGAGGAATCAAGAGACATACTTTTGCATGTAGGACCCCTCCACAAAATGGAATTGCTGAAAGGAGGAATAGATATGTGATGGAATGTTCTAGAACACTAATGATGTAGAAGAATGTTGCCCTAAAATAGTGGAGAGAAGCTATCAGTACAACTATCTTTACATTGAATTGAGTACAAGTGAAGAAAGATACACGCATTACACCTTTTGAGCTATGGTATGGATACTCAACAAATCTCAAATATTTTAAGGTATTTGGAAACAAATTCTACATTCTTAAGGAGAATAGGAAATTAAAATTTGATGTTAAAAGTAAAGAAGTCATATGTCTTGTTTATTCCACAAGAAGGAAACCTTATAATTGTTTATTTACTATCACTAACAAAATTGTGGAAATTAAAAATGTAAAATTTGATGAGTATATAGATATACATGAAGATGAACCAAAGAAGGAACCTGAAGATTACAAGACATTTGCATTCTGCTATGAAGGGTTGACTAGTGATGATTCTATAATTCAAGTTGCATTTAGAATTTGAGTTGCATTCAGAAGTTAAGTTATAGACTAATGTCGAGAATAATTTACAAGAAAGGAATGACAAGTTACTTGACAAAGATGTACATAGTGAACCTGAGATTGAATTCCCTTAAGGACCTATCATTGAAGAAAGAAGAACACAACCAATATTGTCAAAGTATTATAGATGACATCACCCTGTTGAACAAATCATTGATGAAAGAGAAGATGGATCAATGATAATGAATATACTAAAAAATGATACATGCTTGCTAAGCATACATGAGCCCAAATTTTTGAAGGATGCATTACATAATGAAGACTGGAATAAGGCCATTAGAGAAGTGATGGATCAGATTCAAGAAAAAAAAACATGGTCACTTGTGCCTAGACTAGAGAAAAAAATGTTATTGGAACCAAGTGGTTGTTTAGAAAAAAGTTAGATGAGACTAGTGAAGTAACAAGGAATAAGGAACTTTAGGCTAGTTTGCAAAGGCTATACTCAAGAAGAGGGAATTGACTATGGAGAGACATTTGCCCCTATTGCTAGACTAGAAGGAGTTAGATTTCTAATTGCTTACTCTACATAAAAAGGTTTTAGAGTTTATCAAATGGATGTTAAGTCAACATTTCTGAATGGTATAATAGAATAAGAGATTTACATTGAACATCCTGAAGGTTATGTTGACCCTGACAACAAGAACACAGTAGGTAGATTACATAAAGCTTTATATGGTTTGAATCAAGCTCCTAGAGCATGGTATAAAAGATTGCATAATTATGTTCTGAAGATTTATTTTGAGAAGATTGATAACAACAACAATCTATACTTGAAGACTAAAGGAGTTATATGTATTTTATTGGCTGAAGTATTTGTTGATGATATCAGATATGAAGGACAAAATGCATTGTGCTAGATATTTTTTGATGAAATGATGAAAGAATTTGAGATGTCTATAATTGGAGAGACTAAATTCTTTTTTGGTTTACAAACTTGTACATTAGATGAAATATGGTATTTACATTACTCAGTCTAAGTATGTAAAGAAAATCTTGAAAATTTTTGGTATGGAAGATTCAAGACCAATTAGCACACCTATGGTGAGAGGACATAAACTGTAAAAAACTCATGATTTTTTTGAGGTTAATCAAGCATTGTGCATGTCTATGATTGGTAAATTGCAACATGTAGTGCATAGAAAACTTGATATTGCACTATCTGTTGGGATTATTGCAAGGTTTTCTGCAAATCCTAAAGAGAATCACTTAATGGTTGTTAAGTGGATAATGAGACATCTTAAAGGGATAGAAGACTATGGTCTATACTACAATAAAAATGATAAGTTTGAAATGAAAGCTTATATACAGATTTTGATTGGGTTGGAAACATTGATGACAAAAAATGTACAAGTGGTGGGGCATTTTTCTTAGGAAAGAGCCTAGTTACCTAGAGTAGTAAGAAACAAAATTATATTTCATAATCTACTCTTGAAGCCAAATATGTAGCTGATGCAGTGAATTATACAAATGTGGTATGGATCAAATAGTTACTCAAAGGTATGAAGGAGGAAATCACTAAACTTGTGGTACTCTACTATGACAATACAAGTGCTATAAACATTTCTAAAAATCATGTGATACATACAAAGACAAAGCACATAGCTATCAAATTTCATTATTTGAGAAAATTGGTTTAGGAAAAAGAAGTGAGAATGGAGTATGTGAATACAAATGACCAAATAGCTAATATATTCACTAAGGTTTTATCCAAGGATGCACATTAGTATCTAAGAGGTAAACTAGGGCTAGTATCCCTATCTCAAGCAACTTGAGAAGAACGAGTAGTAGTGCCCTGCATCAACTAAGTTGAATGCCATATTTTAAAACTTGGTGCAATGGATCTTACTTTAAGATCTTCCTAAAGTAATCAAGGAGCTAAAACATAAGATTTACAATCACAACCAAGGTGAGAGGAGAACCTAAATTCATAATATCTGCATGTTGAGATGACATGAATTTGGCATTGTTATCAAAGAGGAAGAGATACATTAATGAGAAACTTAAGCAAAAGAGGGAGATATATCTGATAAAGGAAATATAAGAGATATACATTGACACATCTTAAGAAGGAGACTATGCTAATAGAAGTCAAAGAGAGAGATACATTGAAGGAGACTGACAAAGTTTACATTGCCCTATAGAAAGGAAGTACACATACTACTAGAGGGAGATTTTTAAAGGTACTAAGTTTCTTTTTGGTATTGTTGTCAGTATGGGTTTTCCATTAATGCCAAAGTGGGAGATTGTGTAAAAGACATTGTTTAAAGTGTGGAACCTACCCTGGAATAATCATTATTTTGTCAATGATGTCAAACATACTACTTGTTGGTAAGATAACTACTTTTTGGCTTGAGTATTATCATTTCATTGATTGATGAAGAGGATTTGAAAAGAAAGGATAATAAGAGTACCTAGAGAAAGTTTGAGTTATATGGTGTATAAAAGGAGTACTAATACCAAGAAATACATTGATGATATGGTATATTGGTGATCTACTTAAGACTAAAGAGAATGGTTACTTTAGCTAAGAAGAAGTATTTTCATAAAAAGCGTCTACCAAGGGTGGCTAGGTAAACAATATAAGCCAAGAAAATTTAGTGCAGGCTAAGGAAAAATCAGTAGGCACTAAGTGCTAGAAAATATAGTAAGTGCCAAGAATTAGCAAAATTTATTAAGTGCCAAACATTAGAAAAAAATAAGGTAGTGACTGACCAAGGAATACTTAATAGATGCTAAGCAACCTAGTGTTGGTCAATCATCAAAAGACTATAATTGTTGACTGACAACAAAATGTGTTAAATCAAAGCTTTGATAGATCTAAGCCAATAAAGTTGATTTCTTGAATTGTGTGAAGTGTGTTGAAGATAAGTATGATGAGCTGGTGGAACAAAATTCAAGTTAAACCATTTTGATGCAGATCTAAGGAGCATTATAAGAGAAGGTTCTAGAGGGGAAAAATGGAAAGAGGGAGGATTCAATGAATAGGACCTACCCTAAGATGGACGGTTGTGATTGAGCCACAAAGGATCATAATTCTCTTTATAATGGGATACAAGGATAGAAGAAACTATTGTCATGTACAAGAACCTAAGTAAGACAAGGAGTCTAGGGTGTTTCTTCATATGGTGGCTGAATAGAAGAATCCACAATTGGCATATGAATAAAGAAGGCTTAAGAGGATGAAATCTTGAAGGGTGAACCAATTGTCATAGATGAAGAGTGTGAATGTCAAGTAGAATGGAGGACTAAACCAAAATCCTATAATCTGCAAGTGAGTTGTATTTTACTATCAAATCAACTCCTACTACTACTTTCTAACCATTGTATCAATTTTGATAAATCTTCTCGATTAAGGTTTACCTAACAATCATTTGTAAATCCTTTAACCGACTAACATTCTAATGGAATGTTCTAAAGTCATCTAATAAGGCTCACTCCAACCAAGGTGAATGAAATGCTCTAACTAGGTCACATTTAACAATTTACATTGTAGCCTTTAACATGATTGGTCTTTAATAGGTCACCACTTTAGAAGAGTGAAAATTGGTAGCATGTTATTGTTAGTTTTTTCGAAATTGGGTTTCTAAGTAAAATCCTTGTGTCAAAATGTGTGAATGATTTTGTGGTGTTTAATGTTTATATTTCTACAAAGTTATTTTTTACCTAGGACAATGACCTACTAAGTTAAGTTATTGGATGATCTAATGGATGCATGCATGATATGAATATATTGATATGAATTTGTTAAGTATTGGAAATTTTTATTTGTACATTTGGACCTTAGATAATTGATTCACCCCCTCTCAATTATTCTAAATATTTCAACAATTATCCTCATCTTCTAATTCAACATGAATCCCAATCTTCCCGACTAGAGAAGAGAATACACTATAAGGGTGATTAGATTTGGGAACCTTACCTTTAGATTATGGATCATCCCCAACAGACCTATTTCCTTCCATTGGGGATTCACAATGAGGAGAACTCTCTACCTCCTCCTTAAATTACACTATAGGGCCTTCCTCTTTTTTCAATCCATCTTTCTCTACTTATTCACCATTTCTTTTTTGCTCCTTCTATGCATGTTTCCTTCCTTCCTTCTTTCTTAGTCAAACTTTATAGACACTTTTTAATGTGAATGACTTGTTCACTTTATTTAGATTTAGATTTATTACTAGAGAATACCTACCATAATATGGTCAATAAGTATATTTATTAATTGTTGAATTGATCTAGAATGACAGAATTATTATTTTTGGTAATGGTAAATGCTTCAACAATTTTCTATGAATTAGAGGGGATAAGCTCCCGAAAATAAGGAGAAAACTAACCAATACCAATAAATGTGAGAAAACAATGATGAGAGACTAAACAATAAATGAAACTTGTACATCTTTGATATAAGGGAGACTAAGACACATGGAAACATGCTATAGAAAGAATAGGAAAACCACATAACATGGCTTCAACCTAAAATACATTAATATTTTATTTTAAAAAACCCAGTCACAATACATTTTTGAATTGGGCCTTTTTTGTTAGGATTTAGATGGTCCCAAATAAATATAGAATATTTAAATCAATTTTTGTGTAAAAGGGAGGATGTGTATGAAGATAATCATCAACAATGACATAAAAATTGTCATTTCCAACATCACATAGGTGTGACTATTTAAGCTAATCTTATAACTAGAAGAAATACAAACCACTAATCCCTTTTAATAGGAAGCCATGTTTTTTTTTTAATTACCTAGAGAAGGATCCAATATATCCTTAAAATGTTTGTAGTTACTGCTTAAAACACATGCAACAAACACATACCCTAGCTTGTGATTTTTAAGGCTAATTACAAATGACCTCATATTCAATCTACTAAACACAAAAATTTACACAATATGATAAATTCATTAATGAATTGAACTACTTGTTAAGAGTAATATTGAGAAATAATCTTACAAAATTGAAGCGCTTCGTAGATCTAGCTGTCTCATCAATAACAAAAAAATCCTCCAAAAAAAAGTCACGATACACTTCTATATCCTAGTACTTGGACAATAAGTTAAGTAGTTTTTTCTAGACAAGAAATTTTTTTATTCTATTATTTTGTGAATATAAATTTGATTCCTATCTCTTAAGGAAAAGTCACGAATAACCAAAAAATGATACCCAAACCTTTTAGGTTTTAAAAATGGTCTTGAGTAAAGAAACAAATGGGGAAGAAACATTTGATAAGACAACAATCTCTACCAAACCTTTGATTCTCCATTTCCTCCTAGCTAAAATCTTCATTTTGTTAGCACTTAACCTATCCCCAAAAATATCCTCTCTAATGGTATTCACCAACTTGGAGTCGATTTGTCAAGAATATAGTCATAGAAAGAGAATAAGAAGAAGAGTAGTGATAGATCTACTTACCTAATTCTAATCACGTAAAACCCTCCAATGCAGAAAGGAGAAACTAGGCAATATCAATGTGCTTAGGTTCAATCCTTGCACTATGAAAAATAGATACCTAAGCTTGCCCAACTATGACACTATGCTATCCACATGACTAGACAATACTACATTTATATTTATGACTTTCAAAATATATCTAGCTAAGAAGAGGAAATACTTCTAATAACTTTAACCAACTTTACAAATCTTGTTCAAAGTGGCAATGTACACAACACTATTACATGCATCAAGCAAAATATCCAAATATAAATATTGTCTCAATCCCAATTATTTGCATCCAAAGTGTTTTAATCCTAATTGCCATCTTTGCCAATTTAATAGAAAAATAAAGGTTGTAAGATTACAAAATAACTATAACTTTGATTAAAATAAAGGAGAAAGGGACAATAGAGGGCTTGTATGGACCTAATTATAGTTTACTATAACTTATATATGGAATTTGAGCCTAAACCATCACGCCGCAGCATATTACGTGGCCCACTTGAGTGTTTGAAAGCCACTTTGTCTTTGCTCATATTATTATTATTATTACATTAATTTTTCTTGGCCGGTGCCCCTCCATGCGACACCAATAATTTCATACCGCGTCCAAAAATCTGTCAACTAAACGGAGAAACCTAGAGACAACAATATTCTTCAATGAAGGATTCCGCTACATAAAATTATCATTTATTCTCTACAAGTTTTTTTTTTAATATATTGAATTAATGTTTAAGAAATAATATAGGCAAGAAAAGAAAAGAAAACTCAAAAGATATTGATTTAGAAATAAGTGATCAGTTAAAATAATAATATTATTCTTGTAATAGTTAACCAATTGATTGTAATAAATTATTTTAAATTTCTGTTCTTCCGTTTTTATTTCAAATGTTAAAAACACCATTAATAAAAAATATGAAGAGATAGAGTATTTCTTATATTAAATTGTCTTATATTAGGAGAATGAGAATAGCAAATATAATATTTAATTAATTTAATTAAATAAATTTGAAAGCTTGAGTTAAAGTAATAAAAAATAATAATTGGTGTAGGAATGACAACAAAAATGGTTTTTAGTTTTCAGTTTTTAGTTTTGAGGAATCTATTTGAACAGTTTTCAGTTTTCAAAAGAAAACAATTGATGCAGAAGTTTTATTGGTGTTTGATATTGTACTTTTGTAATATCTAACTGATTCTCTTTATTCAAACAAACAAAAAAAAATTTCTGAAAACAAACTTCAAATTTACAATAAAAAATACAATTCAAAACAGAATTTCTACCAGAAAAAAATTATTAATAACTGCAATATAAGAAATTCAAAAGTAACAATCATTTCTAATTACATAATAATTCTAAAAATTATTTAGACTTCCAAAATAACAACAATGTAATCATTTTGTACACAATATATTAAATATTTAGAATAATCCAAACATACAAATCAAACTTTAATAAATTTATAATAAATTAATACTGATTCTATTCATGTACTAAAATAAAAATAAAATAAATACACACTTTACATCAATATTGAAAAGTGAAGATAATTTTGATGACACAAAACTAATCCGATAATCCATCCAAATATTTTTATGTAGTCATTTTCGTTACACTTGTAGCAGTTGCTGTGTTTGTCCACCAAGATGCGTCAGCAGGCATGTTTAGGTTATATTAAAATATAAATATCTGTGTCAAGATGTCTTTGAAGTAAACCTCTACATAATTTTGACTCATCTAATGTTGTAAGTATGCTCATTTTAGAGGGAAGAGTTGAACGCATGTTTAATTACTGCCTCTATATTGCTCACCGGAAAATAAGTTACGCTAAAAATGAAAATTGGTTTCTTCAAAAAACAATTTATTAATTAAATTTTATTAATTGAAAAGGACTATTCATCAAAAAAAAAATTGGTTTCTTCAGTCGCTAAGTAATAAAGCAATTCTATCTGTTAAAGATAATAGAACAGAAGTAAAATAGGGGTGTTTTCATGGCTTAAGGAAGGTCACATATGAAAGTGTTGTTTATAGAACAATAATCGTGATGAAGAATTATGGAGTATTATTCAAAGTGCTATTAAAAACATATAAGCAATCTTATTTAGAAGCATAGCAGCTTTATTTTAGAAGGTTTATTCAGAAAAAACATTTAAAAAATTACTTATTAAAAACCAAAAAATACAATTAGGTAACAACCCATAAGAATAGGGTTACAAATGAGTGTTTTGAAAGATTTCCCAAGTTTGCACATTAGGTTAAAAGTGTTTCAAAAACCATTTAGTGATAAGCAATGGCATGGCTCTAACTAAAAATCAACTCTGCTTCTCTAGAATACCTATCCAACTGAACCAAAATGGATCGCACCTCTAGAGGAACAAACATAAAAGAAAGTGTGGATTAGAGTTATTCCACCATACATTCAACTAGCCATGGAAAGAAAAAAAGGTCCACATAAAGTTTTAATCAACCTCTTTACCTTCATAAGGGATGTTTCCACCTTCATAAAGACCACAAAAGAGTACAAAGGAAACCAAATGAGCCAAACTCTCATGACCATATGAATATACCCCACTTGAAAAGTGATAGACTGGATAGATCCATAGTAGTTTGTTTTAAAGGAACTCCAAAAGAGGGAGTAGATGCCCACTTCAAAGATAAATGTAGATATATTCAGGCTTAAATAAAGGTGAAAACAAGTCCAAAACCCACAATAACATTTAACACCCCAAACAAGCATAAATCTGCACTATTATTAAACCAAAACAAAACATAAATTGAAGCCTACCCTTGAAAAATTATAATAAATACTAGCCATTAAAAAGCACAAGACAAGTAGCTTACCACTTGAAATGAATCTAGTCTAACAAAGAAAAAACACAACACACATATCCATATGATTTCAAATGAATCATATAACAAAGAAAAAACATACAACAATTATGTTTGCGAGGCTAGAATTTGATGGTTATATTAGCCATTTTTGCACTTGTCGCTTGGGTGAAAAATTGGTACACTGTATTTAGATAGGCCAAATTTTTCGAAAATGTCCATCAACATCTGTTACAAGTAACTTAATATTTTATTTTAATATGTGTGATAAATATGTATGATAAATAGAATTATTAAAAATTCATGCCTTTAAATATAATTTATGATCTTTGTAACTAAACTATGGCTCACAAAAAGCATAGTAGAGGAAATTTAATTTCACAATGTACATCTCACAACTATTCATAGAAGAAGCAATATAAAAGTATGTAACAAATGCAATCAACATTAATAACCCCTTTAATATTTTGAACAAAATTAATATAAGACAACCTTTTACTCTGAAGCAAACAAGTTTATTGGGATAACAATGCCCTCTAATCTTAGGAATACCAAAGATGCAGGGAAAAATCAAGATCAAATGGTGCTCTCAAATGTAGCAAAGATGCCTCTATTTGAAAGCCATGAGAAATACCCATTATAGGCTTTACCCCTAAATTTACTACTAGTAGATATTCAAGGCCACTAGGACATCGAAGAAATGGCAGTCAAAACTTGGCCTCCAAAGATCACTCTATCAAACCTAGGGCATAGATTAATTTAGCCAAAACTACATACTATCAGAATAATCACATTGATAAGAAAAAGCATGTTTTGAACCTTTTCAAGAGTAACACATGGAAGCTTAATCAAATGCACAAAAAGGAACATGTGGTTATATGAAATAATTCAATAGGTGTAATTATTTAACTTCACAAATAAAAACAACAACATCCTCGACTTGTGAGGCATTTTGGGTTGGGGCCTTATACCAAATAAAAATAACAATTCAGAGTCCAAGATCACATCTTCTATCTTCTACTAATATCGATCATGCTTTCATACATCTAACCAAGCTTCTTATATAGCTAGCTAAGCTATAAGTTGGCTACTCAAGCATTTACTTACATTACAAGTCTAGGCATGTAAAAGTAAACCAAAACCTAAGAAAAGATTTATGGTTCCACAATACAACATCCCATTTTTGAATTCTAAAATAGGGATGCCTCTTTTTTTCTTTAATCTCTTTTACGTCAAAATCCATTCTTTAGAACATGGTTCCTAGGGAGTAGAAACTACCCTAGTTTGAGTTTGATAGTCAAGATAGTGTAGCATCATCCAAATTTGGTGCTCAGAAAGATTCATTTTGGTTAAAAACTAAAAAAGTGTGCACTTGCACACCTCTCACATTTGTGAACCATGCACAACTGGACAAGTTTCACAAAGTCCACATATACTGACTTCTGACTTACCATGTTCACAAATACAAAGTGCACCACCAAAGTGTACAGTTGCACACCTTTTGCACTTGGCCAGGTGCAAAATCCAAAAATATGAGTTGGTTTTCCATTCAAACATGACACCTATCCAATTTAGTGCACATTATACACCCTGTGCACTTCTGCAGGTGCACAAGGTGCACACCTTGTGGTCTTTTAATGTTTGTAGTAGTACATTAAAATTTTCACAAGTTTCATCAAGTCTCTAAGGATATTTTTTCCTTTTAGACATAAGAGTTTACTCATGTTTGTCATGTGTTGTAGCATACCATGGTTTTCTAGACTCACACTTCATAGACTTGCACCTAGAGATCAAAGATACTACCAAAACTTTGATACAAACCAAAATGAGTTCCTCATCATATGTAACTATTATGGCGTGATTCAACACATGCACTTTTGGAGTTTGGATTGAAGAAGAATAAGGAGGTCAAGTCCATGGAAATGTTGGACTATAAGGAGGGCATAAATTATGAAAATAATAAAAAATAAATGCATAGAAGTGCTCCAAGACCCCATCTGAGAGAAAACTAGAAACTATTTTCAAATCTAGGAACTTCAATTTTTTGGTGAATTGAGCACCTTACGTAGATCTCCAAAGGTGGGTAGATGCACAAAATTGAGTTCTCATGTGTGTTGATGAACAAGGTTTCCAAAATGTGCATGTGTGTTGGTACCCAAGTGCCAAGTGCACAAATTTTTAAATTAGAAGTACAAGGTCTCTAAGGTGCACAAGGTGTGAAAACGAACCTAAACCATTGTAAAGATTAGAAATAAGTATACAAGAGTGTTCTATGAGTAAATTTGAGAAAAAAAACTAGAAATCATTTGTAAATCTGGAACTTTGATTTTTTGACAAATTGAGCACCTTATGCAAGTCTCCAAAGGTGCATAGGTGCACAAGTCTGTAAAACTAAAGATTTTTGTGTGTGGATGAACAAGGTTCCAAAAACACATAGGTATGCTAGTACACAAGTGCACAAATTTTGAAGTCAGTTGTACAATATCCTTCAAGGACCCCAAGCTATACAGGTGCACAATTTGAAGATTTGGTTAAGAAATTATCTCTAATGGTACTTGTTGATCTCATACAAGTAACATATGTCGAGCATAATAGATAGTGCATGCCGAGTAAATAGTGACTGCCAAGCCACTCAAGTGTTGAGTCACTCAGATGTTGAGCAAAGAGTATGAGTTGATTGATTTATGTTCAGAGAAAGTAGTGCATGTTGAGTCGTTCAGATGGTGAGTGACAGCATTCAAATTACAGTTAGTGTAGGGCACCAAGGACTTCAAATGACGAGTAATAAAATTTTGACGTAGTTGTTTGTATTGGCACATATGTAAAGCATTTTTGAGCTGACTTAAGTATTGTTTTATCATCTTTGTTGATAAGGATGAATCTTAATTGTGAATCCCTATGCATGACATGCATTTAATCAAAGAAAGGGAAGGTTTAAGTAGAAATATGGGTGAATCACTACCATTGATTCATACCTAACCCTAAATCACCTAGGTCTTCTTAAGGAAGATAAACCCTAAACTTTAAATGAAGTAGAAAGGAATGGTAAGGATATTGAAGAGAGTTTGCGTGTACAAATAGAGCATTTATTATGATTAAGGTGTTGTGAATTGAGTTACATTGTAGAATTAGTTAGATAGAGAACAAAGAAAATGAAATAGAGGACAACAAAGGTACGTCTAATAAGAAAGGATCAAGTATACTTTAGTATAGAGGTGATCTGACATCAAGAAACATAGTTCTAACTGAAGGATCATTGTTGATGCATTTTAATAGGTGAATCAGTTAAATCGCTTAATAGAGTATTCCTAACAAGCTCTTGTAAATCCTTTGATAGGAAGCTTACTTCATTGTAAGTTAAAGTCATGATGCCAAATATGAAGATTGATGGCACAAAATGACGTCTATGATGGAAATTTGCAGTCAATGATTGAAACGCGAGACATGGTGGTTTTTGTTTTGTGGATAGAATGATGTTTCATGCATGTAGATGCAGGTCTCATTTTTGATAATTTTTTAGATTTTTTGACTGTTTGCACGAACACGAAAAATGTAGGCATGTTCATACGAACATGGTCACTTAATTTTTCGTCTGTCGTGCAATTTCAATGGGCATGTTTGCCTAAACATGTGTTCACGCAAACATGCTTTATATGTTTGCGCGAATGCCATGTTCGGGAGAACGCCCAAAATAAGGAAAATTTCAACCCATTTTTCATAATTTTTTTAATTTTTTTCTCTTTTGACTCCCATAATTGTAGGAGAATGATCTCCTACTATAAAATAAAAAATGTCAAAATGTGCTACTCGGAGCAAGCTTTCCAACGACTATAATTTTAATACATATTTTAGTCATTAAGACTTTCAAATATGAGTTTAACTCATTATAGGTTCATTACCGATTGAAAATCAACCGACTTCAACACCTTAGGAAAATTAGTAAATTAGGTCAAATTTTTTTCGAAAAATATGTAGGCACTAGCTTATTGAGATACCTTACTATTCAAAAAATAAAAAATTAGGTTTATGATCAATTGACTTCAAATTATCTGTGTCAAACAGAACGTATGTCTGAATTACGATTCATGTCACTTCAAAACTTCATAAACTATACAATATTCTACGAAAATAAATCAAACCAAATGTAGACACTAGATATTGATGTTACAAATCCAACGCCAAAAGAATTACTTCATTATCATTTTTAGAAAAAAAGTTATGTGTGTCAAATAGACTGTCACTCTTTAAAATATTGAATTGTATTATGTACCACTTTTCAAAGGAGATAAAAAAAATTTACATAAATAATTTTTTATTTTAGATTAAAAAATATAGTTACAAAGTAGGAACAAACTATTCAAAATCACTAGTTTATGTCATCTTGAAATTATTTATAGTTTTGGAGATATAGTCACTTGAATGTGATGTTTGTTGCAAAAATATTGATTTTAGTGTCAAAATTGGTCAAAAAGTGGAACCCATTATTGTGGGATCACCCTCTTAGTAGGCACACTTTTAGTAGGGTGTTTTAAATCCTTTAACATAATAAGATCTAACAATCTTGTAAGCCTTAAACATGGAAAACCTTTTACAGGGTAGATCATGTTCCATGGTCAAACATTGTAACCTTTATTAGATATTCTTTATTACTACAGTAGTGAAGATTTTTGGATGTCATCCCCACCCCAATTTTACCTTCACCTTGGAGGGTTTTTGGGTAACCAAATATCTTGTATCATACATGTGTTGAATATTTACATTAATGCTATGAATGTATATCCTTAATTTGGTATTTTTGTTTATATGCATAGACTGTGAGATGGATGTGTGGTGAATAGTTCTAGAGGTTGAAAGTTTTTAGGGCTGATTCATCCACCCCTCTCAGAGTTTACTTTCCTATTGTATTTCCAACAATTGGTATCAAAGTATAGTTTTGTGAAAGAAAAGATTGCAACTTTGAGGAAATATCATGAAGATGAAAGTCTACAAATTGGGAAGGACTATTGAGAACTAGCCAATTGAAATACAACTCATCCTACATCAATTGAATGAAGCAAGAGATGAGTTAAAGAGATCATTGAAGAGAAGGAAGGAAGTTGCTATTCAAGAGAATGACACATAATACCAAGAGAATGACATTGCTAAATTATTTTCAAATAGAAATTCTAATGAATTTGATGCAGTAGTTGCTGATCTGATGGAAAATAATAAAACCCTAATTGAAGACATCAAAAATCTAAAGAGAAAACAAAAGCTATAGAGGACAAATTCATGATTGAAGATGACAAAAGGATTTTGACCAATAGACTAAAAGAGAAAAATTTAGAGGTAACTAGGATTTCTAACATGCAATTGGAAACCTTGAGTCAAATGATGACTACAAATCATGACCTAAATGAAAAGGATATTGAGATCACAACACTGAAGTTGTAGAATGAACAACTGAGAAATGACCTAAAAAGAGAAAGAGAGTTTGCTGATAGTTTCAACAAACCTAGTGAAGCCATCAAATACTTTGAACAGTTGATGAAATCTCCTAGATCCAGTAGTCATACATCTAAATTGGATACACTAGTACTAAATAAGGAGAAATGGTGTAGAAGCACCTAATATACAAGAAATGAAGAGGTTAATATTTCTAATTGTGAGATATTTGAATTCATTTGAGTCCTTTGAGTCAAGATGTAAAGACTAGAAAAGCCATTTGTAATAAGGTGTCAAAATTGTCTGAGGAGGTCTTAATATGATGAATAATGTCAAAATTTTCATTTAACATGTGAATGGAACTATATCTATCCATATAAAGTCATTTGAGTCATATTTGTGATCTAGTTTGGGCTTATACAAAAATTGTAACAAAATAATGCATAAAGTGCAATGTTGTAAAGGGCTAAAAGAATGTAATAAGTTGGTTGAAAAAGTAGTTGGAAAGTTGTGAACTATCAAAAACACTATAAGAACATTGTAACAGTCATTCAAAAGGGATAGAGAGGGAAGGAGGATATCAATTTCAAAAATTTGAGTATTCAAAACTTGTTATTTTGATTGGTTTCTTGCATTTAGTCTTTGTTTCCAAGCCTTCTACAGCCATGTACATCCTAGAAAGTTTTATAAATTAGCAATGGATAGATAGATTGATGAATCTTGTTTCTCATGATTTTGGTTTGGATTAATTTTAGTAAGTTTTGAAAAATGTATGCAAGTTTTGGCAAAAGTTATTATTTTCAGATTTAAGGATGCCCAACTATAATCAGATTAAAATGTTTAGTATGGGAAGATTTTCATGAACTAGGAAGTAAATCTAAATGCATTGGGAATATATATGAATTAGGTTTCATTTCAAATTGGTTTTTGTCTTTTTTATTCATATTTCTAAAAGTTATGTGTATTTGAGTGAAGACTAGTTTTTACAAATCTCTGTTGGAGTTACAATCAAAGATATATTATTATAGAATGATTTATGGATTGAAAAAATTGATGGCTTATATTTTTGGAAACTAGACTCACACAAGATTGAGTGAAATTTTTTTTGGTATGATTTGGACTTTTCTTGAAAATGTTATTTGATGCCCTAGGTAGGGTTACTGGTTTTACTTTTGGTTTTTGATAGAAAATATGGGTCTTGGTAGAGAGAGCATAACTTCTAATTTGTTTATTGGATTTGACTCATATTGGGATATGTTTGAGAAATAGTAATTGTATAAATTTCCTCCAAACTACTTTGAAAGAAAATATCAGATTTGAAATTTATCAGTAATTTATTTTGATATAGAAATTAGATTGTGTGGATGGGGATATTGACTTGCATGCCTAAATGTAAGGGTTCTCTATTGAAGTCTTTGAGATGTACTTAGTTCCTTGAAGTTAAATAGACAAAACTATACATCAAATTGGTATCAGAGCCTAAAGATCTTAAGTGTGTGGGTAGAGTGCTAAAGGACGCAATCCACACTAGGACCTTAAAGATTTGGTTTTGATTTGTTGATGAGTTTTTGGTTGTAGGTGTATGTTCACTTGTTGCAAGGAGGTGGACATGAAGGTCTACCATAAGGATCGTAGGAGATGATCCAGGGAATGAGAAGGAGGTCCAATTATTTGCCAAAAGTCTTGGGGAGAGAGGCATGGAATGGACTCCCAAGTGAGGCAAAAAGTTGTTGGTTTAGGAGCAACATGAAGGAGTAGACTTGAGATTGTCAAAACACCTTGGAAGTAGCCATATAAACTTCATTAATGAGATTCATTTTTAGATTAGAGTGTGCAAAAAATGTAGTGAATCAAAGTTTGTTGTAGATCATCAAAAATACATTTCCAAGGGACTTGGAAAATTTTCAAGTTCGAGAGTATGGTGCAAAAGCACCTAATATGCAAAAAATGAGGAGGTTAATATTTCTAATGTGAGATATTTGAATTCATTTGAGTCCTTTGAGTCAAGATGTAAAGGCTAGAAAAGCCATTTGTAATAAGG
This sequence comes from Cupressus sempervirens, assembly GCA_028749045.1. Lineage (NCBI taxonomy): Eukaryota > Viridiplantae > Streptophyta > Pinopsida > Cupressales > Cupressaceae > Cupressus > Cupressus sempervirens. The sequence goes on along the minus strand of CM053787.1, from coordinate 835,470,602 downwards.
TGTCAAAGTTGTCCAAGGAGGTCTTAATATGATCAATAATGTCAAAATGGTCATTTAATATGTGAATGGAACTATATGTATCCATATAAAGTCATTTGACTCATAGGTGTGATCTAGTTTGAGCTTATACAAAAATTGTAATAGAAAAATGCATGAAGTGCACAAAAGGTTGTGAAAACAAATGCATAATGTTGTAAAGGGCTAAAAGAATGTTATAAGTTGGTTTAAAAAGTGGTTAGAAATTTGTGAACTACCAAAGCCACTATAATACAACTGTAATGGTCATTCAAAATGGAGAGAGAGAGAAGGAGGATATCAATTTGAAAAATTTGAGTATTCAAAACTTGTTATTTTGATTGGTTTCTTGTATTTATCTCTATTTCTAGGCCTTATACAGCCATGTACAGATTGGAAACTCTATAAATTAGAAATGGATAGATAGAGTAATGAATCATCTTTCTCATGCTTTTGGTTTGGATTAATTTCAGTAAGCTTTGAAAAAGTTATGCAAGTTTTGGAAAAAGTTGTTATTTTAAGATTTAAGGATTCCTGACTACAATCAGATCGAAATGTTTTGTAGAAGATGATTATGATGAATCAGGAACTAAATATATATGCATTGGAAATATATATGAATCAGGTTTCATTTCCAATTGGTTTGGGTCTTTTTGATTCATATTTGTAAAATTTATGTGTATTTGAGTGATGACTAGTTTTTATAGATCTTTGTTGGAGTTAAAGTCAAAGATATATTATTATAGAATGATTTATGTTTTGAAAAAACTTATGGCTTTTATTTTTGTAATCTAGAATCAGGAAATATTGAGTGGAAATTATTTTGGTATGAGTTGGACTTGTTTTGAAAAAGTTATTTGATGCCCTATGTAGGGTTACTGGTTTTACTTCTGGCTTTTGACAGAAAATATGAGTCTTGGTAGAGAGACCATAAATTCTAATTTGTTTATTGGATTTGACTCATCCTGGGATATGTTTGAGAAATAGTAGTTTTACAAAATTCCTCCAATATGTTTTGAAAAAAAATCTCAGATTTGAAATTTATGAATAATTTATTTAGATATAGAAATCAGATTGTGTGGATGTGGATATTGACTTACTCGCTTAAATGTAAGGGTTCTCAATTGAAGTATTTGAGATTTATTTAGTTCCTTGAAGGTAAATATAGAGGGTCATGCATCAAGAAATATCCAAAAGTGGTGAAGACAAAAGTAGCAAAGGTAGGAACTCCAAACCTACTTATCATAATTTTTGTAGGATAGCTCATACTACTAATGTTTGCAGGAGCAAGACTTCAGATCAAAATCCTAAGAAAAAATTCATGGGTCATTTCCATAAATATAACAAACAAGGACATTAGGAAAATGAATGCAGAACTAAGAGCACAAGCTCACAAATATTTGAAGGATATTGCTATAACTATCAAAAGAATGGACATAGAGCATATGATTGCGGATCCAAGACTAAAGGGGAAACAAACAAATAGACAGAGGTAAGGCATAATGGAAACTGTTAGAATTGGGATTATAATACAAGGTATAGTTTTCATTACTATCAAGAATATGGACATGTTGGTGAAAATTTCATAAGAGCACATTTTAGAAGTGACTATAACAGGCAGTTGAGTCAAACCACATGTTTTAGCTATTTGATGATTGGTCGCAGAAGCAAAAATTGTCCAACAAGGTCAAAGGCACCAACCAGTGAATTCAAAAAAGGAAAAGGAAAGGTAGATGTTGAAAATATCATAGGTGAAATGAATAAGACATGGAAGAGAAAGGAGGATTACAACACGCCAAGTGTAGAAGGGATCACTTCACCCAATGGGTAATGTGATTACACCTCCTCCAATTGAGAAATCAAGAGGAAAATTTGAGTGATATCTAAAAAGATGTACTTTACATTAGTTCCAAGGATTTATTACAGAAAATATTACTTATGCATGAAGAAGATGCAAAGCGTTGTTAAGAATCAAGAAGAAATCTTTTAGTTTTGTTAGTTTTTATTTTTCTTTTGAGCATGAAATGTTTCACTACGATTTCCAAGTGAAATATTAGTTGATGTTGAGCTATCAGAATTGTTAGTGTTGACTAAGATCATACTTGCTACTGATTGGAAAGGAAACTTCATAAAAGCCGAGTGAGTTGAAATCTTTATTGAAGTTGAGTTTATAGTTGTGTAAGCACTAAGCTTTAATTGCAAGGTTTTGAGGTCTATAGGATTGATTTCTACTCATTTGACATTATTTGAATTTTAAGGAGATCACAAAGAGCTAAAGAAAAACTAGAAAAATTGTTCTAAGCTTTTGCAAATGGATGCAATAGTCACTCAACACCATCACTGTAGAATCATAAAGGTATTTATCATGTGCTAAGTTATGTAGTTTGAATTCCTTTTGTAAAACCTAATTTTATCAAATGGCATCTAGTTCTTCAGTAGCCAGGGTTGTAGAGGGAAAGGAAGTTTTGAATGTGCAATTGATAAGTAATGAGATTAAACAACCTAATTTCAGAGCTATTCCCGATATAGCTTATAAACAAGATCCATCTAGTGTGTTGTCAGTGATACCATTGGAAGCCTTAATGATCTAAGATGTTAGATGCTACTGTACATGTAAAGTTGGATGCATAGGAGACATGACAATTAGGGAGAGATATGGGAAATTGTGTGAAAATGGAGCATTAAAGGAGCAATTCAAAATTGTTGAGAAGAAAGGGTTAACCCATTCTCGAGATCTTCCCAACATCTTTAAGATATAATGGATAAAGATAGTTTTGAGTAGGATACATGATAATTTTATATGGTTAGAGAATAGACTGATGAAAATCAACACGAAAATTTTAAATAGAGTTATAGGGTATCCAACCCTAGACCAGCCAAAGACATTGAGAAGTGAAGCAAAAGAGGTAATTGAAAGGAATACAAGGGATGTATGGAATAAATGAGGGAGGGCAATAGATAGAACCATAGATCCCTTAATTTCTTTTGCAGTAAGGATAATAGTACATAACGTCTATCAATCTACTAGGCTTAATAGTGTTCCATGTATTGGAATGGATGTGGGATACAAAATAGTGAAGAAAGATCACACTTATGATCTTGTTGAGTTGCAATTGCAACAATTGACTAAGAATATGGGGGCCATAAGGAAGACCAAAAGTGTTCAATGCAAATTTGGATCTATTCTCATATTTATATTATTTTATCTACAAAATACATTTCCTATTTTTGGTAAAGTTTCATGGAAGGTAATCATCTATTACAATGTAAATAGGTGAATTCATTGAGTAACTAGGTGATAATTTCAAATCAACCATGACAAGATACTTTAAAAAATTCAAGTAGTCAATGAAGAAAAGACTGAGGATACCAATTTCACTAATGGAGAAACATTTTGATGATGTTTGTGTCCTATTTGATACTGACTTTACATATGTCCAGGTGATAGTTCGTAGAGCTAGATAATTAAGACTATTGGGATATGAAATCATCATTGATGAAGCCTCTGTAGCAATAACAACATTACTTGTAGAAGAAGAGGACAAGAAGACTACAACTTTTGGGAACTATGATATGGCCAAGTCAAAAATCAAAATGGACTTAAAGATTGTTTTAGTCATTAGAAAGAAGAATAAGATGGTAAAGAAATTGAAAGAGAAATGTTGGTGAAGGGATGAAAGAAGAAGAAGATGATAATGATGATGATGAAGAAGAAGAGAATGTACCTATCCAAGAACCACTTTCCATCACCCAAGGTCAAGGAGAGGACTAGCAAGAAGGGGAAGTAGAAATTGTAGAAGGTGTTAAGGGAGAAGAAGCCAATGAAGCACCTACAGCTACTAAACAAAAGAAAAAGAAAGTTAAAGTGCCTACAGTACACAAACCAAAGAAGGTTGCAAAACCTACTTAGCCTATAGTACCTAAAACTAGGGCTAGCACAAGGGCCACTACATAAAAGGATAAGGAAGCAGTCAAGCCAAAGGAGAAAAAAGCTAGTCAAGCTAGCAAGGGTAAATAATCTCAGATGAAATCAAGGAGAAAATATGTTGCTCTAGCTAAATCTAATGAAAATAGCCAATTTCCAGTGGTAATTCATAGTTCTTCTTTAGATTTAGATAATGTATTTGAGAATATTAGAAATCATGTTGATTAATTGATGCAGGAGCATCCTAGGTGTAAGAGGAATCTTGCATCACCCGAAAATATTTTCTTTTTTAATAAGGACTATTAGATAGGGTGGTTACTATTTATGGGTGCTTTTTTTTTCAGTAAGTTTTTTATATGAGCTCAAAATGTTCTCATGAAGGTTTATAAGCCTACCATAAAAATCTCACTACTCCAACTTAAGTATCTGAGAAGTTATTGCAGATTTTTGGTGGAAACATTTGCAGAAAAATATCCAAGCTCATCATTGGAGGCCTTAGAGTGCCTAGATTATGTCCAAAAACTTGATGAAAGGGTGCTTGCATGGTTCCAAGCCTATAGACCAGGAGCTGGCATTTCCAAAAAAGTGGTTACAATAGCCAATCAGAGCAATAGTTCAAGAGTTATGGCCTTCAGAAGTTGGGCTACCCAAAATATCTAAAATAACTACCAAAGATATATTTGGCTGGCTCTATATGTATTTTTAAGTTCTATAAGCCCTAGGTATTAAGTTTCATTATCTAGAACCTTCTCAGGTGGCATAAAATTGCCTATTTAAGAAAGGCTCAAACATTGTCTAGAACAACTCTGGGTTGTAGTTCACTACTTGTCTTGTAGATTACTATAATGAAGGCTCCCTTGTGGGTTAGCATATTGTAATTGTGAATTCTATAATTCAACATTTTTAGTACAAATAAGAAGTCCATATTTTGTTCTTCCATTTGTTGTTGTTTCTTTGTTTTCTGTTATGGTTTATGGTATTAAGGAGAGCACCCTTCATCATTTATTTGGTTTCTCTCACATTGAGTTTGACAATCTTGAATAGATTAAAAAGAATCAAGTTGAAGAGGTAGTATATGTCATGATGATAATATTTAAAAAGGCTCCTCTTGAACTTTCCAACTTCATCTCGAAGAGTTTGTATGAAAGAGTTGAGTAGAAGTGGCACTATTGTCTAAGTACTAAAAAAGAAGAAGAGAAACAACACTTGCCGAGGTAATGCCAGTACTAAGTAAGGTTTCAATGGAAAAATCCATTAAGAAACATAATAGAAAATTTATATAAAAATATAGGACATTCAGTATATTGTAGAATAACATTGAGGATGTTGTACCAAAGATTGCTTTGATGTGTAAATCACTAGATGGTTTGACAACATCCTAGGCAATATTGCAAGCACCGATTGAGGTAGGTGAAGAAAAAGGAGAAAAGGGAGATGAAGCTGAAAGAGATATAGTTGAGGGAGGCATCAATCGAGGATGAGTAGCCAATAGAATATAGTGTACTGGATAAACTAGGGCCCAATATCAATCCTTTACATGAGGTAAATAGAGAAGACAAAATAACAAGGATAAAGGATGTTTCTAATACTATCACTCAGAACATCAATCCCCTCATAAAGGATTACTTGAAAAAGATACTGGTGTAGTCAACCACCCAGGCTAAACTTTTTGAGAATCCTATACTAGTGAGTATTGATGATATTGAAAAGGTAGATAAGATATCTATAGGGGAAGTAGTACAAAAATAAATTACACCTTTAGCCCCTCCTCAATTCAAAATGATACAAAAAACTCTACCCCTTGTGGTATATCAAAGGAAGGAGACAATTACTCTTACCATCAGTACAATGGCACAAAGTACTCTAGTCTCAGTCACTATAGAGGAAAGTGTACATGACAAGGGTGAGATAGATGAAGAGAAAAAAGATGAGATAGAAAAAAATGAAGAAACTCAAACTCAAATAGGTCAGGTATATACTCCTGCACCTACAACACATAATAAAGGTGTTACTGATAATATAGAGGAAGAGAAGGACACACTTGAAGAGTCAAGTTTGACAAGAAAGCCAAAGGAGAAAATAGAAATACAAATAGTTGTTGATGTAAACCTATATGAAGTAATTGAGTTGCCCAAATTTGATTATGCAACTATTAGTATTGAGTAGATAGGTATACTCTAGAAAGCTCTAAGAAAGAAGAAGCATCAATAACTGCTTAGATAGAAGCATAGGCAAAATCAAGCTTTGATTGATATCAAAGATATTTTTATTTATGCATTTAGTCTCCTGGCTCTAGAGGAAAACAATCCAATAATTGAACAATTAACTAGCTTAGTGGAGAAGCTTCATGACATAGACCTAGATTCTAATGTCAAATTACTTGAATGGTCTGAGAAAAAGTTCAAACATAAGGTTAATAAAAATATATCAAGTTCTATTGCACTGACACAAGTTGAATTAGCAACCACAATAGAAAGTATCAAGAAAATACTAGAGAATATTTTCTCTTTGTAAGCCAAACTGAATAATACTAAACTCTTCACAAGGGAAGTTAGGAGTCATATTATAAACTTGGAGAGCATTATGCACACATTTGGCATAACTCTACCAAAGTCTCTAGCTCAACGTGAGAAACACTTTAGCACCCTCCTACATTCCCAAAGTCAGTTAGCAACATTACATGTAGATGAAGCAAAGATCAGGGCTAAACTTATATGCATCTAGTTTATATTGAATCCATACATGGAGATACTACACAAGGAACTAGCCTATGCTGAAAATATCATGAAGAAAGACTCTCATCTTTCTACACATGAAGGTTTTTTCACCTTGCTGCTAAGATGGCCATCCAGATCAAGTCATTGGAGGTAGCTTATGATAATCATGATGCGGCTCTAAAGAATATCCTTGAAATCCACTAACAATTTTTGGACAAATACACTATTAGTGTATAACCAATTGACATAAGTCTCAAAAAGGGGGAGAAAGGATAACGAGGGAGTAAGGACAAAGAGGGAGCAATAATGAGAAATAGTATGGGGGAAATAGAGATAGAGCTAAGGACAATCAACACAGTAGGAGAAATATTTTGTGTCAGATATAGAGTACAAAGAGTATAGCATAGAAAACTCAACTGAAAGGGAGTTATGAAATTTTGTGGCATGACTGATAAGTCATGTGTTGTCAAATGTTGATATTTTTGAAATTTTTGTATAGAAGTTGAATACATGCTAGTTATCTATGTTATGATCATGAGGATATGATCATTAATGTATGACCAAGTGTTTTAGACACTCATGTCAAAGGGGAAGATTGTTGATCTCAAATTGGTTTTGAATAATGAGTGTCTATACACTAAATTTATTTACTTAGTTCATACCAAACAATTAACATATGTTGAGTAAACACTAAGTGCTAAGCCACTTGAGTGTTGAGTCACTCAGATGCTAAGTAGGGAGTATGTGTTGAGTGATTAAGGTTTAGAGAAAGAAATGCATGTTGAGTCATTCAGATGCCAAGTGACAACATTGAGGTTATAGTTAGGGCCGAGCACCAAGGACTTTAGATGCCAAGTAATATGATTTTGACATAGTTTTTCGTATTGGCATAGACTGCTATGTAAAACATTTTTTTTAATGAATAGTCCCTTATATTAAAAAAAATACAATAAAGTTACGTATGCACAAAAAAAAGGGGCTGGGGGAAATAGGATCACCATGCATCCCTAGTTTGTTTGTGATTTTTTCTTCAGTCATAAGGAAGAGCATTTTTTCAAAGCACTTTAGGCCTAAATAAACAATGCCATTGAGTTCAAAAGGTCTATTACAGTCAGGATTCATATATTCTTTTAATTTTTAGTTTCCATAGCATCTGGAAAATTCTTTTTGCCCCCTTAGCAGGACTGTATAGACAAAAAAACTTTTTTAAAAAAATTGAAGGGCCACCCAGTGACCACCACCACACCACCGCAACCCACCACCATGAAACCAATGTGTAGCTTGGGCACTGCTATAGTTGGTCGTGCTACTACAGAGACACTTTAGTGATGCCAATGTCTAGCCACTATCAGGGGGCCACCAACCAACCACTACTACTAGTGACTACCGCCCCTACGGCCACCTCTGCCCACTTCTACAACCACTTCGACCACCACTGCCAATAGCTGCTACCCACCTATGATCTCTTTCCACCTCTATAGCTCTAGACACATGGGCCTTTCTTGTGCATGCGATGTGGCATGAGTGCTACGTTGGCACCTGCTACGTGACTGCCCAGTCAACAAGTCATACTACCACATGGATGCCACATGGTAGTCTTTTTTTGCCATGATGGGCATCTAGCCATCAATTTTAAGCTCAGGGAATGCTGACATCAATATGACATCAACACACTCATGCCTCTCCTTTAAATCCCTTTTTGAATTACTCACAATTTTTTGGCCATAACTTGAGCATACAAAGGTATATTTGTGATTTGAAAGAAGTGTTAAAAAGCTAGTTCCAAGACAAAAACACTGGTGTAGATATTTTATGGTTTATATAGTTTTGTTACTTATTTTTGCAATTAAATTTAGATGTTCTATTTTTCACTCTAGTAAGCATATCTTGTGCGTTCCATCTCCATTTTTTTAAAATGTTATATTTTTGGAAATCTAGTTCTATCTACTTTTTAGAAATGTTGTAATTTCCTTTAGATTCTACTGCATGCTCTTTCTATCATATTTTTGGCATTTTTTTTCTATGGTGGATATCTTGAATGTTACAGGTCTGAGGATCATTTTCATAGCATGGGATCTTTCTTTTTGGGTTGTACTATCTTTTGTATCAAGTTTTTTCCCTTTCTAATCATTGTTGATATCATTTGTAAGCACTTTTATGCAAACACATAGAGATAAAGTGTCACTCTTGCATTTTGGGTTCATGAACATTGTTTTGAGATAGTTGTACTAGCACTATATTATAAAGCACCATGTGGGGGTTAGTTGTTGCCATTTTTGTGCTCTCTTCCTTTGTCAAGTGAGTGTCCCTTTCATGACATTAGCCCCATGATGTGTCAGTGACATGTGCCTTTATAGGTTTTTGTACCTCTTCCTCTCTCTCAATGTTCTTGGTTCTTTCTGCAGAGGATTTTGGCCCGAGGGTTATTCTATTGTTCTAATGCTTCCTTGGTTTGATGGTTTGATACTGTGAGCTATGTACTTAGTATTTGATCCCATATACTAGGCAATTGCAGTGCCTGGCTACCTATGCATTTTGGTGAGATGGATCATCTACCATATCGACACTCTTGGTTCATGCCTTCTATTTTCCATGGAAGATCTTTAGATCAATAGTTTCCTTTTCATAGAGTTTGTAGCTTCTTCATGCTTGAGTGATGCTCTCCATGATCTTGTCTTTGTTCCTATTTTTTGGGACATTCCTCTAGTTGGAGGTTTCTTTAGTCCTTCACTAGATTTTTAGCTATCTCTTTTTGGAGAGGGGTTTTTCCCACTGGATTTTCTCCTTTTTCTTTGGTTCATAGAGATTGCATTTCATTTCTTTGCATTTGTACATGGGTACCTAATATGGCCTCATTTTTGGGACCCATTTTGCATTTTATCTTAGATATTGTAACCTTAAGTGCATTCCCCTAAGTTGCACTCAAGGTGGGGTGTTAGAATAAATAATTATTATTTATGCTTTTACTTAAGTTTACTTAGGTTAATGCATTTAATTATTATTTGTAGTCTAGGAGTTGTTGACAACACGAGAGTTTGTTCTTATCTAAGTCATACTTATCTTCTCAACTTGATCGAGGATATTCCACCTTTTGTGGATGTATGCTTAGTCGTGAACCTTATCTCCTAGAGCTTTCTAGCTTGTTCTACAAGCTTCCTAGAGGCCTTTATAAATGGGCTCTCCTATTGTAATTTCATATCATTTTTCATATCATATTGTATAATAATTTCATTTCTCATTGTTGCAATATGATTTCTATTTAGTTTCTCCAAGCTCTACCCTTCCTACTTTGGTTTCTCTTCAACAGGTTATTTGCATGCACGTGATCTTGGCACACTGTGAAATTGGCTTTTATCAACTTCTATAGAATATAGATCAGTCAAAAGCCAAATATTTTTTATTGCACTATCTATATATGTCATTTATAAAATATTTTAACATTAGAGGGAATTTTTTTATTTGCATATATTCTTTTCGGTGGGAACTAGACCCCCTAATGTTTAACATTTTTAAGAAAAAATAATAATTAGTTTTTCTTCTTTTTTAAAAAATTAACTCTTTTTTTAAAAAATTATTAAAAAATAATATTACGTAAATTTCATCTATATTTACAAATTTCATTAGTTCACTTTATTTTTAAATTCTAAACAATAATACCAATATTATGTCATTTGATGTTGAACAATTTTACTTTTGTTTGGTTGTTTAATTATAAAAGGGTGACAAAATTCTCTTTGTTTACCTAATAATGAGTTAACTATTAGAAATAGGGAATATATAAAGGGGGGGCGAATTAGTATTCTACAAACTTTTATCACCAACTGGATACCATTAATTACTTTGAACCATACATAAGAAAGTAAAGAAGTAATGTTGAACAGTAAAAGTAACCATGCATAGAGAGACCTAATAACACCATATTTTGTTAACTAGGGAGACCCTGGCTAAGGGAAAAACCTAGTGGGGATGATACCCACTAGATGATGTTCTAATATAAATGTTCCTTGTTAGATGATGGACCATTTTAGGAGTCTGTAAGCATATTCAATACATATGAGTCCCTATTAGGAGACTGTGAATCTCTATTAAGATATTTGAACCCTGTTAGGAGTTATGGTACAATGTGTGCAAGAAGAGCTCATTGCCCAAACATGCACTTTCAATTACAAAAAGAGCTCACTACCTAGAAAAGTAATCAAGTTCCTTGAATTATATTAGTATGGATGTTGTACCTTCTTTCAATTGATCTTTGACATCATCTTGATCTCAATTCATAAAATTAGGTTACCAAAATTTCCTTCTATATATGATACACAATTTTCCATTCACAACTTTCACATGTTACTTCACTATAATCTCACAAGATGTCTTTGCATAAATATCATCCTTTAAAAAAAAAACTGCTAGGTCAGCTAAGACCAAAATAAAATTTTCCAACTTAGAGTAAACATCTAGGATGTCATCCCTAAATGGTCAAGTAATTATTTTGTAAATAAAATAATTCCTTTACCTTTCATTCCAATGTTCTGTACATCTTAAATATATTTCTTTCTTATTGTTTGTACTTATGTCTAAGGTTATACACATTATCATAAACATGTATAATGTTCCCATACATCTTCTCTCTCTAGAATAGCATTCTATAAATAAGTTATACACAAAACAATACTCTGTTGTAAACTATTTCCATACTTAGATAGTTTTTTGAGTACCAAAAAGCTGAGTATCTTTATTTCCAAGTATTACTACAAGAATGTACATCATGTGTTGCCATTAATGATAATATTTATATCTACATATATAGCCAATTGTCAACAATCTCCCTCTTTGGCATTGATGGCAACAAAGTAGGAAAACTAGCTAAGTATTAAAAACTTTACCAAAACTTACAACATTACTATACTCACTATTTATTACAATTGCTTCATCTAATAAATGCTCCCCCTTTTGACATGATTGTAAAATAAATAACTTACTTACAATCTTCTTATACAACTTCTCCCCCTTTGACATCAGCGAAAAAGGTCAAAATGCCCAAAAAATGTCAAAAAGTTATGTCTATCTACTGTCAAAACCTATCAAAATTCTTGTCTCCTTCCTTCATGCTGATATTATCTTCATACCATCATCAAAAATTGACTTTAGACTATCCATACCTTTCTCCAATGTGTCCTTGACTACTTCGACAATAGTGAGAATTGTATCTAAGGCATATGTTGCAATCTCAATTGCATTAAGGTCACAGTATATGGAGTTTGAATAAGTGTCCTTTTCTTTGACACATTCCTCCAATTGTCTCTTAATGGATGATAACTTCAGAGATATAGATTCTCTAAAATATGATACTCTTCTCAAAATTAGTTGTTTCTCAAGTTGTAGTTTCCTAATTTCAGTGTGAACACTAGCAACTTGTCCTTCAAACTCATCAACTTTGCTAAAGGGTTGTTGTAACTAACTTGTCAGAGCTTTCATCTCACTCAGCTAACCTTCCATCTTATTGTCCAAAATTTTAGTCAACCTATGACATAAAGTACATTTGATGTACAATATCTTTCCATCTTGTTGACATCTTCAGAGTTGGTTAATATAAGTATCAAGACTCATCAAATCATTCTTTATGTTCTAACAAACCATGCTAAAAATGTTAGCATCATGAGAAATTTGTATCTTAAACTTTGTAACATTTTTTAAAATTAGTAAATTCATTATCAAATGATTCTACTACAACTTTGGTTGCCAAAGTATTGTGCAATCTATTAGTCACCTCCATTAATGCTCTATGTGGACTCTTAACTTTCATGTTTTTCTCAATCAATTTGTTCAAAGAGGATACCAAGTTAGATTGATCATCATCATCACCTATAAGGTCAGCAAGAGATAGTGGAGTGGATGAGCTAGATTCTTTAGTCTCATCATCCATTTGTTTCCTTTCTAATATCTCCCTTATTTTTCTCTCTTCTTATTTATTCTCCTTTTTTTCTTTCCTTTCATGTTCTTTCTTTCCTTCTTCTCGCTTCTAGTGTTTTTCTTCATCTCTCCTCTATTGGAAACAATTGATCAATTGCGTATTGTCTTTGATGTTACACAAAATTTCATATAATTGCTAGTTAGTGTATGCCAAGCTCACTCTGGCATTGAAAATAGATTCCTATGTCTACCAAGGATTCTAGCATTTTCCTTGTTTAAAATATAGTGTCTACTGAGTTCACTCAAGAAACAAAGTAAATCTTTCAGAAGTTGAGTGTTAACCGAGCTCACTTAGTTAATGAAAGAAATATTGGACAGGATCAGTGTTAACCGAGCTCACTTGATTACCAAAGGAACTTTGTGGATATGCAATGTTAACTGAGTTCACTTGGTTAACATAGGAAAATTGGTTTGAGTTAGTATCTACCAAGAAGGGTTGGCTAACGAAGGATTTTCTTGTTTTGGCACATTGAGTTCAATTGAATTGTTTGTCAGTTCTAGCTGATTGAGAAGATGAATATTAATTATTCTAATTTTTATTCTAGCTGACTTGGTAATGTGTAAGATATAAATAAAATGTCAAGTTCAGGATTAGAAGAACAAGTAGAAGTGCAACATAATTGAAGATTTGATGATGACTAGAGGAACTCAAATTAGAAGGATAAGTAGAATATCCATGTTGAAATGCAAAGATACATTTGATCAAGAAGGATCAAGTATACAAGCCATAATTGAGTTTTGTGATTAATAATTTAGTTGCATTAGGAATCATGTCATCTCATTGTTACTCTCTAAACATTGTAGTGATCTAAATCTCTTAAGAGAGTTGGCTAAATAGCTATTTGTAAATCCTATAATAAGGTGGCATTTCTATTGAATTGTCTAAAGACCACTAACAAGGCCACTCCTAACAGGGTGATTAAATTCTCTAATAGGTTCACACCTAATAGTGTGTTTTGTAACCTTTAATAGGGTTGCTCCTAAGAGGGCTCACATTAAATCTTGGGTAACTAATTACAATTAGTGGTTTCTCCCAAATTGGGTTTCCACATTAAATCTTGGTGTCACTTGTGTTTATGCTATTTCTCTTATGTGTTTGCAACTAGGTTAAAGTAATATCAATCACAAATAATATCTTAAGATTTTCATGTTAAGCATTTGCTGAGCTATTTTAGTGTTTCCCAAGTTACAACATTTATCTTGTATGCTTACTGAGTTACAACAAAATTCTATTTTGATTTTTATTGACATATAAGGGATCTAGAATTTTTTTTTTGTGGTAACTGATTCACCCCTCCCTTCTTAGTTACTCCTCTTATCAAATAGTGACAAGAAACAAATTGAAAGGTACATGTTTCTTTCTTGAATTTGAACCTATAAATGTTAAAGATGCTTTGGATAATGAATGTTGGATTGAAGCAATGAATGAGGAAATGGAACAAATTGAGAAGAACAAAACTTGGACTCTTGTTCCTAGGCCCAAGGATAAAAATATAATTGGCACAAAGTGGGTATTTAGAAATAAGATAAATGAAGATGGGGAAGTTTCTAGAAGCAGAGCAAGGTTAGTATGTAAAGGTTATTCTCAAGAAGAAGATATTGATTATGGTGAAACTTGTTCTCTTGTTGCAAGCTTAGAAGGTGTTAGAACTTCAATACCATATGTACCTCACAGAGGATTTAAATTTTATCAAATGGATGTAAAATCTACATTCTTGAATGGAATTCTTAATGAGGAAGTCTATATAGAATAACCTGAAGGTTTTGTAGATCCCAACAAGAGAGATATGGTCTGCAAATTACAAAAAACATTGTATGGTCTCAAGAAAGCTCCCAAATCTTGGTATGAAAGACGTAATAAAGATTGGGTTTGAAAGAACAAATGATAACATTAATATGTATAACAAAGAAGGACCAAACAAGAAGATTGTCTGGGTAGAAATATTCATTCATGAAACTTTATTTATAGGGAATGATGACTTGTTCAAGGCATTTTTAGAAGAAATGAGTAAAGAATTTGAGATTTCTATATTTGGAGAGATAAAAAAAGTTTGTTGGATTGCAAATCCAATAGAAGAAAAATGGTATTTACATTACTGAATATAAATATATCAAGGATATACTAAAGAAATTTGGAATGAAAGACTTAAGACTAGTTAGAACTCCTATCTCTACTAGACGTAAGCTTTCCAAAAATGATGATTCCAAGGAGGTAGATCAGACCACATGTAGATCAATGAATAGAAAATTGTAGTATGTAGTGCATACAAGGCCTGATATTGCATTAGTAGTTGGTATGGTGGCATGATTCTAAACAAATCCCAAAGAAAATAACATGACGACAATCAAAAGAATCATGAGATCTATGAAAAGTACTAAAGACTATGGATTATGGTATAGAAAAGGAGGCAATTCTCACTTGAAAGAATTCATAAATGTTGATTGGGTAGGAAGTGTTGATGATAGAAAGAGCACCAGTGGTGGAGCATTTTTTCTTGATAAAAGATTAGTGTCTTGGACAACCAAGAAATGGAATTGTATTTCTTAATCCACAACAGAGGTAGAATATATGGCAATAACAATTAATTGATCTAATATTGTTTGGTTTAAACAACTATTGGTGGCTATGAAGATAGAGTGTTGACATTAAGTCAATTTTTTTATTAGTGACAAAAATTATTCAGATTATGTATGGCTACTAAGCTCATTGAATAGTCTATAGTGTTTTCCATGTAATTTAGTAGCCACTAAGCTTTATAGTTCCTACCAATCATCCCAGTGGTTACCAAGTGAATTCAATTAGTGTGAAGTGCAACAATTCAAACACAGCAGTATCAGGTAGTGTGAAGTCCAGCAGTTCAACCTGAGCAATTTAGTGATTACCAAGCTTTGTAGTTTCAACAGAGCTAGCAGTTCATGTGAAGTGAAATTAGTGTTAACCGAGCTATGTGATGATTATTTCTTACTGAGTGCATTCATGGTAAATGAGTAATTTTGTTTCTACAAAGTTACATAGTATCTATCAAGTCACCAGTACAGATTGAGTTTGAGACTACTCTCAGAGGATTAGTATGGACTGAGCTTCTACTTCTACCAAATGCATGATGATGTTGAGTAGTGACAGTGGACACCGTGTATCAGAACTTCATCAAGTGAGTCTTCAGAACCCGAGTGTCTTCATTTAAGTTGACTTTGTAATATTGGTGTTAACTTGTATATTGGTCGACTTTGTAATTTTGTAAATTGGATTGATATATATATATACATGTACATGTATGTATATGTATGTGTGTGTGTGTGTGTGTGTGTGTGTGTGTGTGTGTGTATAATTATATAATCTATTGTATCATATCCATGTATGGTAAGGGTGTGAGAGAAAAAGAAAGAAAGCATGAAATAATGATAGAGTAAGAAGGATGTGAATGTGAATTAGTAGCAAACTGTATTGTAAGGCCATATCAGCAAAGGAGCAGTAGAGTCATTTCCATCACATAAAGTTGATCAATAATTCAAAGAATCTCTATCAGAAAATCAAGTTATAAGTTAGAGATCTACTGTTTCATTCTAACAGGTGAACCAATCCAAATCCTCTAACAAGGTAGACTTAACAGTCTTTTGTCAAATCTCTTTACCAAGTACATACTTCATTGTATGTTTTTAAAACTTCTAACAAGGTGGACCTCATAGTCCTAACAGTGCAGATCATCAGAAGTGATCATTGTAAGCTTTAACATGCCAACTTTATGCTACAGTATTAAAGTTTTGTGGGTATTATCACCACCCCGGTTTTACTTTATATTTGGAAGGTTTTTGGGTCACCAAATTATTGTGTTCAAGTGCCATGAATGTTTTATGTTTTCAGTTTCTCATACATGCAATTAGATCTGATTTAATGAATTAAATGGTTATTGGATTATTGCAATTAAGATCTGAATTTGGTAAAGGTTTTGAGGTTACTAATTCTCCCCTCCCCTCTAAGTAACCTAGCATGGTCTTGAATATTTCCAACAATTGGTTTCAGAGCTTTGTGATTCTCGGGATAAAGCTTGATAGGTTGAGCAAATATCAAGGACAATGGAGATATTTAGACTTGATAAGGCAATTGAGAATGAAAAGCTAGATCTAGAAATGGCTATTGTACAACTCAAGAAAGGAAAGGAGCAACTTTCCCAATCCTTAAAAAGAAGGAAGGAACTTGCAAATCAAATGAACAATCATTAGTACATTGAAGAAAATATTGAAGACCTTTTCCCTTCAAGTAGTTCAAATGAAGAAAATGATGCAATCAAAGAACTCTTAGAGAAGAATGGTTCCCTGCAACAAGAAATAAGAAAGTTCAAAAGAGAACAAGAAATCTAGTTAGTAAGGCTATGTGAAATCTTGGAACAAAGGAACAAGATGCAAGAACAAATGGATGAAAGAAACAATGAGATCTAGAACCAATCCCTTTAGCATGTAGATCTTATAGATCAAATCTCTAATAAAAATGAAGAAATCATGAGCCAAAGAAAGATCAACAAAAGATTAAGAAATGATCTAAATTTAGAAAGACAAATCAATGAAAGAATAAGAAGTGAGCTGAGACATAAAAAGAAAATCAGTGAAAGATTGAAAAATGAACTAAACACTGAAAAAAAATTAATGAGAGAATGATGAAATCCCAGGTAGACATGAATCAATTGAATCAATTGAATGAGTAGAATCTCTATACACAAAAAGGTAAAATAGGAATTGGATACAAAGAAGAAGGTGAATCCCCAAAACAAGTTTCTCAAAGGAATCAAAGACCTACTTGCAATCACTACGGTAAGATAGGTCATACATCAAACAAATGTTGGAGTAATGGTAAAGAAAAATTCAATGGTAAATGTTATAATTGCAATCAGCATGGTCAGAAGGCTAATGAATGCAAAGAGAAATCAAAATTTGAAGGCAAGTGTCACAAATGCAAGAAACAAGGTCACAAGGCATCAGACTATAGAACCAAGTCATTCAATCTAGCAGAGCAAATTGTGAAAGAAATATTTGGTTGGGACTATAACACCTAGTGTATATGTCATTATTGTGGAGAGTATGGACACATTGGCATGAACTATGTTAAAAAACACACAAAGAAGAGAGATACCACCATAAGATGTTTCACTTGTACAGAACTTGGTCATCTAGCCAAGAATTGCATGAATACATGAAGACTTGAAGATGAAAAGAAAGAAAAAGTAGACAACATTAGAAAGAAAATGAGGTAGAAATGGATTCCTAGATCCACTGAGGAAGCTAGTCCAAGCAATGATGGTCAGGTCACTCAAGAAGTGGGTCACTCCACCATTTCCAACTAAGTTCTTAAATAAGAATTGGAACTGCATTATCATGATCACATCCAAATAGTTCAAAAATTGAAAGAAAGTAAAGATCCAAATAAGTATTCAAGATAAAAAAAGATCACAAAAGATCAGTATCGGTTATCACTAAGTTACTTTCTCTACCGAGTAAGGTTTGGTCATGGACTTTATCAAGCAAGGTTGTGAGTAACTTGTCAAACATGTTTGGTTACCGAGTTATGAAGCATTTACCAAGCAATCCAAATAGATAATGGAAAATAGGTTGTTGTGCATAATGATTTCATTACAACTACCTTGGTACCAAGCATTAATGGAAAAGTGTTATCAAAAGGTAGGAAATTAAATTAATTTTTCATCGAGAATTTTAAGTGTATTATGATCGAGTGAATTGTAGAGCGTTCAAGTGACTTCAAGCAAAATTTGTACCAAATTTTTTCAAAGTTTTCCATGACCTACTAAGTAGCCATGGAAACATCAACCAGTAGTAGCAAGGCAAAGAAAGGGTCAGAAATGTTGGTCCGAGGAGTTGAATGGAAACCACCAGATTTCAAACTTGTGCCAGCAATTGTTGAAACCCTTGATCCAAATGGAGCACAATCGCATATCCCTCCTAAGATACTAATCATTAATGATATCTGGACTCATTTTAAGTGTGCAATTCAAGAAATTGGAACCCTAGAGATGGATGATGCCCTAGGTGAATTGGTGTGAGTGTTGTTCTTAAACTTGAACACAAGCACTTGGAAGATAAGGGTTCAACCCACATCCCCCACCTACCCTAAAATTTCCAAATCAAATGGATCAGATTCATCCTAAGCCAATTTCACAATAGTTATTTAAGGCTTGAGCAACTAGTTTTGATCACTAAGAAGATGATTTATCACGTGAAGACCAAGCTTGAAGATGATTGAGACTATTATTAACTTTAAAAATATTGCATTGGTAGCATAATTTTTATATTGTATGCATCTCAAGCTAGGGAAGCCTTTCAGAGTATTTTTAAAATTTTGGTAGTCTAAGGCCAAAATTACTAAAACCTTAGGTCAGGTGGAGTTAGAGAAGAAAACCCTAACCGAGTGGGATGACAGAAGTATGAAGATCAATAGTGTAACTGATACAGAACTCAAATTTGGCATACATGTGATAGCTCACAAGATCTACAATTCTAGTCATCTAAATAGTGTGTCATGTGAAGTAGTAGACTTGGCATTCAAGGTTGTGAAGAACAATCTATCATATGATCTTGCAAACTTGTTGTTGAAATAGTTTAACAAAAACATGGAAAGTATTAGGACATCTAAGAACAACCCTTGTGAATTTAGTTCATTGTTGACATGTTTATTTTTCTATGTTTCAAATTTTTTCCCTTCTAAAGATATAGTCGTAGGGAGAAAGGATGTGCCAATATTTTATCAAATTAACAAGTATATTGTAGAAATTGGTGAGAATTTTGTCAGCATAATCGATAATTACTTTGATGTCTTCAAGGAGAAAATGAATAACAGATTTAGGATTCCCAATAAATTGGTTGAAGATTACAAAGATAATGTTTGTTTCATGGTAGATAGTGACAAATTCTACATTCAGGTAGTGAAACCCATAATTGTATGGGTAAAACCTCTTCCCTATGAGGTGAACATTGATGAAGCAAAGGACATAATTGAAGCCTTGATAAATGAACTTGTTAATCCAAAGGTAGCACACTTTGGAACATATGATGAGGCCAAGGAAAGAATAGAGCTTGAAATCAAGCTTCCGTAAGCAGTTAACAAAGGCAAGAGGAGAATAGAAAAACTCAAAACTAGCACACCTCTTATGTTGACCAAGAGTAAAGGAGAAGATGATGATAAAGTAGAGGATAAAGAACAGTCAGAAAAGGAAGAAGAGCTTGTGAAGAAGAAAGGAAAGGTGATCATCATGAGGAGATCTAGGAAGAAAGACAGTGAAGTTGTGCTTAGAAAGCCTCCTCCTACCTTCTAGGAAAAAATGAAACAATTGGAAGAAGGTGCAGGCATAACCAATTTGAAATCATTAAAGTATGAGACCAGGACAAAGGTTGAGAAGAAACAGGTTGAAGAATTGGTGCTAACCAAGATGGGAAAATGGAAGTAGTCCCCTTATCAAATAGCCTCCCAAATCTCTAGTGACCTATTAGAGAAATTAAAGCCAAGATGGGACTCAGCTATGCAAACAACAAGAGATATCTATGAAAAAAACCCTAAGGAAATTATTACCAAGCATCACAAATGCTGAGGTAAAAGAGTCTATGAAGAAAAATGAAGACAAGATGACTCTTAGATTTAATACTTGTTTAATGTTGCTAAACGATATAGAGAATATAATCAAGAATGCCACAAGTATGTGGAAGAATGTTTATCACTTGCATAAAGAAAGTGACTTCCTAGTAGAAGTCAAGGATGATAACAGTGATGATGAGGAAGAAGAAACATACTCTAAGCCAATAGATTTTGACAATGAAGAAGTTGAAGAAGATAAAGAGGAAGAAGCTACCGAGGAAGACAAAGAAGATGATGAGGGGACTGATCCTATGAAGATAGCAGCCACGGTGATTGCATTGCTTCCTCACTCTCCAAGAAAATTAGTAGCTACATCAAGTTCAAAGACAACTTTGGCAAGTTTTATTGAGACCATAGTAGATACATCAAATGCCCAATCACTATTTTCTCCCTCATAGCTTAGCACATCACTAATAGAAGTGTCTACCTCTTCATCTATCGAGCTGCAGCCTCCCTCTTCTTCAACAACTAAGTTAGCATCATTAGCAATGAGTATAGTATGTTCTACAATTTTGTGTTCTTTAGTAGTAAGTATAGTTTTGAGTTCTACAATTTTGGATTCTATAGTTTTGTCTTCTATAGCTTTGGATGCTTTTCCAAGTATGTCAATTTTGGATTTAGTAAGCATACCAGTCAGTATTCCATCTATTTGTACTATATCAATTTTTATAGCTAGTCCTACTATCTCTACTATTGTTTCCATTCTAGATTCTAAGGCATTAAGTACAAAGGTAATTGAACCCAAGGCTCAACCAAGTACAAGATTTTTGAGTGGAAAGGAGATAGAGGAGGATATTAACATAGGTGAAGAGATTGAGATTACAAAATGGGATTTTGATAATTCCACTGCAGATCAAATGCAAATAGGTGGTCAACTCCTCCAAAAGAAAGCAAAATAGAAGAAATTTAGAGAGGAAAGAGATAGAGAATATAAAATCATAAAAGATGCTAAGAATATTTTCATTGAGGTGATAGGTGTTGAAGATGATACTTCTCAACACATTTTGTTTCAATTGGAAGAGGTAGTCAAGAAGTTTAATGAGGACTCAAGTGGTCAAGATAAATTGATTCAAAAAGTATAGAAGAAATTTGATAACAAAGTGCTTGAGCATATTGCTCAAAAAATTGCCATTCAGCAAGTAGAGCTTTCCTCAATTTTGACCAATCTTGAAAACTCTTGCACAAATGTAACATCACATTTTTGGAAAATTATGTAATGTTACCAAGTTCACAAAGGAAATAAAAAGAAAACTGAAAAAGATTGATGAAGATCTGAAGGCTAGTGCACAACAGTTGCAACTTGACCCTAGTTCAAGCTCTGCACATCATATGGAAATTAGATTCTTGTCAGATATGTAGGAAGAGTTGTTGAGAGAAGAAGAAAAGATCCAATCTTCACTAATAGATATTTAGAATATGATCCTTCCCATCATAGATACAATGCAGAAGCACATTGTTTACTCAAAAACATGGATCCATGACAACAACTTCTCCACTATACATCACATGATAGAATTCTTTGTAGAAGTGCAAATTGCTCTACATACATGCATAGTTTTACAAGAAAATTGGGATAAGAATTTAGTGCTCATACTAAACATACATTCTGATTTTCTTTCTTATATTTGTGTCTCTATGTAAATAAGTTTTGAATAAATATTTTGCATTATTGTCAAAAAGGAGGAGAGACAGTATGTATATATAGGGAGAGACACTTAGTATGTATATTGTAGGGGGAGAATCATGGAAAGGAAAGGAAAGTATAGAATTTATAGATATAGTATAATGTATATAGTTAGAAAGAAAATTTTTGAAAAATCTCAAAAATAGTACACCACACTAAGCCAGTATCACACTATGATGCATATAAATTTTGGTTGATAAGTGCTTTTGTCACTAATGCCAAAGGGGGAGATTGTTGACATTAAGTCAAGTTTGTTATTAGTGACAATACCTATTTTGATTCTGTATGGCTACTATGCTTATTGAACAGTCTACAATATTTTTGATGTAATTCAGTAGCCACCAAGCTTTACAATTCCTATCGAGTATCCCAGTGGTTAGAAGTGAATTTAGTTAGTGTGAAGTGCAACAGTTCATACCGAGTAGAATCAGGCAGTGTGAAGTCCAGCAGTTCAACTTGAGTAGTTTTGTGATTACCAAGCTTCACAGTTTCAACCAAGCCATCAGTTCATGTGGAGTGAAGTTAGTGTTAACTGAGCTATGTGATGATTAGTGTTTACCGAGTGTAGTCATGGTAAACAAGTAATTTAGTTTCTACAAAGTTAAACAGTATCTACAGAGTCACTAGTGCAGACCGAGTTCAAGACTACTCTAAGATGATTAGTATGGATTGAGATTCTAATTCTATAGAATGCATGATGATGTTGAGTAGTGACATTGGACATTGTGTATCAGAACTTCACCAAGTTAGTACTCAAAACCTGAGTGTCTTCATCTGAGCTAATTTTTTAATATTGGTGTTAACTTGTATATTGGCTAGCTTTGTAATTTTATAAATTGGATTGATATATGTGTGTGTGTGTGTGTGTGTGTGTGTGTGTGTACACCCATACATACATACATACATAGATATGTATGTATGTATGTATGTATGTATGTATATGTATGTATGTATGTATGTGTATATATATATATATATATATATATGTATGTATGTATATATATGTGTGTGTGTGTGAATGCATATATATATATATATCTATATATATACATATATATATATATGTATGTATATATATGCATATATACATATACATATATATATGTATATATATGTATATACTTATATATATACAGATATATGTATATACATATATATATATATATAAGTATATACATATATATACATATATATATGTATATATATGTATATATGTATATATGTATATATGTATATACATATCTACATGTATATATGTATATGCATATCTACATGTACATATATATATATATATATATAAAATGTATTGTATCATATCGATGTATCGAAAGGGTGTGAGAGAAAAAGAAAGAAAGCATGAAATAATGAAATTGTAAGAAGGATGTGAATGTGAATCAATAGAAAAGTGTATTGTAAGACCATATCACAAAGGAGCAGTAGAGTCATATCCACCACATAAGGGTGATCAGTACTTCAAAGAATTGCTATCAACAAATTAAGTTGTAAGTTAGAGATCTACTATTTCATTATAATAGGTGAACCAATCCAAATCCTCTAACAAGGTAGACTTAACAGTTTTTTGTCAAATCTCTTTACCAAGTGCATACTTCATTTTATGTTTGTAAAACCTCTAACAAGGTGGACTTAGCAGTCCTAATTGCTCCTAACAGGGCAGATTATTAGAAGTGATCATTGTAAGCCTTAACAAGCCAACTTTATGGTGCACTATTGGAGTTTTGTGGGTATCATCCTTACCCTAGTTTTACTTTCTATTTGGAATGTTTCTGGGTCACCAAATAAATGTGTTCAAGTGCCATGAATGTTTTATGTTTTTAGTTTCTCATGCATGTAGTTAGATCTAATTTAATGAATTAAATGGTTATTGGATTATTGTAGTTAAGATATGAATATGATAAAGTTTTTGAGGTTACTAATTCACCCCTCCCCTCTCAGTAACCTAACATAGTCTTGAATATTTCCAACATAGAGATCACAGATCTAGTAGTTATATAATGTCATAACACTAGTGTAATTAATATATCAAGGAATCTAATGATACATACCAAATAAAAATACATTGCTATATATAATGTCATTTTTTGAGAGAATTGGAGAGGTAAGATTGGAATATGTAATTACCAAAGAATAAATTGCAGACATATTCACTAAAGCATTACCTATGGATGCATTTCTACATCTAAGAGGTAAGTTTCATTCCCCTATGCGAAGCTCGCTAAATAAAGTTTAGTGATGCATCAACTAGAGCATGTTGAGGATCAGTTAGTTGATGTAGTATTGACAAGGGTATATTGCAAATGAATCAGTACTTGAGGTACATTAATATTTATTGAATATTTTCTTCTGTGTGAGATGTCAAAGAGGGAGAAGTTTACTTTCATATCTCATAGAAATTGTATCACTTTAAGAGATGACAAAGAGGGAGATATCAAAGAAAATAATCTATAGAAGATACAAAAGAGGCAGAGTTTTGCTCGCAAAGGAAGAAATTGAAGGCAAAGGGAGTTCACATTGATAGAGGGAGTTCTCATGGATGAGAATCATAATGAAACTAAGGATATGTTCCTTACTTTATTCTTGCTCTAAAATTTCATTGCATTATGACATGTTGTGTTGTCATCAATGCCAAAGAGAGAGAATGTTGGAAATAATTAATTAATTGTGTATTATCTTTGATGTTACACAAAATGTCATATCATTTCTAGTCAATGTATGTCTAGCTTACATAGGCATTGAAGATAGTTTACTATGTCTACTGAGCATTCTAGTATTTTCCTAATTTAGAAGATAATATCTAACAAGTTCACTTGGATGACAAAGTAAAGCGTGCAGAAGTTGAATGTTATTCGAGCTCGCTCAATTAATGAAGGAAATGTTGGATGGAACCAGCGTTAACCAAGCTCACTCAATTATGAAAGAAACTTTTTGGATATGTAGTTTTAACCGAGTTCACCTTGTTAACACAAGAAAATCACTTTGAGTTAGTATCTAATTTGTAGGGTCAGCTAACAAAGAATTTTCTTGTTTTGGCATATTGAGTTAAATTGAATTGTTTGTTGGTTCTAGCTAACTAGGAAGATGAATATTAATTATTCTAAGTTGTATTCTATCCGACTTGACAATGTGTAAGATATAAATATAAGTTCAAGTTGAGGATTAGAAGAAAAAATAGAAGTGGAACATAATTGAATATTTGATGATGATTAGAGGAAGCGAATTAGAAGGATAAGAAGAATAACCTTGTTGAGATGCAAAGATAGATTCGATCGGGAAGGATCAAGTATACAGGTCAAAATTGAGATCTATAATTAGAAATTCAGTTGCATCATAAATCAAGTCATCTCATTGTTACTCTCTAACCATTGTAGCAGTGATCTAAATCTCTTAATAAAGTTGGCTTAACAACTTTTTGTAAATCCTCTAACAAGGTGGCATTTCTATTAAATTATCTAAAGGCCTCTAACAAGACCACTCATAATAGGGTGATTAAATCCTCTAAAATGGTAACACCTAATATTGTTTTTTTAAACCTTTAACAGGGTTATCTCCTATTATGGCTCACTTCAAAAAAGTGAAAATTAGTAACTAGTTGCTATTGGTGGTTTTTCCTAAATTGGGTTTCCACATTAAATCGTGGTGTCACTTATGTTCATGTTATTTATCTTATGTGTTTGAAACTAAGTTAAAGTAATATCAATCATAGATAATGTCTTAAGATTTTCATGTTAAGCATTTACTGAGCTATTTCAGTGTTTACTGAGTTACAACATTTCTCTTGTGTGCTTATTGAGTTACAACAGAGTTCAAGTTTGATTTTTATAGACATCTAAGGGATCTGGGATTTATTTTTTGTGGTAACTAATTCACCCTTCCCAACTTAGTTACTACTCTTATATTTCCACCATCCTCTTCTTTTCTTCTTTTTGCCTCTTACAAGGAATTTCTACTTGGCTTCTTCAATATTCATCTTTTCTTCTTCTAATTGACTTTTCTCCTCTTTTATCAGTTCTAACTGATCTTGAATGTCCTTGAAAGGAAACTTAAGCTATTTAAAAAGATCATCTTAAATATTAACAGTAATATTAGCTTGATCAATATGAATTGTATCACCTCTTACTCATACTTCTAAATTTTTCTCTGTTGTGGTAGGTGTTGCCTTAGATTCAGACATCTACTTGATGGATGTAGTTGTCTCACTTCTTATAACATTCTTCTCACCCACCATAGATAGAAATGGTTGCATCTTGTTCTTTAAGTAGGGTGCTAGTTTGTTCATCAGTTTTCTAATTTCTTCTTTATTATCAATTTTTGCATATAGTCCTTATCATGGACTTTCAAAGTTCCTTGTCTTCTTCTCAAATTTTTAAGAATCATATATTGCACTATATAGATATCAATCTATTCTTTGTCAATTTCATTTTACAAATCATAAAACTTATTCATTTTCACAAAGTTCCCTTCACTGGTAATAGTTGTGTTAATCTTCTTTATCTTTGGTTTTCAAGGTTGCCTTGTTTTACCTATTGACTATTTAGAAATAGTAACCTTTTTTTGGCCCTTTAACTTCTTGTTCCTCATCATCTTCCTCACTAGAGTCTTCAATTGTCAACAATGTTTTCTTTTTTTCTAGTATCTAGTTACTTAACTCTTTGACCTATGAGTTTCAACTTCTACTAACCTTTCTGACCTCCTTTTGTGTTCACTAGGTTTCTTAGCTAATATAGTAGCATATAGAATGCTCTTCTCTATAGGAATTACTATAGTAGATACATATGATAGTTGCCCAACTGATAGAGGTGTTACATACATCACACCTTATTCACTTGTTTCCTTTTGTCTTGAGATAGTTTTCCTAACTACCTGTGATTCACTTTTTGAAATACTAGCCTTATTTAATGCTTTCTTCATCACAATCTCAATCTTTTTATGAGATGATTTCTTCAAGGATTCCTAGTAAGTTGATTGAGTTATCTTCTCATATGTTCCAAATCTATAAGATGGTTGGTCCTTTCTGGAGTTCAACAATAGATCAATGTAACCAATAGCTACATCACTCAATTCATAAGCTAAGGTATCAAGAAATATTTCTCAAGGTTCTACTAATTCAATATGTGCTAGGTTAGTATCTAGCTTAAAACATATATCATCCTTAAATTTATCAACAATTGTAGGTGCAATTCTAAATCTCTATTTCATCTCATTCTAGAATGTTCTCATAATCAAATTTACGTTGTCCAAGATTTTATTTATAGGATGCCTTCTACATACATTTATTATCTTATCCATAGTACATCTCTCACTACTCATAATCTCTATAACTGATAGAATTGGAAATCTTTTAAGTACATGGAAGAAAATGTGATTTCTTAGTGACTACAATTTGAATACACCAATCTTAGTCCTCTTAATCTTCTCCAGATTCTCAAGGAGTTGTACTCTCAAAATGTCACTTAAATTTACTTGTTCTTTCTCAACACAAATCTTAGAGGCTACACAGATAAAGCCTAATGAAAACTAATCACTCTTAGAAGTTGCACAAATAGAGAATATAATGATTTTTCTCAAGAATCTCACATCATGTTGTTTGATGGTGTTGATCACCATTGCCTTACTATTATAAACTTCTTTAGTATAACTTTCAACCTTTTTCTTTTCTAATTTCTCACCAATAGGGCCACTACCTTGTTTGCTAAGACCAATAACCTCATGAATAAGGTCGGTTGAAATGTCAACTACACTGTCTCTCATCCAAAACTTCCCATTATGAATTCTTCTCAATATGATTTGAGTCCATTCTTTGGTATCAAGTTCATGGTAGAAATGATATCTAAATAAGTCTAAATCCTTTAGATGTTCAAATCTAAGCTTCATAGTCATATCATGGTTGAAAACAATTTCCATATCCTTGTTTATAAACCCACTTCCAATAGTTTCAAACTTGCTAGTTAAATAACTTCCTATCTCTTCCAAATTTACTACGTTGTTTGAAGTTTTTTATAGAGCTGAATTATTTCAACTTGGGTCACTCATCATCCTCAACATTATGAATTATTGGCATATCCATGATTTCACCAAATAAAAATTTATCAAAGAAATTTTGTGCAAAAAATTATAAAATACCTTTTTTGAAAGTAGGGTTTTGCTCAAAATCACTTTTCCAATTTGCTTCTAAGTGCTCTAATATTTTGATATAATTGCAATGAGGAAATATTCAAGTTTGTACTCTATTTATCTAACTATAACTTGCATTAATTGTGTACTTTTCCAAATCAAAAAAGTTGTTAATTCTATTTAGAAATCAAATATCTACTCAAAATCATTTCTTTGATCTTCAAAATGCTACCCAAGGTCAATAATAGCTTCATTTCATCATGACAATGCTTCACAAAAATTTTCTCCACAAAATTTATAGTGAAAACATAGATTCCATCTTCTATCACAAAAGAAATTTTCTCTATTGTAACAGTAACTCTTATTTCCTTCATAACTAGTTTCAATAAGCTCCAAATTTCAAGTGAGGTTAACTACAATATAAACTCATCTAGATGCATCTTCTCTCAATCTCACTACTCATATTTCAACATCCAAATGAAGTTTCAAATCCTAATGTTGTGAACAAGCCTAATTCAACTTGGTTGAATCAAACTCAATTTTTGACTTTAATCTTCCTTTCTTTGCATCAACTAAATTTTCTTTAGATCCAATAATTAATTCTTTTACAAATGTCTCATCAAGTTCTTCTCAAAGTTTACTAACTACATTTCTTTGATCTTCATTATCTTTCCTTGTTTTGAAGTTACTTTCATGATTCCTTCTGTCATTTCTGAAGTTTCTTCCATTGTTTCT
Organism: Cupressus sempervirens; assembly: GCA_028749045.1. Taxonomy (NCBI): domain Eukaryota; kingdom Viridiplantae; phylum Streptophyta; class Pinopsida; order Cupressales; family Cupressaceae; genus Cupressus; species Cupressus sempervirens. The sequence continues at coordinate 835,441,794 of CM053787.1, read as the reverse complement.
TTTGCTTCTTTTGTTTCTTCCATGATTTTTTCTATCATTTTGAAAATATCTTCCATTGTTATTTCTATCTATTCTATAGTACTTTTTTGTATTTCTAAAGTTGTTGCATAACTGACATACTAGGATTTTGTTTCTAGGATTATGTTGATCAATAGGTGCTTTATAGTTTCAAGCTATGTCTCCAAAGTTGTTACACTTATAACACATGATCTGCTTTCTTTCTTCATAAGGTCTTCTTTCTCTTAATATCCTTTCATTACATCATCTTCTATCTACAAGGTTAGTATTTTGAGACATTCTACTATTCCTTTTGTCATTATCATATTTAGGTTTCTTACAGTCAATTTATTTATAACCCATACCATGAAAATTATGACAATAAATTTTTTTAGCATGATTAAATGACTTATTTGTAAAATTTCTTTACATATGACTTATTTAATTACATGAAAATCTCTTGTCTCTAAATTCATACCGAGTTTCTTTAGGAGATTCCACATACTTAGGTTCATCCAATTTTTAGCTTCCTTCTCTGGTCCAACTTCTTTAGCTTTATAAGAAGATTGACTAGATTCAATCTTATCATCGGATTTATCATTTTTCTTTAAGATCTGATCGATTTTCAAGTTTCTTCATAGACAAGTTAAATAGGTAACCAATACCAGTCTTATCATAGGTAGGTCTTTGTATTGATATTGAATCATCAATCTTTTCTTTGCTAGAATAAAGCTTTTCAAGTTGTAGCTTGCTCTGAGTTAGTCCACCTTTCACAATAGTGTTGTACTTGTGAAATTCTTCATAATCTACTTTTAATGTTTCAAATTCAAATGCCCTCTTTGCTAGATTCACTCTAAGATTTGAATTTCCATCCTTCAAATCAAATTCAACTTTCCTAGTATTATTCTTCAAACTAAACATTAGATTGGTAATCTTCAATTCATGCTTCAAGATCTTGTACTCTATCTTCAGTTTTGAATATTCATCATCACGAGTTTCAAGTTTAGTAGATCAAGGCTTAGATTTTAGACATATAATCTTGTCATTTAGTTTGCCACTGTATACTTTGGAGTCTTCATATCTATGTTTCAATATATCTCTTTCTTAAGTAAGGAGATCAATTTTTTCAAGTGCCTCTTCAAGGTTATTCATCAACTGTTCCATATCCATAGGGATCTTACTCATGGTGTTAAGCCTCTTCTAAGTAACTATGCTCTGATACTAATTTTTAGAAATACAGAATACTAGGGGCAGGGGGTGAATCATTATTCTACAAACTTTTGTTTCCAACTGGATATTATTAATTACTTTTAACCATGCATAAGAAAGTAAACAAGTAATGTTGAACAATAAAAATAACCATACATAGAGAGAACTCATAACACCATATTTTGTTAATTAGGGAAACCCTAGCCAAGGGAAAACCCCGGTGGGGATGATACCCACTATATGATATACTAATATAAATGTTACTTGTTAGAGGATGGACCTTGTTAGGAGTTGTGGTACAATGTGTGCAAGAAGAGGTCGCTACAAAAATAAGTAAATTTCCTTGAATTAAAGTAGTATGAATGATGTATCTTCTTTTAGCTAATCTCTAACCTCATCTCGATCTCGGAACACAAAACTAGGTTATCAAAATTTGCTTCTACATATGATACAAAACTTTGCATTCACAACTTTTGCATGTTACTTCACCATGATCTCACAAGATGTCTTTGCATAAATATCATGCCTTTTCACAAATTGTTGCTAGGTCGGCTATGACCAAAATAAACTTTTCCAACTCAAATTAAACATCTACGATGTCATCCCTAATTGGCTAAGTAATTATTTTGTAAATACAATAATTCCTTTACCTTTCATTTTGATGTTCTATACATCTTAAATATATTTCTTCCGTATTATCTATACTGATATCTGAGGTTATATACATTATCATCAACATGAATACTATTACCATATATATTCTCTCTCAAGAATAACATCATATAAACAATTTATACACAAAACAATACTCTATTGTAAACCATTTCCATACTTAAACAATTTTCTAAGTATCAAAAACGTAATTATATTTATTTCCTAGGTTTACTACGAGCATGTGTACATTATGTGTTTCTATTAATGACAACATTTATATATCTACATATAGCCAATTCTCAACATTAACCTATCATAAATTGAAGTGTTTCTTATTTAAGATGGTAATATTGATAAGAATGTTTTGGTTCAAAACTAGATGTAAATTCATAGAAAAATATTCAAAAGTGATCATTGATAGAGGAATGTTAGGTAATTTAGCTTGCAAGGAATTGGTAAAATAATTGTAAGTGTAGAGGTTGAAGAATCCAAAATTTATCAGAACACATGTATCTAAGATGATTATAGAATACTAATAAGTGAACAATATTTTGTGAAGTTAAAGAAGCAGTATTTTCCTGATGAAGTTCTTTGTGATATTATACCTATGGAAGTATTTATCGAGATAGAATAGAAATATGGCATTGAATCTTTGCATGATAGTAGACTAATATACAAATGAGAAGAGACAAGTATCATTTTTATTTATAGTGGAAGTTAAAAGGGATATTTGTACCAGTATTAGAGTTTTTGTAATAGATGAAAGGAAATTATTGCATGACTTGGAGCAGGATAGGATGTCTTATGCATTCATCCTTAAGAATATTGGCCTGGAATCAAAAGAGAAAATCCTAAGGAAATAAAATAGTAATGAACAAAGTATAAAGACATAATCTCAGATATTGTGCCTAATAGATTTCCACCTATGATGATTAATAATCATTGTATGAATTGACAACTATAGAGTCTAAGTAATTTAGTAGAAAAGTGCAAGAATTGTTGAGTAAGGGGTTGATTGGATAAGTTTGAGTCCTTGTGTCATACCTATCATATTAGCACCATAGAAAAATGCATAATCTATGATGTTACTCTTTCTAGAGATATAAAACATGATCATAGTGTTGTATATATTTCCTTTACCTCAGATGGATCATATGCCAAATTTAATGGTTGGAGTGAGTTGTTTCATAAAGATTTATGAGTCCTTATCATATGATCAAAATAAAAGAAGGGGATGAATTGAAGAGATCATTAAAGAGTAATGATGGACTATATGAGTGCTTGTTCAGGCCATTTTGATTCACTAATTTACCAAGCATTTCATGAGATTAATCAATGAGGCATTTAAGATATTCTTAGGTGAGGATTTTGTTTTTTACCTTCAAGGCATTTTTTTTTTCACTATACATAAAGAGGATAATTTATTCCATATGAAACAAGTGATGCAAAATTTGAAGGAAGAGAGGTTGGATATAAACACCAAGAAGCATTCTTTCATGAAAGATGAGATAATGTACTTGGGTTCTATGATGTCAATAGATGGATTGAAGATTAGTCTTAAGGAGATTAAATAAATCATTATCAAGTTTACATCTAAAAGTAATAGGGAGGTAAGACCTTTTCATGGATTTCAAAGTTTTGACTAGTATTTCATAAGGAATTTCTATTATTTTTGTATCTTTATGGCTAAGAAAATGAGAGGGGACATAAAGGAATTCAACTAGACTAATGGGAAAAATACAAGTTTTGGGTTGTTAAAATAACAAGCGATTGAACAACTTTTATTAGATTTATCTTAAAAGTGTTCTAAGTGGATTATGAGATAAGTAGAAATGTAATAAGATCTATATTGCATAAAGAAGGTGGACCTATTGCTTATTTTAACAAGTACTGAATGATGCCAAAATAATAGATTATGCTTATGATGAATAATTTTATGCAATACTTCAAGCTTTGAAGAAATTGAGCCATTGCCTATTGCCTTTAATTTTTTTTTTTTTACATAAAAACATCAAGAATTATATTATTTGAATACTCAAGGTAAGTTGAATCAAAGATATATGAGATAGGTTGAATTCTTAAAAAGTTATACATCTACGTTGAAGCATTAGAGTTCCAAATTTTATAGGGTTGCTCATGTTTTAAGTAGAAGAAGGATATTCCTAATAGAAATAATAGCTACAATTTTAGTTTTTGATGATTTGATGAACTTGAATGAGGAGAACCATGATTTTGCTAAACATTGGAAAGATTATAAAGAACCTCTTACAATAGACCAAAATAAATTGTTAAATTATATCATTTAGGAAGGCATGTTATTCAAAGGATCTTAGTCATGTATACCTATGGGTTTAATGTGGGATAAGACAATTAAGGAAAAATCATAATTAAAGATTAGCAGGACACATTAGATATGAAAAAAAATACCTTTTATGAGTGAAAGTGATCTCTCGCCACATATTAATAAGAATATAATAAAATTTATTCTGTTAGAATCTGATAAGATTAATAACCCAAAAAACTAGTGCAAAGAATGAATATCTAAACTATGAATGCAAATGATACAAAATCAAAATAGCATCATAGAGTTAGTCTCCAAGAGAGCAATGCAAATGTTGGAAGCAAAATAGCATTAAGAGGATGCAAAAACAAGAGATGCAAATACAAGCCAGGTAGCATGCTTATATAGGCTAGGAAGAGGGAGGAGGTGGCAACACCAACCAATGAGGAGCAACCATCTATTAGACTAAAGATAGCAAATTATCTTCCCAATATAGCTAATGGATGCTCACATGTAGGAAGGTGACACCTCACAACCATTCACCTAATAAGACATGCTTTATTAACCTAAGCGAGATTATTAAAAGTGTAGGAAAAATCTAGCAAAATAGGAAAAATAAAAAACTACACTAATAACCCCCTATAAGTGAAGCTTAGGTGGATGCTAACCTAGCAAAGCTATGAAAGCAGGAAAATGGCTCCCAGCAACAAGGCCTGATCAGGTACCCAATACAAGAAAAAGAACTAGATGAAGGAAACTAAGCCTCCAATCTAGGAAATGTCCCAAAGAGAGGAACAAAAAAGAGCATGAAGCATCTCTAAAGCATGAAGCTGCAAACACTATTAGAAGAAACTGCTGGAACCCCCATTGAAATAGTGCATGACCAGGTAGAGAAGACAAAGTCTGAAGAGCTGATCAATCGAAGAGGTGACCTCCAAAGGTAGGAATGAATGAGTGTCTATATAGTAGATGAACCATCTCACCGAAATGCATAGGTGCTTAGCCACTGCATCTGCCTAGTACATAGGAACAAAAACTGAATGCGTAGATCACTCAACCGAACCAAGGAAGAAAAAGAGCCAATAGGTGAACCCCCCCATAATGCTGAACAGGGAGAGGGGTGACAGGAACACTGAAATGCAATGCCAAAAACATCTGCAAGAAGAAGAATCAGGAACACCAATAGTGCAATAGAAGTACAAGCACAGGATAAAGGGCGATGTCACTGACACACTGCATGGGCTAATTTCGTGGAAGAAAAATTCACTTGACAAAGGTGGATGAGCACAAAATGGCAAAACATCATGACCCCCCATGGCACTTTATAACTGAGTGCGAGTATAAACAAACACAAGGTGTACAAGATCCTAGATATGCAAAAGCAGACACTTTATCTCAGTGTGTTTACAGAAAAAGGAATGCAATAGAATAGAAGCATACAATGTTCAGAAGTCAGAAAGAAGAGTGAGCCAAAAGAATAGAAGAAGAAATTTCAGGACCTATAGAATCCAAGTAATCCGCCAGAGTGCGAAAGTGCAAAACTTGAAGGAGAAAGAACCTAGAGTAGAATCTAGATAAAAGACCTCTACAACTGAATAACTCATAGAACCAGCTTTCCAACGATATCTGGTGAGCCCAAAAAAGAGTCTGAATGAGCGAGATATGGCTCCCGAAAGGTAAAATAGAACATCTAGCTTTGACTACCAAAATAGGCAACCAGACTGTAGCAAAAATTAAAAAAACCTGTACCATCATCTCCATCTCAGAACTAGATTTTTGATGCATTTTTCGGATTGAAAAAATACGTCTGTATGCTCAAGTTACGAAAGAAAAACCAATAGGGCCTCCTCATGAAGAGCATATGCTAAAAGTGAAACTTGGGCACAATAATCAAGGAAACAAATAGCACCACTGCAATCTACTCAAAAAATCATGCACTTTAAAAAAAAATTGCCTTGATATGAGGTTGTATGAGAAAGTTATGATCCTCCAAAATTTCCAAAACGAGAATTGTGCACAGTCACGGCTGAGAATCTGCAATTTCTAAAGAATTCATGCATGAAAATCAAAAAACAACTCCACTGGTGGATAGAGCACAAAAAAATAGCTAGGTTAATAACAAGAATCATCAAAATTGGAGTCTGTATGAGCAAGAACGAGACATTTGAAAACTGCATTCAAATCTGCAACTGCCAACGGAGAGGGGTATTGCTATAGCTTTTTGCACTAGATCCTGCAAAATATATAGATTGCATGCAAAATCTAAAAGATACCCAGATGGTTTTTCGGTGCTGTGAACATAACCCAGAAAGAATTTTCCTTGCTGATGTACAAAAGATGTTGTTATAGTGTAAATCAAATGCCTTTAACAGTAAAAAATAGCTCCAAAAATCAAAAATTGACCCCAGCAACCAAAATATGACATGCAAATGCTGGATCAGCTTCCTAAGTCCATCAATGGCATGCTGGAACCTGCAATACTGATTGAAAACTCCAAATATGCAAGTTGGTTGTCAGATTTGAGATTGAAACCCTAGAGAAAAATCGTTTTTGTCAAAACTTTTCTGATTCTCAGGATCATCCAAAGATGCAAGAGAAGATCATACTTCGTTTTAAAAAAAACTACAATAAAGTTTATTAGCCCCCCCCGAATCTCTCAAATAAGGAAACTAAAATCTATTCTTGCACATAGAAAAGCTTTGATACCATGTTAGAATCTAATAAGATTAATAACCCAGAAAACTAGTGCAAAGAATAAATATCTAAACTATGAATGCAAATGATACAAAATCAAAATAGCATCATAGAGTTAGTCTCCAAGAGAGTAATGCAAATGCTGAAAGAAAAATATCATTAAGAGGATGCAAAAACAAGAGATGCAAATACAAGCCAGGTAGCATGCTTATATAGGTTAGGAAGAGGGAGGAGGTGGCAACACCAACCAATGAAGAGCAACCATCTATTGGACTAAAGATAGCAAAGTATCTTCCCAAGATAGCTAATGGATGCTCACTTGTAGGAAGGTGACACCTCACAACCACTCACCTAATAAGACATGCTTTATTAACCTAAGCGAGATTATTAAAAGTGTAGGAAAAACCTAGCAAAATATGAAAAATAAAAAACTACACTAACATATTCAAAGTTATAAAAAATTTCATCTTGCTTAAAGTGAGTAGTCAAAAACTAGATTATATATATGTAGCTTTAGAAATCCTAATAAGACCATGAGATGAAATAGCATGGACTTCATACTTAGACTACCAAGGAGGCTTCTCGATTGCATGAGTAATCTAAGAGTATACTTTGAGATTGAGATAGTAGTTTTGTTGATTTTTTTAGGACACTTAGGAAGAAGATGAATATTGAGTTGAAGTTTTGTTCTCCATTTCATCCACTAATAAAAGGAAAAAAAGAGGTAATAAATAGATATTTGGGAAATTTATTACATTGTTTGGTTGGAGATAAATGCAAGAACTTGGATTTTGTTTGAGCACAATATAGTTTTCCTAAAAAAATTTAGTAAATAGGAGGACAATAAACACACCATTTGAGATAGTTATAGGCGTGAATCATGGGGTAATATTAGAGTTAAGCAATAATAGTTAGGAGGTTTAGGAAAGTGTATATGCAAAAGAATTCACATGCCATGAAATCATTGCATGGTGAAGTTACACATCATTTCAAGAAGATGAACCAACTAGATAAGGGGAGGGAATATATTACAAAATCACATAAGAAATATGCATTAGGAGATGAGATCATAATTTATTTAAATAAGGATAGATTCCCCATTGGAACATAGAATTAGATAAACATGAGGAAGCTCAAATCAAGTATGATCTACGATATTGAAGAGATTTGACTTAGGGAATACATATAAAGTGGAATTGTGAGAAGACATGGATATGTTACCTATATCCAATTTTTTGAAATTGTTTGAATGCCACAAGGAAGATTTTGGTGAAATCAGTGGATTGGATGTAGATAAAAAATATCCTAAGAAGAAGGTGGATGGGTTAAGAGATTTTGGATAGTAGAATTGGCAAAATTTCAAGAGGTAAACAAGATAAAGAGTATCTTGTGAAGGGAAGGGAAAATCCTTTGAAGATTCTTCTTATCCCAAATAAAGTGTGGGACTCACTTTTCAAATACCCTAGAAGTAGGATGCCTAAGCATCTTGGGTTCTTGACAATCTTTAATCAACCAAAATATTTTATTTCTTTTTTCTTTTTTTCTTTTTTTGCTCAATGTTCCTTCCTTTTGGATCATTTATTATTGAGCAACTCATGGAGAATTTGTAGCATCATGATTTAGCTTTGCTTAGGTTCTCACAAGTGATTAGATACTTCACATTTGAGATATCTTTGACTTTTTGAGAGACAACACAATTCTTCAAGTTTCATGACTAGTTTGTGTTTCCCAATCGATGAGTCTATATGGCCCATATTTTGATAAATATACATAGTGGTCAACCTTCTTGTGGGTTAGCTTGTTGTGTTTTATATATTTGTGGGAGATAATTATTATTTGGGTTCTTACCTATAATGTAACACATTTTCCAATTCTTAGAGAATGCAATCTCTTTTCAGGTCAACCTGATGCTTGCAATGGCTTTATAAGTCGTGGCATCTAACCCTTTGAGAATAGTTCAATGGATAGAGAATTTGTGTAGAAGTTAGTAATAGGTATCAGAAAGAGATAAATTCTAACGTTTCATGAAAGCTGACTTGTATGTCTAGAATATAAGCCTACATATTGTAGACACATTGTAATTGGTTATCTAATATTTGGAAGACTAATGTTGCATATCGTAAAGAACCACTATTGTAAAGAACCACCCATTTACTTATATGTAAAGAACCACTATTGTTATTGTCATCGCCCCTTCTTTTAAGACCTCCTCAATCTTATTCAATTCCTATTAAATAGCATATTCTCCCTCTTATTTTTACTTATTAAATTTATTTTAATCTTTATAATAATATTCCATTATAAAAGAGAAATAGATATACGCTTCTAATATATACATCCCGTGATAAATATAAACAATACCACATAAATGAGTTTAAAATATGGACTAATCAGGGCTACTTGAACGCCCTCCCTCTCTTCTACCTTTGAGTTTTGCTATAATTTATAGATTGGACTTTCAGGCTCAATAATAAGGTAGCTATTTGTTAGAGGGTCCACTTGAGCTTTAGAAACCGACTTAGTCTTTGGTCACATTGATTTGGTCTGCCGCTTCCCTTGGCATTACCCATAATTTCATGCTACGTACAAAAGTCTGTCGTTTAACTGCATACATTTCGGGAAACAAATCAGGTACTATCTAAAGTGGGAAGTCTAGAGAGAGGGACATTCTTTTATATTACTAACAGTATAATTAATATTCATGTTTTTTTTAAAATATATTATTACTAAAATTAATATTCAATGTTTAACTTTTAATAATTACAATGTAGAATGTTTGTTTTTTTATTGTTGTATTAACAGGGAAGAGGGTTTTATCATTATAATATAGAATGTTATTCAGCAATTCAATAGTTAAATTATTAATAATATATTTCTAAAGTAAAAAATAGTACTAAGAGATTGATTGTGATAAATTATATAAAAATCTTTAAGGAAGTTTAAATTATACTGGAAGTTTCTTTCATATGATTCTGAATATTGATCTAACTTTTTTTGACAGAGTATATTCACACACATTCCTATTCGTTGATATGAATAACAGCAAAAGTATATATGATTTTAAATATTGATATAACTTTTTTTGACAGAGCATAGTCAGACACATTCCTATTCGTTGATATGAATAACAGCAAAAGTACCTTTTATACAAAAAAAAAGAAAAAAGGTCTAAAACTAAGACAGACAGAGACAAAATATCATACTTACTAATTACAATAAATTATGAAAAGAACAAGAGAACTTTAAAAAACGAAAAAATATGTAATCAAAAAATTTAAATAAAGCAATAAGAGTCAAACTAGATATATGTTCTGATTTAGACAACCCCTTCAGTTCTCAGCCTTCAATATAAACTATAACAAATGCTATTAAATTTCATTACTCATTGGATAAGATTCTTATAAATCTCTCTAGATTTAAAAATAACAACACTTTATGAAATGTTCAAAAACAAAAATAGAATTGACAACAATGCATTATATTAAATATTTTATATCAGTTTAAATCATGCTCACAGTTTCTAAAATTATTCCAAATATTGATATAAAAATTTTACATACATACATACATACATATATGCATCTATATATATATATATATTTCAAAAAGTATTTTCTAATGAACAATAAAAATACTATTTCTTATATAGAATTATATTGTAAATAAAAGTAGAATTTAATATAAAACCTAAGTTATACATATTCCTAATTTGAACAACCTTCAATAAAAAATAAGTTATTGTTCATTAAGGAAAGCTTTAGAAATTTCTACATTACAATTGTTCAATACAAATTATATATGAAATGTGATTAAATTATAATAAATTTTAATAGCTAACATCAAAAATTTCTAAGAAAATACAGTTCTAAAATCTACGAATTCATAGTGCAAAAATTATCTTCCAACATTCATCAAGGCATATAAGAGCCTCTTTGAACATCAATTAAAACATAGAAAAATTATTTAGAAATATTATAAAAGAAACAACCATTGGTATATGAACTTATGAATTCACAATTGTCATAACCATACTTACCTGACTGCAAGTACTAAAAAGTGCCATATAGTGGCTTGTTTAAATTTAATAATTATTTAGAATTGTAAATTAATAAAAATAATATAATTTATAATATAAAATAGTAATTGAGATATTTAAAATAAAAAAATCTTTGCAAAATTTTTAATATAATTTTATACTTAAATTATAAAATCTATTAGTTTAATTATTTGTTATGTCTAATCAATAGTAATAATTATAAATTAAGTGATATGATTGATAAGAATTAATTGAGTCATAATAGTAGGGAATGCAAACAAGTACAATAATACACTCCCATTTACTAGCTTGTGTTAATTTATGCTCAAGGAGTGCAATAAAATAAATTTTATTTTTGATTCCATTACCATCCATACTACGATGATCTTCAGTCATAGCGAGTTTGATCGATGATCTTCATTCAAAGTGAGTTTTCATAAACAATGTTTTCGAGAAATCAGTTCAACCAGATGTTCACTGAAATATTGCTACGGATTGAATTGGATAACTTTTTATCAATTGATATGTTTCTAATATGTTACTATTTTGAAAATGTAAAATAAGTTATCTTTGAATTAAAAGTACATATATGAATAAATAAATAAATAAGAGGGGCAGTCATAAAGCATTCCAACATTAATTGGGACGTCGGCTTTTATTAACTGGTTTATGAAAAATTTGCACTTATGTTAGTGATAGTAGTAACTTGATCAATGAGATCACTGCTAATTGAAAAGGAATTAAATTTTTAAATAAAATACATTATTTTGGTATTAATAAATATTAAATCAAAGAGAGTCTTGTGTAACTTTTATTATTATTATTATAAATATATCTTAATATAATATGAAACTAAAATTTCAGTCTTTTCTAAGATTATTCTTCATTTTGTGGTTCTGGTCTCTGCGTTAGACTTCCTCTTTCTACAACATTGAACTCTCTCTTTCTACTATAACATTATACTCAATTTTTTAAAGTTTATTTTTATATTTAATAAAAGAATTATGAATAATTATATAAATAGAAAGAAAACCTCCTTTATTTAGTAAAAAGTTATTTCTATTATTAATAAATTTGTAGTGAGACATTTAATATAAATTTATTCATAAGAAAAATTTAATGGGAAATTATATCAAAATTGTAATACTTCAAAATCGACAAATTGTCATGTTAATCAATTCTAGTTTATTTAATCATTCTTAAGTCCTATTTTACTAGGCAATTCTAATTCTAATTATCGCTACTTGACCCAAGTGTCAAATGTAGAAAAACCCTAATTTGCATTAATCATACTCTTTATTTAATTCTTAAGTGTTGACTCAAATTAGCTACATTAAACCTATTGATCAAGTTTAATTTAATTATAAGTGTTCATACTTTAATTAAATTAAATTACCTCTTTAGCTAATGTTCAAAAGAATTAAATATATTTAATTTAATAATGTCCTCATTTTAACTATTGAATTTAATATTTCAATTAATTAAAGTTTCTGCATTTACGAGGTCATATCATATTTTATTAAATTAAATACTCTCTCCAAATCTTCTCTTCAATTCAAAAATGGAAATTCTAAGTGAACTATCTCTCAAATTGGAATTAACTTAGTTAACTCTCTCTCTCACTCAAAAGAGAATCATTTAACTCTTAATCACATTCAGATCTAAAACAGTTAACTTCATCTGCATAAGGAATTTTTCATTTTTTCTGAGTCTTATCTTCAATCTTGACTGTTCATTCCAATTGATCTTGACCATTGTTCGATCATGGGATTCTATTTAAGGAGCCTTCAATTCCTTGTTACAAAGGTTGAATTAAATTGGTATCAAATTTATGCTTGAATATCTAATCATCTTGCACACACATTCATAGCTTTTAATTTCTTGCATTATAATATCATCTAGATTTTAAAATGCATCCATTTAGTATAGTATGCTTTTTTATTTCTTAGCTTAATTGCATCTCATCTAGTATAATTTGCATTTTCATTTAGCTATAAATCCTTCATACTAGAGGTCTAGTTGCCAGCTTCTCATTTTGAGGGCAATGGAAAAATCCATCTAGTTAGGAGGCAATAGGTTGATTTGCCTACTCATTTTAGGTGAACTATTAAATGTTCATTTTGGGATGGCTTCTCATGTAAGGATCGTGTTGAAGTGTGGTTGATTATAGGACATAATTAACACATGCATTTATGATTCCCACCGTGGGGCCAAGAAATCAATTTTTTGGTCCCATTTATTCTATCTTTCTACATTTTAAATTACTCGATTGCTATTGTTCATATAGATTTCTCGATTCTCATGCAAGAAATATCATGTTCGCATGAAGAAACTAGGATTTTGCCCCTTTCATGGAACTTTCTCATGCAAAAGGGTGTATAATTGTGCGGTTCTTCGTGTGGTACACTCCATTTTCTTGTTGAGCCTATGTAGGATTTCATGCAAAATTTTGCATCAGCAAATGCAAATGCAATTTTCAGGATTCAGTTTTATCATTATGTTTTCACTAATAGTGTTTTCTGAAGCATTTTCATTCTCATTTCTAGTTTTTAAATAGCTTAATAGTGGTCTACAGGACATTCGTCGAAGATACCTTATCAAAAACACTTGAAAATAGTACTGACTATCTGATTGTAGGATGTTTGTCAAAGAAATCATTTTAAACCCACATAAACATCATGTTTTCTTTTATTTATTTTCTATACATAGTACAAATAGGACTTGTGAACTTCGTAGGGTGCAAGATAGAGGAATAGGGAACTATGCTCTTTGCTACTTGGAAGTGATGCCCAAGAGCAAATCAAAAACCTAAATGCCTTTGAAAGATGACATTGAAGGGGAGGCAAGCAAGTTAGTGGTTCCCTTATATGAGTCTTTTCTATGAAAGAGTGATGATTTCCTTTTAGGGAATCAAAATCTTGAGAAAGGACAAGTCTGGATAAATTAAGCTAACTTAGTGATGAATATGTCTTGCATGTTTGGGCAAGATGATGAGGTAGAGGAGTATGATCTTTCCCCTTGAGGAAAATTAGAAACTTGGACCCTTAGATCTAAACTACCAATCCCTGAGTCAACCCTTAGAGGGCTTGCCAGAGCAATCCAACATCTGAGTACAACCCAAGTGAGAAAACTCCTTTTACCAGAGATTCCAACTCACTATAATAAAGAAGCTTTGTAGAGCAAAAGACACCAAATCCATATTAGTTTCTTCCTATTGATTCCTCATATCGCATATCAAGAGGAGGCTCTATTTGTTGTACTGGCTTGTACTGGTCGTAGCCTTGCTAGTCAAGTGTATGCACTTTTAGATGCTCGTGTGGGTTGCTGGCCTCAACTTTGTTTGCGAAGCCACCAAGGGTTAATATGAATAGAAGCCAAGTCAAAATTAGTTGATACTTAGTTCACCTCTAAAAGGGGGCATAATCTTTGTGCAAGGAGGGGGAAGAATCTCTCTTGTAGTTTATCACCATAGGCATGTACTTGGGTGCTAGAAGGTGGTATATGCACTTGACCCCTTCCACAAGGGTGTTCATTTAGCTTATATGTTATTGAGTTCTTGGAATACACCAGAAGCATGGGCACCCTCTAGTGGGGCGATAGGGTAGTGTGAGGTGAGCGCATACACATAAGTTGTGAGACAAAGGTTTTGCTTCCTCCACCATTTTGGTTATAGGGGTAAAGCATCTTTGTTCTTGAGTCTTTAAACTTGTCCAAATCTATCAAAAAAATTGAAGGTCAAGACTCCCCTATCCCTTCAAGTTGCTTTTCCCTCGGTTGGATTGTTTGTGACTACTGCTTTCTTTCCATGTCTATCAAAAAAGAATTATCTTTTTCAAAACCAAAATGTTGTCTAAAACTTGAAAACTATCTTGCTACCTATCTAAAATCTATAAAGACAATCAACCATCTATCCAGAACTATTTGAAACTTGCAAAAATTTCTCCAAGAATCTAATCAAAGTTGCCAATATGCCCAGATTCTTGTGCCTAGTTCTACAAAGTTTTGCATGAGAAAATACCCTGTTAGCACTTTCTCATGTAACTCTATGCAAATCTTTATGCAACTCATTACTAATCTTCATGCAAGATCTTGCAAAACTATGTCTTTTATGCCAAAAGTCTATCCTTTTGTCAATCTATCATCTCCTTGCACAACTTTGTGCAAGTCCTCATGCGAGAAAACTATTAAAAAATTGTTGTTGGGAATATTTTCTTCATTCTTTGTGCCTTCTTACATAGCTCCCTGAGAATCCTCATGTAGGATCTTGCTCTCAAAACTGTCAAATTATTTTTCTGCATCATCTGCGCTCCAAGTTTAATTTGTATCTACAACATTTTACCACCTCTCTATCTATAAACAGTGTCAAATAGTGATTTCTTTCATAGTAAACAACATGTGATCTACACATGAGATCACAAGATCTTGCAAAACTATATCTTTTATGCCAAAATTTTGTCTTTTTGTTGGTTTCTCATATCCTCACATAGCTCTATATGAGACCTTGCATGAGAAAACTAGTCACAAATTTCTATTCTGAGCATTTTCCTAGTTCTTTGTGTTTTCTTGTACGGTTCCCTGAGAATCCTCGCATGAGATCTTGTCTTGAAAATTGTCAAATTGTTTTGTTAGAGCTATCTACGCTCTAAGTCTGATCTATATCTACAATATTTTACCACTTCTCTATCTGCAAATACTGTCAAACAATGGCTTCTTTCTTAGTTGACAACTTGTGATCTACACATGAATTAGTCTTCTCACTCATTTATCTTGTTCTATCCTTTTCGTGTTTGTCATACTTTGTGTCATGATAGTCATAACTCTTGGCTATTCTAGCCATTACTCAAACAACTCATACCTAAGTATACAACACCCTTATCTCACTCTTTTTGAGGCTACGTTCTAGTGTGGTCTTTGTCTAGGATTTTGCTCTTTATCATTGTCTATGAGTATGGCAATAAGGAGTCATCCCCATAGACTTGGATCTCTACTTGAAACATAGTACATCAAAATGGCTAGCAATGAATACACTTAGTCTAATGTTCCTAGTGAGGAAGAAGGGATTCTAATTACAAATATGAAGAAACAAATCAAAACAATAAGCACTCAACTTTAAAGACTAAAAGAAGAAAAAGACACATCATCAAGCACATTCTCCTTGCAAAGTTATTGTAGTTCCTCTAAAGACAATGAGCCATCAACTTCTTACAATATTGAAACCAAACCCTTGGAAAATAGTGTACCCAAGAAATATAAAGGTATCTGTGAAAACAAACCTTGGAAATTTAAACCAAAGTGTGATTTCACACCTTTGGAGAAATCTTACGAATTAACCTTGGAAGAACTTCTTGAAGAAAAACTCATTATTTTACCTAAGGTCACTTTGGCAGGAGTTTCCTTTATGAGTAACTATTGTGCCTATCATAGACATAATTTACATATAACTTCACATTGTTAGGAGCTGAAAACAAGAACCAAGATCTCTTTGATAATGGCATAACTTGAAAATCTCATCTCTCATTCACTAGAGATTCTACTCTCAAGAAGGATCAACATCATGAAACCAAGTTTAGTAATGGTTAAATGTGACACTTATCTCTTCCAACATAAAACCACCTTCTAAAGTGTCTAATATTTCTAACACATATTCACCAAATAAAGGAATCACTACTCCCCCTATTGACTATGTATACCCTCAAGGACTACCTATAAAAGAAACTCAAGCCAAAAAATATTGTGCTGCAAGCCTTTTCCCTACATTCACAGATCATACATCTTTATGCCCTTCTATGCCTATGAAGTCCACTCCAAGTAATTTTCCTTTTGAAATTCAATAGCTTATTATGCAGACTCCAAAAATAGATTCAAATATAGAATCATATACTCCCTCATCCTCAGAATTGGTTACATATCAAGAGGAATACTTAAACAATGAAGAAACAAGTGTTGATCAAGACCAAGATTCCCTCATCTCCTTTCAAATCTTCCAAGATCTCATGCCTCCATCTCAAGAGCCACATAGTGCTCTGTCTCCCATGTCATGCATATCTACTAAGCAAGATCAAGATATTCCTTCCACTATCCCTAAGGAGATTATTAAAGACCAAGAGAAGGATACTTTTCATATGTTACCTAAAATTCCTTTTGAATAGAAAAATGTTCCCTTGCTCTCTTGTTTTACCTTTCTATATTCACATCAAAACTATGCTCAAGCTTTAAATACTTCTATCAAGGGTATTTCTCCTATAAGAGTTACTCATAAATTTATTGATGGCTTTGGTCATGTTGCTCACTCTAAAGATTTTGATATCCCTACTCATGGTCCATTCACATCTTCTAAATCTATTTTTAGTCCCTATCCATCTATGCTAAAACCTTCAAGTGTTCCATCCATATTGGGACCTTATGTTCCTCTATCTCCTACTTCCTCTCTCAACTCATTACACGTCCCTCCTACCATACCTCAAGATCAACAAAGATACACATATTTGAACTCTTCACATTCACCTTTTCATATAAACTAGTCATATTAGGTCTCATTCATCCATTAATCCCAAGTCCTTTGGAAGCAATTTGGATGATCAAGTCAAACACAAGTGCATGAATCCATCTTCAAAAGTTCACTATGTCTCCTCTAATTGACATGTGAATGTTGAGAAGGAAAATATTCAAATTAGACCATAAAGATCCACTATTCAAAGAGCTCAACCAAAGAAAATGTGGGTTCTTAAATTTTTTATTGAAGAAATGTGTTCCAAAGCATCTAATGAAAAATCAAAAGCTATATGGATTCGCAAGTCTCTTTTGAAGGACTTGACTATTGAAACACTCAAAGTTGACATTCAAGCTTCCAAAGACTTCTACTCCATCTTCTTCCCAACATCTTTCTAAAAATGTTTCAAAACTTTCTACTCCACCTTCCTCCAAAATGGCTATGCTACCTCATATATATTATCCATGATTTCCCCATCATTCCATCATCCTTCAAGGTGTGTGGCAATGTTGATCTTGCCAAATATCTCATCCACTCCCATGAAATCCTCTAAATCTCATGCCTACTTGCTATCCTTTCTTGTTTTAGTCTTCCAAAACCAACAACCTTATCCTCCATCTACCTCTCATTTTCCTATCATTTCCCTTCCATTACCTTATCAACACCTTTGAGAGTACCTTGTTATGGCCTTCGCTTAAATGATAACTTATCTTTCTTATAGGTACGCTATCTAACTTGAGAAAGCATTAGCTCTTTCTAAAAATAAAGAAAATGAAAATTAAAAACTGCCTTGGTGAAAACCTAGAAATAGGCAACTTGGTATAAAAAGTAAAGAAAAATAAATACATCATATGGTGAAAACTAGTCCTTGTGGCACCTTGGACAAATACAATGATGAAAACCTAGTAAACAAGCATTGTGCGTAATTCTTCCATCTGTGACATCCTATCATGATCTTGCTTATCCTTCAGATATCCTCATTCCCAAAGTCATTCACTCATAACCTCCATAACAATTTTTTCTATGCTATTCAGTTAACCCTTTGGTCTTGATCAACGAAAGAAAGAAGAAAACTCAGTTCTTAGCAATCTCTTGACATGGTCATTTTATTGGATTAATTACATGATATCCTTCACTACACCATGAGCTTATATTGCTATATCCTTTTTCCCTAGCTTGGGTAATCTTGTGAAGACTTTGCTTGAGGGTAACATTCACTACTTCATACTCCTTGCCTATCCATCTCTACTTATCCACTAGCTTGCCACTACATCTTGTCCTACACCTTGCTAGACACTTGAACAAATCAATGTAATCCTTCTTGAGAGATAGTAATCTCTAAAAAAGTTCTAAAATTTTGAAAATTTCCTTAAAAAGTTTTAAAATTTTGTAAATGTCTTGAGAAAATCTAAAAACAACAAAAAGTCCTAAAAAAAATCACTATTTTGGTGAAAACCTAGCAATAGGCACCTTGGTAATATAAAAAACATTTGAAAAATTCAAAAAGATACAAAAAATAAAATGAAAAAAGAAAGAAAATAGAAAAAAGAATTTATAAAATAATACCAAAAAAATGAAAAACTCAAAAAATACAAAAATATTAAAAAAGAGAAAATTACAAAAAAATTTGAAAAAACAAGAAAAAGTGCCATTGATGAAAACCTAGAAAATAGGCATCATGGTAGCAAAAAAAGAGCCAAGAAGGTGAAAACCTGGTAAATAGCCACCTCTTGTCCCAAATGTTATATTTTGCAACACTTCTTCTAGCTTTTGTATAGTTACTTTCTTGCTTTAGTTTCCTGCTTTCGCTCATGTATCCATGGATTGAATATTGTCATAACTTGGGGGCAACACCCTACAATGTCATATGAATATCTTTCACAATAGTCACCAATTGTTCTAACTGTGTCTTCCTACTGTCACTAGTGTCACTTTGAGATTCCTCTCACAAAATATCTCTTTCATGATAGACACCAGTTGTCATAACTATGTTTGCCTACTATCGCTAGTGTCACTTTTGAGGTTCCTCTCACATAAGATCTCTTTCATGATAGTCACTAGTTGTTCTAAATGCATTTACCTACTATTGCTAGTGTTAACTTTGAGATTCCTCTCATGGAAGATCTCTTTCACAATAGTTTCTAGATGTTCTAACTGCATCTACCTACTATCACTAGTGTCACTTTAGAGATTCCTCTCATGGAAGATCCCTTTCGTGTCAGTCACCAATTGTCCTAATTGTGTCTCTCTACTATCGCCCATTTTCCTACCAAGGTTCTTCTTACTAAAGGTTCCTCTTTGACTTTAGTCACTAGTTGTTCTAACTATATCTGTCCACTATTGTCACCCTACTAAAGAGATTTCTTTCATATATGTTATGACATTGACACTTGACATCAATCCTTTAACACAAAACTAAACACAAAATGATGAACTTGTTTGGGATATGCTAAGCTTTTCTTTGTTTGCTTTAACTTTTCTTTATCATGTCTCTTTGAGCAACTTGATGATATCTCTTTTGACTAGAGAAGTGAGGACTAGGGGCATGATCTTTTCTTTTCTTTATGTTTGTGGTTTAGTCCCAATGATCTTAAGCATCCATATAAAAGGAGTGTCCACTATAAGAGCCCTTGTCTTGTATTGGATGGTCTTGTGTACCTCGACTCCTTTTATATGGATAAATTAGTGAAGTTGTTTCTTCTCCTTTCTTGTTGGAGTGAACTCTTTATACTATAGTAAATAATGATACTCGTCCTACTAAGTGAATGTATGGGTCACTGTGAGTATACCTAGAACACTTCTGTCTCAAGTTACAAACACAAGGGTTGTTACAAACAAAATACTTACTTATTACTGAGCATAAGAAGGATCTCTCATGTGTCTAGTGTTTTTGCATGTAAGAAACATTCTAGTCATCCTAGCATTTATGCACTGATGCTTATGTTCACTTCCTACATTAAAAGGGACAAATGTTCTGGTCATTATGGCTTCTTGTGCCTCAAATGCTTACATTTAATCCTGACAAAACTAGAACAGATGTCCTATTCATATTCGTATGATTGCAATTTTAGTGGGAATTGTATGACATCTGGTGTTTCTCTAAATGCTCAATGATGATAATTGTTGAAGCTTGTTAACCAGACCTAGGGTTGCACCCAACACAGGGTTGCATTTGCATAAGCACATGGTTCAATCACTAATTTACTTGCATCCTTTGTAATGAGGCATTGCTGATTTCTTCAAAGTATCACATTTCTTCACGACTATAAAAATGATCAATTAATCACCCTCTTCATTGATTAGACCACTTTGAACTCATTTTCTAGATTGAGTTCAAAATCTAACACACTTAAGTAGCTCAAAATCGCATTTTAAAATTTTGGGACCGATGTAATTGAAGGCTTGTGCAGTCCATTTTTTTGATACTTTGTGACTCTTGGAAGCTTTTCAAATCACACATTTTTCAAATTTTTCAAAATTTTTGGAAAAAGTCAACTCAGGTCAACTTTGGTCAAACATGGTCTTTTGGACCTCAAAATCACTCCGAATTGACTTCAATTTTTTTAAGATTCTTCTGAACTATTCTATATTCTTCTTAGTCTCTAATTTCTTTAGTATCTCTCAACATACTACTCTACATCATATTTTTGGTGTGTCCTCTTTTGATTTTTCTCCTGAGGGGACAAGATGATTACATCATCAAATCTTTCAAAACTGGCTACAACTCAACCTGAATCATATGTCCTCACCACTTAGGGAATATCATCACTAGGGGCATTTTATCACTAAAGGCATCTTTTTCCCCTCTATTTAGCATCATTTGTCATCCAACTCATCCTTTTATCAGCTGATCACAACTTATAGCAATCCTTATCAGAGTTTGATGGATAGGTATCGAGACAGTCTAAATCCGGATTCCTAGGGATCAAACCTCATTTTGGGAATGATTCTATGACTTATGGTTGGATCTTATTATCTTTTATGGACCAATATTCAAATGTTTTATCTGGTCATTAGAGGATCAAGCTCCATTCTAGAGATAATTCCAAATTTTTGCTAAGGATTGAGTTTTGTTCTAGAGATAATCCTAACTCTTGCTGAGAATTAATCTTCATTCTTGAGATAATTCTAAGCTCTTGCTTTCAATCACTATTCAATGGACAAGTATTGGGATAGTCTAAACCTTGACTCCTAAGGATTAAGCCTCATTCTAGGGATAATTCTATGAATCTTTTAATCTTGTCATCTTCTAATGGACAAGTATTGGGATAGTCTAAATCCCGACTCTTAAGAATTGAGTCTTGTTCTAGGAACAATTCTATGAAGCTTGACAATCTTTGTTCTATCAACCTCAGTATCTAGGTGATAACCTTAAAAATCTTATCAGCTGGTCTCTGTGTCATCAATCTTAGAACCAATCTCACCACATATTGATATCTAGGTACTCTATCTAGATTCGTTAAGGCTAAGCTTCATTCTAGAGATAACCTTAAAAAGCTTATCAATTGGTCTCTATGTCATTAATCTTTGAACCAATTTTAATTCTTGGTCTATATTCTCAAACTTCTGATTTCTTTGAATCAAACATGTTTCTTGTACATTCGTTCAGAAAGGGGAAAATGTAATACCCTAAAATTAGTACATTTCCATGTTAACAAATTCTGGTTTATTTAATCATCCCTAAGTCCTATTTTACTAGGCAATTATGATTCTGATTATTGCTACTTGACTTAACTGTCAAATGTAGAAACACCCTAATTTGCATTAATCACACTCTTTATTTAATTCCTAAGTGTCAACTCAAATTAGCTACATTAAACCTATTGATGAAGTTTAATTTAATTATAAGTGTCCATACTTTAATTGAATTAAATTACTTCTTTAACTAATGTACAAAGGAATTAAATATATTTAATTTAATAATGTCCTCATTTTAACTATTGAATTTAATTATTCAATTAATTAAATTTTATGCATTTATGAGGTGATATCATATTTTATTAAATTAAATATTCTCTCCAAATCTTCTCTTCAATTTAGAAATGAAATTCTAAGTGAGCTATCTCTTGAATTGGAATTAACTTAGTTAACTCTCTCTCACACTGAAAAGAGAATCAGGTAACTCTTCATCACATTTAGATTTGAAATACTTAACTTCATCTACAAAAAGAATTTCCCATTTTGATTGAGTCTCATCTTCAATCTTGATTGTTCATTCCAATTGATCTCAATTGTCGATTGATCATGGGATTCTATTTAAGGAGCCTTCAATTACCATTATTGAGGTTAAATTGAATAGGTATTGAATTTATGCTAGAATATCTACTCATATTACTTGCACATTCATAGCTTTTAATTTCTTGCATTATAATATCATCTAGATTTTAAGATGCATTCATTTAGTATAGTATGCTCTTTCTATTTCTTAGCTCAATTGCATCTTATTTAGTATAATTTGCATTCTCATTTAGCTATAAATCCTTTGCACTAGAGGTCTAGTTTCCAGCTTCTCATTCTAAGAGCAATGGAAAAATCCATCTAGTTACGAGGCAATAGTTCAATTTGCTGACTCATTTTAGGTAAAGAATTCAATGTTCTAAAGGAATCACTTTGTATGTAAGGATCCTGTTGAAGTGTGGGTACTTGCAGGCCATATTTAATGCATACAAAAATTAGTCTTGATAAACTTATTTGTTGATGACATAACTATACAAAATTGACATGATACAATGGAATGAAATAAAGCATATGATACAATTACCACAATGTTTGAGTATAAGAATAATGCAAGAGAACGCTTGTTTATGTAATGTTGGAAAATGAAGTTGGGGTTAAGAATATAATCTTTGAACCATTTCCAAACACTTATATTGGAGAACAACTAATTAAGCCCAACTTTAGTTTCTTATTCTTGACTATGATTATATAATGATTTAGACATAAAAAATGCCATTCAGTAAAATGATGGAAATTTAAGAATAAATAGCATAAACTAACATATACAAAATTGAGAATCAACAACGATGTACAAAACTAAAAATTAGGTACAAATTTGAACTTGTACCTACAATATGAACTCAAGGTAGATAGAAATTCTAACTAGTTACCATAAATTGAATAGGTCTATATGTGGAAAAAATTGTAAGATGTGTTCTCAAAAGCCTTTAAATTTTATTCCCTCATAGTTGATGTCAAACTAGGAGGACATTTTTGCATGACATGATCCTATTGCTTTAGAGTTTGTTAAGAACTTGAACTAAACCTTGAAAATGAACAAAAAAAAGAAAATCATATGTTAAGTTACATAAATATGCTTTCCTTAATCTAAACATCACCACATACAACTCCATTTTATTAATAATGATTTTGAATAGAGTTCCTCTTGTAAGGTTGAGGCTAATGCAAAGGGTATAGGAATACAAGGAAATTCATTAGGTTAATATCTAAATTCTTCAAGTTTGACACCAAGAATATTAGTCTGATTACTTGGTCCTCTCCAAGAGACTCTACTTCACTAATGTTTTCCTAAGAACAACCTCTTTTTTTCATCAAACCATAGGAAATATTCTCCCCTTTGTTACTTTAAGGACTCCTTATAACCCAACATGAGAATTTAAGGATCTTGACTTCATTCTTGGAAGACAAGGATTTTTGATTTGTTTTATATTCCTATCATAATTGATCCAATTCCACCTTTAGAACTTAACTTGTGAAACCCAACTCCTCATTTCGAAACATTGGACCTATTAGATGACCTATTATTTACTATACCTCATATCAAAGATATACACAAAATTATATTTGGGTATTCCATTTGACCCAATCAACTTGGTAAGGCTCAAACTAGGAAATTTGGAAATTAGGTGTGATTTCTTATGGATCTCTTCACCAATCAAATCCTCTCATACAATAGCCTTTTGGTTTATGTTTATGCATATCTAAGGATACTCAGTTCACAACAACTTCATAGCCACAATCCTACTTGACCTCTCTTCTAGAACAATCTATTTTCTTCCTCACTTATCACATAAACATGCCAAGACTAGGTCATCACCCCAAAAATCAAGGAATAATTTAACCAACCTAAAAGCTATTGTGTATTATGCTACACATATTCACATTAAATTTAATAGAGAGTTGGCTTTATCTTATTGTGGAATGTAATTAAAACCCAATTTATTTCTAAGAACATCTAGGGCATGGTTTATATACCATCTCCACAAAAACTAATAGATCTCACTTGTTTCCTCACCAAATGGATCAAATTGAGTGAAAATAAAAGAATATGAATATAGGTATTCATGAAAATATCATAAAATCTAGTCCACCAATCAAGTGTCATGAAAATAGTTACAAATAAACAAGGAAAAATACTAAAATATAATCACTTCAATTACTTAAATCTAATTGGTCTATGCATAATTAAGTATCAAATGTGGGATAAAAAGCCTTGAAATTGAATTAGATCATAGTTTTAGATCAAACTAGGAGGATATTTTTGCCCAACATGATCCCATCCCTTTAGAATTTTTTTACAACTTGTATTCAACCTTGAAAATGCACAAAAAGAAAAAATGAAAATATGTTAAGCTACATAAAAATGCTTAGCTATATCAAAGCTTGGGTACATACATCTCCACTTCACTAATCATCATTACAAAGAGAGTTTATCTTATAGGGAAGAGGCTAATGTTGTAGGTTCAGTAATAGAAGGAAATTTCATAAGTTAGTCTCCTGATTGTTGAACTTTGACAATGACCTAGTGGTCCAAATGCTTAGTCCTCTCCAAAAGCCTCTACTTCAGAATAAATTTCCTAGAAACATCCTCTTTTGTTCACCAAACCATAGTCAATATTCTCCCCTTTGTGAGATACAATTTCTCACATTAATCTTTTGTTCCATTATAGACTCATTTTAACCAAAATAGGATTTTCATGTTGTTGACTTTATTATTGGAAGAGAGGGTTTTTGGATGTGCTCTATAATCCTCCTATCACAATTGATACAATTCTACCTTTAGAACTCAAATATTGAAACTCATCTCCTCATTTAAAGTTTTTTTGGCCTATTAACTTATTGAGCTTTTACTAGACCTCATCTTCAATATTTTTTACCACTACTAGAGTTTCTCACAAATAAGGGACCTAAAATATTCCTATTTTGGATACTATTCTTTTTCTCCAAGACTTTTCAAAAAAATGGATGTTGGTTTTTCCTTTGACCCAGTCAACTTGGTAGTGCCCAAACTAGGTATATATCACAATTAGGTCTAATTTCTCAAGGGACACTTCATCAACAACCTTGTTTCATCCAATAGGATTTTGAATTATTTTTACACAATCCCAAGGACAATATAAAAAATTCATATCCACAACCCAATTTGACCTCTCCACTAAAATATATATTTTCTTCATTGTGTTGAAAATAATTGATTGATTATGTATTGCCTTTGATATTACACAAAATGTCATATAATTGTCATTCAATGTATGTCGAGATCACCCAGATGATGAAAACAATTTCCTATCTATTGAGCTATCAAAAGTTTGGAAAAAGAAGAAGATAACTTATCTAGTGAGTTCACTTGAGCGATAAAGGAAAGTTTATAGAAGTTGAGTGTTAACTGAGCTCAATTAGTTAATGAAGGAAAAGTTGGATGGAACTAGTGTTGACCAAGCTCACTTGGTTGCAAAAGGAACTTTTTGAATATGTAGTGTTAACTGAGTTCACCTAGTTAACATAGGAAAACCATTTCTAAGTTAGTGTCTATCGAGTAGAGTCAATTAACTAAGGATTTTCTTGTTTTGGCATATTGAGTTGAATTGATTTGTTTGTTGCTTCTAGCCAACCAAGTAGGTGAATATTAAGTATTCTAAGTTGTATTCATGTCGTCTTGACAATGTATAAGATATAAAAATAATGTGAAGTTGAGGATTGAATGTGTGGAACATAATAGAAGATTTGAGGATGTTTAGATGAAGTGAATTAGAAGGATAAGCAAAATATCCTTCTTGAGCCACAAAGATACAATTGATCAAGAAAGGATCAAGTATACAAGCCATAATTGAGATCTATAATTAGCAATTCAGTTACATCATAAATTAGGTCATGCCATTGTTACTCTCTAACCATTGTAGCTGTGATCTAAATCTCTTAACAAAGTTGTCTTAACAACTATTTGTAAATCCTCTAACAAGGTTGTATTTCTAGATTGAAGTGTCTAAAGACCTCTAACAAAGCCACTCCTAATAGGGTGATTAAATCCTATAATAGGGTCATGCCTAATATTGTGCTTTATAACCTTTAATAGAGTTAGCTCCTAATAGGGCTCACTTTAGAAGAGTGAAAATTAGTTACTAGTTGCAATTGGTGGTTTTCCCTAGATTGGATTTTCACATTAAATCTTGGTGCACTTGTGTTCATGTTATTTCTTTTATATGTATGCAACTAAGTTAAATAAGGCTAATCATAGAAAATATCTTAAGATTTGTGTTTGCTAAGTTATTACTACTATTTCAACATTTGTCAAGTTACAACATTTGATAGTGTAAACTGAATGCATGTGTGTTTGTCAAGTAACAAAAAAATATAATTTAATTAGAGTCTTCTTTTTTTTGATATCTAAGGGATCTGGGATTTATTTTCATGGTCATTGATTCACCCCTCTCCTCTCAATTACTCCTCTTATATTTCCAACCATTGGTATTAGA
Organism: Cupressus sempervirens; assembly: GCA_028749045.1. Lineage (NCBI taxonomy): Eukaryota > Viridiplantae > Streptophyta > Pinopsida > Cupressales > Cupressaceae > Cupressus > Cupressus sempervirens. The sequence continues at coordinate 835,414,723 of CM053787.1, read as the reverse complement.
GATTCTTGGCACTTGCAGAAAAGATTTCAAGGACCTAAGCTAAAGATTAGGATTTTTTATAGAAGGAAGATCCCTAAACTAAATAGAGATAACTTCAAGGCATGGCAAGAACTGAGCTTTCACTTGGAAACCATTGGAGACTCAGGCTTAAAGTATCTAGACACCAAATACATGACACTTGCTAGAACGATGACTATTGAAGAAATTGCAGAGAAGAAGAGTCATAACATCATAATGATTGATATTGCTTCATCACTCAACTATGTTGAATTTGATGAGGTCAAAGATTTTGGAACTACTTATGAAATATTGATCAAGTTGAAAGCCATCTATGGAGGAGATGATAATATAAGAAGAGGTAAATCCAAAAGTCTTAGATGACAACTTAATCAAATGAAGATGAGAGAATATGAGAACATTGAAAAATATAGTGAGAGAATTAAAGCCAGTATGTACTATCAAAGCTTCGAGAGGAAAATTTGAAGATGAAATAGTGGTATGTAAATTTCTTAGAACACTTCTTCCTATATATGTAATTAGAGTATCAATGATTCAAGAAATGAGATGCAATCCAAAGAATGACATAACATTGGATGTAGTAGTTGAATGATTGACAACATTTGAGCTAGATAACTATGATAGTTATATTCCTAGGTCTAGCAATCTTGAGTTTGTATTTGAAGCCAAGTTGTCACTCAAGAAGAAATCCAAAAGGTCAAAAGCCAAACAATATGAAATTGAAGAGGAAGATAGTTCTAATAGTGATCTTGAAACTATTGAGGTATTTCTTGCAAGAAAATATCCCAAAGGAAAAGGAAAGTTCAAAGGAAAGATTCCTTTAATCTATTTCTCTTGTGAAGAAGTTGGACACATTGTTGCAAGATGACCAAACAGAGAAGACAAAGATGAAAAGAAGCACAACAAGTATAAAGGCAAAAGGGATTTCAAGAACTATGAAGACTAGAAGGAGAAAGGTAAGAAATTTTTTTTTTATGGCTAAATTCAGATAGCAGTGAAGATGATGAATTGGTATATATTATTGTAAAAGATGAATCTAATGATGAAGGAGATAAAATGGCACTGATCTCTCATATTAGGAAAAATGATACATGGACTATTGATAGGGGCTTGTCACATCATATGACTGGTGAAAAAAAAAAGTTTCAACATATGGAACATTATGATAGTGCAAGTGTGAGGTTTGGAAACAATGAACCATGATACATAAAAGGAAAAGTTTGTATCTCACTCACTAGTGAACTTAGATGTGATAATGCTTATTGGGTTGAAGGACTGAAGAGTAATATACTAAGTGTGGCACAATTGAATAACAATTGATTCAAGGTAGAACTCATGTATGGGAAGGCCAAACTATTGGATGGAAAAGGAAATCTGGTTGGGTCTGGCAAACAAACAAAAGGTAAACTATTCTACCTAGATCTTAGTGAAAGTTCATGTTTTATTGCTCAAGTACAAGAAAGTTGGTTATGGCACAAAAGTTTATGTAATGTGAACTTTGATAACCTAATCAAGATAAGAAAAAATAAAAGAGTAAGAGGTATGCATAGCTTAAGGAAACCTGATATGGGCATATGCAAAAACTATCAAATTGGTAAGATGGGAAAGACAAGTTTCAAAAGCAAGAACTATCATTCTGAAGAAGTCTTGGAACTAGTTCATACAAACTTATGTGGACCTATTGGAATCAATATTTATAGTGGAGATAAATACTTTATTATTATTTTTTATTATTATTCTAGAATGATTACTGTAATGTATTATAAAGAAAAGTCTAAAGCATTTTAAAAATTTAAATGGTATCTAGCAAGAGTAGAGAAAGAAACTAGAAAGAAGCTAAAGTGTTTGAGATTAGACAGAGGTGGTGAATCCATTTCGAATGAGTTCAATGGAATTTTCATTGAAAGAGGAATTAAGAGACAATTATCAACCCCTAGTGCACCATAGCAGAATGGTATAGCTGAAAGAAGGAACAGATCCATCATGGATTGTGCAAGAACTTTAATGATAGAAAAGAGTGTTGCAATTAAATATTAGAAGGAAGAAATTAGTATTTTAGTGCATACCTTGAACAAAGTATAGTTGAAAAAAGACTCAAGTCAAACTCCTTATGAACTATGGTATGGCTACAAACTTAATGTAAGCTACTGGAAAGTATTTGATAGAAAATGTTATATCTTGAAGGAATCTAGGAAAGGAAAATTTGATGCCAAAGGTGATGAAGGAATATTCCTAGGATACTCCTACTAAAGTAAAGTATACAAATGTTTACATTTGTGAACTCATAAAATCATAGAAAATGCACATGTGAGAATTGATGACTTTGCAGAAAAGAGTGAAGAAGAAAGTAGCAAAGAACCTAAGGATTACAAAAGACTTGTCTACTATGAACCTAATATAGTGCCAAATCAAATTAGAAGTCAGCAAACTTCACCTCATGAGTCTCCAAAATCTCAAAAAGGTACCAAGTTGCAACCAGTGCAACCCAAGTCATGGTCTAAAGGACCTAATTCATAGTCAAAAGCTATCAAGCTATTGTCAAACAAAATTGAGTCTAATATACCTGAGTCACAGATAGTGTGACTCGAGTTTGATACAGAAGATCATGAAGAGATTAGTCAAATAAATTCTATATCTAAAGTTACTATTCTAGCCAGATATGTAAAAAAGCACCATGCACCTAATCAATCATTGGGGACAAGTTAGGTGGAACAATGACAAGAAACAAATTAAAAGGTACATGTTTGCTTGCTAAATTTGGACCTAGATAAGTAAAATATCCTCTAGATAATGAAAGTTGGATTGAAGCTATGAATGAAGAAATAAAACATATAGAGAGAAATAAGACTTGGACTCTTGTTCCTAGACCAAAGGATAAAAATGTAATTGGCACAAAATGGGTTTTCAAAAATAAGTTGAATTAAGATGGAGAAGTTTCTAGAAACAAAGCAAGGTTATTTTGTATAGGTTATTCCCAAGAAGAATGTATTGACTATGGTGAAACTTTTTCTCCTATTGCAATATTAGAAGGTGTTAGAACTTTACTTTCTTATGTTGCAAATACAGGATTTAAAATGTATCAAATGGATGTAAAATTTGCATTCTTGAATGGAATTCTTAAAGAGGAATTTTACATAGAATAACCTAAACATTTTGTGGATCCTAGAAAAAAGGATATGGTCTATCAATTGCACAAAGTATTTTATGGTCTCAAGCAAGATCCCAAAGCTTGGTATGGAAGACTTCATAATTAATTGATAAAGATTGGTCTGCAAAGAATAAATGATAACAACAACCTATATATCAAAGAAGGACCAGACAAAAAAATTGTGTTGGCTAAAATCTCTATGGATGACACTTTATTTATAGGAAATGATGAATTGTTCATGGCATTTTTGGAAGAGATGAGTAAAGAATTTGGAATATCAATTTTTGGAGAGATAATTCTTTGTTGGATTACAGATCCAATAGAAGAAAGATGCTACCTACATTACTCAATCCAAATATATCAAGGAGATACTAAAGAAGTTTGGAATGGATGATTTAAGACTAGTTGGAACACCTATGTCTATTGGACATAATATTTCCAAAAATGATGATTCCAAAGAGGTAGATTAGACCACATATAGATCAATGATTGGAAAATTGAAATATGTAGTGCACACAAGACCTAATATTGTATTAGCAATTGTTATGGTAGAAAGATTCTTATCAAATCCTAAGGAAATTCACATGAGGGAATAAGAGAATTGTGAGGTATTTGAAGAGTAATGAAGACTATAGGTTACGGTATAAGAAAGGAGGCAATTTGGATTTGAAAGAATTTGCACATGTTGATTGGGCAAGAAGTATTGATGATAAAAGGAGCACCAATGGTGAAGCATTCTTTCTTGGTAAAAGATTAGTGTCTTGGACAAGAAAGAAGCAAAATTGTATTTCTCAATTCACAATAGAGGTAGAATATGTGGCAGAAGCAATTAATTGTTCCAATGTTGTTTGGTTCAAGCAACTATTAGCAGGTATGAAGATAGAAATCAAGGATCTAGTGGTTATATTCTATGATAATACTAGTGTAATTAATATATCAAAAAATCCTGTGATGCATACCAAAACCAAGCACACTTCTATAAAATATCATTTTTTGAGAGAATTGGTATAAGATAAAGAGGTAAGATTGCAATATGTGAATGGTAAATAAAAAATTGCAAACATATTCACTAAGCCTTTACCTAAGGATGCATTTTTGTATCTAAGAGGTAAGTTAGGGGTCATTCTACTATCTAAAGCTCCCTAAATGAAGTTTAGCAATGCATCAACTAAAGCATGTTTAAGACCAATCAGTTGATGTAGTATTGTAAAGGGCATATTGTATAGGAATCAATACATAAGGTACACTAATATTATGCAAATATTATCTTTAGCATGATATGTCAAAGAGGGAGATTTTTCTATCATATCTCATAGAAATTTTATGTCGAAGAAGGAAAGTTTTTTATTAGAACAAGATATTGAAGACAAAAGGAAAAACTAAAGGTAGTGGGAGTTCACACTGATAGAGGGAGTTCGCATGGATGAGAATCAAAATGAAACTAAGGATATGTTCCTTACTTTATTTGTGCTCTAAAAATTTCATTGTATTATGAGATATTCTGTTGCCATCAATGCCAAAGAGGGAGATTGTTAAAAACAATTGATTAATTGTGTATTGTCTTTTATGTTACACAAAATGTCATATCATTTCCAGTCAATGTATGCCAAGATCACTTGGGTGATGAAGATAGTTTCTTATGTTTGTTGAGCTTTCTAGATTTTTTCAAATAGAGAAGACAATCTCTACCAAGTTCACTCAGGCGATATAGGAAAGTTTACAGAAGTTTAGTGTTAACTAAGCTCACTCAGTTAGTGAAGGAAAATTTGGATGGAACTAGTGTTAACCAAGCTCACTCAATTACCAAAGGAACTTTGTAAATATGCAATGTTAACCAAGTTCACTTGGTTGAAAATAATTTCTGAGTTAGGGTTAGCTAATTAATGATTTTCTTTTTTTGGCATATTGAGTTTAATTGATTTTTTTGTTGGTTCTAGCTAGCTAAAGATATGAATATTAAGTATTCTAAGTGGTATTCAAGCCAACTTGACAATGTGTGAGATATAAATGTAAGGTCAAGTTGAGGATTGAATCTGTGGAACATAATAGAAGATTTGAGGATGCTTAGAGGAAGTGAATTAGAAGGATAAGAATAATATCCTTGTTGAGTTGCAAAGATACATTCAATTAGGAGAGGATCAAGTATAAAAGCTAGAATGGAGATCTGTAATCAAAAATTTAGCTGCATCAGAAATTAGGTAATCTCATTGTTACTCTCTATAGAGTTGGCTTAACAACTATTTGTAAATCCTCTAACAAGGTGGTATTTCTAGAATGATGTGTCTAAAGACCTCTAACAAGGTCACTCCTAACACGGTGATTAAATTATCTAATAGGGTGACACCTAACAGTCTATTTTGTAACCTTTAACATGGTTGGCTTCTAACAAGGCTCGCTACAAAAAAATAAAAATAAAAAAAAATTTAAAATTATAGATTGAAAATTTGAATAGTTAATATTGTTTTCTCTATTAGATTACATATGTGAATGTTTAAAAATAAATAAATAAATAAATAAATAAATAAATAAATAAATAAATATAAAAAAAATATTAAAAAATAAAAATATTAAAAAAAAAATAATAATAATAATAAATTTTTTTTTAATATTAATGGGAGGGGGCGGGAATACCCACACCCCCCCCGTACCGCTCCGGCAGCTCTGCCGTCCCTGTCGCAGAGTACTGCGGCAGCGGCAGTACAGAGTACTGCCGGCGGCCGCAGTCCTCTGTGGCAGGCCGCAGGCGGCCTTTGTGTATAAGCCGGCGGGCTTAAAAAAATTACGCAATTTTTTTTATATTCATTTTTTTTATTAAATTAATGTTATTAAAAAGGGTTTTTATTAATATTTAAAACTTTTATTAATAAATTTTAATATGTTTTTTATTTATTTAATAATGTTTTAATAATAATATTTATTAATTTTTAATAATTAAATATTAATGCATTTAATATAGTTTTTTTTTTATGTAAGTATTAATTTATTAATTAATTTTTTGATAAATATTAATAAATTAGTAATTAATGTAGATATTAAAATAAGTAATTAAGAACAGTGATTATTGATTAAATTAATTGAAATTAGTTTAATTAAAGTTAATTAATAATGAATATTAATTGATTAAATGGTAGATTTGGAATATTGACTTAATGGAAGTTATTATAGAATTGGGTTAATCGTAAGGGGTAGTTATGAAAACCTAGTTACTTGAATTCGACGTTAAACTGAAACATAAACCTTACCTTAACTCAATAATATACTTTCAAATCCAATCTCTGAGACTTTGATGTTGTCCTTGTGCTTTGAGTGTTTTGGGGTTGGTTTAGCGTTGACCAGTTTAGGTTGTTACCAGAGGCTCGGGGTTGTGAATGTGATGTCATGATGATTTGGACTCGATCTTTCTTAACCTGACCATGGTAATGTGATGAAGTGCTCTATGATATGATTGTATTTACTGTTTGTTATTGCTTTCCAGTTTCCTTGTGTGAAGCTGAGATGTACGTATTTGAGATACTTGACTTAACAATTTTTGAGTCATCTATCAGTTATATTTGATAACCATTTTTGAGTCTCGATCAGTTATACTTGGATTTCTTTTCGGTCGCTTGAGAGGACTGAAGTGTTTGTTATGTTCTTGATGATGTCATGTTTTGACTTGACCATTTTGGAGTCTTCGATCAGTATTGTAATTTACTATTGGGATACTTTCTGGTTGCTCATTAGAGAACCATTGGATTTTGTGTTTTATCATTGATGCCTTCAGTTGCTGATAGAGAACTGTCGTGGTCATATGATTATTATTTGGTGCTTATCTGTTGCTCATGAAGAACTGATGTAGTTTTGTGGCTTATCTTTTATGATGTCTTTTCAGTTGCTCATATAGGACTGAGGTGGTTTTATTATGATTCTTGATTTGTATTTTCATGAGCCTAGGGTAGGTTATCTATGTGTAGAGTCGGGAAGTGGCTTGCAATGGGGATCGGGGCCCTAAGAGGCTGCCTGGAGTAACCCATTGTAAGTTGTTTTAATAAGTGAAAACATTTACACTAAATAAGGGAAAATGAACCTAATAAGATAATTGTATGTTCTCTCCCATGCCTTGAGTGCTAGTACAGACTAGGATGGGGTAGAGAGAACGCTTGGTTACGACCTTGCACTCCATAGTATGCCTCGTCAGTACGAGAGGATACTAGTGGCCGCAAGGATCAGTAGGGACCCGAGATTCCTAAGGGATTGCTCGGGTAACTTCTACGTGACTTTTGCGATGACACTTTCCCGCTTGCATATTAGGTTTCCTACGTGTCTTTGTGGTGCCTCTGGGTCTAGATGTCTATCTATGTTGGAACCCTTGAGTTAGTATACTTTTAGGATTTCCAGACTTAGAGAGTACTTGTGTTTTGTGTTTTGATACCTTGTTTGGGACTTGAGACTATCTCCTCAGCGCGGTGGGAGTGGACCATTTAGGTTCCATGCGGTCGGGTGGTAGTGCTTTTTACTCTTACCATTGAGATCCGTTCCGTGGTCACCGTGGCTGGAGTGTTCGTGATTGGCATTTACCTTCACTATGTTCTTGGATTATTATGATGGATAGTTAGATTTTATGATAGATGTTTTATCATTATGGATGTATGGAAGTATCATGTATGGTGAATAGTTTCATATATTTTTATTGTACTTTGTATCATGGATTTGAGGATGTTGTATCTTTATCTTTACATATGTATATTCTTTTAAGCCTTTCATACCCTGTGACTTGTACAGTGGATGATTGAGCATTCCGAATTAATTTGCCAAGAGGCATTCGGATCAAATGTATATTATGGACATGGAACTTTCTAATTATTCTTTCATATGTATGTGATAGTTGTTAGACTTAGAATTAATTAAATTTAAATGTGACTCAACGTCTTGGGATCTTTAAGAAATGTAACTTGCAATGTATGTTGGTCGATGATTACATGTTATTGCTTCCGCTACTATGTGTTTGATGTGTATGTTATACATTCTTACTTTTAAAAAAAAAAAAAATGTTTAGCAAACTTAGTGAAACTTTAAGTTAATTCTTTTGGATCCCTTGGCGGGGCGTTACATTAGAGTTAAGGAATAATAGTCAGGAGGTTTAGGAAAGTGTGTATGCAAAAGAATTCACATGCCATGAAATCATTGCATGGTGAAGTTACACAACATTTCAAGAAGATGAACCAACCAGATAAGGGGAGGGAATATATTACAAAATCACATAAGAAATATGCATTACGAGATGAGATCATAATTTATTTGAATAAGGATAGATTCCCCATTAGAACACAAAATTAGATAAACATGAGGAAGCTCAAATCAAGTATGATCTACGATATTGAAGAGATTTGACTAAGGGAATACATATAAAGTGGAATTGTGAGAAGACATGGATATGTTACCTATATCCAATTTTTTGAAATTTTTTGAATGTCACAAGGAATATTTTGTTGAAATCAGTGGATTAGATGTAGATAAAAAATATCCTAAGAAGAAGGCGAATGGGTTAAGAGATTCTGGATAGTAGAATTGGCAGAAGTTCAAGAGGTAAACAAGATAAAGAGTATCTTGTGAAGGGAAGGGAAAATCCTTTGAAGATTCTTCTTGGGCTTATAAGGTTGACCATTTTGGTTTTTTCTTATCCCGAATAAAGTGTGGGACTCACTTTTCAAATACCTTAGAAGTAGGATGCCTAAGCATCTTGGGTTCTTGACAATCTTTAATCAACCAAAATATTTTTTTTCTTTTTTCTTTTTTTCTTTTTTTTGCTCAATGTTCCTTCCTTTTGGATCATTTATTATTGAGCAACTCGTGGAGAATTTGTAGCATCATTTTTTAGCTTTGCTTAGGTTCTCACAGGTGATTAGATACTTCACATTTGAGATATCTTTGACTTTTTGAGAGACAACACAATTCTTCAAGTTTCATGACTAGTTTGTGTTTCCCAATCGATGAGTCTATATGGCCCATATTTTGATAAATATATATAGTGGTCAACCTTCTTGTGGGTTAGCTTGTTGTGTTTTATATATTTGTGGTAGATAATTATTATTTGGGTTCTTAAACACATTTACCAATTCTTAGAGAATGAAATCTCTTTTTAGGTCAACTTGATGCTTGCAATGGCTTTATAAGTTGTGGCATCTAACCCTTCTAGAATAGTTCAAAGGATAGAGAATTTGTATAGAAGCTAGTAATAGGTATCAGAAAGAGATAAATTCTAACGTCTCATGAAAGTTGACTTGTATGCCTAGAATGTAAGACTACATGTTGTAGACAAATTGTAATTGGTCATCTAATATTTGGAAGACTAATGTTACATATTGTAAAGAACCACCCATTTATTTATATGTAAAGAACCACTATTGTTATTGTCATCGCCTCTTCTTTTAAGACCTCCTCAATCTTATTCAATTCCTATTAAATAGCATATTCTCCCTCTTATTTTTACTTATTAAATTTATTTTAATCTTTATAATAATATTCCATTATAAAAGAGAAATAGATATACGCTTCTAATATATACATCTCATGATAAATATAAACAATACCACATAAATGAGTTTAAAATATGGACTAATCAGGGCTACTTGAACGCCCTCCCTCTCTTCTACCTTTGAGTTTTGCTATAATTTATAGATTGGACTTTCAGGCTCAATAATAAGGTAGCTATTTGTTAGAGGGTCCACTTGAGCTTTAGAAACCGACTTAGTCTTTGGTCACATTGATTTGGTCTGCCGCTTCCCTTGGCATTACCCATAATTTCATGCTACGTACAAAAGTCTGTCGTTTAACTGCATACATTTCGGGAAACAAATCAGGTACTATCTAAAGTGGGAAGTCTAGAGAGAGGGACATTCTTTTATATTACTAACAGTATAATTAATATTCATGTTTTTTTTAAAATATATTATTACTAAAATTAATATTCAATGTTTAACTTTTAATAATTACAATGTAGAATGTTTGTTTTTTTATTGTTGTATTAACAGGGAAGAGGGTTTTATCATTATAATATAGAATGTTATTCAGCAATTCAATAGTTAAATTATTAATAATATATTTCTAAAGTAAAAAATAGTACTAAGAGATTGATTGTGATAAATTATATAAAAATCTTTAAGGAAGTTTAAATTATACTGGAAGTTTCTTTCATATGATTCTGAATATTGATATAACTTTTTTTGACAGAGTATATTCACACACATTCCTATTCGTTGATATGAATAATAGCAAAAGTATATATGATTCTAAATATTGATATAACTTTTTTTGACAGAGCATAGTCAGACACATTCCTATTCGTTGATATGAATAACAGCAAAAGTACCTTTTATACAAAAAAAAAGAAAAAAGGTCTAAAACTAAGACAGACATAGACAAAATATCATACTTAATAATTACAATAAATTATGAAAAGAACAAGAGAACTTTAAAAAACGACAAAATATGTAATCAAAAAATTTAAATAAAGCAATAAGAGTCAAACTAGATATATTTTCTGATTTAGACAACCCCTTCAGTTCTCAGCCTTCAATATAAACTATAACAAATGCTATTGAATTTCATTATTCATTGGATAAGATTCTTATAAATCTCTCTAGATTTAAAAATAACAACACTTTATGAAATGTTCAAAAACAAAAATAGAATTGATAGCAATGCATTATATTAAATATTTTATATCAGTTTAAATCATACTCACAGTTTCTAAAATTATTCCAAACATTGATATAAAAATTTTACAGACATACATACATACATACATACATACATACATATATATATATATATATATATATATATATTTCAAAAATTATTTTCTAATGAACAATAAAAATACTATTTCTTATATAGAATTATATTGTAAATAAAAGTAGAATTTAATATAAAACCTAAGTTATACATATTCCTAATTTGAACAACCTTCAATAAAAAATAAGTTATTGTTCATTAAGGAAAGCTTTAGAAATTTCTACATTACAATTGTTCAATACAAATTATATATGAAATGTGATTAAATTATAATAAATTTTAATAGCTAACATCAAAAATTTCTAAGAAAATACAGTTCTAAAATCTACGAATTCATAGTGCAAAAATTATCTTCCAACATTCATCAAGGCATATAAGAGCCTCTTTGAACATCAATTAAAACATTGGAAAATTATTTAGAAATATTATAAAAGAAACAACCATTGGTATATGAACTTATGAATTCACAATTGTCATAACCATACTTACCTGACTGCAAGTACTAAAAAGTGCCATATAGTGGCTTGTTTAAATTTAATAATTATTTAGAATTGTAAATTAATAAAAATAATATAATTTATAATATAAAATAGTAATTGAGATATTTAAAATAAAAAAATCTTTGCAAAATTTTTAATATAATTTTATACTTAAATTATAAAATCTATTAGTTTAATTATTTGTTATGTCTAATCAATAGTAATAATTATAAATTAAGTGATATGATTGATAAGAATTAATTGAGTCATAATAGTAGGGAATGCAAACAAGTACAATAATACACTCCCATTTACTAGCTTGTGTTAATTTATGCTCAAGGAGTGCAATAAAATAAATTTTATTTTTGATTCCATTACCATCCATACTACGATGATCTTCAGTCATAGCGAGTTTGATCGATGATCTCCATTCAAAGTGAGTTTTCATAAACAATGTTTTAGAGAAATCAGTTCAACCAGATGTTCACTGAAATATTGCTACGGATTGAATTGGATAACTTTTTATCAATTGATATGTTTCTAATATGTTACTATTTTGAAAATGTAACATAAGTTACCCTTGAATTAAAAGTACATATATGAATAAATAAATAAATAAGAGGGGCAGTCCTAAAGCATTCTAACATTAATTGGGACGTCGGTTTTTATTAACTGGTTTATGAAAAATTTGCACTTATGTTAGTGATAGTAGTAACTTGATCAATGAGATCACTGCTAATTGAAAAGGAATTAAATTTTTAAATAAAATACATTGTTTTGGTATTAATAAATATTAAATCAAAGAGAGTCTTGTGTAACTTTTTTTTATTATTATTATAAATATATCTTAATATAATATGAAACTAAGATTTCAGTCTTCTTTAAGATTGTTCTCCATTTTGTGGTTATGGTCTCTGCATTAGACTTCCTCTTTCTACAACATTGAACTCACTCTCTCTTTCTATAACATTATACACATTTTTTTAAGGTTTATTTACATATTTTATTAAAAGAATTATGAATAATTATATAAATAGAAAGAAAACCTTCTTTATTTAGTAAAAAGTTATTTCTATTATTAATAAATTTGTAGTGAGACATTCAATATAAATTTATTCATAAGAAAAATTTAATGAGAAATTATATCGAAATTGTAATACTTCAAAATCGACACATTGCCATGTTAACCAATTCTAGTTTATTTAATCATTCTTATTTCGTATTTTACTAGGCAATTCTAATTATGATTATCACTACTTGACCCAAGTGTCAAATGTAGAAAAACCCTAATTTGCATTAGTCATACTCTTTATTTAATTCCTAAGTGTCGACTCAAATTAGCTACATTAAGCCTATTGATCAAGTTTAATTTAATTATAAGTGTTCATACTTTAATTAAATTAAATTACCTATTTAGCTAATGTTCAAAAGAATTAAATATATTTAATTTAATAATGTCCTCATTTTAACTATTGAATTTAATTTTTCAATTAATTAAAGTTTATGCATTTATGAGATCATATCATATTTTATTAAATTAAATATTCTCTCCAAATCTTCTCTTCAATTCAGAAATGGAAATTCTGAGTGAACTATCTCTCAATTTTGAATTAACTTAGTTAACTCTCTCTCACACTCAAAAGAGAATCATTTAACTCTTAATCACATTCAGATCTAAAATAGTTAACTTCATCTGCATAAGGAATTTTTCATTTTGACTGAGTCTTATCTTCAATCTTGACTGTTCATTCCAATTGATCTTGACCATTGATTGATCATGATATTCTATTTAAGGAGTCTTCAATTCGTTGTTACAAAGGTTGAATTAAATTAGTATCAAATTTATGCTTGAATATCTAATCATCTTGCTCACACATTCATAGCTTTTAATTTCTTGCATTATAATATCATCTAGATTTTAAAATGCATCCATTTAGTATAGTATGCTCTTTTTATTTCTTAGCTTAATTGCATCTCATCTAGTATAATTTGCATTTTCATTTAGCTATAAATCCTTCATACTAGAGGTCTGGTTGCCAGCTTCTCATTTTGAGGGCAATGGAAAAATCCATCTAGTTAGGAGGCAATAGGTTGATTTGCCTACTCATTTCAGGTGAACTATTAAATGTTCATTTTGGGATGGTTTCTCATGTAAGGATCGTGTTGAAGTGTAGTTGATTATAGGACATAATTAACACATGCATTTCTGACACGCACCGTGGGGCAAAGAAATCAAGTTTCCGGTCCCATTTATTCTATCTTTCTACATTTTAAATTACTCTGTTGCTATTGTTCATACAGATTTTTGGATTCTCGTGCAAGAAATATCATGTTCGCGTGAAGAAACTAGGATTTCACCCCTTTCATGGGACTTTCTCTTGCAAATGGGTGTATAATTGTGCGGTTCTTTGTGTGGTACACTCCATTTTCTTGTGCGAGCCTATGTAGGATTTCATGCAAAATTTTGCATAGCAAATGCAAATGCAATTTTCAGGATTTAGTTTTATCATTATGTTTTCATTAATATTGTTTTCTGAATCATTTTCATTCTCATTTCTAGTTTTTAAATAGCTTAATAGTGGTCTATAGGACATTCATCGAAGATAACTTATCAAAAAAACTTGAAAATAGTACTGACTATCTAATTGTAGGATGTTTGTCAAAGACACACATGTAAAAGAAATCATTTCAAACCCACATAAACATCATGTTTTCTTTTATTTATTTTCTATACATAGTACAAATAGGACTTGTGAACTTCGTAGGGTGCAAGACAGAGGAATAGGGAAGTATGCTCTTTGCTACTTGGAAGTGATGCCCAAGAGCAAATCAAAAACCTAGATGCCTTTGAAAGATGACATCAGAGGGGAGGCAAGCAAGTTAGTGGTTCCCCTATATGAGTCTTTTCTATGAAAGAGTGATGATTTTCTTTCAGGGAATCAAAATCTTGAGAAAGGACAAGTCCAGATGAATTAAGCTAAGTTAGTGATGAATATGTCTTGCATGTAGAGGAGTATGCTCTTTCCCCTTGAGGAAAACTTGGACCCTTAGATCTAAACCACCAGTCCCCAAGTCAACCCTTAGAGGGCTTGCCAGAGCAATCCAACATTTGAGCACAACCCAAGTGAGCAGACTACTTTTACCATAGATTCCAACTCACTATAATAAAGAAGCTTTGTAGAGCAAAAGACACCAAAGCCATATTAGTTTCTTTCTATTGATTCCTCATATTGCATATCAAGAGGAGGATCTATTTGTTGTAATAGCCAGTACTGGCCATAGTCTTGCTAGTCAAGTGTATGCACTTTTAGAAGCTGGTGTGGGTTGTTGGCCTCAACTTTGTTTGTGAAGCCACCAAGGGTTAATATGAATAGAAGCCAAGTCAAAATTAGTTGATACTTAGTTCACCTTTGAAAGGGGGCATAATCTTTGTGCAAGGAGGAGGGAAGAATCTCTCCTGCAGTTTATCACCATAGGCATATACTTGGATGCTAGAAGGTGGTATATGCACTTGACCCCTGCCACAAGGGTGTTCATTCAGCTTATATGTTATTGAGTTCTTGGAATACACCAAAAACATGGACACCCTCTAGTGGGGCGATAGAGTAGTGTGAGGTGAGCACATACACATAAGTTGTGAGACAAAGGTCTTTCTTCCTCCATTTTTGGTTATAGGGATAAATTTTTTTTTTTCTTGAGTCTTTAAAATTTTCCAAATCTATCAAACAAACTGAAGGTCAAGACTCCCCTATCCCTTCGAGTTGCTTTGCCCTCAGTTGGATTGTTTGTGACTACTGCTTTCTTTTTATGTCTATCTAAAAAGAATTGTCTTTTTCAAAACCAAAATGTTGTCTAAAACTTGAAAACTATCTTGCTACCTATCTAAAATCTATAAAGACAATCAGCCATCTATCCAGAACTATTTGAAACTTGCAAAAATTTGTTCAAGATCTAATCAAAGTTGCCAATATGCCCAGATTCTCATGCCTAGTTCTACAAAGTTTTGCATGAGAAAATACCTTGTTAGCACTTTCTCATGTAACTCTATGCAAATCTTCATGCAAGATCTTGCAAAACTATGTCTTTTATGCCAAAAGTCTATCTTTTTGTCAATCTATCATCTCCTTGCGCAACTTTGTGCAAGTCCTCATGCGAGAAACCTATTTAAAAATTGTTGTTGGGAATATTTTCTTGGTTCTTTGTGGCTTCTTACATAGCTCCCTGAGAATCCTCATGTAGGATCTTGCTCTCAAAACTATAAAATTGTTTTTCTTCGTCATCTGTGCTCCAAGTTTAATATGTATCTGCAACATTTTACCACCTCTCTATCTATAAACAGTGTCAAATAGTGATTTCTTTCTTATTAAATAGCATGTGATCTACACGTGAGATCACAAGATCTTGCAAAACTATATCTTTTATGCCAAAATTTTGTCTTTTTTTTGGTTTGTCATATCCTCACATAGCTCTGTATGAGACCTTGCATGAGAAAACTAGTCACAAATTTCTATTATGAGCCTTTTCCTAGTTCTTTGTGTTTTCTCATATGGTTCCCTGAGAATCCTCGCATGAGATCTTGTCTTGAAAATTGTCAAATTGTTTTGTTAGAGCTATCTGCACTCTAAGTTAGATCTATATCTACAATATTTTACCACTTCTCTATCTGCAAATACTGTCAAACAATGGCTTCTTTCTTAAGTTGACAACTTGTGATCTACACATGAATTAGTCTTCTCACTCATTTATCTTGTTCTATCCTTTTCGTGTTTTTCATACTTTATGTGATGATAGTCATAACTTTTGGCTATTCTAGCCATTACTCAAACAACTCATACCTAAGTATACAACACCCTTATCTCACTCTTTTTGAGGCTACGTTATGGTGTGGTCTTTGTCTAGGCTTTTGCTCTTTGTCATTGTCTATGAATATGGCAATAAGGAGTCATCCCCATATACTTGGGTCTCTACTTGAAACATAGTACATCGAAATGGTTAGCAATAAATACACTTAGTCTAATGTTTTGAGTGAGGAAGAAGGGATTCTAATTACAAATATGAAGAAACAAATCAAAACAATAAGCACTCAACTTTGAAGACTAAAAGAAGAAAAAGACACATCATCAAGCACATTCTCCTTGCAAAGTTATTCTAGTTCCTCTAAAGACAATGAGCCATCAACTTCTTACAATGTTGAAACCAAACCCTTGGAAAATAGTGTATCCAAGAAATCTAAAGGTAACTATGAAAGTAAACCTTGGAAATTTAAACCAAAGTGTGATTTCACACCTTTGGAGAAATCTTACCAATTAACCTTGGAAGAACTTCTTGAAGAAAAACTTATTATTTTACCTAAGGTCACTTTGGCAGGAGTTTCCTTTATGAGTAACTATTGTGCCTATCATAGACATAATTTACATATAACTTCACATTGTTAGGAGCTAAAAACAAGAACCAAGATCTCTTTGATAATGGCATAACTTGAAAATCTCAGCTCTCATCCACTAGAGATTCTACTCTCAAGAAGGATCAACATCATGAAACCAAGTTCAGTAATGGTTAAATGTGACACTTATCTCTTCTGACATAAAACCACCTTCTAACGTGTCTAATCTTTCTAACACATATTCACCAAATAAACAAATCACTACTCCCCCTATTAACTATGTATACCCTCAAGGACTGCCTGTAAAAGAAACTCAAGCCAACAAATATTGGGTTGCAAGTCTTTTCCCTACATTCACAAATCATACATCTTTATGCCCTACTATGCCTATGAAGTCCACTCCAAGTAATTTTCCTTCTGAACTTCAATAGCTTATTATGCAGACTCCAAAAATAGATTCAAATATAGATTCATATACTACCTCATCCTCAGAATTGGTTTCATATCAAGAGGAATACTTAAACGATGAAGAAACAAGTGTTGATCAAGACCAAGATTCCCTCATCTCCTTTCAAATCTTCCAAGATCTCATGCCTCCATCTCAAGAGCCACATAGTGCTCCATCTCCCATGTCATGCACCTCTACTAAGCAAGATCAATATATTCCTTCCACCATCCCTAAGGAGATTATTAAAGACCAAGAGAAGGATACTTTTCCTATGCTACCTAAAATTCCTTTTGAATAGAAAAATGTCCCCTTGCTCTCTTGTTTTACCTTTCTATGTTCACATCAAAACTATACTCAAGCTTTAAATACTTCTATCAAGGGTATTTCTCCCATAAGAGTTACTCATAAATTTATTGATGGCTTTGGTCATGTTGCTCACTCTAAAGATGTTGATATCCCTACTCATGGTCCATTCACATCTTCTAAATCTATGCTTGGTCCCTATCCATCTATGCTAAAACCTTCAAGTGTTCCATCCATGTTGGGACCTTATGTTCCTCTATCTCCTACTTCCTCTCTCAGCTCATTACACATCCCTCCTACCATACCTCAAGATCAACAAAGATACATGTACTCGAACTCTTCACATTCACCTTTCCATCTAAACTAGTCATATTAGGTCTCATTCATCCACGAATCCCAAGTCCTTTGGAAGCAATTTGGATGATCAACTCAAACACAAGTGCATGAATCCATCTTCAAAAGTTCACGATGTCTCGTCTAATTGACATGTGAATGTTGAGAAGGAAAATATTCAAATTAGACCATAAAGATCCACTATTCAAAGAGCTCAATCAAAGAAAATGTGGGTTCTTAAATTTTCTATTGAAGAAATGTGTTCCAAAGCATCTAATGAAAAATCAAAAGCTATATGGATTCACAAGTCTCTTTTGAAGGACTTGAATATTGAAACAAATCAAAGTTGACATTCAAGCTTCCAAAGGCTTCTACTCCATCTTCTTCCCAACATCTTTCTAAAAATGTTTCAAAATTTTCTACTCCACCTTCCTCCAAAATGGCTATGCTACCTTATATATATATGCCTCAATATATTTTATCCATGATTTCCCCATCATTCCATCATCCTTCAAGGTTTGTGTCAATGTTGATCTTTCCAAATATCTCATCCACTCCCATGAAATCCTCTAAATCTCATGCCTACTTGCTATCCTTTCTTTTTTTAGTCTTCCAAAACCAACAAATTTATCCTCCATCTACCTCTCATTTTCCTATCATTTCCCTTCCATTACCTTATCAACACCTTTGAGTGTACCTTGTTATGGCCTTGACTTATCATAACTTATCTTTCTTATAGGCATGCTATCTAACTTTAGAAAACATTAGCTCTTTCTAAAAATAAAGAAAATGAAAATGAAAAACTGCCTTGGTGAAAACTTGGAAATAGGCAACTTGGTAGAAAAATAAAGAAAAATAAATACATTATATGGTAAAAAATAGTTCTTGTGGCACCTTGGACAAATACAGCGATGAAA
The DNA here is from genome assembly GCA_028749045.1 of Cupressus sempervirens. Taxonomy (NCBI): domain Eukaryota; kingdom Viridiplantae; phylum Streptophyta; class Pinopsida; order Cupressales; family Cupressaceae; genus Cupressus; species Cupressus sempervirens. The sequence continues at coordinate 835,395,921 of CM053787.1, read as the reverse complement.
ACTTGGTAAACAAACATCGTGCATAATTCTTCCATCCATGACATCCTATCATGATCTTGCTTATCCTTTAGATATCCTCATTCTGAAAGTCATTCACTCATAACCTCCATAACAATTTTTTCTATGCTATTCAGTTAACCCTTTGGTCTTGATCAATGAAAGAAAGAAGAAAACTCAGTTCTTAGCAATCTCTTGACATGGTCATTTTCTTGGATTAATTACATGATATCCTTCACTATACCATAGGCTTATATTGCTATATCCTTTTTCCCTATCTTGTGTAATCTTATGAAGACTTTTCTTGAGGGTAACATTCACTACTTCATACTCCTTGCCTATCCATCTCTGCTTATCCACCAGCTTGCCACTACATCTTGTCCTACACCTTGCTAAACACTTGAACAGATCAATGTAATCCTTCTTGAGAGGTTGTAATCTCTAAAAAAGTTCTAAAATTTTGAAAATTTCCTTTAAAAGTTTTAAAATTTTGAAAATGTCTTGAGAAAATCTAAAAACAACAAAAAATCCTTAAAAAATCATTATTTTGGTGAAAACCTAGCAATAGGCACCTTGGTAATATAAAAAACATGTGAAAATTTCAAAAAGATACAAAAAATAAAATGAAAAAAGAAAGAAAATACAAAAAAGAATTTATAAAAAAATACAAAAAAAATGAAAAACTCAAAAAATTCAAAAATATTAAAAAAGAGAAAATTACAAACAAAATTGAAAAAACAAGAAAAAGTGTCATTGATGAAAACCTAGAAAATAGGCATCATGGTAGCAAAAAAAGAGCCAAGAAGGTGAAAACCTGGTAAATAGCCACCTCTTGTCCCAAATGTTATATTTTGCAACACTTCTTCTATCTTTTGTATAGTTACTTTCTTGCTTTAGTTTCCTGCTTTCGCTCATGTATCCATGGATTGAATCTTGTCATAACTTGGGGGCAACACCCTACAATATCATATGAATCTCTTTCACAACAGTCACCAATTGTTCTAACTGTGTCTTCCTACTGTCACTAGTGTCACTTTGAGATTCCTCTCACCAAAGATGTCTTTCATGATAGACACCAGTTGTTATAACTGTGTTTGCCTACTATCGCTAGTATCACTTTTGAGATTCCTCTCACATAAATCTCTTTCGTGATAGTCACTAGTTGTTCTAAATGCATTTACCTACCATTGCTAGTGTTAACTTTGAGATTCCTCTCATGGAAGATCTCTTTCACAATAGTTGCCAATTGTTCTAACTGCATCTACCTACTATCACTAGTGTCACTTTAGAGATTCCTCTCATGGAAGATCCCTTTTGTGTCAGTCACCAGTTGTCCTAATTGTGTCTGTCTATTGTCGCTCATTTTCCTACCAAGGTTCTTCTTACTAAAGGTTCCTCTTTGACTTTAGTCACTAGTTGTTCTAACTATATCTATCCACTATTGTCACCCTACTAAAGAGATTTCTTTCATATATGTTATGACATTGACACTTGACATCAATCCTTTAACACAAAACTAAACTCAAAATGATGAACTTGTTTGGGATATGCTAAGCTTTTATTTGTTTGCTTTAAGTTTTCTTTATCATGTCTCTTTGAGCAAGTCGATGATGTCTCTTTTGACTAGAGAAGTGAGGACAGGGGGCATGATCTTTTCTTTTCTTTATGATTGTGGTTTAGTCCCAATGATCTTAAGCATCCATATAAAAGGGGTGTCCACTATAAGAGCCTCTGTCTTGTATTGGATGGTCATGTGTACCTCAACTCCTTTTATATGGACAAATTAGTGAAGTTTTTTCTTCTCCTTTTTTGATGGAGTGAACTCTTTATACTATAGTAAATATTGATACTTGTCCTACTAAGTGAATGTATAGGTCACTGTGAGTATACCGAGCACACTTCTATCTCAAGTTACAAACACAAGGGTTGTTACAGATAGAATACTTACTTATTACTAAGCATAAGAAGGATCTCTCATGTGTCTAGTGTGTTTGCATGTAAGAAACATTCTAGTCATCCTAGCATTTATGCACTGATGCTTGTGTTCACTTCCTACATTAAAAGGGACAAATGTTCTGGTCATTATGGCTTCTTGTGCCTCAAATGCTTACATTTAATCTTGACAAAACTAGAACAGATGTCCTGCTCATATTCTTATGAATACAATGTTAGTGGGAATTGTATGACATCTGGTGTTTCTCTAAATGCTCAAGGATGATAATTGTTGAAGCTTGTTAACCAGACCTAGGGTTGCACCCAACACAGGGTTGCATTTGCATAAGCACGTGGTTCAATCACTAATTTACTTGCATCCTTTGTAATGAGGAATTGTTGATTTCTTCAAAGTATCACATTTCTTCATGACTATACAAATGATCAATTAATCACCCTCTTCACTGATTAGACCACTTTGAACTCATTTTCTGGATTGAGTTCAAAATCTAACACATTTAAGTAGCTCAAAATTGCATTTTAAAATTTTGGGACCGACACAATTGAAGGCTTGTGCAGTCCATTTTTATGATACTTTGTGACTCTTGGAAGCTTTTTAAATCACACTTTCTTCAAAATTTTCAAAATTTTTGGAAAAAGTCAACTCAAGCCAACTTTGGTCAAACATGGTCTTTTGGACCTCAAAATCACTTTCAATTGACTTCAATTTTTTTAAGATTCTTTTGAACTATTCTATATTCTTCTTAATCTCTAATTTCTTTAGTATCTCTCAACATACTACTCTACATCATAGTTTTGGGGTGTCTTGTTTTGATTTTACTTCTGAGGGGACAAGATGATTACATCATCAAATCTTTCAAAATTGGCTGCAACTCAAGCTGAATCTTATGTCCTCACCACTTAGGGAATCTCATTGCTAGGGGCATTTTATCACTCAAGGCATCTTGTTCCCCTCTATTTAGCATCATTTGTCATCCAACTCATATTTTTATCATCTGATCACAACTTATAGCAGTCCTTATCAGAGTTTGATGGATAGGTATCAAGATAGTCTAAATCCTGATTCCTAGGGATCAAACCTCATTTTGGGGATGATTTTATGACTTGTGGTTGGATCTTGTTATCTTTTATGGACCAATATTAAAATGTTTTATCTGGTCATTGGGGGATTAAGCTCCATTCTAGAGATAATTTCAAATTTTTGCTAAGGATTGAGCTTTGTTCTGGAGATAATCCTAACTCTTGCTGAGAATTAATCTTCGTTCTTGAGATAATTCTAAGCTCTTGCTTTCAATCACTATTCAATGGACAAGTATTGGGATAGTCTAAACCTTGACTCCTAAGGATTAAGCCTCATTCTAGGGATAATTCTATGAATCTTGATTAATCTTGTCATCTTCTAATGGACAAGTATTGGGATAGTCTAAATCCTGACTCCTAAGAATTGAGTCTCGTTCTAGGAACAATTCTGTGAAGCTTGAAAATATTTTTTCTATCAACCTCAGTATCTAGGTTTTCTATTTGGATCCCTTAAGGTTAAGCTTTATTCTAGATATAACCTTAAAAATCTTATCAGCTGGTCTCTGTGTCATCAATCTTAGAACTAATCTCACCACATATCGGTATCTAGGTGCTTTATCTAGATTCCCTAAGGCTAAGCTTCATTCTAGAGATAACCTTAAAAATCTTATCAATTGGTCTCTATTTCATTAATCTTTGAACCAATTTTACTTCTTGGTCTATATTCTCAAACTTTTGATTTTTTTGAATCAAACATGTTTCTTGTACATTCATTCAGAGAGGGGAAAATGTAATACCCTAAAATTAGCACATTTCCATGTTAACAAATTCTGGTTTATTTAATCATCCCTAAGTCCTATTTTACTAGGCAATTCTGATTCTGATTATTGCCACTTGGCTTAACTATCAAATGTAGAAACACCCTAATTTGCATTAATCACACTCTTTATTTAATTCCTAACTGTCAACTCAAATTAGCTACATTAAACCTATTGATCAAGTTTAATTTAATTATAAGTGTCCATACTTTAATTAAATTAAATTACCTCTTTAACTAATGTACAAAGGAATTAAATATATTTAATTTAATAATGTCCTCATTTTAACTATTGAATTTAATTATTCAATTAATTAAAGTTTATGCATTTATGAGGTCATATCATATTTTATTAAATTAAATATTCTCTCCAAATCTTCTCTTCAATTCAGAAATGGGAATTCTGAGTGAGCTATCTCTTGAATTGGAATTAACTTAGTTAACTCTCTCTCACATTGAAAAGAGAATCAGTTAACTCTTCATCACATTTAGATTTGAAATACTTTACTTCATCTACAAAAAGAATTTCCCATTTTGATTGAGTCACATCTTCAATCTTGACTATTCATTCCAATTGATCTCAATTGTCGATCGATCATGGGATTCTATTTTAAGGAGCCTTCAATTAACATTATAGAGGTTGAGTTGAATTGGTATTGAATTTATGCTAGAATATCTACTCATATTACTTGCACATTCATAGCTTTTAATTTCTTGCATTATAATATCATCTAGATTTTAAAATGCATTCATTTAGTATAGTATGCTCTTTCTATTTCTTAGCTTAATTGCATCTGATTTAGTATAATTTGCATTCTCATTTAGCTATAAATCCTATGTACTAGAGGTATGGTTGCTAGCTTCTCATTCTGAGAGCAATGGAAAAATCCATCTAGTTAGGAGACAATAGGTCAATTTGCTGACTCATTTTAGGTGAAAAATTCAATGTTCTAAACGAATCACTTCATATGTAAGGATCGTGTTGAAGTGTGGGTACTTGCAGGCCATATTTAATGCATACAAAAATTATTCTTGATAAAATTATTTGTTGATGATATAACTATAAAAAATTGACATGATACAATGGAATGAAACAAAGCATATGATACAATTACCACAATGTTTGAGTATAAGAATGATGCAAGAGAATGCTTGTTTATGTAATGTTGGAAAACGAGGTTGGGGTTAAGAATATAATCTTCGAACCATTTCCAAACACTTAGATTGGAGAGCAACTAGTTAAGCCCAACTTTAGTTTCTTATGCTTGATTATGATTATATAATGATTTAGACATTAAAAATTCCATTCAGTAAAATGATGGAAATTTAAGAATAAATAGCATAAACTAACATATAGAAAATTGATCTCGAATCAACAACAATGTACAAAACTAAAAATTGGGTACAAAGTTGAACTTGTAGCTACAATATGAACTCGAGATAGATAGAAATTCTCACCAGTTACCATAAATTGAATAGGTCTATATGTGGAAAAAATTGTAAGATGTCTTCTCAAAAGCCTTTAAATTGTATTCCCTCATAGTTGATGTCAAACTAGGAGGACATTTTTTCATGACATGCTCCTATTGCTTTAGAGTTTGTTAAGAACTTGAACTAAACCTTGAAAATGAAAAAAAAAATGAAAATCATATGTTAAGTTACATAAATATGCTTTCCTTAATCTAAACATCACCACATACAACTCCACTTTATTAATAATGATTCCGAATAGAGTTCCTCTTGTAAGGTTGAGGCTAATGCAAAGGGTATAGGAATACAAGGAAATTCATTAGGTTAATATCTAAATTCTTCAAGTTTGACACCAAGAATATTAGTCTGACTACTTGGTCCTCTCCAAGAGACTCTACTTTGCTAATGTTTTCCTAGAAACAACCTCTTTTGTTCATCAAACCATGGGAAATATTCTCCCCTTTATGAGATACAATTTCTCATTTCAAAATCCTTTTTTACTTTAAGGACTCCTTATAACCCAACATAAGCATTTAAGGATCTTGACTTCATTCTTGGAAGACAAGGATTTTGGATTTGTTTTATACTCCTATCACAATTGATCCAATTCCACCTTTAGAACTTAACTTGTGAAACACAACTCCTCATTTCAAAACATTGGACCTATTAGATGACCTATTATTTACTATACCTCATATTGAAGATATATACAAAATTATATTTGGGTATTCAATTTGACCTAATCAACTTGGTAATGCTCAAACTAGGAATATTTGGAAATTAGGTGTGATTTCTTATGAATCTCTTCACCAGCCAAATCCTCTCATCCAATAGCCTTTTGATTTATGTTTATGCATATCTAAGGATACTCAATTCACAACAACTTCATAGCCACAATCCTACTTGACCTCTCTTCTAGAATAATCTATTTTCTTCCTCACTTACCACATAAACATGCCAAGACTAGGTCATCACCCCAAAAATCAAGGAATAATTTGACCAACCTAAAAGCTATTGTGTACTATTCTACACATATTCACATTAAATTTAATAGAGAATTGGTTTGATCTTATTGTGGAATGTAAGTAAAACCCAATTTATTTCTAAGAACATATAGGGCATGGTTTATATACCATCTCCACAAAAACTAATAGATCTCACTTGTTTCCTCACCAAATGGATCAAATTGAGTGAAAATAAAAGAATATGAATATAGGTATTCATGAAAATATCATAAAATCTAGTCCACTAATCAAGTGTCACAAAAATAGTTACAAATAAACAAGGAAAAATACAAAAATATAATCACTTCAATTACTTAAATCTAATTGGTCTATGTGTAATTAAGTATCAATTGTGTGATTAAAAGCCTTGAAATTGAATTAGATCATAGTTTTAGATCAAACTAGGAGGATATTTTTGCCCAACATGATTCCATCCCTTTAGAATTTTTTTACAACTTGTATTTAACTTTGAAAATTCACAAAAAGGAAAAATGAAAATATGTTAAGCTACATAAAAATGCTTATCTATATCAAACCTTGGGTACATACATCTCCACTTCACTAATCATCATTAGAAAAAGAGTTTATCTTATAGGGAAGAGGCTAATGTTGCAGGTTTAGTAATAGAAGGAAATTCCATAAGTTAGTCTCCTGATTGTTGAACTTTGACACTGACCTAGTGGTCCAAATGCTTAGTCCTCTCCAAAAGAATCTACTTCAAAATAAATTTCCTAGAAACATCCTCTTTTGTTCACCAAACCATAGTCAATATTCTCCCCTTTGTGAGATGCAATTTCTCACATTAATCTTTTGTTCCATTATAGACTCATTCTAACTAAAATAGGATTTTCATGCTATTGAATTTATTATTGAAAGAGAGGGTTTTTGGATGTGCTCTATAATCCTCCTATCACAATTAATACAATTCTACCTTTAGAACTCAACTATTGAAAATCATCTCCTCATTTGAAGTTTTTTTGGCCTATTGACTTATTAAGCTTTTACTAGACCTCATCTTCAATATTTTTTACCACTACTAGAGTTTCTCACAAATAAGGGACCCAAAAAATTTCTATTTTGTATACTATTCTTTTTCTCCAAGATTTTTCAAAAAAATGGATGTTGGTTTTTCCTTTGACCTAGTCAACTTGGTAGTGCCCAAACTAGGTATATATCACAATTAGGTCTAATTTCTCAAGGGACTCTTCATCAACAACCTTTTTTCATCTAATAGGATTTTTAATTATTTTTACACAATCCCAAGGACAATATAAAAAATCCATATCCACAACCCAATTTGACCTCTCCACTAAAATATATATTTTCTTTGTGTTGAAAATAATTGATTATTATGTATTTCCTTTGATATTACACAAAATGTCATATAATTGTCATTCAATGTATGTTGAGCTCACTCAGATGATGAAGACAATTTCCTATCTATTGAGCTTTCAAAAGTTTGAAAAAAGAAGAAGATAGTATCTAGTGAGTTCACTTGAGCGATAAAGGAAAGTTTATAGAAGTTGAGTGTTAATTGAGCTCACTTAGTTAATGAAGGAAAAGTTGGATGGAACTAGTGTTAACCAAGCTCACTTGGTTGCCAAAGGAACTTTTTGAATATGTAGTGTTAACTGAGTTCACCTAGTTAACATAGGAAAATCACTTCTAAGTTAGTGTCTACCAAGTAGAGTCAATTAACTAAGGATTTTCTTGTTTTGGCATATTGAGTTGAATTGATTTGTTTGTTGGTTCTAGCCAACCAAGGAGATGAATATTAAGTATTCTAAGTCGTATTCATGTCATCTTGACAATGTATAAGATATAAAAATAAGTTCAAGTTGAGGATTGAATGTGTGGAGCATAATAGAAGATTTGAGGCTGTTTAGATGAAGTGAATTAGAAGGATAAGAAGAATATCCTTCTTGACCCACAAAGATACAATTGATCAAGAAAGGATCAAGTATACAAGCCATAATTGAGATTTGTAATTAGCAATTTAATTGAATCATAAATTAGGTCATGTCATTGTTACTCTCTAACCAATGTAGCAACGATCTAAATCTCTTAACAACTATTTGTAAATCCTCTAACAAGGTTGTATTTCTAGATTGAAGTGTCTAAAGACCTCTAACAAAGCCCACTCCTAATAGGGTGATTAAATCCTATAATAGGGTCACGCCTAATATTATCCTTTGTAACCTTTAATAGAGTTATCTCCTAATAGGGCTCACTTTAGAAGAGTGAAAATCAGTTACTAGTTGCAATTGGTGGTTTTTCCCAAATTGGATTTTCATATTAAATCTTGGTGCACTTGTGTTCATGTTATTTCTTTTATGTGTATGCAACTAAGTTAAATAAGGCTAATCATAGAAAATATCTTAAGATTTGTTTTTGCTAAGTTATTACTACTATTTCAACATTTGTCAAGTTACAACATTTGATAGTGTAAACTAAATGCATGTGTGTTTGTTGAGTAACAACAAAATATAATTTAATTAGAGTCTTTTTTTTTTTATATCTAAGGGATCTAGGATTTATTTTCATGGTCATTGATTCACCCCTCTCCTCTCAATTACTCCTCTTATATTTTCAACCATTGGTATTAGAGATTCTTGGCACTTGCAGAAAAGGTTTCAAGGACCTAAGCTAAAGATTAGGATGTTTTATAGAAGGAAGATCCCTAAACTAAATAGAGATAACTTCAAGGCATGTTAGGAACTCATGAACTTGCACTTGGAAACCATTGGAGACTTAGACTTAAAGTATCTAGACATCAAATACATGACACTTGCTAGAACTATGACTATTGAAGAAATTGCAGAGAAGAAGAGTCATAACATCATAATGATTGATATTGATTCATCACTCAACTATGTTGAATTTGATGAGGTCAAAGATTGTGGAACTACTTATGAAATATTGATCAAGTCTAAAGCCATCTATGGAGGAGATGATAATATAAGAAAAGGTAAATCCAAAAGTCTTAGATGACAACTTAATCAAATGAAGATGAGAGAAGATGAGAAAATTGCAAAATATAGTGAGAGAATTAAAGCCAATGTGTGTTATCAAAGCTTCAAGAGGTAAATTTGAAGATGAAATAGTGGTATGTAAATTTCTCAGAACACTTCTTCCTATATTTGTAATTAGAGTATCAACAATTCAAGAAATGAGATGCAATCCAAAGAATGACATAACATTGGATGTAGTAGTTGGATGATTGACAATATTTGAGCTAGATAACTATGATAGTTATGTTCCTAGGTCTAGCAATCTTGAGTTTGTATTTGAAGCCAAGTTGTCACTCAAGAAGAAATCCAAAAGGTCAAAAGCCAAACAATATGAAAGTGAAGAGGAAGATAGTTCTAATAGTGATCTTGAAACTATTGAGGCATTTCTTGCAAGAAAATATCCCAAAGGAAAAGGAAAGTTCAAAGGAAAGATTCTTTTAATCTATTTCTCTTGTGAAGAAGTTGGACACATTGTTGCAAGATGTCCAAATATAGAAGACAAAGATGAAAATAAGCACAAAAAGTATAAAGGCAAGAGGGATTTCAAGAATTATGAAGACTAGAAGGAAAAAGGTAAGAAATTTTTTTATGGCTAAATTCAGATAGTAGTGAAGATGATGAATTGGTATATATTATTGTAAAAGATGAATCTAATGATGAAGGAGATAAAATGGCACTGATCTCTCATATTAGGAAAAATTATACATGGACTATTGATAGGGGCTTGTCGCATCATATGACAGGTGAAAAAAAAGTTTCAAAATATGGAACATTATGATGGTGCAAGTGTGAGGTTTGGAAAAAATGAACCATGATACATAAAAGGAAAAGTTTGTATCTCACTAACTAGTGAACTTAGATGTGATAATGTTTATTGGGTTGAAGGACTAAAGAATAATATAGTGTGGCACAATTGAATAAAATTTGATTCAAGGTAGAACTCATGTATGGGAAGGCCAAAATATTGGATGGAAAAGGAAATCTGGTTGGGTCTAGCAAACAAACAGAAGGTAAACTATTCTACCTAGATCTCAGTGAAAGTTCATGTTTTATTGCTCAAGTACAAGAAAGTTGGTTATGGCACAAAAGTTTATGAACTTTGATAACCTACTCAAGATAATAAAAAATAAAAGAGTAATAGGTATGCATAGCTTAAGGAAACCTGATATGGGCATATGCAAAAACTATCAAATTGGTAAGATGGGAAAGACAAGTTTCAAAAGCAAGAACTATCATTCTGAAGAAGTCTTGGAACTAGTTCATACAAAATTATGTGGACCTATTGGAATAAATATTTATAGTGGAGATAAGTACTTTATTATTTTTGTTGATGATTATTCCAAAATGATGACTGCATTGTATTAAAAAGAAAAGTCTAAAGCATTTTAAAAATTTAAATGGTATCTAGCAAGAGTAGAGAAAGAAATTGGAAAGAAGCTGAAGTGTTTGAGATTAGACAGAGGTGGTGAATCCATTTCAAATGAGTTCACTAGTACACCATAGCAAAATGGTATAGCTGAAAGAAGGAATAGATCCATCAAGGATTGTGCAAGAACTTTAATGATAGAAAAGAGTGTTGCAATTAAATATTAGAATGAAGAAATTAGTATTTTAGTGCATACCTTGAACAAAGTAAAGTTGAAAAGAGACTCAAATCAAACTCCTTATGAACTGTGGTATGGCTACAAACCTAATGTGAGCTACTAGAAAGTATTTGGTAGAAAATGTTATATCTTGAAGGAATCTAGGAAAGGAAAATTTGATGCCAAAGGTGATGAAGGAATATTCCTAGGATACTCCTACTAAAGTAAAGTATACAAATGTTTACATTTGTGAACTCATAAAATCATAGAAAATGCACATGTGAGAATTGATGACTTTGCAAAAAAGAGTGAAGAAGAAAGTAGCAAAGAACCTAAGGACTACAAAATATTTGTCTACTATGAACTTGATATAGTACCAAATCAAATTAGAAGTCAACATACTTCACCTCACGAGTCTCCAAAATCTCAAAAAGGTACCAAGTTGCAACCAGTACAACCCAAGTCATGGTCTAAAGGACCTAATTCATAGTCAAAAGCTATTGAGCTATTGCCAGACAAAACTGAGTCTAATATACCTGAGTCATAGATAGTGGGACTCGAGTTTGATACAGAAGATCATGAAGAGATTAGTGGAATAAATTCTATATCTAAAGTTACTATTCTAGCTAGATATGTCAAAAGGCACCGTGCACCTAATCAATCATTGGGGACAAGTTAGGTGGAACAATGACAAGAAACAAATTAAAAGGTACATGTTTGCTTGCTAAATTTGGACCTAGATAAGTAAAAGATCCTCTAGATAATGAAAGTTTGATTGAAGCTATGAATGAAGAAATAAAACAAATAGAGAGAAATAAGACGTGTACTCTTGATCCTAGACCAAAGGATAAAAATGTAATTGGCACATAATGGGTTTTTAGAAATAAGTTGAATTAAGATGGAGAAGTTTCCAGAAACAAAGCAAGGTTAGTTTGTAAAGGTTATTCCCAAGAAGAATGTATTGACTATGGTGAAAATTTTTCTCCTATTGCAATATTAGAAGGTGTTAGAACTTTAATTTCTTTGTTGCACATAAAGGATTTAAAATTTATCAAATGGATGTAAAATTTGTATTCTTGAATGGAATTCTTGAAGAGGAAGTTTACATAGAATAACCTATACATTTTGTGGATCCTAGAAAAAAGGATATGGTCTATCAATTACACAAATTATTTTATGGTCTCAAGAAGGATCCCAAAGCTTGGTATGAAAGACTTCATAATTAATTGATAAAGATTGGTTTTCAAAGAATAAATGATAACAACAACCTATATATCAAAGAAGGAGCATAAAAAAAAATCTATTGGCTAAAATCTCTATGGATGACACTTTATTTATAGGAAATGATGAATTATTCAAGGCATTTTTGGAAGAGATGAGTAAAGAATTTGGAATATCAATTTTTGGAGAGATAAAATTCTTTATTGGATTACAGATCCAATAGAAGAAAGATGCTACCTACATTACAAAATCCAAATATATCAAGGAGATACTAAAGAAGTTTGGAATGGATGATTTAAGACTAGTTGGAACACCTATGTCTACTGGACCTAATATTTCCAAAATGGATGATTCCAAAGAGGTAGATTAGACCACATATAGATCAATGATTGCAAAATTGAAATATGTAGTGTGCACAAGGCCTAATATTGTATTAGTAGTTGTTATGGTGGAAAGATTCTTATCAAATCCTAAGGAAATTCACATGAGGGAATAAGAGAATCATGACATATTTGAAGAGTAATGAAGAGTATAGGTTATGGTATAAGAAAGGAGGCAATTTGGATTTGAAAGCATTTGCACATGTTGATTGGGCAAGAAGTATTGATGACAAAAAGAGCACCAATGGTGAAGCATTCTTTCTCGGTAAAAGACTAGTGTCTTGGACAAGCAAGAAGCAAAAATTGTATTTCTCAATTTACAATAGAGGTAGAATATGTGACGAAAGCAATTAATTGTTCCAATGTTGTTTGGTTCAAGCAACTATTAGCAGGTATGAAGATAGAAATCAAGGATCTAGTGGTTATATTCTATGATAACACTAGTGTAATTAATATATCAAAAAATCTTGTGATGCATACCAAAACCAACCACACTTCTATAAAATATCATTTTTTGAGAGAATTGGTATAAGATAAAGAGGTAAGATTGCAATATGTGAATGGTTAATAAAAAATTACAAACATATTCACTAAGCCTTTAACTAAGGATGCATTTTTGTATCTAAGAGGTAAGTTAGGGGTCATTCTACTATCTAAAGCTCCCTAAATGAAGTTTAGCAATGCATCAACCAAAGCATGTTTAAGACCAATCAGTTGATGTAGTATTGTAAAGGGCACATTGTATAGGAATCAATACATAAGGTACACTGATATTATGTAAATATTATCTTTGGCATGATATGTCAAAGAGGGAGATTTTTCTATCATATCTCATAGAAATTTTATGTCAAAGAAGGAAAGTTTGTTATTAGAAGAAGATATTGAAGACAAAAGGAAAAACTAAAGGTAGTGGGAGTTCACACTGATAGAGGGAGTTCTCATGGATGAGAATCAAAATGAAACTAAGGATATGTTCCTTACTTTATTTGTGCTCTAAAAATTTCATTGTATTATGAAATATTGTGTTGCCATCAATACCAAAGAGGGAGATTGTTGAAAACAATTGATTAATTATGTATTGTCTTTTATGTTACACAAAATGTCATATCATTGCCAGTCAATGTATGTCAAGATCACTTGGGTGATGAAGATAGTTTCTTGTGTTTGTTGAGCTTTCTAGATTTTTTCAAATAGAGAAGACAATCTCTACCAAGTTCACTCGGGTGACATAGGAAAGTTTACAAAATTTTAGTGTTAACTGAGCTCACTCAGTTAATGAAGAAAAATTTGGATGGAACTAGTGTTAACCAAGCTCACTCAGTTAACAAAGGAACTTTGTAAATATGCAATGTTAACCAAGTTCACTTGGTTGAAAATAATTTCTAAGTTAGGGTCAGCTAATTAACAATTTTCTTTTATTTGCATATTGAGTTTAATTGATTTTTTTTCTTGGTTCTAGCTAACTGAAGAGATGAATATTAAGTATTCTAAGTGGTATTCAAGCCAACATGAAAATGTGTGAGATATAAATGTAAGGTCATGTTGAGGATTCAATGTGTGGAACATAATAGAAGATTTGAGGATGCTTAGAGGAAGTGAATTAGAAGGATAAACATAATATCCTTGTTGAGTTGGAAAGATACATTCAATTAGGAAAGGATCAAGTATACAAGCTAGAACTGAGATTTGTAATCAAAAATTTAGTTGCATCAGAATTTAGGTCATCTCATTGTTACTCTCTACAGAGTTGGCTTAACAACTATTTGTAAATCCTCTAACAAGGTGGCATTTCTAGAATGATGTATCTAAAGACCTCTAACAAGGTCACTCCTAACATGGTGATTAAATTCTATAATAGGGTCACACCTAGCGGTCTATTTTGTAACCTTTAACATGGTTGGCTCCTAACAAGGCTTGCTACAAAAGAGTGAGAATCAGTAACTAGTCGCAATTGGTGGTTTTTCCCAAATTGGGTTTCCATGTTAAATCTTGGTATCTCTTATATTCATGCTATTTATTTTATGTGTATGTAGCTAAGTTAATTAAGGCTAGTCACCAAAAATATCTTAAGATTTACATTTACAAAGTTACTACTACTATTTTAGTATTTTTTGAGTTACAACATTTGATAGTGTAAATCGAGTGCATGTGTATTTGTTGAGTAACAACATAATATAGTTTAATCAGAGTTTATATTTTTCTTTGTATAGCCATCTAAGGGATCTAGGATTTATTTTAGTGGTAAATGATTCACCCCTTCCCTCTCAATTACTCCTCTTATATTTCCAATAGCTTGCTTGTCACATGAACATGCCAAGGCTAGGTTATGACCTCGAAGATTAGGGATTTATTGGACTGATCTATTAAAATAATCATATTATGGTACATATATTTACATAACATATCATAGAGAATTTGTTATATCCTGTGGTGGAATGTTAGAAAAACCCAATTATTTCTGAGACCAAAGGGTTTGTAGGATTTTTATACTGTTTGCATAAAAACAAATTAATCTTACCTTTTCTTTACTATATAGGGAAAAATCAAGTGAAAATAAAAAATTATTCATATGGATACATATAAATATTAGAAATTAAGTCTACCAATAAAGCGTCACCCAAATAGTTACAAAAAAAAATAAAGTAAAAAAAAAAAAATTCCATCACTCAAATGCGATTTTCATTTCCATTCACCAAAATTCTTCAAATTGCATCTTTTTTAGACCTCTTTGGGCTTATAAACCTTTTTAACCATTCTAATTGGTTCAATCTAAAATTTGAACTAGTTAGTGATTGGTTAAAAAATGGAATATTTGCAATGTTGACAATAAGGATAATATTTATAACTCTTCAATAGTTTTGCATCTACCTTTGCATATATGGCTCGAAACTTGAGAAACTAGCTAAAAATTATATAAAGTATACATATATATCTATACTTGACCCAAATCTACACATATTGGGTTACCTTTGTGTTAGAAGAAAAGCCCACCCACACAATTTAGGGGTGGGACAAATTAGTTGTGTTAAAATCAAACTTATATTCAACTACTTATATCAAACTTTAATAACCAAAAGAATGAAGCATAAAAGTCCACATAAACCATGCACAATGATACAATGATATTTTAACTTGAGAACCCCTACATAAGAGGAAATACCTTCATAGGGATGATACCCAAAATATATTTATTAGTATAAAATATCATTGTGAGTGGATGAAACCCTATTAGGAGAAAAATATAGTACAATTAGTACAACAATCCCTATTAAAGGAAAAATCCTTGTTAGGAGACCTTCAACCCTTGTTAGAAGGTTAAAACCCTATTACAATTGGATAGGTATACAATTGAACTAGTTGTCCAAAATACTTCAGTAAAAAATGAAGAGTATATATATGTGATAACAAATCCCATATATTGAACTAATCAGTACTGTAACTAGATTGTGTACCATATTAAATTTGACACACTTAGATTTTAGACCTTTTAGGTCCTCTTTAGTACATTTGAATTCTATTTTTTCACCTTTAGCACACACCTCACATCTTTCATTTTCTTTCTCTTTCATGAAACTGAGGTAGGACCTAATTATTCCTCCTTGATTTCCCTTCATCCTTTACACAATCACTCATTTAGGACCCAATCTCTAAGTATAATCTCTTTCTAGGACCTCAAAACTAAATATTAGAACTTCTAATGATAGTCTTAGACACACATTTCATCCACCAAACTCTACTAGTCTAAAATCTAGATAGGGAGACCCTGTAGGTCAAAGTTAAGGGCTAGATTGACTTAGGTTAACCTAGTTCATACTAGGTCAACCTAGTCTTGGTGCTTCTAATGATTTGGGATTTTTTGTTTAACACTCTCCTTTAAATCTTGCTTGTGTATAAAGCCCTGATGGTGTAATTTCATGATTATTCCAAAAATTTACAATAAAAAGGGATAGAGTCCCTCATTTTCACATAACATGATAATAAAATGATTTAAGGAGAAATAAGATAGAAAGCATGGACACCTCAATCTTACATTGAGCAATTACACGGTGAAAATAAAGGCTAGTTTCTTATTCTTTATACACACGAAATTTTTCCTAACATCAATTTATGGAGGTGGAAATCAATAAAATGGGGGTTGATAAGGAAAACCCCATTATAGCCACCTAGACAAACAAAATTGTTACACTTTTGTAGGTGGGAGCAAAAAGAATTATAGATCTAGAACCTAGAGTTCACAAACTTTCCAAAGTCATCAGTTTCAAAGTCATAGACTACATCAAACTAGTTAAATTATGTCCTTACAAGTTGACCTAGTCCACTCTCATTTTTTGGGGAGATTTATGGATTTTGTTTATTTTATTATTTTATTCCGAGATCTATGAATGAAAGTTTAGAAAAGATTTAGATCCAAAAGTTATTGAGCTAGATCACATCTTCCACTATGAATATTTAGATAAGTACATTATGTCTTCTTTTATCTCTTAGTGCACATTTACTTTCATATCTCAATTGGTCTATTTGTAAGTATTTCATATTTATACCTGTCATATCTATTGTTTACATTGTATGAAAGAGAACTTGCTAGCATATTTCCTTGACGAATTTCTAAATTTTGCATTAGGATCCCTTATCCTCTTTGGGGTATTTCTAATCAAAGTTAGGGCTTAGCAAGATTTATTCTTGGAATCCCCTTTTTCTTTTTTATTGAGTGTCCAAAGGTGAATGTGTTAACTTTCCTAGCCTAGTTTGCACTATTTTTTGTTGGTGTCATTTTCTCGTGGAATACTTTATGAACCCGACATGAACACTCTTTTTATTTTTTGTAGTTAGATATTTATTTTATTAATTAAATTTATTAAAAGATAATGAAAAATAATTTTATTTATTTATTAGGATTTCTTTATATGTTAGTCTTAAGTAATTTTTTTTTAATTCAATATGTATGATTTATTTAATGAGAACTTTGATGATATGTTTACTAGAGAAACTTTCATGGTGTCTAGTGGCAAAGAGTTGGATAGAAAGAATGAGACCTTTAATCAATAAATTTCTCCTATGACTTCCTCTACATATTTCACAACAAACCTTTACAATAGGGTTATATCATGGCTTGCTATGTGTGATATTTTTTATAGTATTGAATCTATTTGATTCTCTCAGCCTGTTGTCATTCTCAAAATGATTTCCACCATAAAAACCTATAATCACTCTTATGGGAGTTCCCTAGGATGATAAGTCTCTTATAACTTCCTTAAAGGAAGACTTGATTAAATCTTAGTTTCTTACACTTATCAAATATGGAATAATCCTCAATCCACTATTTTGGTAGCTCCTACATCTTTACTTCCCTCTCAACTAGCTTCATCAAGCACCTTGATTATCAAATTCCTTTTGAAAGAAGTATGATTGAGCTAAGTAGTTGTGTGGTACTTCCACTAAGATATTAGTATGGGAAAGTTTTCAAGAATCACATACTTCTCATGAAGCTTTGCAAAAGGCTTTATCTACTTTTCCTAAAACTCCACCTAATCCAAATAATATAAATTCTTTCTTTGAGTGTATGCATGCTACACCTACATCGCTTTATATTGTGTTTAGTGATGAAGATTTTCCATATAAAAAAGTTCAAGATGAGTGTTGGGACTCAAAATTGAAGCCTCAATTTTGAGTACCATTGAGAAAATTAGGCCCTATAAACATTTTTACATGCATATGTACCCGACTATCCATTTGAAGCCTATGAGGTGTTTAATGTTTATAACACCTTGCATTTAGTGCATCTATGTGTTCCATGACGATAACTTGTCATTCCCAGTCATTTTGTGAATTCTTAATTTGAGCAATTGTTAAATTTGCATTTTCACCCCTAAGTGTCAAACAGCGACAAGAGGTTGTTTTTGCAATTAAATATCTTGCACCCAATAATTTTTTATGAATCACCACTTTGGGAATGTTTAATTTCTATACTAGAGAGCCTATTTTTAAGATTTCAAGTTTTTGTGAATCCGTTTGACTAGGTTTTGAATCCTTCAAAGTTGGTCATTTATTGTTGTCATGCCGATATGAATTGTTCTAAATTTTGGAAGACCCTATTTGACTTTTCATAACCTTGATACAGCAAAAAAAAATGAGAAAATTCATGTTGCACTACATTTTAGGGGTTGGAGACTTCCTATGTTTCAAGTTTGAGCTTATGACGAATCTGTTTGATCAGTTTTCAAATGCAATTCCAAACAGAACCTGTAACTTTTACTGGTGTCAAGAAATGCAGATTGGTTGGTACCCCTATTGGGGATGTTATAACTTTAAATCCATGATAGGTGAGATTGAATGGATTGAACCATTACTTTTTCCTCTAAAAATACTTCAAGTGTGCCAATCTTCAAATCTTGACGAATCCATCTGCAGACTTTCCCAAGTCCATTCCACTTGCAAAAACCGCTTTTCTACCATTATTTCCAGTCTAGAAATTTGAGTAGCCCACTTTTACCACTTGCCATTTATGACTAGTTATTCATCATGAGACAAATTTTAGATCCATATTCTTCTCATGACAATGAACCAATGTCCCAGTTTTTGTGCCCCCAAGTGTTAGTTTACCTAGTTTTCAAAGCCAAATCTGAACGTACTTTTGTTGGAAATATTTAGGTCTAACAATGTTACTGAGAGGGGAGGGGTGAATCAGTAAGCTTTAAAATTTAAACCAATTCAACATAATAAAAAATTCACCATTCATTCATCTACTTTACTGAACGCATGAAAAGATTAACACACTGATTTGGTGACCCAGAAACCTTTCAAATTGAAAGTAAAACTGGGGTGGTGATGATGCCCACAAAACTTCGATATTGCAGTATAAAGTTGGCTGGTTAAGGCTTATAGTGATCACTTCTGGTGATCTTCCCTGTTAGGAGCAAGTAGGACTGCTAGATCCACCTTGTTAGAGGATTTACAAACATACAATGAAGTATGCACTCTGTTAGGAGATTTACATAAGACTGTTAAGTCTACCCTGTTAAAGGATTTACAAAACTGATTCACCTGTTAGGATGAAGCAGTGGATTTGCTTGTAACTGGTTTTTTGATTAGATCTTATGTACTGATCACTTGATGTGATGGATATATCTTTACTTCTCCTTGATAACCTTGCTGAATACTTTGATGCTGATTCTTTTTCAATTCGCTCAATTACATTCTTACTTTTCTCTTGCTTGACTGTTACTCTTTTTCATTATGTCTTTTGTAAATGGTACAATACATTACATATATACCATTCCAATATTTACAACAACAAGGTCAGCCAAACACAAGTGGACAAAAAATTACTGAGTCGGCCAGATAGTAGAAAAATCAAGTTCCTCAAACTTACTCGGTGACCTTCTGACACTCGGTATCCACTACATTACACAGCATCATCATGCACTCTGTAGAGCTAGGTGCTCAATCCATACTAATCACTCTGAGTAGCTTGGAACTTGGTAACCACTGGTGACTCGGTAAACATTGTGTCACTCAGTAGAAACTAACTCTTTCAATTCACTTGGTAAGCATTGAATACTTCTTTTTCCTTTCTATCTTGGTAATCATTGAAACCTTCATTTACCTTCCTGACTCGGTAAACACTAAATCCTTCATTTACCTTTCTGACTCGGTAAATACTAAATCCTTCGTTTACCTTCCTGACTCGGTAAACACTAAATCCTTCGTTTACCTTCTTGACTCGGTAAACACTAAAACTTTCGTTTACCTTCCTGACTTGGTAAACACTAAAACTTTTGTTTACCTTCCTGACTTGGTAAACACTGAAACTTTCATTTACCTTCCTGACTCGGTAAACACTGTTGAACATACTTGGTAACCAACGAATGCTCGGTATAAACTGTAAACTGAGTGATGAACTCGGTAAGCATTCAGAATCAAATAAGTGTTGTAACTAATGACAAATGTATCATTATTCCAACAATTTTGTGGTTTTCTGACATGTTTATTTGTAGGAATTCTGAGAGGGAAGCTTCAAAAGTTAGTATCTTTAGACTAAGAATTCATCATGACACAAGATTCAACAGGGTAAGAGTATGCAAAACAAAGAATTAGTATTATTGATCTTAGTACCCGGTCAAGTGTTTTTGTCAATTTTTAAAGCTGATCAAAGGACCCTCTACATTAAATTGATAATTTGCAGATTAATCGTAAAATAAGTTTTGATTGACCATTTAGTGGACAAATTTGATGCTAGTCAGTATGACGGGGACTACTAGATCATTTTGATAGTTTAGGTGTTTGAAAGTGAAATTTTTTTAGCTGGACCCACTTTGGGGTTCAGCTAATTTTATCAGATTGATAGAACTCCTGCGAAGTGAAAATATTTTAAGGAAGGGAATTGCACAAGTTATTATCATTTCATATAAGAGCTTAATAATATTGATTCTAGAAACCCTTTTTAGGAGGCAAATTTGGTGATGATATTAAAAGCCCTCTTTTAGGTAGTGTGATCTATTGATGAGCATCACCACAGTATTCTTCTTAGTTTTGTCCTTAGCATGAGCTTTTGGATTTATAGTTTGAATGAAGCACCACATAATAAAGTTGTAATTACCAAGATGGAAAAGTTTTGCATGAAGTTTGCAATTCAATGAGGAATCACATCTTCTAATGAAAATCCTACAATGTTTATCTCATTCCAAAGGTTTTAGAGGGTATTTTCAAAGGCGTGTCCATTTTAGGAATGGATTTTGAGCTTTCATCTAAACAAATTAACCCTCTTCAAAAATAAATTGTGATTATAAGTTGTACAAAAACAACATAATCACAAGCCATTTATCTGAAACATGATTTATCTTTTATACCTCAATGCCTCAAGTAAATACATGATGCACACTGTGGTATGGTAATCTCTCCACAACAATGAGCTCAATTTATTTTATTATTATTATCATAATAATAAACCCTGTCTCAATGTCAACTTGAGCTTTGACAAGTAATTGCACTACCATAGAACTAGAGCTTCTAACATTTGATGGTCAACCTATGAAAAAATTGAGTTACATGGATCTAGTAAATATTGCATCTCTATTTGAGGAATGTCTTGGAGAAGCGATATTAATGTTGCCTTTTCTAATAACTTCAAATTCTTTTGAGAGCCACTAGTGGTATAAGGAAAGAACCAACAAATAGGGAGACAACATGCAATTTCAAAGATATAATGTGCAGATTTTGTAATGGAGGAGGAAGAGCATGTAGAAGCTCTATTCAAGTATTTTCCTTTTGTTTAACGTGTGCATCTGTAGTCCATCTCTCGATGCCAATAGCTAAGACAAAATAAGTTGAGTTTGATTTAAGTGTGAATAGTTGGAGTGAACTGAGGTAGAGTGGGGAGCTAAATAGGTGATTGGAGAAATGGGGAGATCTTTAGAAAAGGAATTCCAAAGATCTTTAATGACTTGCACCTAGTCTACCAATCAAACCTTCAAGTTATTGAGAAAGGGAGCTACTAGATTGGAGAAAGTGTCATGGACTGATGCGAAGAAGTTCGTAGAGAAAGTATCAAAGCAGACCACTACTGTTGGATTTTTTTGGAGTAGCCAGCAACTGAACCTGGCAACTAGGCTAGAAAATATTAAAGCATTTTGTGATTCACTTTTTGGATTCCTTTTACTTTTTCATGGGAGTACTATTGGTGTAGGACCTACTCTTTGCAATGCTATACAATTATTTGCAAAATAAGTTGTAGATTCAAGCCTCCAATTTCTAAATAAGGCCATCGCTGTTGGAGTAGCTATAGGATAAGAAGTCCATAGTCATCAAAGGAGGCATGGGGATACTAAAATCCACAATCAAAGAAAAAGGAAAAACACAAACTAATCAATAAAGAAGACATTCGTGCAAAGGAAGGACTCTAATAAAGCAGAGCATCCATGTGCATAAGCAGAAGGAAGGGGGTGGCATTATAAGAACAAAGTTCCATCCATGATAGCACCAGTGTAAGAAGAGAAGATCAAACATTAAAGCTATTAGAGGTTCCCAACTTGGAGATTCAGGCCCAATTTGGCCCAGATCAATCTCAACAATGAGGTTCAAGCAATCTATTGGTACCTGATTGCACATTTCAAGACATAATACAAGTTGCCAAGCTATGTGAATCACATTGTGGCCATGCAATGCACCCTCCTATCCCATTTGGGGTTTCACACTTGCCTTTCTCCTTCTAGCTACCAGCTCCTATGTGAAAGGTTAGATTGGATGAAGCAAAAGACTAAGAAATGTGAAACATTTATGGGAGGGACCATATACTTGCAACAATCAATCTATGGAGATTCAGTAGCTGATTAGCATGAAATTAGGGAACTACCATGAAAGAATAACCTCATGTAAGTAAAAGGATGAAATGAGAAGCTACTGGAGAAAGATTCGCATGCCATGTGTTGAAAATGAAGAGGCAATGACATGCAAAAATGTAGAACAGAGAGAAAAATACCATAAAAAATGTTTATCCCACATTTCCAAAGTGTGGAACTTTTTCTATCTTTAAATACTAAAGCACTAAGATTTCTTTTTATCTTTAAGAGAGGTGTCTTTTGGAAGGGCAATAGCTACTTGCTAGGCCCAACCTAGATGACATGCTAATATGGAGGTGATGACCATAACATAATTTTGAACATGCATGCTAACAAAGATGCTAACATCAAACAAATAACATCAGATTGTGCCATGCAAAAAATATGACAATTGTCACTACATCGCAAAGGGAAAGATGCATGGTGGTTAACTTGGTGACGTAGCGACTGCTTAGGTGGTGTGGTGACATGGAGTGAGGTGGCAATGATGTGTGCAGCTAGGTGGTGGTGATCACACAATGACATGGTGTCGGTAAGCAAAGATGCCAGAAAAGTTTGCCAAAATATATTGGTCACTATGTTGCCACCAAAAAATGGGAGGATTTTCTAGTAGCAACATGGAGACCTACCAAAAAATCCAAAAAATTGGCAAGTGCATTATGGGGCCCACTTAAGTTCATTGTCAAATCAAAGGCTAATATGTGGCATCACCTAAATTGCTAAGGGAGATATAAGGATATATATTTTAAAAATAATTGAGGCAAAGTTGAGAATTTAAAATATTTGGCTTTAAATAATGAATTTTCTATAGTTTGAACTATAGAAAAAAATTATATTTTTCAAATTGATCTTTTAATTACGAAACCATAAGTGGAAGCCTGATTTTCAAAGGGGCATAACTAGGGAAGTTTTTCACTAAAATAGGCACTCCAGTATACCATAAGAACCAAGAAGGGATGAGCTATCCATTTTTGAGGTCAGTTTTTACATAGTTTCTCACTAATTCAGTCTATAAGTGAATTTGTGATTTCTGGGGCATTCTCAGTAGAATAGGCAATATTCATCATGGAGCATAAGAATACAGTTGGGATGCATTTGATTTGCATGGTTGGCTTAGTTTGTGAAAATTTGATACATAATGATTAATTTTTCTTCAAGTATTTCACAATTTACTTGCTTTTTGATGGAATTTCTCAAAAAAATTGTCTTTTGCAATCAGTTATGATTTCCATCAAAATATCTAAAATATTTCATGCTTTTGGGGAGGTCAAATGATGAGAATTTGATATGCAGTTGCAAAGAGAGATTAGAGAGATTCTTGTCATTTCTTGACGAGGTTTTTCAAGTGGACACATGTTAGATGTAGAATAGATCTAGGAATTATTTCCTTCTATATCATTCTCTTTCTTTCTCATTGTAGAGGTTCTAGTTTTCAAAAGAAAAATTACTCACTACTGAGATACTATTCTCCAACATTTTCTCTTGTTTTGGGTAGCTTTTATGTTTTATGCAGATAGTTCTCATCTGTTAGGTGATTTGTTAGTCATTCCTGTACATCTTTCATGTATTTGTTTTCAAGGAAAATTAATAAAGCACAACAAAGGGGTTTTAATTTTAATCTGAATCTTTTCTCCTGCTCATGGATTTGTAATCTTTTCTAGTTTGTGAACAAAGAGCATAAACTAGGTTGCATTTTTTTTAGGAATGTATGTGATTGAAGGATCTTGCTGATTAAACAAAGAGCCATGTAATTGTTTCATGTTTATCATAGGGTTTGTAGATTTCATGATGGGATAGTCTAAGTATGAGATTCATTTTGATGCAAATGTCTATTCACAAGGTGAAAGATAGATCAAGGATCTTGATGTAGGAGCTATGTCAAAGATCTCCATAAGATGCATGGTTTTAATTCATGTAATTGCCCAATAGATAAGGCACTGATCAGTTATAGGATCGTTAGGTTTTGTTGCTCATGCCTAGGTCTTACTGATATCAACATATTAAATCATCTTTTCCCTTTTATGTTGAAAGCTATTCAAAGTATAACCCTCACTTAGTTTACCAGTTTCATGAGTCATGATATTAGCTACTTCATGCTTGTGATTTCTTGGTTAAACATAGAAGATTTAGGGGTTTCATCTATTTTGATTATGCTCATTGCACTAGTTATATAATCAAATCTTAAGAGGTTCACCTTCCTAGGTTTTACATAGCCTAAAGTGAAGAAGGAGTGTAGCCTTATAGTTGGCTTGGGTTCTTGGTGAATTGCGTCCATTATTGGAGATAGCTACTCATAGATGCATTCTTTCCTTGCATACTTGGTTATTCAAACTCTGTTAAATCAGGAGCCAACAAAATGGTGACTCTGTTGGGGACAAAGGTTGTAAAAGACTAAATTATGGAGTTGGAAACATCTGATATATTTTTCATATTCAATTTTGTATGTAAGGTTTTGTGTTCCCCAATAAGCTTTATTCTCTTATAACATTAGTTCTTAAATTGAATGTAGATTGTGTTGAGAAATGAGTATTCCTTCAATTAGTTCAATTTGGTATGAGTTGCTATTGTAATTTTAGAGTTAAGAAAGTTATGTTTCAACTTTGTGTAGAGGTTTCAAATTCAAGATAAATCCAAAGAGATACCTATCTTCTATTTGTTGTTATTTCAAATATGTTTGTGGTATCTTCAAGACTAATGCAATTCATGTCTCATTTAACATGAGCAACAACTAGAAATTAATCTCTATACCAGTGCAGTTCTATACATGAATTGTCATTAGTTGTTGTAGGAGAAGAGTAGATTTGAAGGGGTTGAAACATTCAAATGGTTGGTAAGATTTGTGATGTGCTAGTTCAAACAATTTAGTAAAGAATTGATGAGATTTTGGGTCTAGTATTGTAAATAGTGGATAGACAACTTTCAATCATCTGGATCTTGAGGTATTTTTATTTTCATGTATTATCTTTTCATGAAAATTGATTGTTAAAAGATAGTGTTCTCCATCAAGTGAGTTTTAGCACTAAGAGGAGGAGAATAGCTTGGCAAGTTTCATACACTTCATTGGATTGAGTTTTAGCTTGTTGTATAAAGTTTGTGAAGTGTATTTGAAGAGATTTATTTGGTAGAAAAAATTCTAGATTTGCTACAAGTAATGAATTATGAAAGCATTTATGGTGAATGAGTTTTAAGTTTAAATAATATCAAGTTTATTTTCATCGAGTATGTAGCTTGTCAATGAAATTTCTAGATCTATTTCTACCAAGTGGTATATGCCATTATGTTTCAATGGCACTCATGGTTTACCAAACGTCATTCCTAATGATGTTAGAAAGAAATTGCCTAAGTTTCGTGGGAACCATCTTGTTTCAGCTAGTCATCATGTTGAGTTGTTCAATTATTTGATGGGTGATTATGAGATTGCTCATGAGGATTCACACACAAAGTTGTTTGTTTAGAATTTGGAAGGTAATGCTAGGGATTTCTTTTCCTTTCTACCAACATGCTCAATTTCATCTTGGGATGAATTACTTTTAGCCTTCATGAAGCAATTTGGGGAAAGGGTAAGCATATCTAATTCGTATGGTAAATTTTTAAGGATTCATATTGAGAATGATGAACTTGTTCATCAATTTAATATCAAATTTTTAAGAACCTTGAATGAGATCCCTAAGAAATGAAAACTAGAAGATCAAGTGTGTCTAATAGTTTACTTAGATGCATTTGATAAGAAAATGAGTTATTTGTTAAGAGATAAAGAGCCCAAGAATTTTCATTAGGCATTCATTATTGTGATAGAGATTGAAAATAATGTAAAGTATGGATTAACTAAGAGTCACTTCTCTTGGAATTTTTCCCAGCAAGATGAGGTGGAAAGGAAGAATCAATTTCATAAAGAGTGTTTGATTTTAGATCAAAAACTAGGTACTACTACCGTCATAAGTCATATTGTTGAAAATTTAGAATTAAAGACATGTGAAGATGAAGTATATTTGTTGCAAAGAATAGATGATTCCATTTTTCTTGAATGTAATGCACATGTTTCCAGTATTACAACAACAAATGATAGAGTTAATTCATTTGACAAGTCATACATGCAAGATATAAGTTCAGTTATTCATTCTTCTATTAATTATTTGCATTATGTTGAAAACATAACCAGTCATGAAGAGGAAAGACACTCATCTCAGTATGAGGATGAAGAAGTTGGAAGTGATGTGTCAAGTGATGAAGGTGAAGCTGTTGATCTAATGAAGAAGCATCATGTGAAGACAATGACAAGAGTTGTTACTTGAGTCAAGAAGAAGACAATGATAGTATATATTTCTCTTCACATGAATCAGATGTGAATTGGGAAGAAGAAAGCAATGACAAAAGTTGTCACTCTTATAGTAGAGGTATGAGTTCTTTTCTTAAATCTAAAAATGAATTTCTAGTTCAAATTTATGTAAGTCAGCTTGAGGTTGAAAGTGGTGAAAAGGAGTTGTCTACACAATATGAACACAAAGGAATTATCTATAAGGATGGATTACCTAATTGTGTAGATGAATGGATTAAGGATGCATGCAGTAATAATCAATATTACATAATTGATTCTGAGATTAATGCATCAGCACCTATTGATAAGATAAAAGGTGATTGGCTTGCAAGCCATTTGAATCACCTTCATGAAGACAATGCAACTAATATTGATTCATATTCTACATGCTTCGTTGATGGAGTAGAAAGTGAGTCTTTGTATAGTTTTAATTTTTCTTCACATGTTGAAAGTCTCTATGAAGATGAAATGGGTAATGGTTTCAAAGTGTATACTAATGCTTTATATGGTGAAGATTTTGATGATGATTAGCTTATATTTTGTCAAGATATTAAAAAAGGATCACTACATGGAGTTATCAACCCATTGTTTGAAGAAGACATGGAATTTTTAGATTTGATTAAGGATGAGTTTAATGATGATACTTTATCCCACTACTGTAAGAAATCAAAGTTTTCTTCTTTCAAGTTTGACAGTGATTATGATAATGATGTTGCATCTCATAATATGGATAACAAGGTGTTTGATGAACTTGTTGTTGAAAATCAGCATGCACCTTGTAATGAGTTTTTTGATGGATTTTTTAATATGATGGCTGATCCATTTGTTGATTTTAAAGAACCATTTGAAGATCTTGAGTTAGTTCCAGATTATGACATTGATGACATGTGTGAGTACAAATCTGATTGCTCATATGAATACTCACCAGTTATGCAGAAGAATACACATTTTCAAGGTATGTGTGATCCCTTTCTCCAAGTTGAGTATGAAGCTATCATATTTAAAATTGATAGCATGCATGATTTTTTCATTGGAGAAGATTTTCAGTATGAGTTTGATATTTGTGAGCATGCTGATCAGAATTTTCATAATGACCAAGTTGTAGAAAATGAAGCTAGTTATATGCATTATGCAAGTGATGTAGATTCAGTTTTGCCAAGTGAGTTAATTGAGAATGTTGGTTTCATTGGTGAAATTGATAGAAGTAATGTTTCCAGCTTACCTCATGAACATTTAGATGAAAATAAAATTTACAATAGAGGTAAGAAGTTTTGTTGAAGTTCAGTGGCCCAGGGCCATTATTTGTACATAGTAGAGGTAGTTGTTTCCTTGCTTTCAATAAAGCTATTTCAGAGAAGTTTTTGTGTGTGGTCTACTTCTTCTAGAGATTTTAATCCTTTCCATACCCATAAGGGACATGCAATCCCATACAGAGCCGCCGTTGGGACTCAAAATTGAAGCCTCAATTTTGAGTACAATTGAGAAAATTAGGCCCTATAAATGCTTTTACATGCATATGTACCCAACTATCAATTTGAATCCTATGAGGTGTTTAATGTTTTTAAAACCTTTCATTTAGTGTTTTTGTGTGTTCCATGATGATAAATTGTCATTCTGAGTATTTTTGTGAAGTCCTATTTTGAGCAATTGTTAAATCTGCATTTTCACCCATGTGTCAAACAGTGATAGGAGGCTATGTTTGTAATTAAATATCTTGTACCTAGTAATATTTTATGACTCACCACTTTGGGAATGTTTAATGTTCACATTGTAGAGCCTATGTTTCATATTTTGAGTCATTTTGAATCTATTTGACTAGGTTTTTAATCCCTCAAAGTTGGTCATTTATTGTTGTCATGTTGATATGAATCGTTCTAAATTTTGGAAGGCCCTATTTCACTTGTCATAACTTTGACCAAGCTGATTGAACTCAGAAAATTCCTATTGCACTGAATTTTAGGGGTAGGAGACTTTCTATGTTTCAAGTTTCAGCTTATAAAGAATCTGTTTGATTAGTTTTCAAACACGATTCCAAATGGAACTTGTAACTTTTACTAGTGTCAAGAAATGTAGATTGGTTGGTACCCTTGTTCAGGATGTTATCACTTCAAATCCATGATAGGTGAGATTGAATAGATTGTATCATTGTGTTTTCCTCTAAAAATACTTCAAGTGTACCAATTTTCAAATCTTGACAAATCCATCTGCACACTTTCCCAGGTCCATTCAATTTGCAAAAACTGCTTTCTTCCATTGTTTCCAATGTACAAATTTGAGTAGCCCACTTGGACCGCTTGCCACTTATGCCTAGTTATTCATCATGAGCCCAAATTGTAGTCCAAATTCTCCTCATGATAGTGAACCAAAATTTTCATGCCCCCAAGTGTTAGTTTACCTAGTTTTGAAAGCCAAATCTAAACTTGTTTTGCAGTTTTTTGACATGTTTATTTGTAGG
This sequence comes from Cupressus sempervirens, assembly GCA_028749045.1. Classification (NCBI taxonomy): domain Eukaryota; kingdom Viridiplantae; phylum Streptophyta; class Pinopsida; order Cupressales; family Cupressaceae; genus Cupressus; species Cupressus sempervirens. The sequence continues at coordinate 835,366,361 of CM053787.1, read as the reverse complement.
TAATTTTGAGAGGGAAACTTTGACAGACAATATATTTTGACTGAGAATTCTTCATGAAATGAGATTTGATAGGGTAAGAGTATGTAGAACAGAGAATTAGTATTATTGATCTGAGAGCTCGATTAGGTGTTTTTGTCAGTTTTTAAAGCCAGTCAAAGAACCCTTTGGCATTAAATTCATAGTCTGCAGATTAATGGTAAAATAAGTTTTGATTGACCATTTAGTGGTCAAATTTGATGCTAGTATGTATGACAGGGACTACTGGATTACTTTGATAGTTCAAGTGTTTGAAAGTGAAATTTTTTTAGCCGGACCCACTTTGGGGTTCGGCTAATTTTATCAGATTGATAGAACTCCCAAGAAGTGAAAATATTTTGAGGGAATTGCAGAAATTATGATCATTTCATATAAGAGCTTAATAATATCGATGTTGGAAACCCTTTTCAGGAGGCAAATTTAGTGATGATATTAAAAGCCCTCTTTCAGGCAGTGTGATCTATTGATGAGCATCACCACAGTATTCTTCTTAGATGTGTCCTTAGCATGAGCTTTTGGATTTATAGTTTGAATGAAGCACCACATAATAAAGTTATAATTACCAAGATGGAAAAGTTTTGCATGAAGTTTGTAGCTCAATGAGGAATCACATCTTCTAATGAAAAGTCTCATGCCAAAGGTTTCAGAGGGTATTTTCAAAGGTACATCCATTTTAGGAATGGATTTTGATATTTCATCTAAACAAATTAACCCTCTTCAAAAATAAATGGTGATTATAAGCTATACAAAAACAACATAATCACAAGGCATTTATTTGAAACATGATTTATCTTTTATACCTTAATGACTCAAGTAAATACATGATGCACAATACAGCATGGTAATCTCTCCATAGCAATGAGCTCAATCCATTTTTTTATTATTATCATAATAATACATTTTGTCTCAATGTCAACTTGAGCTTTGATGAGTAACTGCACTACCATAGAACTAGAGCTTCTAACATTTGATGATCAACCTGTGCAAAAATTGAGTTCCATGGATCTAGTAAATATTGCACCTCTATTTGAGGAACATCTTGGAGAACCCATATTAATGTTTCCTTTGCTAATAAATTCAAATTCTTTTGAGAGCTTCCAATGGTATAAGGAAATAACCAACAAATAGGGAGATAGCATGCAACCTCAAAGAGATAATGTGTAGATTTTGTAATGGAGGAGGAAGAGCATGTAGAAGCTCTATTCAAGTGTTTTGTTTTTGTTTAACATGTGCATCTATAGTCCATCTCCTAGTGCCAATAGAAGAGGCAAAAGCAACTAAATCTGATTTAAGTGTGAATAGTGGGAGTGAATTGAGGCAGAGTAGGGAGCTGGATAAGTGATTGGATAAATGGGGAGATCTTTAGAAAAGGAATTCCAAGGAGGTTTAACAAACTACACCTAGTCTATTGATCAAACCTTCAAGCTTTTGAGCAAGGCAGCTACTAGATTGGAGAAGGTGTCATGGACTGATGTGAAGAAGTCTGCAAAGCAAGTATCAAAGTAGGCCACTACTGCTGGATTTTTTTGGAGTTCCTAGCAACCGAACCTGGCAACTGGGAAAGAAAATATTAAAGCATTTTGTGATTCACTTTGTGGATTCCTTTTAATTTTTCATGGGAATACTATTGGTGCAGGACCTACTCTTCGCAATTCTATACAATTGTCTACAAAGAAAGTTGTACATTCAAGCCTCCAATTTCTAAACAAGGCCATTGCTATTGGAGTAGCGGTAGGATAAGAAGCTGACATTCATGAGAGGAGGCACGAGGATACTAAAATCTATAGTCAAAGAAAAAGAAAAAAAACAAAAACTAATCAATAAAGAAGACATTCATGCCAAGGAAGGACTTTGATAAAGCAGGACATCCACATGCAGAGGCAGAAGGAAGGGGGCAACATTATAAGAACAAAGTTCCATCCATGATAGCACCAGTGTAAGAAGAGAAGATTAGACATTGAAGCTATTAGAGGTTCACAATTTGGATGTTCAGGCCCAATTTGGCCCAGATCAATCTCAAAAATGAGATTCAAGCGATCTATTGGTAGCTAATTGCACATTTTAACACAAAATACGAGTTGTAGGGCTATGTAAATGAAATTGTGGCCACACAATGCACCCTCCTCTTCTATTTTGGGTTTCACACCTTCCTTTCTCCTTCTAGCTACTAGCTCCTATGCAAAAGGTTGGATTGGATGAAGCAGAAGACTGAGAAATGTGATACATTTGTCAGAGGGACAATATGCTCGCAATAGTCAATCTATGGAGGGTCAACAATTGGTTAGAATGAAATTAAGGAACTACCATGCAAGAATTACCTCATGCAAGTGAAACAATGAAACAATAAGCCACTAGAGAAAAATTTGCACAACATGTGTAAAAAATGAAGAGGTAGTAGAATGTAAAAACATAGAACAAAGAGAAAAATACCATGAAAAACATTTATCCCACATTGCCAAAGTCGAGAACTTTTTCTATCTTTAAATACTAAATCACTAAGAGTGCTTGTTGTCTTTAAGAGAGGTGTCTTTTGGAAAGGAAATAGCTACTTTATGGGCCCGACCTAGATGATGTGTTGAGCTAGAGGCGATGACCATAACATAATTTTGAACATGCATGCTAATAGAGATCCTGACGTGGACCAAGTAACACTAGATCGTGCCACGTGGAAAATTAGATGACCGTCACTACATCATCAAGCGAAGATGCATGGTGGTTAACTTGGTGATATAGTAACTGCTTAGGTGGTGTGGTGATGTGGAGTGAGGTGGAAATTACATGTGTGGCTAGGTGGCAATGATCGTGCAATGACATGGCTTTGGTAAGTAGAGATGCCAAAAAGTTCACCAGAATCTGGTGGTCACTATGTCACCACTGAAGAATGAGAGGATTTTCTAGTAATGGCATGGTGACTTGTTGGAAAATCCAAAAAATTGGCAAGTGCATTATGGGGCCCACCTGAGTTCATTGGCAAATCAAAGGTTGACACATGGCATCAACTAAATTGCCAGGGGAGATATAAGGATATATATTTTTTTAAATAATGAATTTTTTAGTTCTAAGGTGTTCAGTTGAGAATTTAAAATATTTGGCTTGAAATAATGAATTTTCTATAGTTTTCACTATACAAAATTTTATATTTTTTCAAATTGATCTTTTAATTGTAAAACCATAAGTGGAAGCCTAATTTTTATTGGGGTATAAATAGGGGAGTTTTTCATCGAAATAGGCACTCCAATATATTGTCAAAACTAGGAAGAGACAAGATATCTATTTTTTTATGTCAATTTTTACACAAGTGCTCATTAGTTCAGTCTATAAGGAAATTTGTGATTCTTGGGGCATTCTCAACAGAACGGGTAGTTTTCATCATGGATCATTGGAATTCAGTTGAGATGCATTTGATTTGCTTGCTTGGCTTAGTTTATACAAATTTGACTCATAATGATAAATTTTGCTTCTGGTATTTCACAATTTGCTTGCTTTTTAATGGAACTTCTTAGAAATTTTATCTTTTGCAATCAGTTATGATTTCCATCAAAATATCTAAAATATTTCATGCTTTTGGGGAGGCCATTTGATATGTAGTTGCAAAGAGAGATTATAGATATTTTTTCACTTCTTGAGGAGGTTTTTCAAGTGGACACATGTCAGATGCAGAATAGATCATGGAATTCCTTCCTCCTATATCATTCTCTTTCTTTCTAATTATAGAGGTTCTAGTTTTGGGAAGAAAAATTACTCACTACTAAGATACCTTTCTCTAGCATTTTCTCTTGTTTTGAGTAGCTTTTAAGTTTTATGCAAATAGTTCTCATCTATTAGATGATTTTTGCATCATTAATATAAATCTTTCATGTAATTGTTTTCAAGGAAAATGAATAAAGCACAACAAAAGGGTTTTAATTTCAATTTGAATCTTGTCTCCTACTCATCGACTTGTAATCTTTTCTAGTTTGTGAATAAAGAGCATAAACTAGGTTGCATTTTTTTTAGGAATGTATGTGATTGAAAGATCTTGTTGATGGAATAAAGAGCCATGTAATTGATTGATGTTTATCATAGGGTTTGTAGATTTCATGATGGGATAGTCTAAGTATGGGATTCATTTTGATGTAGATGTCTATTCAGAAGGTGAAAGATAGATCAGGGATCTTGATGTAGGAGTTATGTCGAAGATTTCCATAAGATGGATGGTTGTAATTCATGAAATTGCCCAATAGATAAGACACTGATCAGTTATAGGATCATTAGGTTTTTTTGCTCATACCCAAGTCTTGTTGATATCAACACATTAAATCATCTTTTCTCTTTCATGTTGAAAGCTATTCAAAGTATAACCCTCACTTAGCTTACCAATTTCATGAATCATGAAATTAGTTTTTCCATGTTTATGATTTCTTGGTTAAGTATAGAAGATTTAGGGGTTTCATCTATTATTCTAGATCCTAATTATTCTCATTGCACTAGTCACATAATCAAATATTAAGAGGTTCACCCACCTAGGCTTTGCAGAGCTCAAAGTAAAGAAGAAGTGTAGCCTTATAGTTCGTCCAAGTTCTTGGTGAATTGTGTTCATTATTGGAGATAGCTTCCCATAGACACATTCTTGCCTTTCACACCTGGTTCTTCAAACTCTGTTAAATTAGGATCCAACAACTAGTATGATTCTCTTATAGTTTTGTTTCTTATCAATGGGAATCCCACTCATAGAACCTTAATTGATAATGGATCGGGATTGAATGTTTGTTGTCTAGATATGTTGAAAGCTATAAACATTAATCTATGTCTACAATAAAGATGGATAACCTACCTATCCATGGTTTTGACTATTGGGAATATATGAGGAGTAACTGAGAGGGGAGGGGTGAATCAATTACTACTAAAATAAATCCCATATTTCTTAGATGTCAGTACAAAATACAAACTAAAAATTGAATACTACTACTACTCGATAAAGATAAAATGTTGTAACTTGGTAAATGCTTAACATAAAATCTTTAGATGTCATTTGTGGTTACCATTACTTTAACCTACCTGCAAACATATAAAAGAATATTGAATGAACACATTTGACACCAAGATTTAATGTGGAAACCCAATTTGGAAAAACCACCAATTGCAACTAGTTAATATTTTTCACTCTTCTGAAATGAGCTCTGTTAGGAGCCAACCCTATTAAAGGTTACAAAAAACACTATTAAGTATGACCTTCTTAAAGTTTTTAATTATTGTATTAGGAGTGGCCCTATTAGAAGTCTTTAGACAATTCAATAGAACTACCACTTTTTTAGAGGATTTGAAAATAGTTGTTAAACCAACTCTATTATGAGATTTAGATCACTGATACAATGGTTAGAGAGTAACAATGAGATGACCTGATTTGAATGCAACTAAATTTTTGATTATAGATCTTTGTTCTAGCTTGTACTTGATCCTTCCTAATAAAATATAGCATTTTTTCTCCACAAGCTTGTTCTACTTATCCTTCAAATTCACTTCCACTCTTCATCTTCAATTCATTCATAACATCTTCATTGTTTTTACACTTTGAAACCACAACTTGACCACATATCTTTCATATTATCAAGTTGGCTTAAATAAAACTTAGAATAATTAATATTCATCATCATAGTCAGCTAGAATCAATAAATAAATCAATTAAGCTTAATATGCCAAAATAAGAAAATCCCTCATTAGCTGACCTAGCTTGGTAGAAACTAACTTATAAACAATTCCCAATGTTAACCAATAGAAGTGTAGTTAACACTCTAGACTCAAAAAAATCCGTTGGAAATGGAGAGAGCTTGGTTAGCACTAGTTCCATCCAACTTTTCTTCATTAACCATGTGAGCTCGGTTAACACTCATCTTCTATATACTTTCCATTGATGCCTAAGTGAACTCGATAGACACTACCTTATAAACTAGGCAACCATAAGAATGCTCAGTAGACGCAAAAAATTTATCTTCACTACCCGAGTGAACTTGGCATATAATAACTAATAATGATATGAGATTTTTGTAACATCAAAGATAATACACAATTAATCAATTTTATCCAACATTTGACAACATTTCTAATAAAACCATAAGAGGTATAAATCTTCTTGTCAAGGTTAGTCTTATGGTATTAGATACTTTGATCCATGTGTTGTTGGGATCTACAAAACCTTTTGTTTGTTCAATGTAGACTTCTTCATCAAGGATTCCATTCAAGAATGTAGATTTAACATCCATTTGATACACTTTAAATCCTCTATGTGCTGCATATGCTAGTAAAGTTCTAACACCTTCTAGTCTTGCTACAAGAGCAAAAGTCTCACCATAATCAATACCTTCTTCTTGATAATAACCTTTAGAAATTAGTCTTTTATTATTTATTTAAACTTTTCCATTTTTATTTAGCTTATTTCTGGATACCCACTTTGTTCCAATTACATTTTTATTTTTGGGTCTAGCAACAAGAGTCCAAGTTTTGTTCCTTTCTATCTATTCTATCTCTTCATTCATTGCTTCAATCCAACTTTAATTTTCTAGAGCATCTTTAACATTTCTAGGTTCAAATTCAATAAGTAAAGATGTACCTTTTAATTTTCTTCTTATCATTGTTCCATTAGATTCATCTCCAATGATCTAATCAAGTGCATGATGCCTTCTGACAGATCTTGCTAACACGGGCTCTTTGGGTTTTGAAGAATTTCCATTGTCTTCATTATGAACTTTAGTTTCAAGCTTAGGGCCTTCTGTCTATGACTCAAGCCCATCAAACTTAGTTTGAACTAGCTTGGTAGCCTCTAATTATGACTCAAGTCCTTCAAACTATGACTTAGGTTGCATTATTTGCAACTCAGTAACCATTGGGGATATTGGGGACTCAAGAGATGAAGCTTCCTTTCTTTCACACAAGTTTGGCAAGATATCAAGTTTATAGTAAACAAATCTTCTATAATCCTCTGGCTCCTTGTTGCTTTCTTCTTTACTCTTTTTAGAAAACTCATCAATTCTAGCATGTGCGCTTTCTATTATTTTATGAGTAGATAGATTCAAACATTTGTATGATTTACATGTGTAGGAGCATCCTAGAAATATGTCTTCATCACCTTTTACATCCAATTTGCCTTTTGTAGACTCTTTCAAGATGTAACATTTGGGCCCAATTACTCTTAAGTAACTCATATTAGGTTTGTAGCCATACCATAGTTGATAAGGAATTTTATTTGAGTCTTTCTTTGACTATACTCTATTAAAGGTATGAACTATAGTTCTGATAGCTTCCTTCTAGTATTTGAGAGCAACATTCTTTTCAATCATCAGGGTTCTTGCACAATCCATGATGGACCTATTTCTTCTTTCAACTATACCATTATGCTTTGGTGTACTAGGGGCTGATACTTGTCTTTTAATTCCTTTTTCTATGTATAAATTATTGAATTCATTGGAGATGTATTCACCACCTCTGTCTGATCTTAAATATTTCAACCTCTTTCTAGTTTCTTTTTCTACTCTTGCAAGATACCACTTGAACCTTTAAAAGGCTTCTGATTTTTATTTTAGATATATAACAATCATCATTTTAGAATAGTCATCAACAAAAAGAATGAAAAACTTTTCTCCACTATAACTCTTTATTCCAATAGGTCCACATAAGTCTATATGAACAATTTCTAAGACTTCTTCTGACTGGTAGTTTTTTCTTTTGAAACTAGTTTTTCCCATCTTATTAATTTGGTAATTTTTGCATAAACTTGTATCAGGTTTCTTGAAACTAGGAATGCCTCTTATTCTTTTATGTTTTCTTATCTTGACTAGATTATCAAAGTTTATATGACATAGCCTTTTGTGCCATAACCAATTTTCATCTATTTTAGTAATAAAACTTGAGAAATCATTGAAATCAAGATAAAATAGATTACGTTTAGTTTGCTTGCCAGATCCAACCAGATTTCCTTTTCCATCCAATACTTTGGCCTGTCCATTCATGAATTTTACCTTGAATCCAATGTTATTCAATTGTGCCACAGTCAGTAGATTATGCTTTAGTACTTCAACCCAGTAAGCATTGTCACATAAAAGTTCTTTAGTCACTGAAATACATTCTTTTCCTTTTATGTTACAAGGTTCATTGTTTCCAAATCTCACACTACCTCCATCACAATATTCCATGTGCTCAAATTTTTTTTTGTCTCTAGTCATATGATGTGAATAACCACTATCAACAATCCATATATCATTTTTTCTAACATGAGAGATAAGTTGCATCTTATCTCCTTCATCTTCAAATTCATATTTTACAACAATGTATACCATTTCATCTTCACTATTATCAGAATCTTTTGTTATAAAACAAGATTTCTTACCTTTTTCCTTATAGTTCTTGTAGTTCCTGAAATCCTTCTTTCCTTTGTGCTTATTGATTTTTTTTTCATCTTTGATTTCTTTATTTGGACACCTTGCAGCAATGTAACCAACTTCTTCACAAGAAAGGAAAATCAGAGGAACTTTACCTTTGTACTTTCCTCCACTGTTGGAATACTTCCTTGCAAGAAGGGCTTCAACAACTTCAGGATCATTGTCTAAAATTTCTTTTGATTCTTCTTCTTCACTCCTTGATTGACTAGACTTTGATTTCTTACCCTTGTCTTTGAGTGAGAATTTAGCTTTAAAATCATATTCAATAACCTTTGAACTAGGAACATAGTTATCAAAGTTATCTAACTCAAAAGATGTCAATCTTCCAACTAGAGCATCCAAATGTATTTTATTATTTGGATCACATCTCATTTCTTGAATAGAATATACTCTAATTACACAAATAAAAAGAAGAGTTCTAAGTACCTTACTTACAACTATTTTCTCTTCAATGTCTCCTCTAGATGCTTTGATTGCACTTATGCTTGCTTTTATCCTTTCGAAATATTTTGCAATATTTTCATCTTCTATCATTTTCATCTGATCAAAATGACCTCTAAGACTTTTAGCCTAAACCCTTCTTACATTGTCATATCCTCCATATATGTCTTTTAGTTTGATCCACATATCATGAGCTATCTTGTAATCTTTGACTTCATCAAATTCAGCATAACTTAGAGTAGATGCAACATCAATCATCATGATGAACATATGATTTTTCTTTTTGTCAATATCTTAAAAAGAGAATGTTCTAGTGGGAGTCTTGTATTCAGTATCAAGATATTTTTATCTTGAGCCACTAATGGTAGCCAAGTGTAACCTTATAAGTTCTTGCCATGCTACAAAATTATCTCTATTTAGCTTTGGAATCTCTCTTTTGTAAGCCATCTTGATCTTTGGCTTAGGTTCTTGAAACCTTCTTTTCAAGCACTAGAAGCTCTAATACCAATTGTTGGAAATATAAGAGGAGTAACTAAGAGGGGAGGGGTGAATCAGATTCTACTAAAATAAGTCCTAGGTCCCTTAGATGTCAGTACAAAATACAAACTGAAAACAAAATATTACTAATGCTCGATAAATATAAAATCTTGTAACTCGATAATTACTTAATATGCTCGATAAACGCTTAACATACAATCTTTATATGTTATCTGTGATTACCATTACTTTAACCTAGTTGCAAACATATAAAATAAAATAGCATGTGTAGACACCTAAATTTGATTACACTGCTTTGATAATCTTATTTAGCTATCTCTAAAGACATCATTAATTAAATTCATATTTAATTAATCCTTTTCCATCCCCTAGTTGATTAATTTAATTAATCATCTATAGTCCTAATTGATAAATCAAATAACCCACTATTTGTCAATTAAATCCTATTCTCCTATTTAATTCCAAATCTCAAATTTATTAAAATCACTTTAATAAATAAATCCCTCAAATCTAAAAAGCCCCTAACCTATCCTTAATTTTTCATTTAGCCTAATCCACCCCATCCACCTATACTAACCGAGCTTAGCCACTAACTCACCCACCCTCATGAATGTCATCCACTTGTACATCTCTAACATCCTTAATCTAGTCCTAACCCAAGCCTAATCCCCTCCCCCTCCCCCCAACCTTGTCACATTCCCTAAGTAAGCTTAAGACTTTCCTAAGCCAAACCGAAGTCTCCTCCCTCAAAATATCCCAACCATAAAACTTTATCCCAACCACAAAGCCTTCAATCCTCTTGCATGCCCTTAAAAGCTCTTACAAGCCATTATGAGGGCCTTTTAAGGCCTTGACCCTTCTTTTTTGACTCATCCTTGCCCTTTCCTCCACCCAATGACCCTGTGACATGTGTCACTCCCTAATATGTGCTAAACAATAAAAATCCATGTGCTCCCCTTTGAATACATCCTAGCCCTCCCTAAAGTTTTCATCTCTCCTTGCATCTTAACCCTCCATCCCTCAAGCACTTGGCCTATAAATTAGATCCCCCCCCAAGCCATTTCATCACAATCCATCAAGTAAAGTTATAATGCCATTTTGAGAAACAAAGTCATCAACCATACCCTCATAATGCCAAATTGAGAACTCGCAAGGCTACCAATTTTCCATTATCCATCTCCACAATTGAAGTAACTTTGAAGCTTGAGTATACATCCCACATCCACATAATAGACATATCTCCAAATCAAGTGATCATCCTCATTGAGAGAGCCCATCCATGGCTCATATTCTCATTTGAGGACTTCACTTTGTCTCTCTTATATGTTATGGTAGTTTAATGTGTAAATACTTTTATTTTAATTAAATTAGTATTTTTAGCATATTAGATTAGTGTATACAACATGAACACATTTGACACTAGGATGTAGTGTAGAAACTCAATTTGGGACTTGCAACTAGTTACTATTTTTCACTCTTTTGTAGTGAGCTCTATTAGGAGCCAACCTTGTTAAAGGTTAAAAAACACATTATTAGGTGTGACCCTATTCAATGATTTAATCACCCTATTACGAGTGGCCTTGTTAGAGTTCTTTAAACAATTCAATAGAAATACCAGCTTGTTAGAGGATTTGCAAATAGTTGTTAAGCTAACTCTGTTAGGAGATTTAGATCACCACTACAATGGCTAGAGAGTAACAATGGGATGACCTAATTTGAGTGCAACTAAATTGCTGATTATAGATTTATGTTCTATATTGTACTCGATCCTTCTTGATCAAATATAGCTCCTCTACTCCACAAGCATTATCTACTTATTCTTCAAATTCACTTCCTCTCTTCATCTTCAATTCATTCATAACATCTTCATTACTTTTACACTTTGAAATCACAACTTGGCCTTATACTTATATCTTTCATATTGTCAACTCAGGTCAAATAAAACTGAGAATAATTAATATTCATCACCTCAGTCAGCTGGAATCAACAGATAAATCAATTAAGCTTAATATGCCAGAATAAGAAAATCCTTTGTTAGTTGACCTAGCTTGATAGAAACTAATAGAGAAACAATTTCTTGTGTTAACCAAAAGAAGCTCAATTAACACTCTAGACTCACAAAAATCCTTTGGCAACTGAGTGAGCTCAGTTAGCACTAGTTCCATCCAACTTTCCTTCATTGACTGAGTGAGCTCAGTTAACACTCATCTTTTGCATACTTTCCTCATTGATGGCTCAGTGAACTCAGTAGACACTACCTTTTGAACTAAGCAACCATAGGAATGCTCAGTAGGCATAGAAAAATCTCTTCACTACCCAATTGAGCTCAACATATACTAAGTAATAATGATATGACATTTGTGTAACCTCAAAGACTACACACTTAATCAATTGTATCCAACATTTGACAACATTGCTAATAAAACCTTAAGAGTTATAAAGCTTCTTGTCAAGGTTAGTCCTATGGTCTTAGATACTTTGATCCATGTGTTGTCTAGACCTCTTAACTACAACCTTCTTTTAGGGAGACCACGATTATAGGGTATAAGAACAAACCTTTGTCACCCTTTTGTAAAGGAAAAGGCTAACAAAAGTATAACTATCCATCTTCAATGACATAAAATTGGCATTACTATTTTGAATTTAAAAATAAAGAAAACTAATGAAATGTGTAGAAATGGATGAAGTTTATGATTATAATTTTTAATAATTATTTGGAATAAGAATTGATATATTTTTCTAATTTTTATAGACAAATTTTTAGGTGCTGAAAAATGCTAAAAATTAAATGTCTAGTTTCCACCACAAAACTATATGGAAATAAACTTATTTTCCTTTGATCTGAGACTTTATTATAGATAACATATATAGCTAGAATGATAAAAGACAAAAATAAGCTTTAGACCTATATTTTCTCTTTTATAATTATTCAAATTTCAACTTGCCTAAAATTGATAGTTTTCATCTCCCACCACATTTTTAAAAACAAATCTATTCTATCTAGGAGAAGAATTATACATTCTAGAAGAGGATTCTCTCATCTAGAACATCATATAATTTTTAATTTTTTTGATATGATTTAATATTTTTTCCTTTCTCAAAACTTGCATCTTTTCAAGTGTTAAAATATGTCCTTATAGAATTTTTTAATAATAATACATTATATCTAATTAAACATTATAAAATCTATATGAGAATATTCTTGACTCTAAGTTCTATAAAATGGTGTTTATATGTTATTAAAAAAAATCATAAAAATAATAAGAGTTATTGAAATTCCACTTTTATCAAATAATTTTATTTCTTTAGTAATTGGATACAAACTAGTATAAAACATGCATTTAATAGACATTTCCAATTGGAAAAGTGTAAAACCATATATAACATAGCTACAATGAATTTATCTCATATGTTTGAAATAAATTGACTTTTAGATAGAAATAATCAAATTCAATCATTCTAATAAGTCATCCTAAAAGGTGACATAGTTTTGTACTTTTACCCTACATAATGTGCATGTTGTTTCCTCTAGTCTTCATTGTAAAGTGAAATATATCTATGATAATGTAATCTGGACCCTTCATTCAGATGATAAACCTAATAATTGCTATAGTATTAAAGTTTTTAAGGTGTCAACACCTAGGGAGGAGAAACAAAGAACAAAATTGAAATTAAAGAACAACCAAGAGAAGAACCTTCCTCTTTATTATCTAATGATGATAGGGGTACTTTGGACTTTAATCCTACATTTATTGGAGAATATAAGGTCTTTAATCTCTCTTTTATGAAGAGATTCGAATAACCTAAGCAATATAAATTTGTTTCAACTCCTCTTTCTAGTGAATTGAGTAAAAAATTTGTTATTGTTTCATGTAAAGAAACCATTGAAACTATTAAGCTTGATGGTTAGGAGATAGTTTCCTATGAACCTCCTTTGACTATCTCTAATATCGTAGATTATTATGTTCCTAGATACCATTTTCTCTCTAAGCATGGGGTTTTTGGTCAAGTATGTGGAAAATATGAGCAAGGAATACAAGTTCCCTTATCTTAATGTTAATCATATTTGCAGTAGTCCTTTAAAGATAACAAATCCTCATCATATTACATTTGATCAATTTGCTTCTTTGGATGTTTTCCACTTTGATGATACCTTGGCTAAGTTTCTACATGCATATAAGGATTTACCTACTTTTCATCATAATAAGAGAAATCCTTATCATTTGAATATTAATGGATAATTTAAAGAGGAAATGGAATTAAATAAATTTATTAATCCTCATCCTATCGGAGAGTTAGAAAAGAATAATATGTTGATCACTTAAATAATAGATGTCCATGTTGATCCTAATGACTCTAATTTTTTTATTAAAATTGGAAAATATTTAGATGAAACATAACAAAAGAATCTTACCGAACCTCTTTGATAATTTTAGGATATCTTTGGTTGGAAATATTATGATATGCTTGGTGTTGATCCAAAAATTGTCACTCATGATCTAGTGGTGACATCAGATGTTAAACCTATTAAACAAAAGATTCATTAAAATGAATCCTCGCATTGCTCTCTTGGTTAAGGCTGAGATAGAAAAACTTTTAGATGCAGGCTTCATATGTCATATAGATTTTCTCCCTTGTATTTTGAATATTGTGGCTATCTCAAAATGTGAAAATAAGATAAGGATTGTACTGATTTCTAAAATTTTAAAAAAGCTTCTTTCAAAGGTGATTTTCATTTATGAAACATTGCTATGATAGTGGATTCAACTGCTAGAAATGCATTGCTATCTTTTATGGATGGATTTTTTAGATATATAATTAGATTTTTATTCATCCTATGATCAATGCAAGACCACTTTCATAAATCCTTGGGGAAATTTTTTGTTTGGTAATGATCCTTTTTGGATTAAGAAATGTGAGTGCTACTTATCAGCATGCTAACATTCATTTTTCACGATTACATGCATAAAATTCTTGAAGATTATGGGGGTGATATTTTAGGTAAGTCTATAAGATGTGATGAGTGTGCTCTTATTATTAAAAATATCTTGGAAAGTATAAGAAAATAAAATATGCATCTTAACCCATAAAAATATGCCTTTGGGGTTGATAGTGGAAATCTCCTTAGGTTTATCATGTATAATAGAGTTATTGAGGTAGATATAGAGAAGATTGATTCGATTGTCAATATGACTCCTCATAATATCCTACAACTTCATAGTTAACAAGGAAAGATATAGGCAATTTTTAGGTTTGTTTCTAAGATAGAAGATCATACTATTCCATTCACTTCCTTTCTTTAGAAAGATTCTACTTTCACTCGCAATGAAGATTGTAAGCTCTCATTTGAACAATTCAAGGCTAACCTTGCTAATCCTCCTATCCTCCAACCAACTCAACCTAACAAGCCCTTTTTTATTTATACTTTTTCTTCTTCTAAGGCATTGAGTGTTGTCTTGGCTCAAACTGATCAAGATAGTAAAGAATGTCATGTCTATTACATAAGACATACCTTGATTGATTATGAAACATGATATACTACAATTGAGAAATAATTTTTGGCTTTTATTTATTATTGTCAAAAACTTAGACATTATCTCCTTAATGTTGAATTTAGTGTTTATGTGAAGTTTGATTCTTCAAAGCATCTCTTTTTAGAAATAGATTTATCTAGGTGGCTTGCTAAATGTGTCATTCTCTTAGTGGAGTTTCATTAAAATTTATCTCTCATTTAAATCTATCAAAGGTAAAGCTTGATTGGCTTTCTAGCTTAGGGTCCTTCTTCTATCTCTACATTGACTCATGATAAGTTGATGAGACATGGGAATTTTGATTCGCTGGATCTAGATGTCAAACTAAGTCTAGATGAGGTGTTATTTTAACACCTTCATCTAGGAAACCTATATCTTAATCTTACAAGCTAACCTTTGTATGTACTAATACTATTGTTGAGTATTAAGCCATTATTGTTAGATTGGAAATGAATTGTCACACAATAATTTAATGAGACATATCAAGTTGAGAATAATAAATTAACCAAGTATCATGATCTCACTTTTGGACATACTTGGAAAATTATCTTCTTTCTCTATTTAGAATCTACCTCAAAAAGATAATTGGCATTCTAATTTTATGGCTAGTGCAACATCATTAATCACTTTAAAGAAAGGTGTGTTGGATTTTTAGTTTAAAATTCATACTATATCTAAAATATATATTTCACATGATCTCTTGCTAGATGTAACTTATCTTACATTTATATGAGTGGTATTCTTACATTTATCAATATCTAAAAAATGGTTCTTTCCCAAGTCAGCAAGGAGGAATTCTAGAAGTACAGTCTATATGTTCGCAGCTCACTATATCATTCTTGCTTATGTTGTTTATAAAGGATCTTACAAGTTGGAATTACAATAGGAAAGGAAAAATTCTGAGAGGGGAAGGGTGGTAGGGGGGGGGAGGGTGTGGGGTGGTGGTGAATCGGCGCTTTAAACTTTGACTTACAAAAATATTCACCACACATCCATCTCACATATTCAATAAGTAAATTGAAATACCATGGAAAACATATACATCTAAAGCATGTAAATAAGTAAGCATTCACACATATATGACACAAGATATGATTACCCAAAAAACCTCCAATGAGAAGTTAAAAATGGGGTGGGGATGACACCCACAAGTCTTCACTACTAGAATAATAAAGTGTATCCAATGAAGGTTACAATGTTTGATCACAAACCATGATGTATGTTGTGAGGATTTCAATTTAACCTAATTAAAGAACTTAAACTCAAAATTATGTAAGAACCTTATTAGAGGATTTCAATATAGCCTATTAGGACTACTCAGTTAAGAGATTTAATTGATTCACCTATTAGAATGTCCCATCAATGATCTTGTAGTTAGCACTCTGATGCTTGATGACAGATCACCTATATTATCTTGTGTACTTTACCCTTCTTGATTAGATCTCTAGTGTTCATTGTTTCCTTCCTTTGTTCTCCTTTAACTGATTCAGCAATACAATTTCGATCATAATGCCTTCGTCACTACAAAAGTTTTGGTTTTTCCATACAAAAATATCCTTAACCATCCATTTATTCCCTTCCACTCTCATAAATAAATTTAGGGTTTTCCCTCCTTAAGAAGACCTAGGTGACTTAGGGTTAGGTCTAAATCAATGGCTCTAATTCATCCATATTGTTAGCTAAACCTTCCCTTTACTTGATTGGGTGCATGTAAAATGTAGAGATTCCAACTTAAAATTTGTCCTTATCACTAAAATGTCACAATTCAATCTCTAAGTTGGCTCAAAAATGGTTTGCATAGTAGTTTTTGCCAATACAAACAACTATGAAAAAATTGTGTTACTTGACATCTGAAGTCCCTGGGACTTGACACATACTGAGCCTTCAATGTTTTCACTCGGCATCTAAATGACTCAACATGCATTGTTTGTTGGGCTCCTATATCACTCAGCACATACTATATACTTGGTACTTGAGTGACTCAACATATGAGTGACTCAACACTCATTGTTTACTTGGCATGTTCTAACTTATATCTTGTGCTTACCATTTTTTACTTGTTCGGCATGAACTAATCAAATGACTTACATGTATAAACACTCACTAGTCAAAACCAATCTAAGATTAATAATCTCCCCCTTTGACATGAGTGTCAAAAACACTTGGTCATACATTAATACTCTTATTCTTATGAGCATAACATAAACTTTTATTTATATTCTATATAAAATTTCAAAATATCAAAATTGTACAACATGGCTTATACCTCAAAATATTATAACTCCTCCTAAGTTGTTTGATCTGATCTATTTTGTACTATATTCTATACAAGAATCTTTCTCCTCCTAAGTAGATTATCCTCAATTAATACTCTTTCTTTACATTCTAACTTTTTTCTTTTCTTTTTTCTCTTACTCCCCCTTTACTCTTACTCTACCATTCTTGATCCCCCATAGTTGTTACTCCCACTTTTTGACACTAAAGTAAATGGGTTATATATTAATAGTGTATTTGTCCAAAAATAATTAATGGACCTCAAGTATAATCTTAAGATTTGCATCCCAATTATCACATGCTATCTCTAAAGACTTAATTTGGATGGCCAGCTCAATAAATAGGTTTACTAAACCATCTAATTAAATA
The DNA here is from genome assembly GCA_028749045.1 of Cupressus sempervirens. Lineage (NCBI taxonomy): Eukaryota > Viridiplantae > Streptophyta > Pinopsida > Cupressales > Cupressaceae > Cupressus > Cupressus sempervirens. Next base: position 835,348,801 of record CM053787.1, on the reverse strand, counting down.
TTGGGGTCTTTCTTCATAAGTGTTTCTGCATAGCCTAGCTCCTTTATAGAATCTCCGTGTGAGGCTTCAATGTAAATTGGATGCTGATCAAGTTAGCCCTTATGTTGGCTTCATCTACTTATAGTGTTGCTAATTGACTTTGGTTTTGCAATAGGTTACTAAAATTTTTCTCACTTTGAGATGATGTCATGGGAAATTTAGGTCTAGATAATTGCATTTGACTTTCCAAGCTTAGGATGTGATTCCTTGTCTCTTATGTGAAGACTATAGGATTACACAATTTGGTGTACAAAGAGGAAATGTTCTATGGTACCTTCTTCACACTTTCTATCTTATTTGCCAATGCAACTTTTGTTAGTGCTATATCACTAGATATCTTCTCATTTACTTTATTTTGAAACTTCTTCTTAGACCATTCTAATAATTTTACATTAGTATCTAGGTCTATATCACTTAGGTTTTCCATTATGGGTCAATTATTCAATGATTGGATTTGTTTGTTCTAGAGTAGGTAGACTAAATGCATCTAAGAAAACATCTTTGATCTTAATCAAAAATTTCTTTTGCTTATGCTCCCTTTTGAGTAGCTATTGATGTTTCTTTCTTGCTAGGGCCTCTTGAAGTATACCCATCTATTCAATTATTACTGTAGCATAGTCAAACTTAGGCAATACAATTTCTTCATCTAGGCTAACATTGCCATAATTTATTACCTCTTCTACCTTAGATGAGCTATGAAATGACACTAGGAATTTCAAAGGTGTTGCATCTATGCTTGGCCTCTAAAGAGTTTGGCTAGAAGGAGTTCTTTCTTTTGGTAATGTTTCTAGTGCTTTTTTTTCTTCTAGCTCATTTAGCTTAGGTGTCAAATCTATCTCTTCAAGCTTGTCCTTTTATGCCTATTTAATTTCAATTGCACCTTAAACTTGTGATAAAGGTGTAGGTATATCTACCTAGCCTATATGACTTGCTATCCCATCATTGACTAGTGTTTCCACCTTATCTTCTCCAATTGTCTCATCATTCTCTTATTTAGGTTCTTGGATATTTTTTGAGATTGGAGTGCTTTCCATCAGTGTATTGATAGTGCATCATGTTGTCTTCTTCATTTGATATACAACTAAGTGTGGTGAGGGTTGTACACTTATGACTTGAGAAGTAAATGTAGTTGTTTCTTGTGTTTTCACTTCCTCCCCTATGGTCATATATTCTAACTTTTGAATTTCATCAACACTTGCCAATATAGGTATGTCACATAATTTTGCTTGTAGTGTGGATTGGTCAAGTATCCTTTTCAAATCTTCCTCTATTAGGAGATTGATGTTTTGAGCAGTAGAATAAAAAACATCCTTTACTATAATAATTTTAGTACTTACACTTATTACCTATGGAGGGGTGACACTCGACATTTGTGTATCTTGTACACTCTGATATTGTTTCTACTCTTCCTCAATTGTTTCCTAGTCATAAATATTCATATCAGTGCCTCCTTTAACTATCCCTTCTTCATTGATATCCTCTTCATCATCTTCTACCTCAATAGGTTCTTGTTCATTATCTTTGGTTGTGGCTAGTCCATATGTAAGTGTCCACATCTATTTGGACTTCTTCACAAAATCCTCTATGTTGTTTTGTAATATCCTAAATTCCTTGTACTTAGGTACAAATCTCACAAAAAATTTCTTTATGGCTTTAGACATGTGTGCCTTGCTAAGTTCTGGCATAAATTGAGTGAGGGTTGTCTCGCTTATTTGCTTCTTTGTGTCTAAAAAATAGTGTCATTTTCACTTAGCTCTATCATATAGACTTTTAGGTATGGAATTGGAAATTTCTAGAGGGGATTTCTTAAAAGTAGCCATCATGAGATATCTTGCCTCATCTACTTGATTCTTCTCAATATTTCCAAGGTTATCAAATTTAATGTGAGAGAAACTTGAAAAATTAGCATTGTTTCTAATGTTCTCACATAAATTATCTAGGTCTAAGGAGGGACTATGACACACCACTTGGAATTGGCTATTTTCATCAGATCCTGTCTTCTCTTCATCAAATTTAGCTTGAGCAATATACTTTCTTCTTAGTCTTTTCTATGGTCCACCTTCTTGCTCTTTAGGATTGGCTACCTCTTTAGCCTTCTATTCAATGACTCTTGTACTAGCCCTTGTGGTAGGTGTTTTAAGTTTGAGCTGACTTGGTTTCACAACTTTCTTTTTTTTTGTCATTGTAGGTGTCTTTTCCTTTCTTTTCTTCTTGTTCGCAAGAGTATGTGCTTCCTCAACACCTTTTGCAAATTCTATCTCCTCCTCTTGTTGATTCTCAACTTGACCTTGTGTTAGTGCTTGTGGTGCTTGAGCCTATGTTTCTTCTGCTTCTTCTTCTTTATCTTCTTCTTTTTCCTCTTCCTTGGCTCCTATTGGTGTTTTAAAACTATTGAATCAAAAAAATTCTCAATACCAAAATGATATCACTCACACAATCTAATGATTAGCCAACTCCTATTAACAATTATATGTGCAAACCATTTGGACTCAACTTCGACAAAACCAAGAGTGGTTTTCTACTCTTTAGGCTCTACAAAACTAGGGTGGGTATACCCAGGGATGATTCAAGACTGGGAAACACTATATGAGAATTATTTTAGTTTCATTTTGATTATCATCTCAAATCCTCAAATACATGCATAATTTTTGACAATTTGATAAACACATCCCATATAATAGATCTGGCCAAAATTATTCCATAGATCTACATGTGTTCGCAACAATAGTGCCTAACTAAAGCTAAAAAATTCCATGCAAACAAGTACCAACCAACTTTGAAGATCTTTAGGAAATAAAAGTAAAATTGATTATAATTATGCATTTGAGACCATTTATGACATATTTCTCTTCCAGCTGAATCAATTTGACCAGTGTCTAATCCATTAGGGTTAAAAGTCTACTAAATATCCATAGATCTAATTTGTTGCCTTACAACAAATATTATCAGTAATTCCTATCAAAATTCATCATTCAAAAAATCCTTCCTACTATTGTAGCAACCTTATCAAATTTATCAAAGCTTTTAATTAATCCATTGAACTAATAGTAGTAATGAATAGATATACAACCTAAAAGGATTGCATTCAATTGCATAAGCCTTTACTCATAAAATATCAAGATAACTAAGTAACTAAAAGGAGACAAAATTCAGAAAGAACTGATATGGGGACATCTCATAATTTGTATTCATTTTCTTTGAAAATTTTATACATTTGTAATAACTCAGAATGACCTTAGGAAGAAACACAGAGATCATTCTATCTTAATGCATTCTCAGGAACTAACAGAGATGATACATCATAAAACTTTCTCAAACATTGGACTGAAAAAAAACTAAGTATATCACCTGGAAAACATTAGAAATTGGACCATTCTCTAGCCCTGGAATCTCACTTATATAATGTGAGATGCAACAAGCTATAGGCTAAGAGAAAAATGATAGGTGTCCTTTACAAGAGATAATTACATACACCTATCATAAAATGAAAAAAAAATAGGTAACACAAGATGTCTAGATCAAACATTCCTTTTGGTGGGTCTGCTTCTATCACATCCTTTATCGTTGTTGATTTGGCTGCTATTCTGATCCCTCTTTGTATGCAACTACCAAGCTAACCAATGATGAAGTTTGTTCTGATGATTGCAAGTTAGTCTCCACCTATAGGTTTGCACCATCTTTATCTTGTACAATGGGAATAACTTCTACTTTTCCCTCTTCTTTGGTTGTATTAGCGTCTTGTGGGCCTGAGTCTATAATTGAAAGAGACTGATCATTCTTGTCTTCTTCTCCCTACTGGCCTTGTGTAGAAATGGTGTCAATGATTTGGATCTCATCACCCTACACCTCATCACTATTAGTTTCTATTTCCTACAACTGTTCACCAAGAGCTATTTCCGCCAATCAAATTGCAAAATATTAATCTGCCTCTTGATCACACGCTTAGCTTCATTTTCAATAGCAACAAATTCCTATTTTAAAGAATCAAAGAATATTTGGGCCTTCACCAGTTCTTCCATTGTGGTAGCCAACCATGCATGCCCTATTTCATTTATAATTCTATTCATCCTTAAACAAAAAAAATCATCAAGTCTATTCACCAATTCATCTTTGTTTTTCAAATTATTTCTTTCATCTAGGGCACGAGGAAACAAACTAAATTTTTGGCTCTTGTACTTGTTCAAGTAGCCTACTATTATTGTCTGTAAATGAATCCTTTTATTGTCAAAACTAGCAAGATCAGAAACAATGTCAAATGTTTTTTCAATTTGATCATAAGAATTCTTTATGACAAAGAAACACAAAATGTCATTTCTTTCTCCCTTCTCACCCATTTATTCACAATACACTTTAAAGCCTCATCATTGGCTTTCAACTCCTCCCAAATAATGATCACCGTGGCCAACTAATCATGAACTAGTGGCCATTCAATTTTATCCCCCAAATTTGTAAGAGCTTTTCTTAATTTTTCTTCATATTTCACATTCAACTCCACATGCAAAGCCCATAGTTTATTGTTTTCTTCTTCAAAGTCCTCAGTAGTATAATATTCTAGCCTTTGGTGTGTATATGGTATTTCTATGAGGGGGGTAGATTTGAAGGATTCAACTTGGGGGCGAGGGTATGTTATTCTTGGTCTTGTGAACCTCGCCATTAGCTTGTTCTCAGGCTCAATTCTCCTCTTTACTTCTTTATTGTAAGCATCATCAACCACCTCATACTTGCTCTGTAACTTAGTCATTTCTTTTTCCTCCCTCTCTATAGTAGCCAAGGAAAATTGAGAGTAATCTACATTCATGTGGTTTGCCTGTACACATGAGGTATCAACAACTCTCCTCACAATGATATTCCTTGTTAGTCCTAAATCATTAGGTTGTGATGGAACAACCCTAGATCCTCTTATTAATGACCACATGACAAGAGCAGCTTGATCATTACTAAATGTAGTTCCCAAGAACTCCTTTTTATTTGGATCTTGCAATCCCAAATTATTTGACACAGAATTGAAAATCAAAGCATCAGCAATGTCCCAATTAGCCAATAATAAAATATTTGTAACCTTTACAATCTATCTCCCTTCTTCAGGGGTTATGTTTTGGAACTCTTGAATCATTTGTTCCTTTATTTTATTTTCAATGGAGGCTTCATCCATTTCTAGATGCTCTATTTTCATATTTTTACATCTTTCCTCAAAATTTCTCATGTTTTCCCTCCAAGCAAATTGGCGGAAAGCCCTAGACTTTACAAAACTGTCATCAGATAAAAACTGCTGACTTTCTTGTTCCAAAATAGGATCCAATTTTCTTCCCTTGAAATCTACTATAGTCAAGTCAAAACTTGGAACAGGAGGCTCCTTGGGATTCCCTTCATCAATCTCTACTTGGGTAACAAGAACTCCCCCTTGTGATCCAATTTGTTCAATTTTCTCATTAGTGAGCTACTCCTCCTCAATTCTCATTGGGGTTTGGGAAGGTGAGTAACTCTCATCATGTGGTTCCTCTTCCCTTATTATCTTTCTCCTCTTAGGAGAAGGTTCAGGAGGCCTTTCTTCAAAAATAGCACTAGTAGATTCAACTATCTGTTTTCCTTTATCCACAATGAGCCTTTGACCCTAAATGATAGCATATCCTGACCTCCTTTGAACAACTAGTGGGCCTGCCCCTATATTAGGAGTGAAGCCTAATCTCCTCATTATTTCTCTGGCCTTATCTGGAAAAGAATCAATGAAATATTTCTTTTTCTCATTCATCACCTCCATTATTTTAGAGAATGTATTCATAAGCTTATTAATTCTATCAATAGTAGTTACAACATTATGTAGAGGGTCGTAATCTTTTTCAAAACAATTAATGAAACTCAAAACTTTTGAATAGACTCTCCATTTTTCTTTCTTTGTTTCTTGCTCCTACAAAGAGTACTCATTCCTTATTACATCTTAATGCAAATAAAATTCATGCTCAACTAGACAAAGTTTAATCCTATGCCTAAGAACCAAATGAAAGGAACCTTCTGCATCACAAAAATGATGGTGATGTATTGCCGTCTTATACTGATCCAAAATTTTGTAAAGGAAAACCCATCCTTCCTTGGTTATCACAAACTGGTGGGCTATTGTGCAAGTGGGAAAAATTGATCCTATTCCCCTTTTGTGAAAAAAAGCTTCTTCTACTCCTCCCAACTACCACAAGAATTTAGCTACTCCTACCTTTAAGGGCACCTAGTAAGGTAGTACATGAGGTGTTCCCTTGAATCCATAAATTCTGATAATAGTTGAAACTAACTATGGGATGATATCTCCCCAATTATGTTAAACCTTTAGATTATGAGGTTTATCCATATGCCTAACAAGGTGCATTAGTGCCTTAGGGATCTTGGGATTGTCTCTTAATATGAGGCACCTCATTTTGGAGGTGAAGTACATGTCAAATCTAAGAAAACTAGCATTTTTTGCTTCCCCAGTCATATCTGCACTCCACAATTGAACTAGCAGTGCTTCCCCCTCTTGTTCTCTATTCAAAACCATTTCTTTACCAAAGTATGTAGCCCCCTTAAATAGAAACATGTACATCAACAAGGAGTATTGGCCCTAAACCTTCTCCACCTTGCCCTTGGCAATCCCAACCAATTCACTATGAATTTCATCAGCGAGGTAAGAAGCAAAATCAAAAAATTATTTCGACACTGAAAGAGGAGATTTGAGTGATCATATACATGAAACTCATAGAGATAAAGTTTACTTCACCCTCTCCAAAAACTCAAAATAAGGTCCTATATACCTCTACTACCTTGGGATTGAAGCATGTTTTCTTGGAAGGTTCTTTAGAGGATGATGTTATTGATACTAGGGTTCCAATTTTGCCACTGTGGGCCTTTAGTGCACCTTGTCTAACTATTTCCTTCTTAGAGATATATTCTTTTTCTAAATCTACCAAATTAATGGGCACATGATACCTAGTGAGAGGTCCCAAAAGAAAAACTTCCCTAATCTCTTCTGGATTGATGGTGATTAGAATTTCAACATCTAATCTTCTCACTACCGTAGTGGCTTCATCATAACTCTTCGACACAGCCTCAAGGAGATCATAATCCATAAACACATTGGGAACAACTACCTTTCCTAGGTCAAAATTCCATATATTAGCATGTGGGGCAAACAGTTTCCTATCTGCAAACCATTTCGTGAACAAATTTAAACCAGTTTGCGAGGTTTGAGAATCCTTGACCCAATTAACCTTATCATATAATCCATCTGTTGTTCTCAACCTAGGGTTTAATGAGGTCAACTTTTTAACTTGCCCTATCTCTATAGTAAACTTAGGAAGAAACTCAAGAAAATAATCATGTACATTTCTATTCAAATAATTTACATGACCTGAAAACTCCTTCTTTGGAGGCATCTTTAATTATGCTTTACAAAACTGAAATACTTACAAAGGTTACAGTAGGATTACTTACTTGAATTATGTCCTCATTTTCCTCTCTAATTCTGCAAATTTTTCACGAACAAACTACTTCACAATCTTGCCAAACTTCAGCATGATCTTCTTTAGTAATTTCTTCTACTTGGGAAAGGCTCGAAATCTTTGTTCATGTAAGGTGAAACTAATAAAACCTTATGTATTATACTCTATTTTTCCTGACATGTGAAGCTTTCATGTATAATTAATACATAGAGTGCCACCATTTTCTATGTTTAAATTAGTGTCATTGATCTTTAAAAATCCCTATGCAGACAAAAGGATGTATACATATGTACAAGAAACCCTAAACTACTATTCATGGAAAAACAAGTATTTCTACCGAAATACCTCTTCAAGAACTATCCATGAATTGGCAGCTCAATAATATTGTCTAATAAATCTTTAAGAATATAGGAGTCTTCTCCCCATGAATTTACAATCAGATAAGGACCTGACCAGATAGGATCAAATTTACCATGTTTTCCTTTATCCTCCATTCTGGCATTCCACATTAAGACTAGTTCTCCATCTTCAAAATTTCTACTTACTGTCCTTTTATCATTGAGTGTCTTAACTTGCAGTTGCAGCCTTTCGTTATGGAGAGATGCTTCCTTTCTAGTTTCTACTAATCCTACAAGTTCATCTAGCCTTTCTTGCATGTCATCAGTAATATCTTCATCATATAACTAAGTGTAACTGTAGAGTCCTACCAAGTTGTTCTGAGGCATCCTGGCCTAAATTCCATATACCAGATCAAATGTTGCCACACCAATAGCCTTTTTAATAGTCACCCTATCAGCCCATATGGCTAATTGCAATTTAGAATCCTAGGATTTCTTATTATCATCCAATGTCATTTTTATTATTTTCAACAAACTCTTATTTGTGGACTCAGCTTGTCCATTTCCTTGTGTATGATATGGGGAAGATATTGATCTACTGATTCCATATTTGTCATAGAATTTCTTGAATTCTTTAGACATAAAACACATTGCATTATCTATTACAATTTTCTAGGGACAACCAAATCTAGAAATAATGTTATTCAGAAAAAAAAATTGTTGACAACTTTACTTGTTGCATTCCTTATAGGGATAGCCTCTACCCACTTTGTAAAATAGTCAATAGCAACTCAGATCCAAGAATAGTCAGTGCTAGATTTGGGAGAAATTTCACCTTTGAAATCCATACCCCATTGTTGAAAATGTGCTTGGACCTCAACAGGCTTTAGTGGAGTATTACTTGAGAATTTCAATTTTCCAGCAAATCTTTGGTAGGCATCGCATTTTCTAATCATGATTTGAACATCCTTTAAAAGAGAGGGCCACCAAAATCTAGCTCTCATCACCTTATGTGCAGTGGTCTCAGCCATATAGTTTCCTCCACAAACTCCAGCATGCATTTCATTTAAAACTTCTTTTGCCTTTTCTTGATCAATACATTTTAGTAACACTCCTTCAAAATTTCTCCACCATAGATAGCCTTTGACAATTATGTATCTAATGGCTTGCAATTTAGTATTCCCTTTTTCATTTTTTGTCAAATTGAAAGGAACTTCCATGTGATGAAGATAATAGATAACATTTACATACCAATCACAATGATCCATGTCACATAAGTCTGATCTGAGGTCATAAACTACCACATTTATCTAATTAGCATCCAAATTAGATTTAGCCATGAGTTTAGCCAAACCTTGAACTCTTAACAACTTAATTATTTGTATTTCAATATTGAATTTTTGGATCCTATTGATCCATCTACGCCTTCTTCCCGACACTTCTTGCTGAGAAAATATGTCTTTAACAGTAGCACCAGGCACAAATGCAATGACAATAGCACCTATCAAGTAGCATCTGAAAGCCTTAACAACCTTTACTAAAGCATATGCTTGTTTTTCATTTATGTCATATTTGAATTCAGTAGACTGTAGTGACTTACTAAAAAAAGAAATGGGTTGTTCATATCCTTCTTCATTTCTCTACAATAAGACTATGGCTACAGTGTGAAAGGATGAAAAAGAAAAAATATGCATAGGCTTTGTGTAATCTGGGGTTCTAAGGACTGGAGCATTTTTTATTGTAGTTTTAATATCCTATAATGCTTGTGAAGGCTCACTATTCCAATCTATGGTAGCTCCTTTCTTGAGCATCTTTGATATAGGTCTACTAATTTTAGCAAAGTTAGTAACAAACCTTCTTAGAAAATTAACTTGGCCAAAGAAAGATTGAATTCCTTTTACATTCTTTGGCTTGGGGACTTTATCAATAGCTACTACTCTCTCAAGATCTATCTTCACCCCATCCTTAGACACTATATGCCCTAGTAACCTGCCTTGTGTCACCCCAAATGTAGATTTCTTTGAGTTCAATGATACTCCATATTGCAAGGCATTGATAAAAAAATTCTCCAAATGTCTATAGTGATCCTCAGCCTTCTTAGAATAGGCTGTAAGATCATCTTGGTATACAACCATAAATTTTTTTATACAATCATGGAATACAGCATCCATGGCTCTTTGAAATATAGGTCCTACATTAATCAAGCCAAATGGCATCCTTAAATATACATAGGTCCCCCATGGGGTTTTGAAGGCTATCTTAAATTGTTCATTTTCCTTTACCAATACTTGATTGTACCCTGAGAAGCCATCCATCATGGAAATTAGCTCAGAACTAGTTACTTGCTACAACATGGCTTCCATATTTGGTAATCCATAATTATCCTTCAAGGATGCAATGTTCAAATTCTTGAAATCCACACATAATCTTATTTCTCCATTTTTCTTTCTGATAGGTACCAAATTTGAAACCCAGGTGGAATGTCTAATTGGTTTGATTATCCCCCCATTCCTTAATTTCATCAATTCTTCTTGCATTTTGGGAGCTAGGGTAGGGTTTACTAGTCTTTGTTTCTATCTAAAAGGTTTTAAATTATCCTTTAGTGGTATGACATGCTGGAACAAATATTCTCTATAAGCCTTAAGGTCATCATAAAACCATGCAAAAACATGTCTATGCTTCCTAAGCAAGTCAATCAATGGTTTTCTAATTTCAGTAGGTAGATTTTGGCCAATATAAACTTTCTTGGGAGCTTCATTAGTACCAAGGTTTATCACTTCTAATTCTTGAGGCTTAGGGTCTTTAACTCTTGGTTTGACTCTATCTTGATTATCAAAAATACTTTCCAAAACCACTAACCCCTTTGGCACCTTGTTGGTTTTCAACTGCATAATCTCCTAGCCAAAAATGGTTTCTTTACTATCTATAGTTTCAATTAAATCACTGCAATCCATTTCTTGACCATGGTATTTGTCTTCATTTAACAAAAAATTTATAATGTCTTTATCATCTTCAAAGACATGCAAATTTTCAATATTATTAGTTATCAAAGGTTTGCTCTGTACTTCAATTTGAGAAATTCCTACAAACGATATCTCCTTAGGTTTGATTGCTACATTTGCTAATAAATCAACCATCTTATTATGAGTCATATCTCTCCATGAGATACCAAATGCATCAAAAGATTCTATCTGGTCCCAAACAACATTTCTATACTACTTTAATCTCATGTTCTTGGATGCATAGGTTTCTTTTATCTAGGAGATAACTAGTTCAGACTCCTCTATGACATGAAAATTTCAAGGTAAAAGAATATCTTAAAATATTCTTCTCTAGAGAAACAAAAACTACCCCTACCCTTGAATATTCTTTTGAACTAGCCCCATCAAAAAGCATTATCCATAATACTGGTGAGTCCATACAATAGTCAACTTCATGTTCAATTATAGTAGGAAAATTCTCAACTTCTTGAATAATCAATTCAGCTCTGAATGCATTCACACCAATATCTAAGAAGCAAGTGGCATTTTTGTCAATTTCTCCCCCTAAAATGTGACTAACCCTAGGCTCTCTATTTACCTTGACAGCTTTATCTTCGATATGAAAACTTGCATAAGTCAAATCACATTGCAGGCTTCCCCCCATAGTAGCACTCCATTTTCTAGAGAGCAATATTCCATAATTTGGAGGAATATCAACTACAAGGATTGACATAATCAGTTCCACCTTAGGGTATGCAGCTAGTCTAAATGGTAAAGCAGTGATAGTCCCTATGACAAGAACTTTCCTAGCATCCATACCTCTACATATGCCTTGCTTAGTGTCTGCTTTGAAACCTAATGCTTCCATTATCTTGAAGGGCATGATGGTATTGGAGGCTCCTAAATCAATCATGCAATTTTTTAGGGTCTTTCCATTTATGATTAGACTGAGGAAAAATGGGTCAATAGCTTCTATATATACCATTAAGGAATCATCTAAAAACATTTGGGAAATCTAAGAAATGATACCACTATCCTCTACTACTAATGGGGTTTTTTTTATAACACTTTGTTCTAAAATACTATTGTTGTTTCCTATCCCTCCCAACCATGATAAAGCCTTGCTTTTATGTTCTTCAATTCTAAGAAGTTCAGAAAAAGGTACTTTTACAATTATTTGCGACAGCATGGATATCATATCAACAGGTTCAACAATAGTAGGTTTTACAAGAATACCTGGAGTTGAAGTCTTTTGAATAGTAGGCACCACTATTTTCTTGATATTATCAAGTCCTAATTTCTTTTCTTGCGCAACTTCTTTTGTTGTTTTATTTTTTTGAAATTGAACCTTCTTTTTTGGTTCCCACTTCTTAACCTTGTTGTCTTTGATCTTAGGCACATCTATATTGACCTTCTCATCTTTATCATTCATCTTATGGGTAATATCTTTGATGAATACACTAGATGGCTTTCCTGCATCATTATTTACTATTCTATTTCTCAAATTGTAGTTACTATGAACTTGGAAAATCATTTCTACTTTGATTCTGTCAATCTCCTCTTTGGAGGGCATTCTTAAGCTTATGTGACCTACATCAAAAGATTTAACACATACATTATCTTCATCATAACCTTCATCATTTGAAAGCACTTGCTAATAATGTAAATGATAAGAAATTCTCTGATTGGTAATATCATTTTTAGGTTCTTTAGAATTAGAATCTATAAAATCATTACACATGCTTACCATATTGCAACTTATATCATCGTGGCTTTTCTCTTCATTTTCTTCTTCAAGTTGCACACCTTGATCTAGGGAAAATGATTGAGCAACTACACAATAATTAGTAGAATGAGGTGATTGACATACAATGCACCATGGTACATCATCATTCATATTTACAGTGTTCCTTTGCAAGGGGTCTGGGGTACCCTTATACTTCACATTTTGTGTTTGGTTAGGAACTGGCTTACCATCTTTCCACTGGGTAGTGTAAGGGTAATTTTGCATTCTAGGTTACCTATTGAAACTGTTGTTATTTAAAAGGGTTTTCTCAACAGCATTTGGCTTATTGAAACTAGTGTGATTCATCTTCTTTAGTAATTCCAACACCTAGCCTATTGTAGGTTCTTCTAGCTTTTTTCCTATAGGATTTTTATCACCCTCCCTTTTGTTATTGTTGTTGGGATTGAAAAGCTTTAGGTCATCTCTTCTACCCATTTTCCTCGATGCTTTCCTATTGCTTTCTATATTTACTGCAACTTTATAGGCATCCCTTAAAGTTTTGGGATCCTTATCCCTCAATTGATAAGCCATTTTTCTATCAAAAGCATTAAAATATGTTGTGAGACAAACATCCTCATTCAACCTCATAACTTAAAATAGTTTGTACATACCTTTCTGGAACATAACATTGAAATCAAATGTGGACTCATTAGGATTCTACTTGATGTTATTGAATTCATTTAACATGAATCCTACATTAGTGTTGTCTCCATATTGCTCTTTAAATAATTTTTCCAGGTCACTCCAAGAGGTAATATTGTCCCCAGGTAACCTTTTGAACTAATCCCTTGCATCCTCAATTGGTGAATGAACAAAAAAATTCATAATCATTTAATATATCTATAAAAATTCTCAAATGTTCTTCACTAGTAACAACATTATTGCCAGAGAACTTAACCACTTTGTCTCTTAAATCAAATGATATGGGATGTGGAGCACCAGGAATACCAGCAAATGATATTTGTCTTTACTTTTTGAGGTATACAAGTTTCTTCTAGAAACCAAGAACATTTGAGGTACTCACTATGTTAGCTTGGTGGAGAGGAGCAGCATGGGATTGTTGAAGTTGGACAACAGGGACTTGAGTCTAAGTAGTGGATGATGAGGTAGGAGCAGACTAAGATATTCCTTGTATTGAAACTATTGGTCCAGAGGGAGGTATAGAAGCTGAAGCTAGGAGGGATAAATTTGGCCATGAGGCTAATGCAAAATTAGTCTTAATAAATTGAATTTTACACCAAGTTTTTGCTGCTTGAGCTTCATTCTCCACCTTCTCGAGCTCTTTCGCAAGATCTTCCTTCTCTTTTCTAGCCTTTTCTAGGTCTGAATCTAACTTTGACATAGAAGGTTTTGTAGGTTTTCTTGGTTGAGCTTGAGGTTCATTTATCTAGACTCCTATAGCTTTACCCTTTCCTTTGTTTGCAAGTTTCACTATGGGTTCTATAGGATTTACTTGGATAGGTTTATAATCTTGGACTTGAACAATAACTAGTTCTTGCTTTTGATTCAAGCATTTTTCTTGTTCTTGAATTTTAGCTCTCAGACTATCTACATCTTCAAATACATCAGCATGGAGAGTTGTGGTATTTTCTTCTAACTTTTTATTCTACTCCTTCAAGGCAAACATCCTTCTCAATAAAGCAATCTCTTTCTATTATGGCATCCAAAGTGGCTTGCTCCTTCTCTTTTTCAAGACGAATGCATTTAGCTTCTTCTTCAGCAACCCATTTCTTCAAAAATCCTATCTCAGATTGCACCTCTTTAGGGTCTATAGAAGTAGCCTCTAAATCAATAGGATCATCTAGATCTATAAGATTGGGCTCCATGTATGGGGCTTCTCTTGGATTAAAAGGATCATCATGTGAACTCCTTAATCATAGCCTACAATTCATATCTGCTATGAGATTTGGCCTTGGTGAAGCATTCCCTGCTGGAGCCATATATTTATCTTGATATGTTTTTTCATCTAGTACTAGGGTATTTAAAATTCCTCCTAAGAGTCTTGTGGTTTTGGATTCAGAATTGAGTGAAGAAGACTCTCTCCCTAATACTGGTTGATACTAGGAATTGACAGATAAACTACCTTTGGGTTTCTAGGTGGGATTTGGATCTATCCTTTTCTTATTTAGGTTCTTCCTACCACCTTGGGGTAAATCAATATACATTGGTACATTAGGATTAGCTCTCATGTAAGCTCTTATGTTCTTTCTCTTGTCAGCCATATTCACCTTTTATTAAAACAAGCACTAGCTCCAAAACCTTTACTGAGTCGCCACCCTATTCTTGGGAAAATACACAATGACAATTATTCTAAACTCCAAGGAAAAACACACAAATAGAAAAAGAAATAAATGGTATAGATAGACCAATCACTAAGATTATAAGACTGCAACTCTTGCTTGTTAGATAAGATGCTTGGATAGGCTGGATATGTCAGTGCATCTCCATGGCATTCAGGCTATTTTTTCTTTAAATTCTCAAAGTTTTTCACTAAAATATTCACTCATGACCATGGGAAAAACATAGATAATCTAACACACATGTACATAGTAGGACCAAAGAAATAGCAGTACTTTTCACAAATGTGTTGGACAACTCCCCAATAGAGTCGCCATTTTTTTGGTGTTTTAAAACTATTGAATCAACAAAATGCTTAATACCAAAATAATATCACTCACAGAATCTAAGGATTAGCCAATTCCTACCAACAATTATATGTGCAAACCATTTGGACCCAACTTCAACAAAACCAAGGGTAGTTTTCTACTCTTTAGGCTTTGCAAAACCAGGGTGGGTATACCCAAGGATGATTTAAGACTGGGAAACATTGTATAAGAATTATTTTATTTTCATTCTTATTCTCATCTCAAATCCTCAAATACATGCATAATTCTTGACAATTTGATAATCACATCCCATATAACAAATCTGGCAAAAATTCTTCTCTAGATCTACACGTGTTCTCAGCAATAGTGGCTAACTAAGGCTAAAACATTCAATGAAAATAAGTACTGGCCAACTTTGAAGATCTTTAAGAAATAAAAGTAAAATTGATTATAATTCTGCATTTGAGACCGTTTATGACATATTTCTCTTCTAGCTAAATCAATTTGACTAGTGCCTAATCCATTAGGGTTCAGAGTCTACTACAAATCCATAGATCTAATTTTTTACCTTACAACAAATATTATAATAAATTCTTATCAGAATTCATTATTCAAAAAATTCTTCCTACTACTATAGCAACCTTAACAAATTCATCAAATTTTTTACTTAATCCATTGAACTAATAGCAATGGTGAATAGATATAGAACCTAAATGGATTGCATTCAATTGCACAAGCCTTTACTTATACAATATCAAGATAACTAAGTAACTAAAAGGAGACAAAATTCAGAAAGAACTGATATGGGGACAGCTCATAATTTGTATTCATTTTCTTTGAAAATTGTATACACTTGCAGTAACTCAGAATGACCTTAGGAAGAAACACAAAGATCATTCTATATTAATGCATTCTTGAGAACTAACAAAGATGATACATCATAAAACTTGCTCAAACATTGGACCGAAAACAAACTAAGTATATCACCTAGAAAACATTAGAAATTAGACCATTCTCTAGCCCTAGAATCTCACTTATATAATGTGAGATGCAACAAGCCACAGGCTATGAGAAAAATGATAGGTGTCCTTTACAAGAGATAATTACATACACCTATCATAAAATAAAATAAATGTGGGTAACACAAGATGTCTAGATCAAACATTCATTTTGGTAGGTCCACTTCTTTCACATCCTCTATTGTTGTTTATTTGGCTGTTATTCTGATCCCTCTTTGTATGCAACTGCCAAGCTAACCAAAGATGAAGTTTGTTCTAATGATTGCAAGTTAGTCTCCACCTATGGGTTTGCACCATCTTTATCTTTTACATTGGGAAGAACTTCTACTTTTCCCTCTTCTTTGGTTGTATCAATATCTTGTGGGCCCAGGTCTGCAACTAAAAGACACTAATCATTCTTGTCTTGTTCTCCCTATTGGCCTTGTGTAGCAATGGTGTCAATGATTTGGATCTCATCACCCTGCACCTCATCACTGCCAGATTCTATTTTCTCCAACTATTCACCAGGAGCTATTTCTGCCATCCACTTGTCAAACAGTGTGTCATCTAGCCAATTGAATTGAAAAATATTAGTCTGCCTCTTGAGCACACTCTTAGCCTCATTATCAATAGCAGAAAATTCCTATTTTAAAGAATCAAAGAATATTTGGGCCTTCACCATTTCTTTCATTGTGGTAGCCCATCATGCATGCCCTATTTCACTTATAATTCTATTCATCCTTAAACAAAAAATATCATCAAGTTCCTTCACCCATTCATCTTTGTTTTTCAAATTATTTATTTTATCTAGGGCACGAGGAAACAAACTAAGTTTTTGGCTCTTGTACTTGTTCAAGTAGCTTACTATTATTCCCTACAGATGAATCCTTTTATTGTCAAAACCAACAAGATCAGAAACAATATCAAAGGTTTTTTCAATTTGATCATAAGAATTCTTTATGACATAGAAACACAAAAATGTCATTTCTTTCTCCCTTCTCACCCATTTATTCACGATAGGCTTTAAAGACTCATCATTTTCTTTCAATTTCTTCTAGATACTGATCAGCCTGGCCAACTGATCATGAACTATTGGCCATTCAATTTTATCCCTCAAATATGTAATAGCTTTTCTTAATTTTTCTTCATATTTCACATTTTCCTCTACATGCAAAGCCCATGGTTTATTCTTTTCTTCTTCAAAGTCCTCAATAGTATAATATTCTATCCTTTGGGGTGTATCTGGTATTTCTATGAGGGGGGTGGATTTGAAGTGTTCAACTAGGGGGCAAGGTATATTATTCTTGGTCTTGTGGAGCTCCCCATTAGCTTGTTCTCAAGCTGAATTCTCCTCTTTACTTCTTTATCGTATGCATCCACAACCACCTCATACTTGCTCTACAACTCAGTCGTTTCTTTTTCATCCCTCTCTATAGTAGCCAAGGAAAATTGAGATTAATCTACATTCATGTGGGTTGCCTATACATGTGAGGTATCAGCAACTCTCCTCACAATGATATTCCCAGTTAGTCCTGAATCATCAAGCTATGATGGAACAGTCCTAGATCCTCTTCTTGATGACCACATGACAAGAGCAGCTTGATCATTATTGAATGTAGTTCCCAAGAACTCCTTTTTATTTGGATCTTGCAATCCCAAATTATTTGACACAGAATTGAAGATCAAAGCATCAATGATGTCCCAATTGGGCAATAATAAAATATTTGCAGCCTTTACCACCTGTCTCCCTTCTTCAGGGGTTATATTTTGGAACTCTTGAATCACTTGTTCCCTTATTTGACTTTGAATGGAGGCTTCATCCATTTTTGGAAGCTCTATTTTCATATTCTTACATCTTTCCTCAAAATTGCTCATGTTTTCCCTCCAAGAAAATTTGTGTAGCCCTAGACTTTACAAAATTGTCATTAGATAAAAATTGCTAACTTGCTTGTTCCAAAATAGGATCTAATTCTCTTCCCCTAAAATCTGCTATAGTCAAGTTAAAACTTGGCACAAGAGGCTCTTGGGGGTTCCCTTCATTAATCTCTACTTGGGTAACAAAAACTCCCCCTTATGATCCAATTTGTTCAATTTTCTCATTAGTGAGCTACTCCTTCTCAATTCTCATGGGGGTTTGGGAAGGTGAGCAACTCTCATCATGTGGTTCCTCTTCTTTTATTATCTTTCTCCTCTTAGGAGAAGGTTTAGGAGATTTTTCTGTTGGAATGTCTTAATGGGAAGAATGCTTCTGAGGGGGGGGGGGGGGGGGGTTGAATCAGAAGTACTAGCCTTTAGCCTATTTTAAATCCTTGATAACATATAACTTAAATTAACATGCATGCAGATAAGCATTAAAAAATCATGACAAAAAAACATGCATCACCACATAACACTTGAGATTTTGGTAACCTAGAAACCCTCCAAGAATAGTAAGGTAAAACTGGGGTGGAGATGATACCCACAAAATCACTGTAGCAATAAGGTTTGACCACTTCTGATGGTCTGCCCTGTTAAAGGCTTTACACTGTGTAATAGTGACTTGGTTAAAGGATTTACAAACACTTTACATGAAGTGTTACCCTTTTAAAGGATTTAATCACCTTTTTAAAGGATCTACAAAATAGCTATTAGGCTAACCTATCAACATAGGGTTTCATTTCTAATAGAATGGCTAGAGAGTACTAGGTATAATAAACCTGATAGTTTACAATCCTTGATTCTTGAATCCAAGCACTTGATCTACTTTCTCTAACCTTGATCCTTTGAGATATGATATTTGTTCGTATCCCTTGCTTTTTTCTGATCAACTTAATGTCTAATTGTTGCTCTCTTCCTCTAAGTCTTTTTACTTTGAACTTTGAACTCCACTATAGTTTCCCCATACACTCCTTCATCCATTCATAATAAAATGAGATTTCATCTTCCTTATAAAGACATTCAAAGACTTAGGGTTAGGTGTGGATCTACGATCCATATTAAATCTCTATTTCCAATTCATTCCTTGCACTTTTGTTATTGGTTGCATGCCTTCTTCATTTGTTTAATTGGATGCATGTAGTTTGCATAGGAAAAATAAAAGATTCGGTCTTATTTGTTTGATCCTTCTAAATCCTTCAATGTCAGCCATAAAAGTGGTTTACATCTAAATTAGTGAAGTTACAAACTCATATGTGCATTCTTTGTTACTCAACACTTACTAATTTCTAATGCTCTGCACATGTAACAAAACTATCTCACTCAGCTCTTGTAACATTTCTATTTTTCTCAACATCTTCTGTGACTCGGCACTTGAAGATTGCTCAGCTCCTGTATAATGCTCGACACCTAAAGTTACTTAACACTTGATCTTCACTCAGCACCTGAAGGCTACTCAACACTTGAAGATCGCTTAGCACCTGAAGGCTGCTTGACTTCAATGTAGAAAGTGGTTAAGTGTGTTGGCACTCAAATGTCAAAACCATTCTGAGAATAAAAATCTCCCCCTTTGAAATGAGTGTCAAAAACACTTAACTAAGCATTATTTATCTAACCTTATGAGTACATTCACTAATCTGCTCGGTATATATATAAAGGTTAAAAAAAAAATTGATCAAAATTTTGTAAGAAACAATATATACCACAAAATTATTGTAACTCCCCCTGAGTTGATTGTGCCATTATCTATTCTATCTTGGTAACCAAAATTGTTGTGTTGAATATGTCTCATGCTGAATGTTGATATAACATTATATCTCCCCCTTTGTCTCATCTCCCACATTCTCTTTATCTCCCCCCTTTTTGACACTTATGTCAAAGGGTTCTAAGGGTTAAGACCATATTTTGCCAAAAATGTACTATTTACCTCCATAATCATCCTGAGAGAAGCATCCCAATTACTCAAAGCAATTCCAAGAGATTTGTATTGGATGACAGTCTCTACAGAAAGATGAACAAGACCATCTAAAGTAGACAAATTAGGGTATTTCTTTAGAACATTTTATGCATAGGCTTGTTCCTTATGGAGGATTTCCAAGTGTGGGGTGATGGAAGATTGAAGTTGTAGCAATTTGGCTTTGATGGTGCTCTCTTCTATTATCAATTCAGCCAATTCGTTCTGAGTACGAAGCATTTGAGAAAAATGCTTCTCAATTTGAGTTGGATCCTTAGCTAGCTAAATGCTTGAAGTAATCAGATTTCTCTCTGAACTCATTATCCTCTTTCTGGTGTCTTGTGTGAAATATGAGAAGTCACACAACTTTTTGTACAATGAGAATATATTATTAAGTACCTGTTTGACCTTTTCAATTTTCTTGGCCAGTCCAACTTGTGATAGTGCTATTTCATTTGTAATTTTCTTATTTACTTTCCCTTGAAATTTCTTTTCAGACCATTCCATTAGTTTTACATTGATCTCTTGGTCTTCATTTTGTACCTGGTCCACTATGTTGGCTAGTTGCTCCATTATGGGCTTTGTTTCATCAAGTACCTATAAATTGAAAGAATCTAGAAATATATCCTTAATTTCTAATGATAATTTCCTCTATTTGTACTCATACCTAAGTATCTCTTTCGTCTTCTTCCTTTCAAGTGCCTCTTGCACTTCAGTCATTTGGGCAATGGTCATGGTGTCAAAGTCATACCTGGTGATGACTATCTCTTCATCAAGAGTATGGTCTCCATAGTGAAGTACCCTTGCAACCTTGATAGAACTCAAGCCTAGTATAGATATCTACAATGGTACTACAGAGCCCAGCTACTGTGAAGTTTCAATGGGAGTCCCTATTCTAAGAAAGTTGGCCAATGTTTGAATTGCCTGCTACTCATTTTCCTTAGGGCTCTCCCCTTCCTTGTCCTATTATTTTCTACCTTGATAAATAATAGTTATCTTAGGCAATGCACCTTGTGTTTGTGCTATAGATACAGAGGTATCTCTCTGTCTAGTTTGCTCTTTTGTTGTCTACCCTACAATTGTACTTACTGAAGTGTCAACGTTAGCAGTTGTATCTTTGACTTTGTGCTCTTTAGGTTGAGTACTACTAGCTGTAGGAAGTCGTGAAGGTGGTTCTTGTGGATTCACCATTTCCTTGTTAATTTCAGCTACTGCCTTCTGCAATTCCTCTTAACTCACCAAAATAGGGCTAGTGCACAACTGTGATTGCAATGTTGTTTGGTGAAGAATCTTCTTGAGATCCTCTATAGTGAGTGGATTGATTTTCTAAAAAGAGGTGTCAAGAACATCCTTTATTGTTATAGATTTTGTAGGTGTAGTTGCAATATGTGGAGGACTAGGTGGTGGCAATTGGGTGTCTTGGACACTCTCTTCTTGTTGCTGCTCCTCAACTATTGCGTGTTCACCTTCTTGGGCATCTTTCTCCACATCTTCCTCTTTTTCGCTTTCACCAATATTTTCTTCTTCATATCTCCATTCAAAAGGTTCCTCTTCTCCCTTATTTCTTATAGTCAATCCATAGATTACCTTCCATATTTGTGTTGACTTTTTGACAACATCTTCAATTTGATTATGCAGGATACTGAAGGCTTGATATTTAGGTACAAATTTCCTTGGATATTTTTTGCTTGCCTTATTGATTTAACCTTTTGTAAGGTCTGGCATTACATGAGCCAAAGTTGACTCTCTTATTTCCTTTTCCATTTTGAGGCAGTAATGCCACTTACTCTCAATTAATGTGCTTAGCTCCTTGGGTATTGAGTCATAAAGTTCAAGTGGAGTAGTATTGAACTTTTCCATCATAGTGTAGATGGACTCCTCAACTGTGTTTTTTTGTTCTATAGAAAACTTATTGAACTTTATGGTATTAAGACCAGAAAAATTTGCATTATCTCTAATATCATTACAAATGCTTTCTAATCTAGATGAAGTGGAGTGTCTTACCATTCTAAATTGTTCTTCATCAGATTTTGTTTCTTCTTCCTCCGACTCTTGCGGTGCAATAAACTTTCTTCTCTTCTGCTTTGTAGGCCCACCTTGCTCTATTGCCTTCTTCTTTTCTTGTTCCCTTTCTACTTTGGTTGTTCCCCTTGTATCTGCCCTTGTAGTTAGCTTTACTGGGCTAGGTTTTGTCACAATTTTTTGTGCATTAGGTTGTGCAACTAGTTACTTCTTTGCTTTCCTTTTCTTGGGCTTAGCCTTGGGTGCATCCTTCTCTGCACTTTCCTCTTCTTCAACATCTTCACCCATGCCTTGGGTTAATGTAGGTGGTCCTTGCTCTTGCTCTTCTTCATCTCCTTCTACTTCTTCATCTTCTCCATCCCCTTCCATTGTGCCTTCACCAAGTTTTACCTTTAGATTTTTAACCAATTTATCCCTTTTCTTAAGTGTGGAGGTAGTCTTTAATTCCATATTCACCTTTGACTTTACCACATCATAAGTGCCAAAGTGTGGGGCACTCTCATCTATCTCTTCTACCAATAATGCAGTTATTGTTGTAGATGCTTCATCTATGTTGATCTCATAACCAAGAGGCCTTAACCATCTTACTCTTGGTATGACAGCTTGTACATAGGTATAGTCAATATCTACAAAAAAACAAACATCATTTACATGTTTCTCCACTAAGCAAACTAGAATCCTATGTCTTTGCTTCATTGATTTCTTAAAATATTCAAAATAACTTGTCATCAGTGTGTCAAAATTATCTCCCATTTGTTCTATATATTCATTAATTTGGGCTATGATAGTTCTATCATTTTTCCATGCAACATTTCCAAAAGAAGGAAATTCATTCTGAACATAGAAGAATATACAAACCAAAATTGCACCAAATTTGCATTGGGCACCCTTTGTCCTTCTTATAGCTACTAAGTTTTCATTAATCTATTGTAGTTGTAGCTCTGCAAGATCGTAAGTATGACCCTTTTTCACCAATTTTTAGCCTACATCTACTGCAATACAAGGCACATTGTTGAGTCTACTGGATTGATAGAATTTATGGGCAATAACTCTAATAGAAAATTCAACGAGAGGATCTTGAGTGGTGTCAATTGTCATTCCTCTTTTATTTCACTTGGCACCTGTATTTTTCTCAATAACCTCCTTGGAATCACTTCTCAAGGTCTTGTATTGATCTAGGGTAGGATATCCAGTTAGCCTATGAATGATTCTTTTCGTGATCTTTATGGGAACATCTTCCAACCACAGATTACCATCATGAATTTTGCTTAACACAAGTCTAATCCATTTTGTCTTAAATTCGGTCAAAAAATCCAAAGCTTGTATTAAACCCTTCCTCTCAACAATTTTATATTCAACCTTCAAAACTCCATCAACACACAACTTCTCATAGGCTTCCCTTATTTCCATATCTCCTATGGCTCCTATCTTA
Source organism: Cupressus sempervirens (assembly GCA_028749045.1). Classification (NCBI taxonomy): domain Eukaryota; kingdom Viridiplantae; phylum Streptophyta; class Pinopsida; order Cupressales; family Cupressaceae; genus Cupressus; species Cupressus sempervirens. The sequence continues at coordinate 835,325,268 of CM053787.1, read as the reverse complement.
TAGTTATAGCATCTCCTTATGTCCTGAACCATTACAACTTTTGGGGGTATGCGGGAAAGGGCTCTGGTAGGATCGTTCTTATATGAAACTTTAGGGATGGGATGGAAATTAGGCTACTTAACCTCATTAGATACTAGCTAGACCTCAAATGACTCTTTGTCATGGGTTTTCTTAGAACTCGAAGCCATTTGTGTAAACGAAGGTTTCCTTTACAAAGAAATATGAAACTACGTAGCTTGGCACAAACAAAAATAACTCAAGATTGATGAAAACCCATTGTAAGAGGTTGGAATCTACTTGGAACACTAGATTCTCTATGAAGTCACTCTTCTCTCTTTCTCTTCTTTGCTTCTCATTCATGATGAATAAAAATTATTAAAATCGCAATAATATACCCTATTTCCATCGCATTAAATGTTGAACTGCCCACTCGACTTTTGAAAGATTTTTAACATTACTCGACTTACACTACATTTCCACTTCACTCGACTTCCATTGAAGTTACTCAACTCAACATCTGTCATCAACTCAATCATTGTGAGGAACTCGATACCCACTAGAGTTTTACTTGGCCTCTAAGGACAACTCGGTAGTTTTGTAAGAATCTTCATATTATGACTTGGCATCTTTGCTTATGCTAATTTCTTCTTTTTAGTACTTCTTTTTCTTGGGACTAGTGTATGATATAATTTTGTATATCATTCCCATGCATCTATTCATGTTTAGTTTGATGAAGTGTGATCACTTGACCCATTGGGTGAAGTGATCCCTTCACTTGATGTGCTGCACTCATCTTTCTTCTTCCAAGTCTTATTCATTTTTCCTCTTATTTTTTCAACATCAATCTTTTCTTTTCCTTTGTTGGCTTTAGTTTTTAGTGCATTAGACCTTGTAGGACATTTTCTACTAATATGACTAGTTTTCAAGCAGCTGAAACAAGTGGTTTGACTTAGCCACCTACTATAATTCCCTCTGAAGTGTGTCCTTATACAATTTTTAGGAATATGTCTATATTCTTGAAAAATAATGATAGCTATACCTCGTGTTGTAATCCCAAAAGTAGTGATTTTCATTTCCTTTTGTTTTTGCTGGTTGATTTGATGTCCACATAGACTTTGATCTGCATTCAAAGGCTCTATGTCCATACTTCTTGCAGTTGTAGGAGTGACCTTCAAATCTTGGTGTATTGGTAGTCCTAGTTCTTCATTCATGTGCTTGATGTTCTTACTTCTTGCACTTATGAAAATAGCTTGCACTCTTAGGCTTATCATGTTGATGGGCATTCTTGCTTTTGCATACATTAGAGGTATGTCCTTTCTTACCACATAAATCATAGGTAGGTTTGGTGTTCTTACCTTTGTTGCTTCTTTCTTCTACAGTCTTGGATGACTCTCCTTCTTCAGTTTTGGTATATCCTAATCCTTGAGTGTCATGGCTAGACCTTGACCTGCTCAAAATAATTAATAGCTTCACTTGACTTGTTGAGATTCTCTGTTGTTTCTTTTTCTCTATTCAATTCAATCTGTAGTTGTTCATTCTGCATCTTTAAATTAGAGATCTCAATATCTTTCATATTGAGTTCACGATGAAGGTTCATCATTTGGGCAAGTGTATCCATCTACATCTTTGAGATCCTTGTTAATTCAATATATTTTTCTTCAAGTTTTTTTGTAAGATTCCTTTTTTCATCTTCCATTATGACTCTATCCTCAACCGCTCTTTTCTTTTGTTCAGTGATTTCGCATAACATTATGGCCTCTAATTCATGTTCCATCTTGAGAGATCTTATCTCTTCTTCTTGAACTCTATTTTTCTCCACCAGTTCTGCTATTGATGCAGCAAACTCTTTAGTATCTCCATTGGAAAACACTTGTGTGGTATCAATCTCCCTGTATTTTATATCATTTTTAGCTATAGCTATCTCCTTCCTTCTTTTCAAGGGTTTTTTTAATTCCTCTCTAGCTTCCTCTACCTTGTGTAGAGTGAGATGCACATCTATCACCTAGTTCTCAATAATCTTTCCAAGTTTCAAAACTTCCATCTTCATATCTTTCCCTCCAAGCTATTAGGCTTCTTTTTGAGAGAACTTAGCCTTGATACCAATTGTTGGAATATCTTAATGGGAAGAATGCTTCTAAGAGGGGGGGTGAATTAGAAGTACTAGCCTTTAGCCTATTTTAAATCCTTGATAACTTTGATTGAAATTAAAATGCATGTATATAAACATTAAACAATCATAAAAAAAAAACATGCATCACCACATAACACTTGAGATTTTGGTAACCCAGAAACCCTCCAAGAATAAGAAGGTAAAATTGGGGTGGGGATGATACCCACAAAATCACTGCAGCAATAATGTTTGACCACTTCTGATGGTCTTCCCTATTAAAGGCCTACTCTATCAAAGGCTTTACACTATGTCAATAGTGACCTAGTTAAAGGATTTACAAACACTTTACATGAAGTGTTACCCTTTTAAAGGATTTAATCACCTTTTTAAAGGATCTAAAAAATAGTTGTTAAGCTAACCTATCAACATAGGGTTTCATTTCCAATACAATGATTAGAGAGTATTAGGTATAATAAATCTAATAGCTTACAATCCTTGATTGTTGAATACAAGCACTTGATCTACTTTCTCTGGCCTTGATCCTCTAAGATCTGATATTTGTTTGTATCCCTTGCTTTGTTCTGATCAACGCATTTTCTAACTACTTCTCTCTTTCTCCAAGTCTTTTTACTCTGAACTCTGAACTCCACTATAGTTTCCCCATACACTCCTTCATCCATTCATAATACAATTAGATTTCATCTTCCTTATAAAGACATTCAAAAACTTAGGATTAGGTGTGGATCTATGATCCATATTGAATCTATGTTTCTTGCTCATTCCTTGCACTTTTGTTATTGGTTACATACCTTCTTAATTTTTTCAATTGGCTGCATGTAGTTTGTATAGAAAAAATAAAAGATTTGATCTTATCTATTTGATCCTTCTAGATCCTTCAATGTCGGCCATCAAAATGGTTTACATCTGAATTAGTAAAGTTACAAACTCATATGTGCATTTTGTGTTACTTGGCACTTACTAATTTCTGATGCTCGACACATGTAACAAAACTATCTCACTTAGCTCCTGTTGTGTTTCTATTTTACTCGGTATCATCTGTGACTGGGCACTTGAAGATCACTCAACTCATGTATCATGCTCGACACTTGAAGTCACTTAGCACTTAATCTTCACTTGGCACCTAAAGGCTTCTCGGCTTCAATGTAGAAAGTGGTTAAGTGTGTTGGTACTCAAATGTCAAAACCATTCTGAGATAAACACTTTCTTCAAAAATAGCTCTAGTAGATTCAACTATCTATTATCCTTTATCCACAATGGGCATTTGACCCTGAATGATAGTATATCCTGACCTCCATTGAACAACTAGTGGGCCTACCACTATATTAGGAGTGAAGCCCAATCTCCTCACTATTTCTCTGGCCTTATCTGGAAAAGAATCAATGAAATATTGTTTTTTCTCATTCATCACCTCCATTATTTCAAGGAATATGTTCATAAGCTTATCAATTCTATTTGCAATAGTTATAGAATTACGTAGAGGGTCATAATCTTTGTCAAAACAATTAATGAAACTCAAAACTTTTGAATAACCTCTCCATTTTTCTTTCTTTTTTTCTTGCTCCTGTAGAGAGTACTCATTCCTTATTACATCTTTAGGGAAATAAAATTCATTCTCAATTGGATGAAGTTTGATCCTATGCCTATGAGCCAAATGAAAGAAACCTTCTACATCACAAAAACAAGGGTGAGATAGTACCATCTTATACTGATCCAAAAATTTGTAAAGGGAAACACATCCTTCCTTGGTTATCACAAACTGGTGGGCTACTTTGGAAGTGGGAAAATTGATCCTATTCACCTATTGTGCAAAAAGGCTTCTTCTACTCCTCCCAACTGCCACAAGAATTTAGCTACTCCTACCTTTAAGGGCACTTGGTAAGGTAGTACATGAGGTGTTCCCTTGAATCCATAAATTCTTATAATAGTTGAAACTAAATATGGGATGATATCTCCCAAATTATGTGAAACCTGCAAATTATGGGGTTTATCCACAGGCCTAAAAAAGTACAGTAGTGCCTTAGGGATCCTAGGATTGTCTCTTAATATGAGGCACCTTAGTTTTGAGGTGAAGTACCTATTAAATCTAACAAAACTAGCATTTTCTACTTCCCCAGTCATATCTGCACTCCATAATTGAACTGGCAGTGCTTCCTCATCTTGTTCTCTATTGAAAAACATTTCTTTACCAAAGTATGTAGCCCCCTCAAATAGAAAAATGTGCATCAACAGGGATTATTGGCCCCAGACCTTCTCCTGTTGGTTTAAAGAATAATTTTGACAGCTGAGTGTCAAATACACTTAACCATTTTTCACTATACATGTCGAGTGATATCAAGTGTTGAGTGATATCAAGTGCCAAGTGATATCAAGTGCCAAGTAATATCAAGTGCCAAGTAAAATAAGGTGCCAAGTGATACAATTTTGTTTAGGTGTCGAGCTATCCAGGAAATAGCATGTGCCAAGCGTCAGTAATGCTTCATGAGCCGAGTAACTCAGAATATCAGCATAAGAGTTTGTAATTGCACAAACTATGATGTAAACCATATTTGTAGCTGACACAAGCTAAATCTTGAAAGATCTAGAGATAAGAATGAATCTTTTACACTTCCTATGCAATCTACATGCAACCAATTGGAAAATTGGAAAGGCATGCAACCAATCAGTAAAAAGGGAAGTATTGAGCGGGAAATTGAGATTCAATGTGGATCATAGATCCATATCTAACCCTAAATCTTTGAAGATTTTTTAAGGAAGACGAAAGTTTCATTTTAATAAGGATGAGAGAAGTGGAATAGTGTTAAAGGAAAAACATAATGGAATTTAGTGAAAGGAGACATAGAGAGTAAGAGCAGCAATTCAGTATTCAGTTGATCAGAACAAAGAAAAGGAGATGAACATAAATAAGATCTCAGAGGATCAAAATAAGAGAGAGATCTAGAACAAGTGCCTACATTCAGCAATCAAGGATTGCAAACTATCAGGTTTATCATACCTAATACTCTTTTACCATTGTATTAGAAAGGAAAACCTATATAGATAGGTTGGCTTAACAACTATTTGTAGATCCTTATCAAAAGGTGATTAAATTCTTTAACAGGGTGACACTTCATGTTAAGTGTTTGTAAATCCTTTAACCAAGTCACTAGTGACACAGTGTAAAGCCTTTAACAGGGCAAGCCTTTAACAAGGCAGACCATCAGAAGTGGTTGAACAATATTACTGCAGTGATTTTTGTGGGTATCATCCCCACCCCAGTTTTACCTTCTTATTTTTGGAGAGTTTTTAGGTTACCAAATTTCAGTATTATGTGTTTTTGATGCATGTATTAGTTTCATGTTTAGTTGATGTATTTACATGCATGCAATTTATTTTCAGTTAAAAGTTTTATTGCTTAAAGTGTGATACTTCTAATTCACCTCCCCCCCCCCCTCTCATAAATATTCTTTCCATATTTGAATATTCCAACAATTGGTATCAGAGTAGTTAGGTTCTCACAAGAAAAAGCCTAACAGCTTGGAGGAAAAGATCTAAAGATGGAAGTTTTCAAACTCCGAAAGATCATTGAAAATTAGGTGATAGATGTGCAACTTGCTCTGCATAGCTTGGAGGAAGCTAGAGATAAGTTGAAAAATTCTTTGAAAAGAAGGAAGGATTTAGCCATAGCTAAAAATGAGATAAACTACAAGGAGATTGATACCACAAATATATTTTCCAATGGAGATACTAAAGAGTTTGATGCAGCAATTGCAGAACTGTTGGAGAAAAAAAAAGTTTAAGTAGATGAAATAAGATCTCTCAAGATGGAACATGAATCACAAGCCATAATGTTGTTTGAAATCACTAAACAAAAGAAAATACCAGTTGAAGATAAAGTCATGATGGAAAATGACAAAAGAAATCTTGCAAACAGACATGAAGAAAAATGTCCTGAATTGACAAGGATCTCAAACATGCAGATGGATAAACTTGCCCAAATGATGAACCTTCATCATGAACTCAATGTGAAAGACATTGAGATCTCTACACTGAAGATGTAGAATGGACAATTGCAAATTGACTTGAGAAGAGAAAAGGAAATTTTAGAAAGCTTCAACAAACCCAATGAAGCCATCAAGTATTTTGAGCAATTACTGAAATCCACAAGATCAACCCATGATACATTAGGACTTGGATACAACAGCATTGAAGTTGGAGAATCATCAAAGAGTGCTAAACAAAGAAGTGACAAAGGTAAAAATGTCAAACCTGCATGTCATTTCTATGGAAAGAAAGGACATACATCTATTGTATATAGAAGCAAGAATTCTCATTGGCATGATAAGCCTAAGAGTGTAAACTATTGTCATAAGTGCAAGAAGCAAGGTCATCAAGCACATGAATGTAGAACCAAGACTATTAAGACATCAATATTTGAGGCTCACTATCATAATTGCAAGAAATATGGGCATAGAGCTTTTGAATGTAGATCAAAGCCTATGTGGACATCAAATTTACCAGCAAAGACATCAAACCATGAAAATCACTACTACTGGGATTACAACACCAGGTACAATTGTCACTTTTATCAAGAATATGGACATATACCCTAGAATTGCATAAGAACACATTTCAAGGGGAATTATAAAAGATGGTTGAGTCAAACCAAATGTTTCAGTTGCTTAAAAACTGGTCATGTTAGCAGGAATTGCCCAACAAGGTCAAAGGCACCAAGTTCTGAGTACAACAATGGAAAGGCAGAAATGAGATGAATAAGACATGGAAGAAGAAAGATGAGTGCAGCACATCAAATGCACAGATCACTTCACCTAATGGGTCAAGTGATCATACTTCATCTAATTAAGTAAGAATGGGTGTGTGTGGGATTGGTAAACTAAGTTACATCATACATCAGTCCCAAGACATAGAAGAACTGCAAAGAAGAAATCAACATAAACAAAGATGCCAAGTCAAAATTAAGAATCTTGCAAAATTTGCCAAAGTTGTCTTCAGGTGCCGAGTTGCTAATAGCGACCGAGTTGATAGATGATGTCGAGCTGTGAAATATCAATGGGAGCCAAGTGAAGTGAAACACAATGGGTGCTGAGTCATGTTGAAATCCTTCAGGAGCTGAGTAGACAGTTGTCAGCATACTAAGCATTAATTGCTCTATTTTGAAGGGTACATAGTTCAATTTTTGATCACTTCTCAACATTCAAATGTGAAGTAAAGATGAGAAGAGTGTAGAAGATCAAGGTCAGATCAAAAGCCATTTGCAAAAGATTTCCACAGTGATTCAACATGAGTTTCATCGATTTGATGTATTTTACTTATGTGATGAGCTACGTAGTGTTTATAACCTTGTTTAAACTGTAAACCCTAGTTTGGAAAAGAATGGCATCTGGGTCTAGAACCACTAAGAGCAAGGAGAGTCATGAAATATAGTTGGTTAGTAATGAAGTTAAGCAACCTGAATTCAAGTCCATTCCAGAAGTTGCATACAAGAATGATCCTGCAGGTGCAATATCAGTTATTCTTGATAAAGTTGTTATGGTCTAAGATGTTCATAGATGCTATAACTGCAAAATTGGAGCCATAGGAGATTTAGAAATTTACAATGCATATTGCAAGCTATGTGAGAACAAAATATTGAAAGATGAGTTCTCAATAGTCGAGAGAAAAGGATTGACCAAAACCCTAGAATTTTTGATTGTTTTCAAAGTTGAATGGGTATGAATAGTTTTGAGAAAAATACATGATGGAGCCTTTTGGTTAGAAATAGGGCTAGTGAAATTTACCAAGAGAACTGTTCATAGGGTTACTAGTATTCCAACCCTAGATCAGCCAAAGACCTTGCGTAGTGACAAAAAGGAAGTAATAGAGGAAAACACATGTGCTAAATGGAACAATAGGGAATGAGTATTGATACAATCATAGAACCCCTACTAGATTTTGTTGTGAGAATCATTTCACACAAATTCTATCAATCAAGTAGGTTAAATAGTGTTCCTTGTATAGCAGTTGATGTTGCATACAAATTGATTAAAACGGATCATACCTATGATCTAGTAGAGCTCATGTTTCAATAGATTAATGAGAATTTGGGAGCCATAAGGAAGAGCAAGGGAGTTCAGTGCAAATTTGGATCAATTTTGGTGTGCATGTTTTTCTATCTGATGAAAGAATTTTCTTCTGTGGGTAAGGTGAAATGGAATCCAAAAAAAACAATTGTTGAACAAATCAATGGATATATTGAACAGATGGGTGATAATTTTGATGCCCAAATGACTAGCTACTTTGAGGACTTCAAATAGTCAATGAAACAAAGAATGAGGATTCAAGTCTCATTGACTGAGAAATATTGAAAATACATTTTCTTTGTTGTAGATATTGATTATACCTATATACAAGTAGTCATGCCTAGAGTGAGATGGCTTAGGCCACTAGGTTATGAACTCGATATTGATCAAGCCTTCGCAACAATAATAGGCCTCCTTGCAGAAGAAGTTGATAAGAATGCAAAATCCTTTGGAACCTATGATGTTGTAGAATCAAAGGTGATAATAGATTTGAAGACTACCTTAGTAGTAAAGAAGAAAGAAAAATTGGTAAGGCAAATCAAGAGAAAATTTGGTGTTGAAGGAGAAGGAACAACAGAAGAGGAAGAAGAAGACATTGAAGATGAGGAAGATGAACCTCAAGGTTTGACTCAAGCGTTAGGAGAAGATAAAGAAGAAAGTGCTAAGGAAGAAGAAGCCGAGGAAGCACAAGTTAAAACCAAGGTCACAAAAAGAAAGGCCACAACTCCTCCTGCTCCTCAACCCAAGGCAAAGAAAGTAGCTACTCCTGCACCAAAGAGACCTACTACAAGGGCTACAGCACAAAAAGCCCAAGAGGAGGATAAAGAGAAGAAGAAAACTTCAAAGAAGACTATTGCCGAGCCAAAGAAGAAAAGAAATTTTTTTTCCCAGCCTCAAACAGATGAAGAGAAGACTGAGTCAGAAGACAACAACCAATTTTAAGTGGTAAGGCACAAACCTCAGACTACTATTGATAAATTATGTAGAAAGATTAAGAATGATGATTTGCAAGGTTTAAAGAACCTAAATTTTTCTAAGCTCGCCAAGGAAGAACAAAAAAAAATAGAAGAATTAGTGTATGCTATGATGGCTAAGTATAAGCACACACCTCTGTAGTTAGATGAATCAATACCTAAAGAATTGTACAAAATTGTAGAGGATAAATGGCATTTTTGTTTACAAATGGAAAGGGAGATAAGGGAATCAACATTAGCAAGATTATTGCTTGATTTGACTAAGGATCGAGTAAAAAATGCAATTAAGAGGCATAACAATAGATTCACTCCCAAACATAGAGCCTTCAGCATTTTGTAGAACAAAATTGAGGATGTAGTTACAAATTTCACAAGATTGTTGAAGATAGTCTACAAGAAAATAGAAGATGTATACAATGAAGAATATAAGGCAAAGGTAAGTGTCAAGAAAAAGGAGATGAAGGTATTAGGAAACAAGGAAAAAGAAAAGGAACAAGTCGAGAAGAAGGTTGAAGAAGAAAAGGAAGAAAAGGCACATACAGAGGAGGAAGAGGAGGAGAAAGATATAACTATACCACAAGATCAAAGTGTGCAAGACACACAGGTATCCCCTCCTAGTCCCCCTCATGCCATCATCACACCTACAGAGATTGTTAAAATCAAGGATATTACAAACACTTCTGAACCAAAAATCAATCCATTAACTACAAAGGATTTAGAAATCCTTGACCAATCAACACTAGTAGCAAAATTATATTCAAATTCTATATTGGTCAGTGTTGATGAATTGTAGAATCCAATAGTCAAGAAAAAGGTAGTCAAGGTGAAAACACAAGAACCACCTTTGACCATACAACCTACTAGTATTCTATTCCTTCTTCCACCACCTCCACCAAGTGTAGTCACTGATACACTTCAAATGTCGAGTACAACAATAGAGGAAGTTAAAGAAACATCTGAACAGCTAGCAAGTTGAACCCCACCTAGTGATCACCAAAAGGATATACTAGCTAAAGAAAAAGATGAGACAAGTAAGAAGGAGGAGTCTGCAACACAAACATTGGTTGGATTACCCAAATCTGATACTCCAACACAGACTCTTCAGCAGTCGAGCACTGATAGGTTACCATTGCAAATTAGGACACCAGGCTCAAGCTCATCAAAGGTAATCAAGAAACTTCACTATGGAGTTCCTGAGCTTGATGAATAAATAAAGATTTCATATTATGAATCTAGCACTCTCACTGAAGAGAAGATCAATGAAATTTAGAGTGCATTGGATAGAAGAAGGAGACAAGAAGCACTAAGAAGAGAATACAAGCACAAGCATACCTTAAATGAAATCAAAGAAATATTCACGGAAGCTTTCTACTTACAATATCTAGATGAGTCAAGGCCAATTATAGAGCAACTATCTGATATAGTTGACCAAGTGACTAGTGAAGACTAGGAACAAATGCCAAATTACTGGAATGGTTAGGAAGAAAATTCCAAGGCAAAGTAACTAATAAAATATCTAGTGATATAGCACTATCACAAATGGAGCTGGCTAAGAAAATTGAAACAGTCAAAACTATACTTGGAAACATATTTTCGCTGTACAACAAGTTATGTGATTTTTCCACATTCACACAGGACACTAGCCAGAAAATACTAAGCTTGGAGAGAAATTTGAAGATTTCTAGCATGCAACTCCCTACAAATCTAGTTCAGAGTGAGAAGCATTTTGCCCAATCGCTTCACACACAAAGAGAGTTAGCTGTCTTAGCAGTAGAGGAGGCAACCACCAAAGCCAAATCGATGCAAATTCAATCCTCTATCACTCCTCATTTAGAAATACTTTACAAGGAGTAGATGAATGCAGAGATAGTTCTCAAGAAAGGCCCCAATCTTTCTACATCTGATGGACTTGTACATCTAGCAGCAGAGATTTCCATCCAACATAAGTCATTGGATGTTGGACTAGAAAATTGGGATGCAGCTCTGAAGGTACTCCTTGAAGTAAACAATACATTTTTGGCCAAGTATGGCATTTCCCTATAGAACCCTTGACATAAGTGTCAAAAAGGGGGAGAATAAGTATTGGGGAGTTAAGTAGAGATTAAGTATGGGGGAGTTCAATACAGAATGAAATGGTAAGTATGATGAAAGAGGGAGATAAAGAATTTTTGGAGAATTTTGACAAATTTTGATATAACATATTGGTCAGAGTGTAGAAATAGGACAAAAGTCACTGAGTGTACAAGGCATAATCAACTCAAAAGGAGTCATAAGTTATATTGTTATTTGTTCCTAAAATTTTTGAAGCAAATAAGAAGATGCATGAAATAATGTCAAGATCACAAGATCTTAGTTAAGTGTTTTTTCCACTCATGTCAAAGGGGGAGATTGTCGGTTTAAAGAATAATTTTGACAGCTGAGTGTCAAATACACTTAACCATTTTTCACTATACATGCCGAGTGATATCAAGTGCCGAGTGATATCAAGTGTCGAGTGCTATCAAGTGCCGAGTGATATCAAGTGTTGAGTAATATCAAGTTTCGGGTAACATAAGGTGCCAAGTGATATAGTTTTGTTTAGGTTTCGAGCTATCTAGGAAATAGCATGTGTTGAGCATCAGTAATGCTTCATGAGTCGAGTAACTCAGAATATCAGCATAAGAGATTGTAATTGCACAAACTATGATGTAAACCATCTTTGTAGCTGACACAAGGTAAATCTCAAAAGATTGAGAGATAAGAACAAATCTTTTACACTTCCTATTCAATCTGCATGTAGCCAATTGGAAAATTGGAAAGGCATGCAACCAATCAGCAAAAAGGGAAGTATTGAGCGGGAAATTGAGATTCAATGTGGATTGTAGATCCATATCTAACCCTAAGTCTTCAAAGTATTTTTAAGGAAGATGAAAGTTTCATTTTAATAAGGATGAGAGAAGGAGAATAGTGTTAAAGGAAAAGCATAATGGAATTCAGTGAAAGGAGACATAGAGAGTAAGAGCAGCAATTTAGTATTCAGTTGATCATAACAAAGCAAAGGAGACGAACAGAAATAAGATCTCAGAGGATCAAAATAAGAGAGAGAGCCAAAACAAGTGCCTGCATTCAGTAATCAAGGATTGCAAACTATCAGGTTTATCATACCTAATACTCTTTTACCATTGTATTAGAAAGGAAATCCTATGTAGATAGGTTGGCTTAATAGCTATATGTAGATCCTTATCAAAAGGTGATTAAATCCTTTAACAGGGTGACACTTCATGTTAAGTGTTTGTAAATCCTTTAACCAGGTCACTATTGACACAGTGTAAAGCCTTTAACAGGGCAGGCCTTTAACAGGGCAGACCATCAGAAGTGGTTGAACAATATTATTGTAGTGATTTTTGTGAGTATCATCCCCACCCTAGTTTTACATTCTTATTTTTGGAGGGCTTTTTGGTTACTAAATTTTAGTATTATGTGTTGTTGATACATAAAACTCATAGGGATAAATTCTTCTTCACCCTCTCCAAAAACTTGGCATAGGGTCCTATATACCTCTACTACCCTAGCATTTAAGCATGTTTTCTTGAAAGGTTCTTTAAAGGATGATGTTATTGCTACTAGGGTTCCAATTTTTCCAATGTGGGCCTTTAGTGCACCTTGTCTAACTATGTCCTTCTTAGTCATATATTCTTTTTCTAAATCTATTAAATTAATGGGCACATGATACCTAGTGAGAGGTCCCAAATGAAAAACTTCCCTAATCTCTTGTGGACTAATGGTGATTAGAATTTCACCATCTACTCTTCTCACTATCCTAGTGGCTTGATCATAAATCTTTGCCACAGCCTCAAGAAGATCATAATCCATAAACACATTGGGAACAACTAGCTTTCCTAGGTCAAAATTCCATATATTATCTTGTGGGGCAAACAGTTTCCTTTCTGCAAACCATTTCTTGAACAAATTTAAACCAGTTTGCAAGGTTTGAGCATCCTAGACTCAATTACCCTTATCATACAATCCATCTGCTATTCTCAACCTAGGTTTAAATGAGGTCAACTTTTTAACTTGCACTATCTCTACTATAGACTTAGGAAGCAATTCAAGCAAATCATCATATACATTTCTATCCAAATAATTTACTTGACCTGAAAACTCCTTCTTCGGAGGCATCTTTGATATGCTTTACAGAACTGAAATACTTATAGAGATTATAGTAGGATTACTTACTTGAATTCTATCATCATTTTCCTCTATATTTCTACAATTTTTTCACGAACAAACTTCTTCACAATCTTGCCAAACTTCAGCATGATCTTCTTCAGTAATTGAATCTACTCAAGAAAGGCTCAAAATCTTTGTTCACATAAGGTGAAACTGATAAAACCTTTTGTATTATACTCTATTTTTCCTCACATGCGAAGCTTTCATGTCTAATTAATACACAGAGTGGCACCATCTTCTATGATTAAATCTGTGTTGTCAATCTTTAAAAATCCTACAATCATGGGATACAAAGAAAGACAACTTGGCATTCCACTTGATAAGTTGGCTAGTCAATCCAATGAAAATTTCCCATGTCCACAACTCCTTCCTTGATGGCACTTTTGTCTAGACCCAATTGCGACTGAGGACATGTGTCAATAGGTCACTACTTCGCTATACATAAAGAACAAGCACCTTGCCATAGAAAAGTAGCAACAACCATTGATTTGATCTTGATCTTGTGTATGATACATTATTGCATTTCTTAGAAGAACAGTGGTGGGCCCTTATTCACTACCTCACTATACATATCATCCATTCAACTCTTCATAGCAAGATAGCGACGACTGTTGATCTAAGACCAAATCAAAGGTAGAGGAACTGCATAAAGTACCTTAAACAAGTGGTGGGTCCCATACTCGCTATATTGGATAGACTAAACATCACACAACTTTTCATAGCGATATGGTGAGGATCATTGATTTAAGTTGATCTAAGGACCGAGATCCCTTATATGCTTTATGAATGGGGCATGGAACCAGGGCACTAATGACGTAGGAAATTCTTGCACTATTGGCACCCAACAAGACCTTACTTTTAATCCTAATCACCCTTCCACATTGCTTGAGGTCCCACTAGTTATTCTTTTCATGGCACCTCGCTACTTCGCTAATGGTGAGATGTCAAATTTTTTTGATAGTAATGTAGCAAGCTCTGGTGACTTAAATAAAACTCGGCACTAGAAGAATAAAAACCCATTAAGTCACCATCAACCCTACTAACTGCTTCTGACAATAGCAATTATTACTTGTCATGCCACTTGGATAGACTATAGTTACCCAAAAACTTGGAGGCCACTGTGTCTTTGATTTCACAACACCTCGCTACTTTGCTAACAGAAATATGCTTAGTTTTTTCAAATAGTGAGGTAGCGAGGCATCGAAAAGACCCTTATTCTGGTGCCAATTTGTGGCTACTTCTATTGTGTCCCTTTTCCCATTCTGATGGTACTCACAAGGTGCACCTAGTAAAAAGTTGGCCAGAAAACAAATCCATGACCGTCGTATCTTCATTTCACAATCCCATTTTATAAACTTTTTGGCACTCGCTACCTCACTATGTATAAAATGTGCTCAAGTCTTCATAGTGAGGTAGCAACAATGGTATATCTATTCAAATCAGATGGTGAGGAACCTAAGAGGAAAGTTTACTTGAGGGCATGAAAAAATTTCTAAAGAAAATAAATTATTTGCCCAATTTTTAAAAGGGTTTTGCACCCAAAAATTACAAAAGGAATGAGACAAAGGGTTTTATCAATCGTTTTCAAAGGTTAACAAATCTAGATGACCAAAGACCATAAACCCTATTCACCATTAATGGATACAATCTGAATTTTTATACCTGGACAAAGGAATTTTATCATGCAAAAATTCAGATCAACACCTCCTTCATCATATTTTTCTTTCAATTTCTTCACCAATTTTTTCTTCTTTTTTTTTATAGAGGAAATATTCAACTTCATAATGATTTTTGATTTGGCCAATTCATAGTTACCAAATGTTTTGGCTTCTTTGTTCACTTATTTTGCAAGTAATGGTGTGATTGCTATAGAGGCTTCATCAACATTTATCTCATATCCTAATGGTATAAGCCATCTCACTCTAGGAATTCCTACTTGAAATTATGTATGATCAGTGTCAACTAGGAAGGAGACATCATCATAATCTTACTCCACTAGTGAGATTGGTATCCTTAATCTCTTATTCGTAGATTGTATGAAATCTTCAAAATAAATAGTCATTGTTGACTCAAAGTTATTGCCTAATTGTTCAATGAATTTTCCTATCAATACTACAATTGATCTATTTGTCTTCCATGCAACCTTGCCAAAAGTAGGAAATGTATTCTGCACATAGAAGAAATTACATCCTAGAATAGATCCAAATCTGCATTGAGCACTCTTTGTTTTCCTTATTGCTCCTAGGTTTTCAATCAATTGCTGAAATTCAACTCAGCAGGATCATAAGTGTGATCTTTCTACACAATTTTATAGCCCATGTCCACTACAATGCAAGGTACACTATTTATGTTGGATACAATTGGTTAATTGAGTGTTTTCTTTGATGTTACACAAATGTCATATTAGTCATCAGACAGAGTCTACCGAGCTCAGAAGGAAAGCATAGTCGTTCATAGAGTCTACCAAGCATTGCTGTATATTACATTGTAAAGATAGCTTCTACCGAGCTAACTTGGTTAACGAAGGAAGTTCAGTACTTACCGAACCCACTCAGTGATTGAAGGAAACTGTGACAAAGTGTTTACCAAGCTAGGAAGATAAGCAAAGAAAAGTTAGTGTTTACCGAGCTGAGAAGGTAACCAAAGAAAAGTTAGTGTTTACCGAGCTAGGAAGGTAACCAAAGAAAATTTAGTGTTTACCAAGATAGGAAGTTAAGCAAAGGAAAGTCAGTGCTTACCGAGTTCACTCGGTGTCCAAAGGGAATTTGGAAAAAATGGTTTTTACCGAGCTCACTCGGTCATCTATACTTACCGAGTTCTCCCGACGATTGAAGGAATGTCACGGAGTTTGCCATTTTAACCGAGCTCAGTTAGTTAACACAGGAATTATTTTCTGAATAGTATTAACCAAGCAGTGTCGGCCAATAAAGGGATTTGTTGGTTTGTAATTCTTAGCCGACTATTGTATTTGTTTGATTAGTGATTAAAGCCGACCAAGATAATTTGTAAGGTATATATGAAAGATCAAGTTGTGAATTCGATATATGAAGAAATATTTTCGATGCAATAAGAGTGCGAATATTGAACATATAAGCAAATGTTTGATCAGATGCGTTGAAGGAGCTGAAAAGTTGTACGTGATCAGTAAGGATTCAGTCAAGCATAACAGAGATCTGCAATCAGCAAAGATAAGTTGCACATTATATCAGGTCACTTCATTGTTGCTTTCTAACCATTGTAACAGTGAACTCAAAAATCTCTTGACAGAGTGGGTTTAACAGCCCTATTGTAAATCCTCTAACAAGGTGACAGTTCAGTTGAATCGTTCTAAAGACCTCTAGCAAGGCCACTACTAATAGGGTGATTAAATCCTCTAACCGGGTCACACCTAACAGTGTGTTTTGTAACCTTTAACAGGGTTGGCTCCTAACAGGGCTCACTTCAGAAGAGTGAAAAATAGTAACTAGTTACATTGGTGGTTTTTCCCATATTGGGTTTCCACGTTAAATCTGGTGTCTTTAGTGTTCATGATTGCTGAATTGTTTTGGTTACCAGTTCTTAATAATTATTAGTATTTTCTGCATTATCAAGTTTCAGTAATCTGTAACCAAGATCAAAATTTTAGACATCTAAGGGACTGTGAAATGTTTTTGTGGTAACTGATTCACCCCCTCCCCCTCTCAGTTACTCCATTCTTATTTCCAACAATTGGTATTAGAGCTTTTGGTACTTGCAGGAGAAGATTTCAAGGATCTAAGCAAAAGATCAGGATGTCTTACAAAAGAGAAATTCCAAGACTTAATAGAGATAACTTCTCAGCATGGCAAGGATTGATGAAACTTCATCTGGCTACTATTGGTGATACTGGACCGAAATACCTTGAAGAAGAATATGAAGAACCTTTTGGCACACTGTCAGTCAATGATATTGCTGAAAAGAAAACTCACAACAACATGATGATAGACATAGCATCTGCTCTCAGCTATGAAGAATTTGATGACATTAAGGACTGCAAAACTGCCTTTGACATGTGGAACAAGCTAAAAGAAATCTATGGAGGGGATGAAAATGTGAGAAGAGCAAAAGCAAAAAGTCTAAGAGGACAATTTGATCAAATGAAGATGAGAGAGGATGAAAACATTACAAAATATGTTGAAAGAGTTAAAACATGTGTAAGTGCAATCAGGGCAGCTGGTGGTGACATCAAAGGAGAAACAGTTGTAAGCAAAGTTCTCAGAACCTTGCTTCCTATTTATGCAATCAGAGTGTCTACAATTCAGGAAAGAATATGTGAAACAAATCATCAGATAAATATTGAGGCAATAGTTGGAAGATTAACTGCATTTGAACTAGATAACTTTGACAACTATGTTCCAGCTTCCAAGAACATGGAATCAGCATTTGAGGCCAAACTTTCACTCAAGGAGAAAAACAAAAAGAAACTTCAGCTAGAAAGTGAAGATGAATCAGATCTAAGCTCAGACAGTGATCTTGAAGTAATTGAAGCTCTTCTAGCAAGAAAATACTCCAGAGGCAGAGGAAAATATAAAGGTAAAGTTCCTCTAATATGTTTCTCATGTGAAGAAATTGGTCATATTGTAGCAAGGTGCCCGAACAAGCAGAACAACGATGAAAAGAAGGATCACAAATGGAATAGCAAGAAAGATTTCAAATCATTCAAGAAAAAAGGTAAGAAATCATGTTTCATGGCTGAAAATTTTGAAGTTTCTGATAATAGTGAGGATGAAATTGTTTATATTGTTGTTAAAGATGATTCTGACAATGATGAGGAAGATAAAATTGCTCTTATCTCTCATATAAGTAAGAATGATACATGGATTATAGACAGTGGTTGCTCACATCATATGACTGGTGATAAAACTAAGTTTGATCAGTTTGAAGATTATGATGGTGGCAGTGTAAGGTTTGGTAATAATGAACCTCGTTTCATAAAAGGAAGAGGAAGAATCTGTCTAACCAAAGAACTTATTTGTAACAATGCCTATTGGTTTGAAGGTCTCAAACATAATTTTCTAAGTGTGGCACAGTTACTCAATACTGGATTCAAGGTGGAATTCATGCATTGAAAGGCAAGACTATTGAATGAGCAAGGAAAACTGATAGGATCTGGCACCCAAACTAAAGGTAACTTATTCCATCTAGAACTTGGTGAATGCTAATGTTTTATTGCTCAAATTGAAGAGAGTTGGTTAAGGCATAAAAGGTTGTGTCATGTCAATTTTGATAATTTGATAAAAATAAGAAAATTCAAGAAAGTAAGAGGCATTCCTAACATTAAGAAACCTGAGGCTGGTCTATGCAAAAACTGTCAGATTGGTAAAATGGGAAGGACTAGTTTTAAAAGTAAAAACTATCAATCTAAAGATATATTAGAAATTGTGCATACTGATTTATGTGGACCTATTGGAATAGAAAGCTATACTGGAGAGAAATTTTTCATTCTCTTTATTGATGATTACTCAAGAATGATGACTGTCATGTATCTAAGAAATAAATCAGAAGCATTTGAAAAATTTAAATGGTATTTGGCAAGAGTAGAAAAAGAAACAGGGAAAAGACCGAAATGTTTAAGGTCAGACAGAGGTGGTGAATTCATTTCACATGAATTCAATAACTTCTGTATTGAAAGAGGTATTAAAAGACAAGTTTTGGCACCAGGAACTCCAGAACAAAATGGAATAGCTAAAAGAAGAAATAGATCCATTATGGATTGTGCAAGAACCCTGATGATAGAAAATAACATTGCTATCAAATACTGGAAGGAAGCCATCAGCATTGTAGTTCATACATTAAACCGAGTACAGCTGAAAAAGGACTCATTCAAGACTCCCTATGAATTATGGTATGGCCACAAACCCAATGTAAGTTATCTGAAAGTATTTGGAAGCAAATGTTATATTTTGAAAGAATATAGAAAAGAAAAATTTGATATAAAAGGTGATGAAGGAATATTTTTGGGATATTCTTGCAAAAGCAAAGCATATAGATGTTTAAATCTATCCACTCAAAAGGTCATAGAAAGTGCACATGTGAAAATTGATGAGTTTGCAGACAAATCAGAAGAAGAAAGCAAAAAGGTACCTGAAGACTACAAGAGATTTGTTTACATTGAACCAGATACTATACCAAGTACACCATTCACTCAAGAATCCTCAACTCCTGAGTCTTCAGTAATCGAGTTGCAAATAGTTCAAACCGAGCCTCAGCAACTTTCAGACACTACCGAGCAAGTGTCTACTGAGTCTGAATCAACCAAGCCAATATCTACAGAGCCAGAACAACAAGAATCTAAAGAACAGAAGGATAATAATGAAATTCATTCAAGAGGCAAGGAACCTGTATTAGCAAAATATGTCAGAAGACATCATACACTAGATCAAATCATTGGAGACAAATCTGAAGGAACCTTGACAAGAAGTAAGTTGAAAAATACTTATTTACTTGCTGATTTTAAACCTAGAAGTATTAAGGATGCACTGGAAAATGATAGTTGGATTGAGGCAATGAATGAGGAAATAGAACAGATAGAGAAAAACAAGACATGGACTCTTGTACCCTGGCCCAAAGACAAGAATATAATTGGAACCAAGTGGGTATTCAGAAACAAGTTGACTGAAGATGGCAAGGTATCCAGAAACAAAGCTAGATTCGTATGCAAAGGATACTCACAAGAAGAAGGTATAGATTATGGAGAAACTTTTGCTCCTATTGCAAGATTGGAAGGAGTTAGAACCTTACTTGCATATGCTACTCACAAAGGATTCAAAGTTTATTAGATGGATGTCAAGTCAGTGTTCCTCAATGGAATATTCGATGAAGAAGTTTACATTGAACAACCTAAAGGTTTTGTTGATCCAGATAAAAGGAACATGGTCTGCAAATTACACAAGGCATTGTATGGTCTGAAACAAGCTCCTAGAGCATGGTATGAAAGATTGCATAATTATCTTATTCAGATTGGTTTTCAAAGAGCTAATGATAATAGTAGCTTGTATATAAAGGAAGGTCCAGATAATAAGATTATCTTGGCAGAAATATTTGTAGATGATACTATTTTCACAGGGCATGATGATCTTTGCAAAAAAATTTCAGAACAAATGAACAAGGAGTTTGAAATGTCTATGTTTGGTGAGATAAAAAAAAAATTTCGTCTTCAAATCCAACATAATAAAAATGGCATCTTCATCACTCAGTCAAAATACATCAAGGAGATATTGAAAAAGTTTGGTATGGAGGACTGTAAACCTATTGGTACTCCCATGTGTACTGGATTAAAACTTACAAAAGATGACGAATCCAAAGAGGTAGATCAAACATTGTATAGATCTATGATTGGAAAATTGCAGTATGTAGTTCATACCAGGCCAGATATTGCTCTCGCTATTGGTATTGTTGCAAGATTTTCAGCAAAACCAAGAGAAACTCACCTGATGGCGATCAAGAGAATAATGAGATATTTGAAAGGAACTAAAAATTATGGGCTATGGTAAAAATTTGGAGGTAATTTGGATTTGAAAGTTTTTATTGATGCTGATTGGGCAGGAAATCTTGATGACAGAAAAAGCACAAGTGGAGGAGCATTCTTTCTTGGAAAGAGATTGGTTTCTTGGACAAGCAAAAAACAGAATTGTACATCCCAATCCACAGCAGAGGCAGAGTATGTTTCTGCAGCAGTAAACTGTTCCAACATTGTTTGGTTTAAACAGTTATTACAAGGAATGAAGATGGAAATCAAAGAACCAGTTGTTATGTTCTGTGACAATACTAGTGCAATCAACATATCCAAGAATCTAGTAATGCATTCCAAGACCAAGCACATAGCAATAAAATATCATTTTGTCAGAGAATTGGTGCAGGACAAGGAGATCATACTAGAATATGTGCATACAAAGGAACAAATTGCTAACATATTCACAAAGCCATTACCTAAGGATACATTCTTATATCTCAGAGGTAAGTTAGGGATCACTCCCCTATCTGAAGTTCACTAAAATAAAGTTTGAAGTGATGCATCAACCTATGACAAGTTAAAAATCAATCAAGTTGATGCAGCAGAGTATTGAAGTCATTGCATATGAATCTGTACATGAGGTACACTATAATCTAGTTGAGAAGTACTTTTGGCATACGAAAAGAGCTTTTACGGTGTTATATTGTCTTTGGCATGTGTTGTCAAAAAGGGAGAGTAAAATTGTAATACCTATTCTGAAATTTGTAAGCATTTAGGGAGAACAAAACTGTCATATCTTTCTGTTATACAATTCCTTCACAGAGGGAGATTACTAAAAGAGGAAGAATTTTCTATCTAAGAGGGAGAAGTATTATGTTGACATATAGTGCTGCACTAAGAGAAGGACTTGTTTTCAAATTTCACTCTTCTATGACATGTTGTGTTTCCATCAATGCCAAAGAGGGAGATTGTTGGATACAATTGGTTAATTGAGTGTTGTCTTTGATGTTACACAAATGTCATATCAATCATCAGACAAAGTCTACCAAGCTCAGAAGGAAAGCATAGTCGTTCATAGAGTCTACCAAGCATTGTTGTATATTACATTGTAAAGATAGCTTCTACCGAGCTAACTTGGTTAATGAAGGAAGTTTAGTACTTACCGAACCCACTCGGTGATTGAAGGAAACTGTGACAAAGTGTTTACCAAGCTGGGAAGATAAGCAAAGAAAAGTTAGTGTTTACCGAGCTGAGAAGGTAACCAAAGAAAAGTTAGTGTTTACCGAGCTAGGAAGGTAACCAAAGAAAAGTTAGTGTTTACCGAGATAGGAAGGTAAGCAAAGGAAAGTCAGTGCTTACCGAGTTCACTCGATGTCTAAAGGGAATTTGGAAAATAATGGTTTTTACCGAGCTCACTCGGTCATCTATACTTACAGAGTTCTCCCGACGATTGAAGGAATGTCACAAAGTTTTCTATTTTAACCGAGCTTAGTCGGTTAACACAGGAATTATTTTTTGAACAGTATTAACCAAGCAGTGTCGGCCAGTAAAGGGATTTGTTGGTTTGTAATTCTTAGCCGACTATTGTATTTGTTTGATCAGTGATTAAAGCTGACTAAGATAATTTGTAAGGTATATATGAAAGATCAAGTTGTGAATTCGATATATGAAGAAATATTTTGGATGCAATAAGAGTGTGAATATTGAACATATAAGAAAATGTTTGATCAGATGTGTTGAAGGAGCTGAAATTTGTACGTGATCAGTAAGGATTCAGTCAAGCATAACAGAGATCTGCAATCAGCAAAGATAAGTTGCACATTATATCAGGTCACTTCATTGTTGCTTTCTAACCATTGTAAAAGTGAACTCAAAAATCTCTTGACAGAGTGGGTTTAACAGCCCTATTGTAAATCCTCTAACAAGGTGACAGTTCAGTTGAATTGTTCTAAAGACCTCTAGCAAGGCCACTCCTAACAGGGTGATTAAATCCTCTAACCGGGTCACACCTAACAGTGTGTTTTGTAACCTTTAACAGGGTTGGCTCCTAACAGGGCTCACTTCAGAAGAGTGAAAAACAGTAACTAGTTACATTGGTGGTTTTTCCCATATTGGGTTTCCATGTTAAATCTGGTGTCTTTAGTGTTCATGATTGCTGAATTGTTTTGTTACCAGTTCTTAATAATTATTAGTATTTGATGCATTATCAAGTTTCAGTAATTTGTAACCAAGATCAAAATTTTAGACATCTAAGGGACTGTGAAATGTTTTTGTGGTAACTGATTCACCCCCTCCCCCTCTCAGTTACTCCATTCTCATTTCCAACATTTTAATCTACTTTATTTAAGAAACTTGTGTGCTATTACCCTCACTACAAAAGATAGTAGGGATCTATAGATTATATCAATTATCATTCCTTTTTTGTTCCATACAGCCCTTGTGTTCTTTTCAATAACTTCTTGACTCACTTCTCATAGTCTTTGCCCAATCTAGGGTTGGATACCATGTTATCCTATTAATAATTTTCCTTTTGATTTTAATTGGCCCATTATCTAACTATACTGAGCTATCATGAATTTTTCTTAAGACAATCCTTATCCACTCAATTTTGAAGACATTTGGAAAATCTAGGGCACGAGTTAACCCTTTCATCTCAACAATGTTGAATTTTTCCTTCAATGCTTCATTTTCACATAATCTTCCATACTCTTCTCTAATTTCCATGTCACCTATGCTACCAATCTTATAAGTATAACAATTCCTAACATCTTGTATCATTAAGACTCATGGTGGTATCATAGACAATGCACAAGAGGGATCCTATTTATATGTTATATCTAGAATAGCCTTTAAAATAGGTTGTTTTATCTCATTGCTAATTAAATAAAAATTTAAAACCTCTTTTCCCTCTACACCTTTCACTTTCAAAGAACTAGATGCCATCACATAAATCTAGGGTTTGCAAAATTTGAAATTACGTAACTTGGCACATGGTAAATACCTTACAAATCCTAATGAAATAGTGTTGAATAACTGTTAAATCTCCTATAAGCACTTAAGATGATATTCTCCAAATCACTTTTATCTCTTTGTCTTCTTTCTCAGATTCAAATGATGTTAAGTGAGCATAAATTGATCAAATTATCCTTAAAATACTCTAATTAATGCTAAGTGCTTATACAATTGTAAGCTTGGCATTAATTCATTTCAGGATCACTTGGCATCCACATGTCTTTCCATTTTCTTGACAACCATTATGAACTCAACCTCAACTAACCAATTTTGTTATTTTGGCATCCACTAGAATTTCACTCAGCAACCATAAGATACTTTTCATGCTTGGCAGTAACATGAAAAAGATGAAAAAACTTTAAAGATTCTTCTTGTTTTCTAATAACACTTTGCATCTTTACTCATGCATATGTAATCTTTTCTAAAAAAAATCCTTGGAATTGGTGTATGGTATAACATTTAAATATCATTTCCACATACCTCTTGATTGCTTATTGATTAGGTGTGATCACCTGACCCATTGGGTGAAGTGATTGTATCTACACTTGATGTGTTGCAATCCTCCTTTCTCTTCCATGTCTTGTTCATCTGATCTCTAACATTTTTAATAAATTTCCTTGCCTTTCCTTTGTTTAACTCCCAACAGTATTGAAGTGATTGTATCTACACTTGATGTGTTGCAATCCTCCTTTCTCTTCCATGTCTTGTTCATCTGATCTCTAACATTTTTAATAAATTTCCTTGCCTTTCCTTTCTCTTCCATGTGCTTTTGACGACAGTATTGGCTAATGTGACTAGTCTTCAAATAGCTAAAACATGTGGTTTGACTCAACTACCTTTTGTAGTCACTCCTAAAGTGTGTTCTAATATAGTTCTCAAGAACATGTCCATACTCTTGACAGTAGTGACAACTATACCTTATATTATAATCCCAATTATAAAAGTTTCCATTGTTCTTTACCTTTGTTTTCTTGTTTGATGACCACATGGGTTTGGATCTACACTCAAAAGCTCTATGTAAATACTTATGACATTTCTAACAATATCCTTCAAATCTTTGAATGGGCATGGTCTTAGTTCTACATTCATGTGCCTAATGAGTTTGTTTGTTGCACTTATGGTAGTGGCCCATGATCTTCTACTTAAAATTTTGTTTTATAGTCTTGCTCCTACACAAATTAGTAGTATGTTATTTCTTACCACAATTATGCCAAGTAGGGTTTGAGTTCTTACCTTTGTTGCTTCTTTCTTTTGCACTTTTGGATGATTCTCCTTCATGAATACTTGTGTATCCAAGTCTAGATGTATCATTTTTAGATCTAGGAGATCTCATCAATTGTTCAAAGTACTTTATAGCTTCATTTGGTTTATTGAAACTTTTAGCAAATTCCTTTTCCCTTTTTAGGTCATTGCTCAACTATTCATTCTACAACTTTTGTGTTGTTATCTCAATTTCCTTGGAATTAATCATTTGACTCAAAGTTTCTAATTGCATATTTTTAATCCTAGTTACCTCTAATGATTTCTCTTCTAGTCTACTAGTTAAAAATCTTTTGTCATCCTCAATCATGACTCTGTCTTCCATAGCTTTCTTTTTCTATTCAGTACCTCACATAGTAATATGGCTTGTGATTCTTGTTCTATCTTAATATTTCTAATTTCTTTAGCTATGGTTCTATTATTTTCCATTAGATCTACAACTTTTTCATCAAATTCATTGGAGTTTCCATTTGCAAATAGCTTGGTAGTGTCCATCTCTAGGTATTGTGTATCATTCTCCTCAATAGAAATTTTCTTCCTTTTTCTCAATGATTACTTTAGATCCTCTCTTTCTTCATTCAACCAATGTAGAATGAGTTTTATAATTTCAATTCCCTAATTATCAATGAATTTTCCCAACTTGTAAACTTCCATTTCCAAGATCTTTCCTAAAAGTAGTAAAGCTTCACTTTCAGAGAACTAGGATTTGATAGCAAATGTTGGAATTAGAATAGGAAAGGTAAACTTCTGAGAGGTGGGGTGAGGGGGTGAATCAGTGCTATAAACTTTGACCTGCAAAATATTCACCACACATCCATCTCAAATATTCAATAAGTAAATTGAAATACCATGCAAAACATATACATCTAAAGCATGTAAATAAGAAAGCATTCATACATATATGATACAAGATATGATTACCTAGAAACCCTCCAATGAGAAAGTAAAACTAAGGTGGGAATGACACACAAATATTCACTACTACAATATTAAAGTGTACCCAATGAAGGTTACAAAGTTTTGATCATGAACCATGATCTACCCTATGAAAGTTCTACCCTGTTAAAGGCTTACAAAGATTGTTAGGTCTCACCCTCTTAAAGGATTTCAACACCCTAAGTAAGAACCTTGTTAGAGGATTTCAATATAGCCTAATAGGACTACTTTGTTAATAGATTTAACTAATTCACGTGTTAGAATATCTCAGCAATGATCTTGTGGTTAGCATATTAATGCTTGATAGTAGATCACCTCTATTATGTTATGTACTTGATCCTTCTTAATCAAATGACTCTATATTCTCCTTTAACTGATTTTCTGATACAATTTAGATCATAATTCCTTAGTCACCATGAATATCTTGGTTTGGATGTGTAAAACTCTTTGTAACCATTCATTCATTCCCTTCTACTCTCATAAATAAATTTAGGGTTTGTCCTCCTTAAGAAGACCTAGGTGACTTAGGGTTAGTTATGAATCAATAGCTATGATTCATCCATATTTCTGCTTAAACCTTCCCTTTACCTGATTGAGTGCATGTAAAACATAGGGATCCCAACTTAAGATTCATCCTTATCACCAAAATGTCACAATTTAATCTTTAAGTCAGCTCAAAAATAGTTTACATAGTAGTTTGTGCCAATAGAAACAACTATGAAAAAACTATGTTACTTAGCATCTGAATTCCCTAGTGCTCAACACATACTATGAATTCAATGATGTCACTCAATATCTAAATGACTCAACATGGACTACTTTCTTAGATCCTTAGTCACTCAGGACATACTGTCTACTCAGCGCTCACTATTTATTCAACATACTCTAACTTATATGTTGTGTTGGACATATGTTACTTGTTTGGCATGAACTAAGTAAATGAATTAAGTGTATAAATGCTCACTAGTCAAAACCAATTTGAGATTAACATTACAATGGCTTACTAAAGCTGAAATCCCTATCAATTTTCAAGAAGCTCGTGCTAGATCATGCTATGGGTATTTTTGTAGGAATTATTTAATTAAAAACTTCTTTGTATGTATCATTATTTGAAAACTATAGAAAAAGACTCATTCTTCTTTATCAAAAAGTGTTTCTAGTGTAAGCACCATAAAAACCTTATTCAGGCTCATGCATACCATTTGTGCTCTCAAATTCCACCATGGCCTTTTAGTGTATGGGGTTTTGGTCTTATTGGTAAGATCTCTCCCCATTTTTCTCAAGGAAAAACTTATATCCTCATTGCTATAGATTACTTTACAAAGTGGGTAGAATTTGTACCTCTTCTCTTTGTTACTATGGATCTTATTTTTTACTTCATTCTTTAAAACATTATTGCTAGATTTGGTATCCCTGTGGAAATCATCTTAGATAATGCATCTCAATTTTATTTTTTAAAGAAGTTATGGCCTTTTTGGAGATATATCATATTTATCATCATTTTTCTTCTCCTTACTTCATTCAACCTAATGGACAAGGTGAGGCTTCTAATAAGGTTATCAATCAGATCCTTTAGAAGACATTAAATAAACATACTAAAGATTGGCATGTTCAGTAGGTATATGCTTTGTGGGCTTATAGGAAATGTGTTCAAACTACAACTGAGTAATCTCCTTATAACCTAATTTATGGGGAAGATACTAGAAAGGCTTTAGAATTACAAATTCATTCTTTGAGTATTTCTTTCATATGTATAATTGACAAAGATACATTTTTAGAAAAATGTTTTAAATAGCTAGAGATGTTAATGAACAATGAATCAATCCTCTAGAACACATCATGAATCATCATAAAATAGTGAACAAAATATGCATTGGTAAAGTGATTGAACACACTTTTTTTGTAGGGGATTTAGTTCTTTTATGAGAATCAATGGAATGTAAATGCTTTACCAGGAGAAAAGGGGGAGTTTAGTGCTAATCGGCTAGGTCCTTATGATATCATAGAGGTATATGATTTTGATGCATATATGATTTTTGATAGGAATGGTGTGCCTTTTGCTGAACCTATTAATATTATGCATTTATGATGATATTATGTGTAACCATTCATTTATTTCACATTTTTTCTTTTTTGTTCATTACAATCATTTATAAAAATTACTCAAGGAAAGAAATTAGTTAATCAAGGAAATAAATAGAAAAACATGTTCATCATATATATGTTATCATCAAACTATTTTGATAAACATAAGTTGGCACTCAATAAAAAATGTGTCTGATATCAAACTAGATTCAATAAACTCTAATCCATAGGATGATTAGATCTAGATCTCTCTCCTCTATGTCATGATAATGAGGCTATCCTTTGAGTTGTGGATACATATGTATGACTCCTAGAATTACTCCTCTCTAACTAGCTATGTGATATACACTAATACTCAGGTATCTCTTATAACTCACATCTCCATTGATCTAGGTGCTCTTGCATCAAGTGTAGTTCCACTACTATAGGTATAAAGATATTTGAATAGCATCTCAAGTATTGTCTCCTAGTGTACTAGATCTATGAAGCAAATGAAATCCTTTATTCTCTGGCTATATCCATCAATATATCTTGCACAAAGGATCTCCACTTCTCTATAATAGTTTTGTAAGCTATAGATTTCATTAGTCATATATCTGATATCATCATATATGTATTCAATATCTATCTCTTTTTCATATCAAGATCTCCTTCTTGGAACACAAGATCTATATCCTAGAGATGGTTACCTAGTGGTGGATGAATCAACTCTCTACGCTCTTCCTTTTTGGTCGTAGGGGGAGGTTTCTCAGTATAATATTATGGTGTGCATGACCATAGTAGTATGGTTACTACATGAGATAGTGTCCTCTCTTGTGTTATCCACCTACTAGTTGTATATCTACCTTACCCTCTATCTAATCTTCCTTTGGTGGAGGATCATCATCATCATCTCTACAATCTCCTCATGGTGTTGTGCTATATAGACCTAGATCACTTGTAGGGTAGCCATATAGGAATATAGATCTCACACCATACACACCAAAATACAATAGGTAGTGTCTAGATACTCATTCATCCTCTAATGTAGAAGGCACCTCTATGTCATATGGAGCCTTAATATCTAATACAATCACATCATCTATACTCAATTGATGTATTTTCTAAGTTATATCATTATACCTATATCGATATGGATATTAGAGCATGGTTGGGGCACATACTAGCGAACACCAAACTGTTGCATCACTCTATCATAGTATTAGGGTATCACTATACTCTTATTCATTCCCTTTAGAATCCTCTCTCTTTGCATCAATCTCAAATGTACTTTTGAGTATGATTATACCATCTCAAGGTAGTAAGTCTCCATGTAACATTACTAGACTATAATTTGATACTCTAGTATAATATATCTTTGAATTTCTAGGGATGGCTTAGTGAGTAAGCATATTCTCTCATTCAAAAAAATGGATGGCCTCATTTATGTGAGATGCTCAAAGGAAAACATGTGTAAGAGTGTACATGTCATCAGATTGGCTTACTCATATCTCACAAACTTCCCTAGCTCATAGTATAGATGCACTATCATGGCTTGTCACTATGCATATACTATCGATTCTCTCTCCATATGCCTAACTATATGGACTAAAGGCATAAAGAATATTGTACTCTTTGTGTTGGGTATGAAAGTAATGGTTGTGATGCATAGTATAATCTTCCTAAGAAGAGATACTTGTTCAAGGATGATTCTCTTCAAGCACACCTAGTTCAATCTTTATCCCCCTCCATATGGTGAACCCATACAATACTCAAAATATGTATCAATCCTTCTACATGATATCTAATCTTTGTCCTTAAGGTAATACTATAAGTCCCTAGACTAATAGGTGTAAGATCTAGTAGACATTGTCCAATGTGATTATCATCTCTCCTATTGATAAGTGAAAGGAGCATGTGGTCTCATCCCATCTCTCCATCAATGATAATAGCATACGTCTATGGAATCTCACATGTGGTTGTTGTGCTACATATTTGTTTGAATACTACTCTAAGGTGATGGATGTGTTGTTGGATATAGATCATTACATGTGACATATAATGCTCCTAAATGACTAGTGGATCCTATAGAATCACAAAACAATATATTTATCAGCATATCATATCAATTTGATGACCACCTAGTTGGCCTATGGACTAGGTTGACCTCATGGAAAACTAGGTTGACATTCCTAGGACTAGGTTGATCTCTTAGGGGAATAGGGAGACATCTCTAGGGACTAGGTTGACCTACCTTTTGGCTAGGTCAATAGGCCCCCTAGGACACCTTGGAATCCTTATGGACTAGGATGACTTGACTGAAGACTAGGTCAACCTCCTACTAAGGACCATATAGGTCATCTAATGATGAGGCCAAAACCTAAGAAAAAATAAACACAACAAGTAAGGCATCTTTTATTATCATGAATGATATGATAATAAATTCAGTACAACAAAAATTGACTCAACTATATGCCTTATGAACTTACAACATAATCAAATTCTAAAGAAGAGCCCTGCTCATAGTACCTTCTCCCAAACTCCACCAAAAACTCCTTTTACAATTTAAGAAATGACCCTAGATAACCCAAATTGGGTCTAGGTTAAGGAATAAATTTTAGAATATGTCATTTGACATCTATCACTAAATCAGAAGGTTCTAGAAGACATGTCAAAAGTCAGTGCAAAATTTGAACAATCCAAAAGTGGTAGTCCAACTTTCGAGAGGCATAACTTTTGATCTGGGGCTTTGATTGATGAACCATTTACATTTTTAGAAATATCTCTAGGTTCTCTATAAATTTATGGGCAATTTTTTCTTTTCTTCCATTTTTTGGGCTACTAAAAGCCTATTTAGCACCTTAAATCTAAATTCGAAGGATTCTTAGGAGGTCTCCAAGGAATTTAAAATTGCAATAGCTTTCAAATCATATATCCTTTTGAGTTGATTTTTTTTTTCATGCTTGAAATTATAATAAAAATCATCCCTCTTTCTTATACCCTCTAACTCATCATAATTATTCTTCGATTACAAAATAGCCCATTTTCTACATTAGGATGTATCGTAAGGTGTTGAAAAGTGTTAACCTAGAAAACTAATAGTGGAACTATGAGATTTGGAATCTCAGTTTGGCTCAAATGTGTCTCTAGAAATATAAACACATTAAAAAGAAACTAACACTAAGAATATTTTTTGATGATATAGGATTTCCTTTACACCATTGGATGTGCATGCATTAGACACACAAGGTAAATTCAAAAGTGACCCTATCACTTTATAGCTAGTTGAGGAAAATCATCCCTCCAACTTATACCCTCTGACTCGTCATAATTATTCCTCAATTAAAAAATAACCCATTTTCTAAATTAGGATGTATTGTGAGGTGCTAAAAAGCCTTAAGCTAAAAAACTAGTAGTGGAACTATGAGAGTTGGAATCTTTGTTTGGCTCAAATGTGTATCTAGAAATATAAACACATTAAATAGAAACTAACACTGAGAATATTTTTTAGTGATATATTATTTCCCTTCCACCACTTGATGCACATGCATTACAAATCTAGGGTAAATTCAAAATTGATCCTATTAGTTTATAACTAGTTGAGGAAAATCCAAATGGGAAAACTTCATCTTGGAAAACTAGGTTAAATTTTGCACTTTTTATCCCTTCCACTTCACCAAGTACTCCTTGTACTCCATGGTTCTAGTATTCTAGCCCACATGACTATCCATAATTTCTTCAAGATCCTCCTCAAAAGTAGGAATGGAATATGGTCCCAATATCAAATCCTCCTGTACACCATCTTCATGATATTCCATTAATTTGGGAATGCTAAAAATAGGGGAAATATGAATCCCATCTGGCAATGCTACTTCACACGCATATATTGAATCATGTTTCTTCAGATTTGTACAAGGGCCAATTTTTTTCATCTTTAGCTTGTTGTAGGCACCCATTACAAATTTTTCCTTCCTCAACTACACCATAACCATATCCACAACTTGGAACTCCTTATGTCTACTCTAGCCTTATATTGTGGGTCCATCTTGGTAATATGTTGATGTATCTCCTCATTTAGACTCTTGACATCCTCAAAAAATTCTTCTACCCCATCATTAGTCCTCTCTCCTTACTTCATATTCTCAACTCTAGTGTAGTTTGTGGACTACTCTCATACACCACTTGGAATGGTGATCTAGTAGTACTCCTATTGACACAACTATTATAAGAAAAATCTCCTACTATTACCTTAGAAAATTGCTATACTTTTATTTACCATCTATGTTTGTCCATCAGTCTATGGAAGATGTGAAAAGTGAACTTCAACTCTATCTTCAACATTTTCCACAAAGTTATCCAAAAATAACCCACAAATTTTGTATCTTTTTAAGAAACAATACTTTTTTGGAGACCATTTAGCCTCACCACCTTTCTGAAAAATAAATATGTAATATGCACAGCATCATGGGTTTTATGAAAAGGAATGAAATTAATCATCTTCAAAAACCTGTCAGCTACCAAAAATATTGAGTCATTACCCCATTTCTTCCTTTGTAACCCAAGAACAAAATCCATTTTTTTGTCCTCCTAGAGCCTTGGAACATGCAATGGTTGATAGAGTCAAGTATTCTGAGTGAGTCCCTTAGTTATTTGGCACATTCAACAACTCTACACAAACTTCGTCACATCCTGTGACAACTAAGGCCATAAATATTATTCACCTACAATGGAAATGGTCTTGTCTCAACAAAAGTATCAAGCCATCCCTCTGCTATGTTTCTCCTTGATCAAGTTCCTCCTCATGAAACTCTCTAGAATGTATAGCTGACTATCTTTGAATAACATACCATCTTGGATCATATAATTCAACCACTTACTCTTATCTATATTAATAAGGTCCTTACAGAAACTCCAAACTTTTGTAAAATCAAGAGATCCTTAGGATACAAAGTCTTGAGTTCATTGAAGCCAACCACTTCAATCTACATTTTTGTTAGTAGCAATTGTCTCCTACTTAATGCATCTGTAACCCTATTAAACCTTCTACTTCTATGTTTCAATACAAATGTATAGCTTAACAGGAACTCTACCCAATTTAAATGCATCTAATTTAATTTTCTTTGGATATTTATGTACTACAATGTTTGATGATTAGTGTAAAAAAAAATAAAAAATGGCAAAGAATAATGCCTCCATTTCTTTAAGGATTGAACTATTTCATAGAACTCTTGATCATAAACATAATGCTTCTTCTTGGCATCATTTAATTTCTCACAAGAATGTGCAATAGGTGTAGCTTAGTGGCTCAATAAAGTTCCAATAACACTACCACTAGCATCACAATCAACCTTGAACACTTTTTTTAAATTGGAAAGTACTAGTATAGGTTACTTTGTCACCTTCTTCTTCAATAACTCAAAAATCCTTGCATCACCTATAGTCCACTTGAACTCATTTCTATCTTCTCTCATTCTTTTTGTAAGGGGTGCACAAATACTAGTGAAATTAATGTTGAAATTCCTATAAATACTAACCAAACCATGGAATGACCTCACCTTAGTGGCAGACCTTGGAGTAAGCCATTCCAAGATGACCTCCAAGTTCTCTAGATTTATTTTGAAACCTTCAACTAATACAACAAAGCCAAAATAGACTTTCAACCAATACAACAAACCCAAAATAGACTAACTCCTTTTTGACAAACCTACACCTCTTCAAATTAATAAACAAATTATATTCCCAAAAACTCTCAAACATTCTATAAATGTGCAAAAAAGCTCATACGGATACATGGTAAAAATCAAAATATGATTGAAATAGACACTAATAAACTTTTTGAAAGATTTCTTTAGTACCTCATTTATAATTTGCATGAAGGTGCTTGACACATTAATTAATCCAAAGGGCATGACTAACCACTCATATAGATTTTCATTGGTCTTGAATGTAGTCTTCCACTCATCTCCCTCTTATATCCATGTTTGGTGATAGTCAATCTTGAGATCTATCATTGTGAACTATTGAGTTGTACTCAAGCAGTCAATAAAATCATCCATCCTTGGCAAAGGAAATTGGTAGTTGATGGTTATCTTTTTTATAGCCTGATATTTTTTAGACATCCTCCACTCCACATCCTTCTTTGGTGCTAGTACTAGAGGTATTGTACATGGAATCAAGTTCTCTAGAAAAATAATTTTCCTCAATAGCTTTTGAACAAATCCATTCAACTCATCAGTCTTAGTAGGAGTCATCCTATGAGAAGCCTTGTTAGGAAAACTAGCTCTAGGGACTAAATCTATTTATTGACTAATTTTCCTTACTAGAAGAAACCCTTCTGGGAAATTATAAAATATGATATCTCCATACTCACTTAATAGACTTAAGACTTTAATTGGACCTTCACTACTATCTTCCTTATCCTTTCTAGGAATTAAAGCCAACACATTTTTTTATGTTTCATGCCATCCAAAAATTTCCTATAATTAAAAGGACATATTGTAGCTGTATTGTGCATACCTTTTCATCTTCCTTTATTAAGGGCTTCAACATGTGATGAACTCCATCTTTCATTAGAGAAAGGTTTTTGCATGAACATCGTGTATAGCACACATATCATACTAGCATAGCCTTCCCAACTAGGCCCTTTCAATAGGTTGTTCAACACTCAATAAGTTATGTTTTAATCCATCAACAAAGTATACCTCATTAGTGTTATTTTCTCCATTAAGATTAATAGATTGATTTCCCTTAATAGGAAATGGAGAATTATTTCCAATTTTGACTACAATGCATCATAACTATTAAATTTAATAATTTTTATCTCTATCTCCTACAATTTGATGTAAACATCCATTATCTTTTATCCAATCAAATTTCTTTTTCTCAATCTATGGTATATATATTGGTTTTTCTCTAACAAGTCTTTCTTCTTTACTAGAAACAAATGCTATCTCATCTTCATTATCACTATTTAATAAATTTATTTCTTTAGAGATTATGAGCTATGAATATATATTTCTTGGAACTTTAGAAGGTAGAGGTGAAGAAATCAAGATCAAAGTTTCAAACTATTCAGATAGTCTTAATCTAGAAGAGTTGATAGATTGCATGAATGAGATGGGAAATTTATTTTATTGGAAACCTATGGTAGATGAAAAGAAGATTATTTTTCATGAAAAAGGTTAAAAAGTCATGAAATGATATGGTAGGATCACCTCTAGAAGGAATGTACCAAAAAAAATAAAGAAAAGATCATAACATGGAGGAAGATAGAGAAAAAGCTAAGGGAAAAATTCTTACCCTTGGATTATTCACAAACCCTCTTTCGTAGGTTCTAGAATTTGAAGAAAAAAATTTCCTCTATGCAAGAGTACAAAAATGATTTCTATAAGTTATCCATGCAAATAAAACATCAAAAAAATGATGAGTAGGTGGCTACCAAATATATAAATAGTCTAAAATTTTCTATCCAAGATGAGCTAAGCATTCATCAAGTTAATAGTATAGAGGAGGCCTACCTACTAGCTCTAAAACCCAAAAAAATACAAATAGAGGTATAGAGGAGGAAGACGAGGTTACTTGACACCATTACAAGGAGGTTCTAATTACTGTTGAGGAGAGTCCTACAAAGGAGTTTAAATAAATATACACACTAGAGAAGATTCAATAAACCATACAACTAGAAGGGGATTTCAGGGAGGATGAGGGTATGGAAGCAGAAGAGGCTAGGAAAACCAACAAAATCCCTTCACCTATTTCAAAAGTGGAGAAGAAGGACACATGGATTTTGAATGGTCCAACTATAGCATGATAGAAAGAAAACAAGGAATACAACCCAGAGTGAACCTAGTTCACACATAAGTGTTGGAATTCTTCAAAATAAATGAGAGTGGGGGGTGGGGATGAATAAATTATCCAAGGTCCAAATGTACAAATAAAAAAATTTAGTGCTTAATAGATTCATATCCATAAAACCATACTACATCCATCCATTAGATCATACAATAACTTAACTTAGTATGTCACTGCCCGAAGTCAAAATAACTTTGTAGGAATGTAAACATGAAATGATACAAACTCATTCACACAAATTTACACAAAGATTTTATGTGGAAAACCAATTTGGGAAAAACCATCAATAACATGCTACCCAATTTCACTCTTCTGAGGTGATGCCTTGTGAAAGTCCAACCTTGTTAAAGGTTACAATACACACTATTGAATGTGACCTAGTTCTATACTTTAGAACATTCCATTAGAATGTCATTCAATTAAAATATTTTAAAATGACTATTAGGTCAACCTTAATCCAAAGGATTTATCTAGACTAGTACAGTTGTTAAAAAATAACAACAGGATTTGATTTGATAATAACTTACAACTCACTTGTAGATTACAAATCTCTAGTTCAATCCTCAATTATGCTTGGAATACATACTCTTCATCTCTGATATCTTGTCCACCATTCAAGATTTCAACCTCTTAAGCCTTCTTCATTTGTATACCAACTATTGGCTATTCTATTTGGCCACCAAATGAAGCAACACCCTAGACATCTTTTCTTCCTTAGGTTATTGTACATGACAACCCTTTCTTCTAGCCTTCTATCTCTATAAATAGAGAATTTATATCTTTCTTCATTTAACCACAATTATCCATTTTAGGGTTAGGTAAGATTCAATGAATCTACCCACTTTCCCATTTTAGTTCATCTACAATCTACTTCTACAATCTTCCTTGAATTCTCCTAAGACTGATTTATCTTACATTTTGTGCTACCAACTCATCATAGTTATCTTCCACATGCTTCACATTATTCAAGAAATCAAATTTGTTGGTATGGATTGGTCAGATCTTTAATTTAACACTTTGTACCATCATGTAGCATACACATTGTTCACTCAACATACACTAAAGTTTACAAATGCTTGGGATAGACTAACATTTACTCGACATATACTAACTTTCACTTGGCTTACACTATTTTTCCTCTTTGCTCTACACCTATTGATTTTCACTTGGCTTCTACTTTTTTTTGCTTGGCTTGAACTAAATTTTCTTGGCCAAGCTAAACATACACTTTTTATGAAAACACTTATTCTTGGCTTAGCTAAAGTAACCATTTACTTTAACCTTAATTATATCAATAATACGTAATAGCATCAATGTCTTACTTTGTCTTAGTGCTCCTTTTACACACTAAATAACTCAACCTTTCTTTAGGTGCTCTTGTTATCTTTTATTTTCAAATCCTCTTCATCAATGAAGAAAATGATAGGATTCAGACCAAAAATAAACTTCCTCACCATCAAGAAGTAGGTTTGACATCATTGACAAAAAAATTATTGTTTCATAATAGGTTCTACACTTCAAACAATCTCTTTTCAACAATCTCCCTCTTTGGCATTGATGGTAAACCAATACCAACAAGAATACCAAAAAGAAAATGAATAGATTTGAAATTTCTCCCTCTATTAGTATATGGCATTCCTCTATATAGGGTAATGTGAGATTTTTCAATTTCCTTTAGTGTATCTTCTCCCTCTGATTTGTATCTTGTTCACTAGGAATTTCTCCCTCTTTCCTATATCTCCCTCTTCTAGGAATCCCTCCCTCTTTGGAAATAATGCCAAAGACTTGTCATCTTTTCATGTAGATATAATCAATTTGGGTTCTCCCTCTATCACCTTGTATGTGACTGTAAAATCTTTTAATTTAGCTCCTTCATTACTTTAGGTAGCTCCTAAAGTAAGATCCACTACATCAAGTTGTAAGATACAACATTTAGCTCAATTGATGCAGGGCACTACTCATGCTTCTCAAGTATCTTTGGATAGGGGTATCACCCTTATTTTACCTCTAAGATATTCATGGAAATTGTTAGATAAAGATTTTTTCAATATAACAACTATCTATTCTTTTGTACTCACATATTCCATTCTCACTTCTTTTTCATGAACCAATTCTCTCAAGTAAAGCTACTTTATTGCAATGTGCTTTTTCTTTGTGTGCATTAGATGATTCTTTAATATATTTATAACACTTGTATTGTCACAATAGAGTACTACATGTTCAATAATTTCTTCCTTCATTCCTTTGAGTAGTTGTTTGATCCATACCACATTTATACAATTCACTTCAGTAGCTACATATTCAACTTTAGTAGTAGATTAAGATATACAATTTTTTTTCTTACTAGTCCAAGTGACCAATCTCTTTCCCAAGAAAATGCTCCACCACTTGTAATATTTCTATCATCTATGTTTCCAGCTCAATCAAAATCTATGTAGGATCTCAATTCAAATTTATCATTCTTCTTGTAGTATAGACCATAATCTTTGGTTCCTTTCAAATATCTCATAATTATCTTAACAACCATCATATAATTCTCCTTTTAATTTTTAGAAATTCTTGCAATTATCCCAAAAACTTATGCAATGTTAGGTCTATTTTATATTATATATTGCAACTTACCAATCATAAACCTATACAATGTTTGATTTACTTTTGTAGAATCATCGATTTTGGATAGTTTTTGTCTTGTCACCATAGGAATGCTAGCACATTTTGAATCCTCCATACAAAAAAATTTCAATATTTCCTTTACATGCTTAGATTGAGTGATGTAAATACCATATTTCATCTAATATACTTGCAAATGAAGAAAGGAACTTTATCTCTCCAAAGATAGACATCTCAAATTCTTTATCCTTTTCATTTGAAAATGTATTACACAATGCATTTTGACCTCCATGTATGATATTATCAAAAAAAAATTCATCTAGTAAAATCCCTTTACCTACTTTTCTCCTCAAATACAACTTGTTATTGTCATCAATCCTCTCAAAAATAATCTTCACATGATAATTGTGAAGCCTTTCATACCATGTGCTTGGGGTTTTCTTTAAACCATATAAAGATTTGTGTAATCTACATACCATGTTCTTGTTTCTTGGATCAACAAATCATTTTGGCTATTCAATGTAAATCTCTTCTTTTAGTATACCATTTATAAATGTTGACTTCACATCCATTTGATAAACTTTGAAACCTTTGTATGCAGAATAAGCAACTCAAGTTCTTACTCCTTCTAATCTTGCAACTAGGGAAAATTTCTCTCCATAGTCAATTCCCTCTTCTTTTGCATACCCCTTGCAAAATAATCTTGCCTTATTCCTTGTGACTTCACCATTCTCATCTAGTTTGTTTCTAAATAGCCACTTGGTTCCAATCACATTCTTGTTTTCTAGTCTGGGTACCAAGGTCCAAGTTTTTTTCTTCTCAATATGATCAATCTATTCTTTTATGGCATGATTTCATTCTTCATTCTCCAATACATCCTTCACTAACTTAGGCTCATGCATTCTAAACAAACATAATTCATTTCTCAACCTATTTCTTATCATTGTTTTAGCTTCTTTATCTCCATTAATTTGTTCAATAGGATGATGTCTTATGATGTACTTTGACAATCTTGGTTCTACTCTTCTTTCTTCAATGGGTCTAGCAAATTTAGAATCACTATGTACTTCTCTATCATATAAATTGGCATTCCTTTCCTATACACTAATCTCATAATTAGAATGTACCTTAGATTCTATCTATAACTCAGATCCTGAATGTAACTTGGTTCATGAATACAACTTGATATCTATTATATGTGAGTTGATAGTCACTTATACTTGTTGATGTTGGTCTACAACTTGGTTTACAACACCTTCATCAGTAGGCATATCTTCATAAAACTACACAAAGGATTTTTACTCTTTAGGTTCCTATCCAGTTTAGCTTCATGTACCTCTAAATATTCATCAAACTTTACATTTGCACTTTCCACAAGTTTTTTAGTGTTAGTATTTAAACACTTATAAGCTTTAATTCTTGTGGAATAGCCTTGGAATATGCCTTCTTTACTTTTAGCATCAAGTTTACCATTCCTAAAGTCCTTAAGAATGTAACACTTGCTTCCAAATACCTTAAAATATTGTATATTGGGTGAGTATCCATACCATAGTTCAAATGGTGTGGAATGTGTACAGTTCTTGGCTTGTACTCAGTTCAAGGTATAAAAAATTGTACTTACAACTTCTCTCTTGTATTTGAAAGAAACATTCTTCTCCATCATCAGTGTTCTAGCACAATCTATTACTAGTCTCTTCCTCCTTTAGCTATGCAATTTTGTGGAAGGATTCTAGGCGTAGAATTTTTTCTTTTGATTCCTCTATCATTACAGAATATCTCAAACTCATTTGATGTAAATTCTCCACCTCTGTTAGATCTTAAACATTTCAAGCTTTTTCCAATATCCTTTTCAAATCTCTCTAACTGCCACTTACACATTTGAAAGGCATCATATTATTGTTTCAAAAACATAACTGTCATCATCCTAGAATAATAATCAACAATTAGGACAATGTACTTGTCATCTTTGTAGCTTTGTACATCAATTGGTCCACACAAATTGGTATGAACTAATTCTAGAATTTCTTTAGAGGAGTGAGTCTTACTTTTAAAACTAGATTTTGTCATCTTGCCTAACTAACATTGTTTCCAAATCACATTATCATGTTTATTTATTTTTGGAAAACCTTTGACTCTTTTCATGTTAGTGATACTGACTAAGTTATCAAAGTTAGCATGAAAAACCCTCTTGTGTCATAGCCACACATCATCAAATTCTACAATGAGACAAGTAGCATCATTCATGTCAAGATAAAATAGATTACCTCTAGTCTAACCTCTATTTCCAATCAGTTTTCCATTATTGTCATAGATCTTTACTTTCTTTTTATCAAATTCAACCTTGCAACCTGAGCTACTCAATTATGAAACACTCAACAAGTTATCGTTAATTCCTTCTACATAGTAAGCATTGTCACACATGATATTTTCTATCAGTTTGAATGGTCTTTACCTTTTATCAAACAAGGTGCATCATTACCAAATCTAACACTATTTCCATTGTAGTAATCAAGGGTAATGAAGTTACTTTTATCTCCAATCATGTGATGTAAACATCCACTATCAATGATCCATTTATCACTCTTGTTCACATAAGACACTAATGCAGTTGCCTCATCTTCATCAGAATCATCATTCGTAGAAACATATGCAACTTCATCACCATGGTCATGAGATCTATATTTTGTTTCCTCTTCAGCAATGTAGAAAGACTTGTTTCCTTTGTCTTTATAATCTTTTTTGTTCTCATGTCTTTTACCTCTATATTTATCTCCACTTATCTTGTTCTTTTTCTCTAGACATCTAGCAGCAATATGATCAACCTCATTATAATTACAACACATGATAGTTAGCTTACCTTTGTATTTCCCTTTGCCTCTGTGAAGTCTCCTCACTAACAATGCTTAACCTTTCTTCTTTTTCTCTTTAGGTTCTATCAATGAAATTTTAGCTTTGAAAGAAGATTCAACATTTTTAGTTTTGAAATTATCAAAATTAGAGAGTTCAAAAGTAGTAGGTCTACCCATCAGTCCCTCAAGGGTCAAATTACTACTAGGAAAACACCTTAGTTCTTGTATGGAAGGGACTCTAATATCATATATAAGTAGAAGGGTTCTAAGCACTTTTTTGTTCACAATCTTATCTTCAATAACACCATTGGATCCTCTGATATAATTCACATCTTTGATTCTTGTGTAATATTGGACTATTGTCTCACCTTCTTTCATTCTCATGTCATCAAAATTTCCATTTAGGCTTTCAACTTTGGCTCTTAGAACATTCTTATCTCCTCTATAAATTATTTGTATAGCATCCCACATCTTCTTTGTAGTATCACATCCTTTGATCTCATCAAACTCCAAGTAGCTTAGGGTAGTGGCAAGCTCTAAAATTGCCTAATTGTGTTCTT
Source organism: Cupressus sempervirens (assembly GCA_028749045.1). NCBI lineage: Eukaryota > Viridiplantae > Streptophyta > Pinopsida > Cupressales > Cupressaceae > Cupressus > Cupressus sempervirens. Next base: position 835,283,285 of record CM053787.1, on the reverse strand, counting down.
TCTTCTTTTTTAGATCATCAACAGTAAGGGCTCCAGTTGGATCAACATACTCAATAGTGATGGTTGACTAAAACCATAATCTCCAAGTCGTCCTAGGTGTAACCTAATCAAAATTTTCGGTGCAAGAAGGTTTTCCTTGTTCAGTTTGGGCACCTCCTTTCTATGTACATCTTGATCTTTAGCTTTTAGTACCTTCAAACTATTTCCTCAAAAGCACCAAGGGCCCTGATGCCAATTCATGTAATTATTTAGAATAACTGGGGGGGTTGAATCAATTATCTAAAGTCTAAATGTACAAATCAAAAATTTCAATGCTTAACAGATTCATATCCACAAAGCCATAACATGCATGCATCCATTAGATCATACAATATCTTAACTTAGTAGGTCACTATTCTAGGTCAAAATATCTTTGCAAAAATATAAACATGAAATGGTACAAACTCATTCACACAATTTGACACAAGGATTTTATGTGGAAACCCAATTTGGGAAATACCATCGGTAATATGCTACCCAATTTAACTCTTCTAATGTGATGCCCTATGAAAGACCAACCCTATTAAGGTTACAATACACACTGTTAAACATGACCTAGTTAAAGGATTTCAATCACCCTATTAGGAGTGAACCTAGTTAGAGGACTTTAGAACATTCCATTAGAATTTCACCTAGTTAAAGGATTTACAAATGACTATTACGTCAACCTTAATCCAAGGGATTTATCCACACTAGTACATTTTTTAGAAAGTAACAATAGGTTTTGATTTGATAACAACTTACAACTCACTTGCTGATTACAGATCTCTAGTTTAGTCATTCATTCTTTTGGGTATTCATACACATCATCTCTAATAGCTTGTTCACCCTTCAAGCATTCAACCTCTTAAGCCTTCTTGCTTTGTATGTCAACTGTAGTCTTTTCTATCTACCCACCAAATCAAGCAACACCCTAGACTTCTTGTCTTCCTTAGGTTCTTGCACATGACAACCTTTTCTTACATCCTGCTATCCCCATAAATAAAGAATTTAGATCTTTTGTCATTTAACCACAATCATCTATTTTAGGGCTAGATAAGATTTAATGAATCTACCCACTTTTCCATTTTAGTTCCTTTAGAAACTTCTTCTACAATCTTCCTTGAATTCACCTCAAAATGGTTTATATTAAATTTTGTGCCACTAGCTCATCATAGTTACCTTCCACATGCTTCACATTATTCAAGAAATCAAATTTATTGGCTCAGATTCCTCAAGTCTTTAATTTCACACTTTTTACTATCACTCGACATACACATTATTCACTCAGCACACACTAAAGTTTATTGATGCTCGACATCAACTAAAATTTACTTGGCATATACGAACTTTCGCTCGACTTTTATTATTTTTCCTCTTTGATTGGCACCTATTGATTTTCACTTAGCATCTATTATTTTCTACTTGGCTTGAACTAAATTTTCTTAGCTTACACTATTTTCTTGGCCAGGCTTGGGAGACACTTTTTATTAAAACACTTCTTCTTAGATTAGCTAAGGTAACCATATACTTTAACCTTAAGTAGATCAAAAATACATAATATCATCAATGTTTTAATTGGTCTTAGTGCTCCTTTTATACACTAAATAACTCAACCTTTCTCTAGGTGCTCTTGTTATCTTTTGTTTTTAAATCCTCTTCATCAATCAAAAAAATGATAACATTCAAACCAAAAAGAAACTGTCTCACTAGAAAGTAGCAGGTTTGACATCATTGACAAAATAATGATCATTTCACGATAGGTTCTACACTCCAAACAATCTCTTTTCAAAAATAAGGGGAAGAACAAGAAGTTTCACCAAATGTGGGAGAAACCCTCCTAATGAGGACATCAATGATCATTTCAAAAAAGAGTGAAGTTCCTACAAATAATTCTAATGATTTGTCACTTAAGACCAATATCTTCATAACTAGATGCACTTTTGGTGGAAATGTATGTCAAGTTATTGTTGATGGGGGTAGTTGTGTGATGCAGGAGCATTTAGTGGTGTAGGGGAAATCCTATAACACCTAAAGATATTCTTAGTGTTAGTTTTTTTTTTAATGTGTTTGTATTTCTAGGTGCCCATTTGGGCCAAATAGAGATTCCAAATCTCATATTTCAACTATTTCTTTTATGGGTTAGTATTTTTGAGCACCTCGAGACATGTGTCAACATAGAAAATAGGTTATATTGTAATTAAGCCATAATTATGATTAGTTAGAGGGTTTAAGTTGGTATATTAATTTTAATTTTAATTTAAAGCATTCAAGAAAAAAACAATTAGGTCAAAAGGCTTAATAGTCTGAAAGTTATTGCAGTTTTAAGTTGCCTAGAGACCACCTAAGAATGATTCAAAGTCATATATGAGGAAACAAATGATCTCATACAAGGTCAAAAAATGGAAACAAGCTAAGATATTCTTTAGGTCTATAAAGCTCTTGGAGAGCTTTCCAAAAAGATAAATAGGTCTCAATGAGAGTCCTAGATTAAAAGTTATGCCTCTCTAAACTTAGACTACCATTTCTAGATTCTTCTAATTTTGCACTAAATTCTGACACATCTTCTACAAACTTTTGATATAATGGTGGATAACAAATTGAATATTCTAAAATATATTCCTATCCCTAAACCTAATTCGGGATATTGTGAGAACGGTTCTTCTCTAGAATTTGCAAACATTGTAAGCCCACAGGGCATTTATTTGTGTCTATTTTCTCTGTATTGAATGTAATAGGATATCATTTCTGATAATTGGATTCTTCTTTTCATTTTCTATTCATTTTTTTTTGGTTTGTACCTTTATCAAATGGTATCAGAGTAGGAGTTCCTGAGTGTGTAGATAGAGTGTTGATTCTGAGGTAGTTTGCACTAGGACTATATGGTTGTTGCTTTTGAAATAGTGAGAAGATGCCTCTATGAAGAGAGGATGGTGGAATGGTTGGAGGTATTACCCCTTAGGCTATAGCCCTTAAAATATAAGTTAAAGCATTGCAAGAGGATATCTATAGAGGTGTTGGGACTCAAAAGTGAAGCCCTAATTTTGAGTACCATTGAAAAAATCAAGCCCTATAAGCACTTTTTGATGCATTTGTACTCGACTATCCTTGTGAGCCCCAAGAGGTGTTTAATGTTTCTAACACCTTGAATTTAGTATGTCTACTTGTTCAATGATGATAAATTTTCATTCTGAGCCATTTTGTGAAGTCCCATTTTTGAGTAACCTCCAATTTTGCATTTTTGCCCAAGTGTCAAACAACAACAACATGCCTTGTTTGCAATTGAATATCTCGCACCTAGTAATGTTTCATGATTCACCACTTTGGGAGTATTTAGTATCATACCTAAGAGCCTATGTTTCATATTTCAAGTCATTTTGACTCTGTTTGACTAGGTTTTGAATCCCTCAAAGTTGGTCATTTATTGATGTCATGTTGATGCAATTTGTTCTGAATTCTAGGAAGCCATGTTCGACTTGTTATAATTTTGACCCAGTTGACTAAATTGAGAAAATTCCTTTTGTATTACATTTTAGAGGTTAGATACTTGCTATATTTCAATTTTGAGCTTATGAGGAATCTATTTGATCAGTTTTCAAATGTGATTCCAAATGCAATTTGTAGCTTTTATTGGTGTCATAAAGTGCAGATTGGTCGGTACCCCTGTTTAGGATGTTATAACTTGAGATTTGTGATAGGTGAGATTTAATGGATTTTACCCCTACATTCTACTTTGAAAATACTTCAAGTTTGCTAGTTTGAAAACCTTGACGAATCCATCTGCACACTTTCCTAGGGCCTTTCCATGTGCAAAAAGACACTTTTCTATTGTTGTCCCCTATTCTGCATTCTCGAGTAGCCACTTTGTGTGCTTGCCAAATCTATCATGTGATTTTTCATGAGCCCAAATCACATAATTATATTTCCCTCATGGCAAAGAAAAAATTTCCCAATTTTCATCCTTTCAAGTGATCGCTTGCCTAGTTTTCAAAGCTGAAACTAAACCCAATTTATTGTTTCAAACATGTTTGATTTGCAAGATAATTTGAAGTAGGCATGTTTATATGTCAATATATTTTGAATCTACTATTATCATGAGATATGTTTTGGTGAACTAGTTAAGTATGTTGCAAAGAGAAAAAGTGCAGAGTATCAAGGATTAGTCAGATATTGAATCAGTTTTTAAAGCTAGACAACATGCCTCCTGACATAGAGTTCATGGTGGTGTGGAAACGATTTAAAATAAGTATTCAATGGTGATTTTGGGCTCAATTTTTCTTTTAGTCAATCTAGGATGATTGATGGATTAGTTTGTAATATTAGTGGTTTGAAAATGTAATTCTTTTTAGCTGGACCCACTTTGGGGTTCGACTGATTCCATCAGAACTAATAAAATGTGTGCAAGTCAAAGATTTTGAAGGGGATATGTGACAAGTAATTTGATCTAGTTAAATGTTCCAATATTGTTCATCATTATTATATTACTTTGATACCTCTCCCTTGAGCTAGAAATTAATAGGAGGAGCTTAGTGACTTTTGAACTGTCATATCTTTCTCATCTCAAAGAGAGGCATTGTCTCCTCATGGTCCACTTCTCCTTCTAGCACAAGCCTCTACGAGATGGAGAAGGAAGGTTGATTTGCCACTTGTTCAAGTAGCAATGGATAATTTTACCTAGAAGATTGTGCAAGAATTTGTTACATATATGTGGTACTCATCAATTACTCTCGACCATGAAGTTCTAGAGCAGATTAAAATTATTATAAATAATGTATTTGGGGAGATATCCCAGAGGATTAAACGTACCAATCTGATTGATTTATTGACTAGGGATATGGTGGATTTGGTTGGGAGTCATATTGAACTCTTTAGGAAAAATCAGGCTTCCATGTATACTCTCTCATCTGAAGAAAGCGACGAAAGATTGAAACAGTATTTAGCTACTATAAAGGAATTGCTCCCTACTTTGATCTCTCTAGAGAATGAGTATATGGTTCTTAGGTAGTTAATGGCTAGAGTAGTGGCTATTGTGTTAAGATCTCAAGAATCTTATTGTCCTCTTGTTCGATGCCTTGCTTAAGAACTTCTAGCCTGTGATATTATGTAGCCAGTTATAAAATTTGCAAGCCTAAGGTTCATAAATGAGGTCATCAAATTTATTATGTTTTTCAACAAAGAATCAGAGAGCAAGAATCCATATAGAAATGAATCAGGTATGCCATGTTATTGTTCAAGTAAAGGAGAAGGCCGCACAACTGCACCCACATTTTTAAAAAAAAGGCTTCCAACACCAAGTGAAGGTAGCTACAATGGATATAAAGTATAGATGCCCATATAAACAAAAAAAAGTTCCACATTGAAGTAGGCCACAACCACCAAAGGGAGACGCCATCATAATGGAAGCCACCATGAACAAAAGAGTTCCCACACAATCAAGGAAGAAGACCCACGTATAAACAAAGAGGTTTTTGCATGAAGGAAGTTGAGGGATGCCAAGGAGCAAGGGAGTATTGTGTGCAATAATTTAAGGAGGATGATTGAAGTTTTTTTTATGGTAATTTTTAAAGTAGTGGATTGGTTATTATTTTCCTTCCTATCCCTATGGATATTAAGTGATATATATGCCATGAAGCTTCAAAGTGTGTGGATGATCACATTGGTGCAGTCGTCACTTGTACACAATCACATAAAAGCTAATCAGAGACAAAATTGGTTTGTAATATCCAAGAAAAGATCATGTTTAGGGTAGGACAGTTGTTGTTTTCATTTGTTCTCTATGTGCTCGAAGGAAAAGGCCATTTTTTAGTCCCACATTGAGTAGGCATTGTTTCCTTATATGTTTTAAATACTAAAGCACACTAAAGGTTTCATGTCTTAAAGACAACTCTCTTTTAGGAAGTTGTGGCTTGTGGTGGAGCCCACCATAGATAGATAGTTGGCACAAAAATTGGGTAAATTTTGACCAACGTAGCAAAGGAGAGTTGCCGTAAAGTGTTGCTAAAATTAGTGGTTGTGAAAACATTGCTGGAAAAGTTGAAGAATCTAGTGATTACTATGTTGAGATTGAAAAATGACATGGTTTTCTGGCAAACGACATGGCAACCTACCGAAAAACCTTGAAATCCAATGAAAAGGATGTGGGACCCAGCTGCAATGGTGACGTTGAACCAAAATATGACATTTGGCAATACATGGTAGGTGGATTGATGTAAATCTTAGAAAGGCATAGGATGGCGACATGTGGTAGATCCAATGGTGGTTGCTATGTCACCAAAGTGAAGTTGATCGACTATTAACATGGCGATATGCTGACTAAATCAGAAACTAACATGTGCTGATGAGTTGGTGGCAAGGTGGACAAGTTAGAAACTGATACATGGTAGATGCTTCAGACATGGAACATTTCTTGAGGTTTTGACATGGTAGAGAATGACACATGTTGCAAGGTCGTTATGTTACTAATGATGTGGTCGAATGATAACTAGGATAGTGACACAACGACTAATGATGTAGCATGGTGATGTAGCATGATAATGTGGCAAAGTAGGTAGCCAATGAGATGATACCATGTGGCATCTAGGTGGCAAGGGTCTAATGATGAAGCAATAGTCAGGCAATCAGGGCATGACACGTGTCAACATGGTCAAACCAGGTTTGACCTAGATAAAAATACAGAGGAAAAATCAAAATCATAAAATTATTTTTTTATGTTTTTCTACGTTGTCATGTTTTTAAATAAATTTCATTTAAAGCTATAGTTCAAACTTTATAAAAAGGTCAAATTTTTGTAAAGTGCTATGGAAAGCCATCGTTAGGAGCCTAATTTTCAAATGGCTACCACAGCAACAATTTTTTTCTAAAATAGGCACTTCAATATACCATTGGAACCAGGAAAAAATGAACTTTTTGAATATGAAATCAGATTTTGCATAGATATTCACCAGTTTTCTCTATAAGTGAATTTTTCTTTTATACGACATTCTTAGCAGAATGGGCAGATTGCACCATTAAGCATCAAATTTGGTTAGGAGGTAGATATAAAGGCTTGTTGAAGTCTAAATGTGGAGAAAATTGATTCTAAAAGGTTTTCTAGCCTATTGAGGTTATTTAACTAATTTTTGCTTTTGCCTTTAGCTTCAAATCTAGCATCAAAATCAATTATCTTTTCAATCAAATATCTGAGATATTTTGTGCTTTTAAAGGCCAAAATGATTAAAGATTTGATATGTAGTTGTAGAGAGAGATTAGAGAGATGCTTTGTCACTTCTAGGAAGTTTTCCAAGTGGACAGATGTCAAATATACAATAGATCCAGGAATCAACACTCCTCTATATCATTCTCTTTCTCATTCTTTGTAGGGGTTCCATTTTTTCTAAGAAAAACTTCTCACTGCTATGGTACTATTTCCTTCAGCAATTTCTCTTATGAGCAACACTAAGTTTTATACAGACAATTCTTATTTGTTAAGTGATTTGTGAGTCATTTCTATACATCTTTCATGTATTTATTTTCAAGGAAAATGAATAAAACAGAGCAAAGGGTTTACATTCATTTTGGATCTTGTCTCTTGTTCATGGTTTTATAATTTCTTCTAATTTGTGAACGAAGAGAATAAATTAGGTTGCATTTTGTTTTAAAATGCATGTGGTTGAAGTATTTTTCTTGTGGAACAAAGGGACATATAATTGCTTGATATTTATCACAGGGTTTGCGGACTTCATGATGGGATAGTTCGAGTATGAGACTCATTTTGATGCAGATGTCTATTCACAAGGTGAAAGATAGATCAGGGATCTTGATATATGAGTTATGTCAAGGATTTCCATAAGATGTATGGTTGTAATTCACGTAATTGCCTAATAGATAAGGCGCTGATCAGCTGTAGGATCATTCAGTTTTGTTGCTCATATCTAGATCTTTTTGTTATCAACATATTAAATCATCAATTCCCTTTATGTTTAATGTTATTCAAAGTCTAACCCACACTCAATTTATAAATTGCATAATCTTACATTTAGCTATTACAGATCTATTTTATTGCATAAGTATAGGAGATTAAGGGTTTTATCTACTTTAATAGATTCAGGAATATGTTTTAGCATTGGTACCATATAGATTGAATCTGATATCCACCTACCTAGGTTTTGCAAAGCCTAAAGTAGAAGAAGGGTCCAGCCTTATAGTTAGCCTAGTATCTAAAATAGTATGTTGAAGATGGGAGTTAGCTGGCCTTAGATGTACCTTATTTTCATCAAGGTAATTTTAAACATATAGCATTTGAAAACACCAAGAAGAGGGATGAATCTTACCCTAAGGGATTAAAGTTAGGAGGGAAATGAAGAAGAAGGAAATATTGTGTAGGAAGGGGAAGAAGAAGGAGAAGTCCTACACTAGGCAAAGGAGAAGCTTTTTGGGGCTATTTCCACACTGGGAAAAAGACCTAAACTTGAAGTCAGAATCCTTTTGGGAAATCTAGTCCTGAAGAGTTGGTCAACTGGATCAATGAGCTAGAGGAATATTTTGAGTATTAGGATATAAAGGACACTGTTAGGGTTAAGTTTGTAAAGGCCATAAAGGCCATGCCAAAATCTAATGGAAAAAGATTTAATTAGAAAGGAATAGAAGAGAGAAGGAGATAATCACAAGATGGGATCACATGGTGGATAAACTAAAGAAGAAGTTCTTTCCTATTGACTATGAGCTTGATTTGTTCAAGAAGATGCAAGAGTTTAAAAAAATGAGAAAATATGTCCAGGAATATAGAGAGGAGTTTTACTGATTCATTATTAGGATAGCACATGTGGAAGAAAACAAGGAGAAGTTTTCCCATTACCTTAATGGGATAAGACCTAGCATTTAAGAGGAGCTAAGTCTAGTTAGAATGACCAGCATAAAGAGGCATACAAGTTTGCCTTGTGAAGTGAGGAGAAGATACACACACAAAAAAAATATGGTAGGCAAAGAGGGCACCATCAAGGAAATGGTAGTTCATTTGGAGGTTAAAATGAGGACCAGATGAAAAATGAAGATGTAGGTACTATTTGAAACTAGAGAAATGAGTGTTTCAACCACTCTTGTGGTCAACACTTTGGAGACCAAAGAGGAAGACATAGAGGACATGGAAATGGTTCAGGAAGAGGAGGCTTCCATGGTACCTATTTTCATTGCAATAAAGAATTTCATTGTACTCATGAGTTCCCTCAAAGCCAACGAAGGAAAGATAGGAGAGTTAATGGTAAAGAAAGGTTAGTCATGTGGATGATGATATTAAGTCATTGCATTGAGAGGATGGAGAAAGGGAAGAAGTTCTCATTAATGGAAGGGTCTTGTTTGTTGGAAATATAAGAGAAGTAACTAAGAGGGGAGAGATGAATCAGTTACTACTAAAATAAATCCTAGATCCCTTAGATGTCAGTACAGAAATGCAAACTAAAAACTAAGTATTGCTAAAGCTTAGTAAACACACATAAAATGTTGTAATTTGATAATAAATAAATTAGATTAGTAAATGGTTAACATATAAAATTTTAGATGTTGACTATGGTTACCATTACTTTAACTAAGTTGCAAACATATAAAACAAAATAACATGAACACATTAGACACAAAGATTTAATGTGGAAAACAAATTTGGGAAGAACCATCAATTGCAACTAGTTACTATTTTTCACTCTTCTAAAGTGAACCTTGGTAAGATCCAACCATGTTAAAGGTCACAAAACTCACTATTAGGTGTGAACCTATTAGAAGATTTAATCACCCTATTAGGAGTGGCCTTCTTAGAGGTCTTGAGACAATTCAATAAAATTGCCACCTTGTTAGAGGATTTGAAAATAGCTATTAAGCTAACTCTGTTAAGAGATTTAGATCATTGCTACAATGGTTAGAGAGTAACAATGAGATAACCTAGTTTGAATGCAACTAATTTTTTGATTATAGATCTTTGTTCTTGCTTGTACTTGATCCTTCCTGATCAAATATAGCTTTTCTGTTCCATAGGGATGTTCTATTTATCCTTCAAATTTTCTTCCTTTTCTCATCATTAAATCTTTAATAACATCTTCATGTACACACTTTGAAATCACAACTTGACCTTATACTTATATCTTCCACTTTGTTATGTTGACACAAATACAACTTAGAATAATCAATATTCATTACCTGAGTTGGCTGGAATTAATAGATAAATCAATTAAGCTCAATATTCCAAAATATGAAAATCCTTTGTTAGCCAACACAGCTCAGTAGACACTAACTTAGAAATGATTTCCTTTGTTAACCAATAGAAGCCCAGTTAACAATACAATATGCAAAAATCCTTTGGCAACTGAGTGGGCTTGGTTAGCATTGATTCCACACAACTTTCCTTCATTAACTGAGTGAGCTCAATTAACACTTTCTTTCTACATCTTTTCCTTTGAAGCCTGAGTGAACTCGGTAGACACTACCTTTTGAACTAGGAAAAAAAAAGATTGCTTTGTAGACACAAAGAACTATTTTCACTACCTGAGTGAGCTCAACATATACTAATTAATAATGATTATGACATTTGTGTAACATCAAACACAACACACAATTAATCAATTGTATCCAAAAATCTCCCTCTTTGGTATTGATGGCAACACAACATGTCATAGCACAATGAAATTTTGGATTTAGACTTGAGAACTCCCTCTATTAGTATGAGCTCTTCCTTTTACTAGATTCTATCTTCGACAACTACTACCAAGTTCATTTAGAACTTTCTCATACTTTCAAAAAACTTCTTCTTTGGAAAAATTCTCCCTCTTTGGTTCCTTACTTTATTCTTTTTCCATAAATTTCTCAAAGATATGACAATAAACTTCTATCTCTTTGAAAACACATGCCAAAGACAATAGTTCTATAAATACCAATGTACCTTAAGTATCGATTCATTTGCAATATGCCCTTGCTAATTTTGCACCAACTAATTGATCTTTAATAGGTTTTGGTTGATTCATTCACTAAAGTTCATTTAGTGAATTTCAAATAGTAGAATGACCCCTAACTTACCTCTTAGATATAGAAATGTATCCGTAGGTAATGGCTTGGTGAATATATCTCCAATCTATTCTTTTGTATGCACATATTCCAATCTAAATTCTTTATCCTGCACTAATTCTTTTAAGAAGTGATATTTTATTGCAATTTGCTTTTTTTAAAAATGTATTACAAGATTCTTTGATATATTGATTGCATTGGTGTTATCACAATATATGACTACTAGATCTTTGATCTCTACCTTCATTCCTTCCAACAATTTTTTTAAACCAAACAATGTTAGAACAATTGACTACTTCTGCCACATATTCTGCCTCTATTGTGGATATAGATGTACAATTTTGTTTCTTACTTGTCCAAGATAACAATATTTTACCAAGAAAGAATGCTCCACCACTAGTGTTTTTTCTATCACCAATACATCCTACCCAATTAGCATCAATACCTTTCAGATATCTCATGATTCTCTTGATTGCCATCATGTGATTTTTCTTGGTATTTGTCGAGAATCTTTCCACTATTCCAACTACTAGAGCAATATCAGGCCTTGTATGTACTACATACTACAATTTTTCAATCATTGATCTATATGTGGTCTGATCTACTTCTTTAGAATCATCATTTTTGGAGATCTTATGTCCAGTAGACATAGGGTTTCCAACTTGTCTTGAATCTTCCATTCCAAATTTCTTTAGTATCTCCTTGATATACTTAGATTGAGTGATTTAGATTATATTTTTACTTTGTTTTATCTACAATCCAACAAAGAATTCTATTTCACCAAACATGGACATCTCAAATTCTTTACTCATTTGTTCTAAAAATGATTTGCACAGGACATCACTTCCTATAAATAGAGTATCATCAACAAATATTTCTACCAACACAATCTTCTTGTCTAGTCCTTCCTTGATATACATACTACTATTATCATTTATCCTTTGAAAGCCAATCTATACCAAATAATTATGAAGTCTTTTATACCAAGATATGGGAGCTTGCTTCAGACCATAGAATGCTTTGTGTGATTTGTAGACCATATCCCTTTTGCTAGGGTCTACAAAACCTTATGGTTTTTTAATGTAACCTTCTTCATTAAGAATTCTATTCAAGAATGTAGATTTGACATCCATTTGATATACTTTAAATCCTCTATGTGTTGCATATGCTAGTAAGGTCCTAACACCTTCTAGTCTTGCTATGGGAGCAAAAGTCTCACCATAGTTAATACCTTCTTCTTGAGAACAACCTTTGCACACCAATCTTGTTTTGTTTCTTGAAACTTTTCCATCTTCATTCAGTGTATTTATGAATACCCACTTTGAACCAATTACATTTTTATCTTTGGGTCTAGGAACAAGAGTCCAAGTTTTTTTCTTTTCTATCTATTTTATCTTTGCATTCATTGCTTCAATCCAAATTTTATTTTTCAGAGCATATTTAACACTTCTAGGTTCAAATTCAACAAGTAAACATGTACCTTTTAATTTTCCTATTGCCATTATTCCATTTGATTGGTCTCCAATGATCTGATCAAGTGCATGGTGCCTTCTAACATATCTTGCTAATACGGGATCTTTGGTCTTTGAATGAGTTCCACCATCTTCATCTTGAATTTTAGTTTCAAGCTCAGGTCCTTCTGTCTGGGACTCAGGTCCATCAAGCTTGGTTTAAACTAGAGCTCATTGGCCTCTGATTGTGACTTGGGTCCTTCAAACTATAACTCAAGTTGCATTGTCTGCAACTTGGTAACTATTGGGGTTTATGGGGACTTGGAAGATGAAGCTTATTTTCTCTCAAATAGATTTGGTAGGGTATCAGGTTCATAGTAAACAAATCTTCTATAATCTTCTAGCTCCTTGTTGCTTTCTTCTTCACTCTTTTCTGCAAACTCATCAATTCAGAGATGTGCACTTTCTATGATTTTGTAAGTAGAAAAATTCAAACATCTGTATGCTTTAATTCTATAGGAGTACCGTAGAAATATCTCTTCATTACCTTTTACATCAAATTTTCCTTTTCTATATTCTTTCAATATATAACATTTTTTACCAAATACTTTCAAGTAACTTACATTAGGTTTGTAGCCATACCATAGTTGATAAGGTGTTTTGTTTGAATCTTTCTTCAACTATACTCTATTTATGGTATGAACTATAGTGCTAATAGATTCCTTCCAGTATTTGAGAGCAACTTTCTTTTCAATCATCAAGGTTCTTGCACAATCCATGACAAATCTATTTCTTCTTTCAGCTATACCATTCTATTGTGGTGTACTAGAGGTTGATACTTGTCTTTTAATTCCTCTTTCAATGCATAAATTATTTAATTCATAGGAGATGAATTCACCACCTTTATCTAATCATAAACATTTCAATTTCTTTCCTATTTCCTTTTCTACTCTTGTCAAATACCACTTGAATTTTTGAAAGGCTTTTGATTTTTCTTTTAAATACATTACTGTCATCATTCTAGAATAGTCATCAACAAAAGGAATGAAAAACTTTTGTCCACTATAGCTTTCTATTCCAATAGGTCCACATAAATCTGTATCAACAATTTCCAAGATTTTTTCTAACTCATAGTTTTTTCTTTTGAAGCTAGTCTTTCCCATCTTAACAATTTAGCAATTCTTGCATAGACCTATGTTAGGCTTCTTCAACCTAAGAATACCTCTTACTCTTCTATGTTTTCTTATCTTAACCCAATTATCAAAGTTCACATGACATAGCCTTTTGTGCCATAACAATCTTTCCTCTACTTGAGAAATAAAACATGAATAATCACTGAGATAAAGATAAAATAGATTACTTTTTGTTTGCTGGCCAAATCCAACTAGATTTCTTTTTCCATCTAGTAGTTTGGCCTATCCATTCATGAATTCTACCTTGAATCCAATGTTATTCAACTCTACCACACTTAGTAGATTATGCTTTAGTCCTTCTACCCAATAAGCATTGCCACATACAAGTTCTTTTTTTAATAAGATACATCCTTTTCCTTTTATGTTACAAGGTTCATTATTTCCAAATCTCACACTACCTCCATCATAATATTCCATGTGCTCAAATTTTGTTTTGTCTCTAGTCATATGATGTGAGTAGCCACTATGAATAATCCATATATCATTTTTTATAACATGAGAGATAAGTGTTATCTTATCTCCTTCATCATCAGATTCATCTTTTAAAGTAATATATACCATTTCATCTTCACTATTATTAGAATCTTTAGTTATAAAACAAGATTTCTCACCTTTTTCCTTGTAGTTCTTGTAGTTTTTGGAGTCTTTCTTGTTTTTATGATTATTTCTTTTCTTTTCATTTTTTATTTACTTATTTGGACACCTAGCAGCAATATGACCAACTTCTTCGCAAGAAAAATAGATCAGAGGAAATTTACCTGTGTACTTTCCTCTTCCTTTGGAATACTTCCTTGCAAGTAGGGCTTCACCAACTTCAAGATCACTGTCTAAACTTTATTTTGATGATCAATCTTCTTCACTACCTAATTGACTAGACTTTGATTTCCTACCCTTTTCTTTGAGTGAGAGTTTAACTTTAAATGCAAATTCAATATTCTTTGAAGTAGGAACATAGTTATCATAGTTGTCTAATTCAAATGTTGTTAGTCTTCCTACTAGAGCATCCAAGCCTAATTTTTTATTTGGATCACATCTCATTTCTTGAATATTAGACACTCTAATTGCATAAATAGGAAGAAAAGTTCTGATTACTTTACTTACAATAGTTTCCTCCTTAATGTCTCCTCAATATTCTTTGAAGTAGGAACATAGTTATCATAATTGTCTAATTCAAATGTTGTCAGTCTTCCTACTAGAGCATCCAAGCCTAATTTTTTATTTGGATCACATCTCATTTCTTGAATAGTAGACACTTTAATTGCATAAATAGGAAGAAGAGTTCTGAGTACTTTACTTACAATAGTTTCCTCCTTAATGTCTCCTCTAGATGCTTTGATTGCACTTACACTAGCCTTGATTCTTTCCATGTATTTTGTAATGTTTTCACCTTCTTTCATTCTCATTTGGTTAAATTTTCCTCTTAGGCTTTTTTCTTTGGATCTTCTTAGATTGTCATCTTCTCCATAGATATCTTTTAGTTTGGTCCACATTTCATAAGAAGTTTTGCAATCCTTTACCTCATCAAATTCAACATAACTAAGAGTAGATGCAATATCAATCATCATGATATTATGATTCTTCTTTTGAGAAATATTTTCAACTAATAGTGTTCCAGTGGGAGTTTTATATTCAAAATCAAGATATTTGCAACTTGAATCACTAATGGTAGCCATATGTAACCTCATAAGTCCTTGCCCTGCTACAAAATTGTCTCTATTTAGCTTGGGAATCTCTCTTTTGTAAGACATCCTGATCTTTAGCTTAGGTCCTTGAAACCTTCTTTGCAAGAACCAAAAGCTCTAATAATTTTTTTTTGAAATATAAGAGGAGTAACTTAGAGGGGAGGGGTGAATGAATTACTACTAAAATAAATCCCATATCCCTTAGATGTCAATACAAAAATGTAAACTAAAAACTGAATAAGCTAAAGCTTTGTAAACACACATAAAATGTTGTAACTCAGTAATAATTGAATTAGCTTGGTAAATGCTTAAAATATAAACTTTAGATGTTGACTTTGATTATCATTACATTAACTCATTTGCAAACATATAAAAGAAAATAACATGAACATAGTAGACACCAAGATTTAACGTGGAAACCCAATTTGGAAAAAACCACCAATTGCAAATACTTATTTTTCACTCTTATGAAGTGAGCCCTATTAGGGGCCAACCCTATTAAAGGTTAAAAAACACACTTTTAGGTGTGACATGCTATTAGAGGATTTAATTATCCTATTAGGAGTGGCCTTGTTAGAGGTCTTGAGACAATTCAATAGAACTACCACCTTGTTAGAGGATTTGAAAATAGTTGCTAAGCCAACTCTATTAAGAGATTTAGATCACTGCTACAATGGTTAGAGAGTAACAATGAGATGATCTAATTTGAATGCAACTAATTTTCTAATTACAAATCTATGTTCTAGCTTGTACTTGATCCTTCCTGATCAAATATAGCTTTGCTGCTCCACAAGGATGTTTTTCTTATCCTTCAAATTCACTGCCTTTTTCTCATCATTAAATCTTCAATAACATCTTCATGTAGACACTTTGAAACCACAACTTGACCTTATACTTATATATTCCACTTTGTCAAGTTGGCTCAAATACAATTTACAATAATCAATATTCCTTACCTTAGTTAGCTAGAATCAATAGATAAATTAATTAAGCTTAATATGGCAAAATAATAAAATTCTTTGTTAGTTGATCCAACTCAGTAGACACTAACTTAGAAATGATTTCCTTTGTTAACCAATTGAAGCTTGGTTAACACTAAAAACTTGTGAAAATCCTTTGGTAACCGAGTGAGCTCAGTTAGCACTGAGTCCATCCAACTTTCCTTCATTAACCGAGTGAACTCGATTAACACTTGTTTTTTGTATATTTTCTTTTGATGCCCAAGTGAACTAGGAAAACACAAGAATTCTTAGTTGACATAGAGAACTGTCTTCACTACATGAGTGAGCTCAACATATACTAACTAATAATTATTATGATATTTGTGTAACATCAAAGACAACACATAATTAAAAAATTGTATCCAACACTTGTTGAGTGGTGAGACTAAACCTAGACAAAGGAGTCTATTTCATACCAGGGGCAAGTGTGATGGAGAATTATATGATGTGATTGTTGATGGTGGGAGAATTGACAACTTGGTGTTGGAGGAGATGGTCTCAAAGATAAGGCCAAAGAGGGAGAAACACCCCTTTCCATATCAAATTTCCTACATGTAGGATGATCATAAGGTCTTGGTTAGGGAACAATACTTGTTAAAGTTGAAGAATGGGAGTTACCATAATGAGGTTCTCTATGACATCATCCTAATGGATGTATCCCATTTTTTAATGAAAAGGTCATGGTAGTTTGATTGGAATGCTATACATGATGGTCATTCAAATACATATTCTCTGAAAAAGTGTGAAGTTCATCACAAGTTGAAGCCCTTAATAAAGGAGGGTGAAAAGGTATGCAATAGTGCTAGGGTATGTCTTGTTGATGGAATAAAATTTATGGATAACATGTAACATCAGCATATGTCTTATGCTTTAGTTACTAAAGAGAATAAGAAAGGTATTAGTGAAGTTCCAGTTGAAGTTTTAGGTCTATTAAGTGAGTATAAAGATGTCATATCTCATAATGTTCCACAACGGTTTCATCTAGTAAGGCAAACTAGTTATCAAAAAGATTTATTCCCTAGAGCTAGTTTGTTTAACAAGGATGCTTATAGGATGACTCCTACTAAGACTAAAGAGTTGAAGAAAAAAGTTTGTGAGCTATTGAAGAAAGGCCTGATTTGAGAGAGCCTGAGTCCATATGTAGTGCCTGCAATATTGGCAATAAAGAAGGATGGAGAGTAGAGGATGTGCATAGACTCTAAAGCTATAAACAAGATAACCATCAATTACTCATTTTCTTTTCCAAGGATGGATGACCTTATGGATTGCTTGAGTGGAGCTCAGTACTTACAAAGATAGATGTCAAGAGTGGTTATCACTAGATATAGATAAGACAAGGAGATGAGTGGAAGACTACATTCAAGACCAAGGATGGTCTATACGAGTGGTTAGTCATGCCATTTGGACCAACCAATGCCTTGAGCACCTTCATACAGCTTATGAATGAGGTACTAAATACATTTTTGGGAAAATTTGTTATCATCTATTTGGATGATATTTTGATTTTTAGTATGTCTCTAGATGAACATTTGTTGAACATCTGTTGTTTCCTTGAAAGTTTAAGGGAAGAGAAATTGTTGATTAATTTGAAGAGCTATAGCTTTGTCAAAAAGGAGTTAGTCTATTTGAGAGTTGTTATATTAGTTAAAGTCTAAAAATGGACCGAGAGAAGGTGAAGGTCATCCTAGAATGACCGACCCCAAGGTTTGCCACTAAGGTGAGGTCATTCCATGGTTTGGCTTGTTTTTATACGAAGTTCATTAGGAACTTTAGTAGTATATCTACATCCCTAACTAAAAAAATGAAAGGGGATAGAAAAGAGTACACGTGGACTACATGAGCTACAAGAAGTTTTGAGTTGTTGAAGAAGGTGATAGAGAAACCTTTGTTGGCACTTCTTGATTTTAACAAAGTATTCTAGTTAGATTGTGATGCTAATGGAAATACTATAGGGGTTGTATTGAGTAAAGAAGGTAAGTCTATTGCCTATTTTAGTGAAAAACTAAATGATGCAAAGAAGAAATATTCATTTTATGATCAAGTGTTCTATGCAATAGTTTAGGCCTTAAAGGAATAGAGACATTATTTTTTGCCAGAATAATTTGTTTGCGTAATGGTCATCAAGCATTACAATACCTAAATAGATAAGGTAAATTGAACCAGAGACATTTTAAATGGGTAGAGTTTGAATGAAAAGTTATATATTTGGATTGAAACATAGAAGTGGAATGTCTAATAGGGTTGCAAATGCATTAAGAAAGAGATAGTTATTGTTGATAGAGATGCATCTTGAAGTGGTTGGGTTTGATGAACTCAAGAATTTTTACCTTGAGGATCCTAACTTTGCAGAGGCTTGGAAGGCTTGTAAGGAGCCTATTACTCTAGACAACACCAAGTGGTTGGATTACATGATCTAGGATGGTATATTGTTCAATTGTGGTCAATTGTGTATTCCAAAGAGTTCCATGAGGGAGAACTTGATCAAGGAGAAACATAGTGGAGGGATGGTATGACACTTTTCTTGCAATAAGACCATTTCCATTGTTAGTGGAAATAATTTGTGGCCTCAATTTTCATAGGATGTGAAGAAGTTTGTGCAGAGTTCTCAAGTATGTTAGACAACCAAAGGAGTCATTCAAAATACTAGACTCTATAATCCATTTCCTTTTCCATCAAAGTCTTGGGAGGACATAAGTATGGATTATTTTCTTGGATTTTCGAGAGCACAAAGGGGTAATGACTGAGTATTTTTGGTATTTGATAGGTTATCCAAGATGGCACATTTATTCCATGCCATAAGACTCATGATGTAGTGCATATTGTAGTATTATTTTTTAGAGAGGTGGTGAGGTTACATGGTCTCCCAAAAAGTATTGTTTTTGACAGAGATACTAAATGTGTTGGGTATTTCTTGAGGACTTTGTGGGAGAAGTTGAAGATAGAATTGAAGTTCATTTTTTCACATCATCCACAAATTGGTTGAAAAACATAAGTGGTGAATAGAAGTCTATGCAATTTGCTAAGGTGTTTAGTAGAAGATAAGCCCAAGGAATGGGATTTGATTCTACCATAGGCATAATATTTTTATAATAATTCTATGAATAGGAGTATTGATAGTTCACCATTCCAAATTGTGTATGGGAGTAGTCCAAGGACTAAACTAGAGTTGAGGAAGAAGAAGAAAGGAGAGAGGACTATTGTTGAGATAGAAGACTTTGTTGAACAAGTGAAGAACATACATTAGGAGGTACATGCACATATTACCAAGATGAACCTCTACTACAAGGC
The DNA here is from genome assembly GCA_028749045.1 of Cupressus sempervirens. NCBI lineage: Eukaryota > Viridiplantae > Streptophyta > Pinopsida > Cupressales > Cupressaceae > Cupressus > Cupressus sempervirens. Next base: position 835,263,630 of record CM053787.1, on the reverse strand, counting down.
TCGAGTAGATCAAAAGAGGAGACATAAGGATTTCCATGTCAAGGATCTAGTTATGGTGTATTTGAGGAAGGAACAATTTCTAGTAGGCACCTATAACAAATTTACGATCAAGAAATTTGGTCCTTGCAAGACTTTGAAGAAATATGATTTGAGGAATGCATATGAAGTAGAGTTTCTCGATGGGATGCATATTTATCCTATTTTCAATATTTTAGACTTAACAAAATATCATGAAGATGGTATAGAGGAAGAGTTGAACATAGAGACATGTCTCATTCCTACTTCTGAGAAGGAAGAGATTGAAGAAATTGTGGATAGTCGTTTGGGCCGAAGTACCACAAATATGCAATATGACGAGTACCTGGTGAAGTGGAAGGGATGAGTAGTGGAAGATTCATCTTAGATATCTATGATGGAGGTTTCTTGTTTGGTTTTTCCTCTACCAACTATAAAGTAATAGGGACACTTTTCAATTTACCCTAGGTGTCTAATGTAGGAGCATCTAATGTTGTAAGGGAAATTCTATATCACCAAAAAAAGATTCTTAGTATTAGTTTCTATTTAATGTGTCTATATTTCTGGATACCCATTTGGGCCAAATAGAGATTCTATGTCTTATAGTTCCACTATTGGCTATCTGAGTTAGTGTTTTTTAGCACCTCAAGATATGTGCTATGCAATAAAATAGGTTATTTTATAATTGTGCCATAATTATGAAGAGTTAGAAGGTTTAAGTTGGAGCAATGATTGTACTTTTAATTTAAATCATTTGATAAAAATAATCAGGTTAAAAGGCGTAATAGTTTGAAAGTTATTGCAATTTTAAGTTGCCTAGAGACCCCCTCATAACGCTTCAAAGTCATATTTGAGGCACTAAATGACCTTGTAAGGTCCCAAAAAAATGAGGGATTAAAAAATATGGCCCATAGGACAATAAATCACTTGGATATCTTTCTTAAAATGTAAATGGTTTGTCAACTGGAGTCCCAGATCAAAAGTTATGCCTCCCAGAAGTTGGATTACCATTTCTGGATTCTTCAAATTTTACATCAACTTCTGACGTGTCTTCTAGAACCTTCTCTTTTTTTGGTGGATACCAAATTACATATTATAAAATTTATTCCTAACCCAAAACCTAAATCGGGTTATGTAAGGTCATTTCTTGCATTGGAAAGGCAGTTTTGTGGAGTTTGGGAGAAGATACAATGAGAAGAGTTTTTCTCCAGAATCTGATAACATTGTAAGCCCATAGGGCATGCAATTGAGTCTATTTTCTCTATACTAAATGTAATAGCATATCATTTCTAATAATAATATTCTCTTTTTCTATTGTGTTCATTTTTTCTTGGGTTGTGTCGTCATCATCAAGAAAATATGGTGTTTAGTGAGATGGTAGAGAAATTGAATTTACAATGCGAAAAGCATCCTCATAGGTAAATTCTATAAAGATGAGATATGGTGTGATGTTATCCCTATGGATTATTGTCATATATTTCTGGTAAGATCATGGCAGAATGATAGGAAGCTCATGCATGATGGGGGGAAATATACTTACACATTTTGGAAGGATGGCTCTAAAGTTATTCTTCTGCCATTTAAGGGTGAAAAGAAGAGTGAAACTATGTTGTCTATGAACAAATTTGTCAAAGAAATTAGAGTAATTAGACGTATTTATGAACTAATAGTAAAATAAGAGGAGAAGAACAAGAAAACTTGGTGCGACATGATGTAATGAAGATATTATAGGAATTTTTTGACATTGTGCTTGATGAATTACCTGATGGTCTGCTACCAAAAATGGATATTCAACATCATATTGATATTATTCTTTGAGAAACTCTACCTAATCAAGAAGCCTATCGATTGAATCCAACACAACATATAGAGATGAGTAAACAAGTAACATAACTAATGCAAAAAGGCTTGGTCAGAGAAAGCATGAGCTCATGTATAGTACCTACTCTGTTGACTTGAAAGAAGGATGACACATGGAGGATGTGTACTAGCAATAGAGAAATTAATAGGATTACTAGTAAGTATTGGTTTCCTATTCCTTCGATAGAGGACACAATGGATGGATAGCCGCTCGGGCTAAGTACTTTAGCAAGATTGATCTCTAAAGTGGCTACCACTAAGTCCACATTCTAGAACGAGATGAATGGAAGACAATATTTAAGACAAGATATGGTTTGTATGAATGGATGGTTATTCCATTTGGTCTTTCTAATGCACCTAGTACATTTATTTTGTTGATGAATATTATGTTGTGACCCTACCTTGGTAAGCTTGTTGCAGTTTATTTTGATGATGTCTTGATCTATAGAAAAGGAAAAGATGAACCCTTACAACACCTGAGAATCATGTTGGGTGTACTAAGGAAAGAGAAACTCTATGAAAATTTGATGAAGTACAGTTTCATGCAAACTACTTTTACCTTTTTAGGATTTGTCATTAGTGAATTTGGTGTTCAGATGCATCTAGAAAAGGTCAACAAAATCCTCAAATGGCCTAGTCTTTCTAACATAATAGGAATAGGAAGCTTTCATGGATTGGCAACATTTTCCCTAAAGTTTATTCAAAATTTTAGTATTATTGTAGCGCACATAATTGAATGCACCAAAGGAAGGGAATTCACATGGACAATAGATGTTGAAGAAAGTTTCATGCTCTTGAATACAAAGGTAACTGAAGCTCCTATATTGGCACTTCCAAATTTTGACAAGGTATTTTAAGTCGAGTGTGATGCTTCTCATGTAGGAATAGGTGTTGTTCTTAGCCAAGTGGGTAAGCATGTAGCTTTCTTTAGTGAAAAGTTAAATGAAGTAAGAAAGAATTATGCTACCTATGATCTAGAGTTTTATGGAATTGTTTGAGCACTAAGGCAATAGAGGCACTATCTAGTCCCACAAGAGTTTGTGTTATTTACTAATCCTAATACTTTGAAATATCTTAACACTCAAAATAAGTTGAATACATGACATGCAAAGTGGATATCCTTTTTACATGGATATACATTTGTTTTGAAACATAAGTCTGGAAAAAAAAACTTGGTTGTTGATGCCTTGAGTAGATGTGCTACACAATAAACCACCATGGAAACTGAAATCACTAGTTTTGAAACTATTAAGGATTTATATGGGACTAATGATGATTTATGGGAAATTTTAGAACAATTATAGGCTTCAAGGGCTAGTAAGTTAGACCATGTGAGAGGTGATTATTTTATGCAAGATGGGTATTTTTTTAAAGGTAAACAACTATGTATACCAGGTGGATCTATGTAGGAAAATATTATCAGGTAATTTCATAGTGGTCGACTAGCTAGACACATTGGCAAGGACAAGACAATAAACTTCATTAAAGATAACTATTATTAGCCCAAGATAGAGTAAGATATCACTAAATATGTGGAAAGCTGTAGTGTCTATCAGGTGGCTAAATGAGATTCAAAAAATGCATGGCTATACATGCCATACCAAGACCCATTGAACCATGGACTAGTTTAAGCATGGATTTTGTATTGGGTCTTCCACATAATCAATGAGGTAATGAATCTATTTTTGTAGTTATTGATCGACTTTCAAATATGGTTCATTTTATTGCTTTTAAAAATACCAATGATGCAACTAGGATAGCAGAACTATTCTTCTTAGAATTTGTTCATTTACATGGTCTTCCAAAGACCATTACATCTAATAGAGATACTAAGTTCTTGAGTCATTTTTGGTTGATTCTATGGAGGAAATTGTGAACCAAGTTACACTTTAGTAGTTACTAAAATCCACAAACAAATGGGAAAATAGAGGTCACCAATCAGAGCTTGGGAAATGTGTTACGTTGCATTTTTTGTGAGAAGCCCAAATAGTGGGACTTGGCATTGCCCCAGGAATAATTCTCCTACAATAGTTTTCTTAGCAGATCAATAGGAAAATCTCCTTTTCAAATTGTCCATGGAAGGAACCCTCAAGGAATTCTATATCTTGTTCCACTTCCATTGGGTGACAAAATTAGTGATGATGGAGTAGCTCTTTTTCAACACCTTCACGAGCTCCAACAAGATGTGAGACAAAATTTACAAGATGCTAATGCAGGCTACAAGATTATTGTAGATGCTACTTGAACACAACAAATATTTGTTGAAGGTTATTTGATAATGATTTACTTGAGGCATGAATGGTTCCCTATAGGCACACACCACAAATTGCAGTATAAAAAGATTGGGCCTTGCAAAACCATTGAATAGATCCATGATAATGCTTAAGAGGTTAGCCTACCAAAAATCTTGAAATCTATCCTATATTTAATGTTTATGATTTATATGCATTCCATTGAGATTTTATTGAGATAAAGGATGAAAAAGACATGGATTGGCAACACCACCTTCTCAATAAGAAGAAGAAAAGGATTCCCAAAATTCTTGACAAACATACTACCTCCACAAGGCATGTCCAGCATAATAAATACTTGATACAATGAGATGGATTGCCTAAAATAGAGAGTACATGGTTATCTAAGTGGGAAGTGATGAAGTTAGATCCAACTAAGTTACAACAATTCAAAAATAGTCACTTTCAGGAGTTGTGTTTCTTTCAAATAGGGGAGAATGATGCAACAACTTTAGGGAGTCATAACTTTTGACTTGGACTTGGGTTTTCTCTCAAATTTTTACTCATGTTGTGTTAGGAAAAGTTTGGTGGTTTGACAATTCATCTCTATTCTATTGTGTCCAAAAAAACTTATTTTTAGGTCCCAAAAAATTCATTTAGGCCCCCAAAACTCTATTTTCATAATTTTCGTGCCTTCTGTAGAATTTATGTTTTGTAATAACTTCGAATGAGTATTACAAAATTTGAATATTAGTTGACAGGTCTAGTTTTTGTAGTTTAAGGAAAGTATTGTTTTATTTTTAGCTTTCTAAGAACTAATTTGGAAGGTTACTAAAAATGGAAAATTCCAAGATTTGTAAAATTTTTGCCAAAAAATGTAATTTCTAGGTTTTTCAAATTGAGGGTGTTTCTAGTTATTTAAGAATCTATAGAATAATATAGAAAGGAGGATGGTGAATAGAAAAATAAGGAGTTTCAAAAATTATTTAATGGATCTATTATTTTCTCTTTTATGTTTTCTTTCTATTGAATATAATGTTGTGAGCAGACACTTGGTACTACATCAATAGTAATAGTCTTTTGGATTCTTTGACTTGTAAGGTTTCCTAGGCTTAACCTTTAGTTCTCTCTATTAGGCACTTGTAAGATAAATGACCTAATCATTTTCAATGCCAACAAGGAGAAGCTTTCTTACCTTTAGGTTCTATTTTTTTACAATTAGTGAAATAAGCTCATCAATTTATCATTAATGCTTGGACTTTTAGTTAGTATCATTTCACCATAATGCACAATGGCCTTGTAAGGAGATTCAAATCTACACAGATTATCTTTTAGTCTACTAGATTCAAATACTTACAATGTTCCAATCAAATTCTCTCTATTAAAGTCATACATAAGTAGAATAACACTAAAATTTATTACATGCAACTTTTAGGACTTGCAACCCAAACATCTACTCGAATTGGCTTAATCTAACTAGATTTGTTCCCATTGACTCTTATTACAAAAAAAAAAATGACATGCACTTAGATACATCCCAAAATATTTGAAGTACTCCTATACTAGTTATCTAAATTGAGTTGCAAGAGAAAAAATTAGAGGTGCAATACAAAATATAGGCAAAACAACAGAATTCAATTGGTTCGGTGTAGATCCAATATGATTTTCTTACAACATGCAAGGCATAAGGCCTACCTAGTTGAAGCCTTCTTGTTACAATAAAATATATAATTTGCAAGATTGCTCAAGATATTAACCTCTTAATCTTCTCTTCCAAGATTTTTATCCCTAAAGACCAATTGCATTACACAATATAGCCATTGGGATACATAGGTTTGGTAAAAGATTTTAATTTCTAGAATAAGGAAGCATATTCCACAAATAAGTCTCATCCCTTAGAGAGAAATCAAAGACCACATAATTAAGTATATGGAGAGATGTGAGCTTAGAGATAGGTCTACATAAAATCCAATAATCCACATGAAAAGCCATCAAAGATCACATTTACACAAGAACTTAACATAAGAAAATTCTCATATGTTAATTAATCTTCCAACAAAGAACACAACATCAAAACAAATGAATTTGAATACACCAGCCTGATGAAACATTAAGAATTACGATCAAAGAGGTAAGATTTGTGGTAGGTCTACTCTAAGAACCTATGCTCACAAATGAAACAAATTAAGCAAGAACAACAAGACTAATCACACAATCAACAAACTTCAAACAAGAAATATAGTTAGTTATTTTTGTTGATGTAATATTGTCAATGAATGCAATATGCTTTGGCATTACCATTGCTCTATCTTGAAGGCTTTGAAGCAAGTTTGGAAATTCTTGCACTACTGAAATAGATTATTATGCCATTTCTTTGATTTTAGTGATTCTTCCATTTGGTGGAACAAATTGATTATCATGTATACCATCTTTCTATTTCATTTAAAAAGGATTCCTTTTATCTTTTCAAGAAATGAGTCTTCTAGTATAAAGACTTGTGAAATTGTTATTATATAGATTGGCCTCCATAGCTGGACATTAAAAATACACTTTGTCTAATAATATTCTTAAAGTGTTTCTCAACTTTGCTAAGTTGTTGGTTCATATGAATCTTATAATGAAAATTTGTACTATGTGGGAATGTGACTTCCCAAATGTTTTGTGATGACTATCTATGATTCATTTTGCCCAAGTTTCCTTAAATATTCCATATTTCTTTCCATTAAATTCGAGATTGATTAAAAAGGGGAAATGCAAATTCTAATAAAAGACTTAGAAAAAGTCGAGTGTTGAAATGTGGATTTTAGAATAAAGGCCAATGCACAAGTTCTAGGTTGGAAAGTCTTTGATTTTTAACTACTAGACAATGATAGATTGTGGTTTTTAATAATTTAATCCGATCAATGTCTAGCTTACCTTCATGATGAAAATTTTAAATAGATTTTGTTTGGTATAATATACTAGTACTGATAAAGTTAAATGTTATTTGATTTATATTCCATGTATTTTTAATCATTGTTCAAGTTGGAAGGTTGTTCTAAAACTGAACCATAAAAAAGTTAGTAGTTGACTCTATGAAACAAACTGTATACATTTACTAAAATGGATGAATAATTGTTTTTTTAACAATAAAGATCATCGAAAAGAAATTCTAAATTTTTACTAATGTAACTTTTTTCTTTCAACTATTAAAAAAGGTGAAGGTGACACATTTACTCGAAACAATTCCAACAAATGTTTAAATTTATTTTGTAATGTTCTTCTCTTTATTTTTTCTTTAATTGTATATTTTATTGCATTTGTCATTCTATATGATCTTTAAACTATTATAATGAACTATTTTTTTAATTTAAAAAACAATTTGACTGTCTTTATTCTTATTCTTATTTTAATATTTTGTTCCCTTACATTATTCGGAATAAAGGAGATAAACATTAATGTTCTCTCATTAGTTGAGCCCAATAATTGGGTAGTTCGGGTTGACACCGACTAGATGTTTTGTTGTATAGGCACCGTTAAATTTTAAGATGGGAATACTGCTCGGATGGGCAATCATTACGTATCGGTGAGGTGAGTAGCAAGTGGGCCCCTCCCTCAAATAATGTAATTTATAACACTCATATTCATCTTGATTTTCTAAATATTGTTTACTTTTTGTATATCATTTTAATTTGGATTTCTGAAATGGACGTTGAGTACTTTTTCAACGTTTTAGAGATTGTGCGCATTTTCATTTACATTTATTTCTCAATTATTTAGAGAGATTTATTTTTGACAAAGCGTTTTTACATTTTAAATATTTTTATAAATTAATTTATTATATTTCACTAAGGAGAAAAGAGTTTACATCGCCTTTCACCATACGTGATGTCTAAATGTTTTGAAAGTAAACTATTATAAAAAATTAATAATATTAAAAATAGTTAAAATAAATGGTGTGAAAAATAAAGAAAATATATAAATTATTTGTCACTCTCTAAAGTAATGATAAGGGATTCAGTAATGGAGATGGATGGTGCTCTTTCAATTAGAATTAGTGGAGTACAAAAATGTCCTTTCAATACTTATCTTTAAGAAAGATATTAGTAAATCTAAAAGAACAACAATTATTTGATATCATAAAAGGTATCATAAAAGAAACTCAGGCATAATTATAGGTATTACTTATTTTTGTTACTATTTTAAATACTTAAAAGTAGAAACATCTTAATGTTGCATCGTACTTTTTTTGATGAATAGTCCATTTTTATTAATAATTAATATACTTGTTACAAATTCACAAAAAGGGGGCAGGGGATACAAGATCACCCCAAGAGAGTTCACATGGTCGTAGCTAGAATCAACAACTATTTATTAAAATTAAAAAAAACATTTAAGCAACCCCTCAGGCCACCAAAGCAATGTTAGTTGAGGGAGGAGATCCCTAGGATTAGCAGGCAGACTAGGAACAATCCAACCATCAACACCATCATCAGTAACCTTATCTTTATCTTTCTCCTCTTCCCGCAACGGAGAGATAGCCAAGTTTAGGTGGAACGACCACTTGCTACAAGCAATAGGAAGAGCACCATGAGGGGGAACCACCAGACCCATGGACTAGCTAAAGCCACAACAAAGTGGAGATGGCGAGCGGTGGCCTTGCCAACCACCATCGCCACGACTAAGAGAGTGGTGATAGGGAGCCTACGATCATGGTATGTGCAAGTAGCAAGCAGAGGAGATGTGTCCCTGATGGTGGCCCCTAGGTGGAGTGTGGTTAGCTGAGGCATTCGTAGGCACTTTGGCTACCGTGTAGGGTGCGTTACCCCAATGATTGAGTAACTCTTGAAGGTGGGCCACCTCTTAAGCCACTTTCTTAGCCTGGACTTGAATCTACATCATGATATTATTACAAATATATGCTTTAGTGTACATAGCAACATTGATATCAAGAAAGATGTGATTGAAAAGAACAACATTCCTATCCTTCCATAAAGTAAATAAAATCTCCATCTTGAAGGTATGCCAGATCTTAGTAAATTGCCTAGGGATCTTAGGGGAATCACCCAACACAACTGTAATGCCCCACCAAGGGATCCAAAAGAACTAACCTAGAGTTTTACTAAGTTTGCCAAACATTTTTTTTTTTAAAGAATAACATGTACATTGATCATAAATTAGTGGAAGCAATAACATACAATCATACAGAAGCAAACATAACAGATTACATTCCTTAAGGATCCCAAGATGTTGAATCACATTTAAATTTAAATAGTACTATTTCTATTAAATAACACAACCATATGAAAGAATAATTACAAGTCCAAGTCCATTTAAATAATATACATTCGTTCCAAATGCCACTTGGCAATGAAATTCAAAATGCACAATCATCCATTAGCCATGTCATAGGGTATGAAAGGCTAAAAGAATATACATTTATAAAATAGATTACATCATCCCTTTTGGATCCATGAAACAACATATAATACAATAAGTAAAATCATCCATCAAATAGATATAATTATCCATCATAATACACATAGATAGAATGAAAGGAAATGTAGAACAAGGAACTCCAGCCATGGCATCAATAGATGGATCTCAATGGTAAAAGTAAAAAGCACTACCATTTGATCTCGTGGTAATCCAAAAAGGTCCACTCCCATCATGTTGAGGAGATAGTCTTAAGTCCCACACAGGATAACAATCCCAAAAATCAAAAGTAATATCTAGGTCAATGAGACCTAGAGACAAAAAAAGACACGTAGACAATCTAAACTGCTAGTGGGCAAGTGTCATTGCATGAACCAACTCTAGGGTTACCCAACTAGTCTTTGTTGGAAATACAAATGGAAAGTGTATACTTCTGAGAGGCGGGGGGGGGGGGGGGGGGGGTGGTGAATTAGAAGTACTAAACTCTAACCAATAAAAATTTCAACTTAAAAACATTGCATGCATAAACATATAGAAATAACATGTAAAGAAAATGCATTCACATAAACACTTGACACTAGATATGATTACCTAGAAACCCTCCAATGAGAAGGTAAATCTGGGGTGGGGATGAAACCCACAATTCTTCACTACTGCAGCAATAAAGTTCACCTGTTAAGGTTACATATTTTAACCATTCTCATGATCTCCCCTATGAAAGGCTTGCCTTGTTAAAGGCTTATAATGGATTGTTAGATCCTACCCTATTAAAGGATTTTAACACCCTGTTAGAAGTGTACCTGGCTAAAGGACTTTGGAACACTCACTTGGAATGTCACCCTGTTAAAGACTTTATACAATGGCTGTTAAACCAACCTAAGTCTATAGGATTTCATTATGTTGTAATAGTTGTTAGAAAGTATAATAAAATGTTTGATCTAATACACTTAAAATATGATATTGCTGATTTTAGATCCTAATTCAGTTCATCTCAATCCTCTTTGATCTAATATGAAAATGTTTTAACCTTGATCCTATGTTCTGCTAACTAATTTTGTAATGTTGTCCTTCTTCTAAGTCACCTTCAACCTAATCAATTCACCCCTTTCACTTCCTTCAAATCTTTGCTAGCATTACCTCCTCGCATGCATTCTCTCTTACACTCTATAAATTATGGAGCTTCATCTCCTTTTAAAAAGACTTTGGTGGCTTGGGGTTAGGTATGAATCTACGATTGAGATTCATCCAACTTTCCCACTCAATTGATTCCATTTTTCTCATTGATTGCATGTAGATCGCATAGAGAATTAAATAGATTTGATCTTATCTTTAAAGCTTCTAGATCTATCTATATGTTAGCTCAAAAATGGTTTACATAGTTGCTTGTGTCATCACAAACAACTAGGTCAATTTTGTGTTACTTAACACTTGTTTAACACTAATGCTTGGCACATACTATAATTTTCTTTGGCTTGACACATAAACTTGCTTGACATCTATTGTTTAGTTGGCACTTGAAACTTGCTCAGCTTTGTCTATCTGCTTGGAACTTACTGTTTACTTAGCACATGAGTGACTTAGTACTCATTGCAACTTGACATCTATATTATACTCTGCATGAACTTAGAATTTTTTTTAAGTGTGTTGACACTCAATCATCAAAACCAATCTGAGATCAACAATCTTCCCCTTTGACATGTGTGGCAAAAACACTTAACTACACATGATGAATCTAATCTCCTTGAGTATAAGATACATTTTGTTTGGAAAAACTTCAAAAAAAATTCAAAATTTTGTAAAGAACTATATACCTCAAAACTTTATAGCTCTCCCTGAGTTAATGTGCCTTTCCTATATCCAAAATCTCTTTGAGTAGATTGATTTGCCTCTATTGATACTTCTTGTCTTTATTTTGTATTCTAAATTCTGATACTCTTTATCTGATGTGTCTTGTTATGCCCTATTTCCTACGGTTTTCTCTCCCCCTTTCTTTTCTCTGTTTGTTGTGTAGCTCCGCCTTTCATTTTGGCTCCCCCCTTTCACATGTCTCCCCTTGCAGATTAAGTCTCCTTCTAGTCTTTTGATTTATCTCCCCCTTTTTTGACGCTTATGTCAAAGGGTCTATACATTGGCTGAGTATTTTGCCAAGAAGGTCTTGTTTACTTCCATTACAATCATGAGAGCAGCATCCCAGTTGTCTATGGAAAAATCTAAGGACTTGATTTGGATTGTTGTCTTAGCTTCAAGGTGAACTAAACCATCTAAAGTTGAAAGATTAGGATCTTTCTTCAATACAGTTTCTACATAGGCTAGTTCCTTTTGTAGAATTTCCATGTGAGGGGTTAGGGTGGCTTGTATTTGAACTAATTTGGCTCTATATTAGCCTCTTCTACTTTCAATATAGCTAGATACTTTTGTGTGTGAAGCATTGTATGAAAGTGCTTCTCACTTTGAGCTAGATCTTTTGGTAATTGCATGCCTGATACTTTTAGATTTCTTTCCAAGCTCATTATTCTTTGGCTGGTTTCTTGTGTGATGATTGTGGGGTCACACAATTTAGTGTATAGTGAGAATATATTCTCAAGTACCTTCTTCACTTTTTCTATCTTAGTAGCTAGCTCTACTTGTTACAGTGCTATCCCACTAGATATTTTCTCATTCACCTTTCCTTGAAACTTCTTCTTAGACCATTCCATGAGTTTTACATTTGTTTCCTGGTCTTCATTAGTCACCTTTTCAACAATTTTTGATAGTTGTTCCAATATTGGCTTAGTTTCATCAGGTGCCTACAAGCTGAATGCATCTAGAAAGATGTCTTTTATCTCAATTAGTACATGCTTTGCTTGTACTCTTTTCTGAGTATCTCTTGGTTTTTCTTTCTTTCCAATGCATCCTACATCTCATTGATCTATTCTATGTTCATGGTTGCATAGTCATACTTTGGAATGACTATTTCTTCATCTAATATAGGGTCTCCATAGTGAACCACCCTTGCAACCTTTGTGGAGCTCAAGCCTGGTGCTAAAATTTGGAGTGGTATTGCTTTAGTGCTTGGCTTCTGAGGCATTCTTATAGGAGTCCTAGTAGTTGATAGATTTACCAAAATTTGAATTACTTCTTTCTCCTTTTCCTTTGAAATCTCCTTCTCCTCCTCTATTCTTCCTTGATCAATCACTATTATTTGTGGTGCACCTTGTGTATGTGCAGTAGGAATAGATACTTTTTCATGTCCTATTTGTTCCTTTGTTGGCTCCTCAGCAGTTGTAGCAACTTTAACTATGGTATCAACCTTAGCTAATGGATCTTGTGGTGCTTGCTTTTGAGGTTGTTCACTTGTAGTTGTAGAGATGGTAGGGGATGTTTCTTGTGTGGCCACCTTGTCCCTAGTTAGGTTAGCTACTGCTTTCTACACTCATCTACATTGACCAATACTAGTTTGTCACACAACTTGGCTTGTAGAGTTGATTGGTCAAGTATCATCTTTAGATCCTTTGCAGTAAGTGGGTTGATGTTTTGACCAGACTTGTCAGGAACATCCTTTACTTTTACTATGTCTACAAGTGTAGAGGTGTCATGTGGAGGGCTTGATGGTGGCAAATGTGTATCTTGTACACTCTGATCTATTTGCTACTCCTTAGTAGTTGCCATTTCATCTCCTTTTTGTCTTTCCTCCTCCACTATGTTGCCTTCCTTTTCTTTTTCAGCTTCTCCTTCCTTATCATTCTCTTCCTCTTCTCCATTATTTCTTCCCTCAAAGTGACCTTCCTCTCCTTCTTTAACAATAGTTAGCCCATATATTAGCTTCCACATTTGAGTGGACTTCTTGACAACATCTTCAATCTTATTTTGAAGAATGCTGAAGGCTCTATATTTAGGTGCAAATTTGCTACCATGCTTTTTATTTTCCTTTGTTATTTGGCCTTTAGATAAGTCTAGCATCACTTGTGCCAATGCAAACTCCCTTATTTCCTTTTCCATGTTTAGGAAATAATGACATTTATTCTCAACAATAGAATATAAATCCTTAGGCATAGTAGTGTCAAATTTAAGTGGTGTATACTTGAATTTTGCCATCATGGCATACACTGACTCCTCAATTTTATTCTAATCTTCCCTACTTAATTTATTAAAATAAAAAAATTTCAAGCCAGTTAAGTCTACATTATCCCTAATATTTTCACAAATGTTATCAATATTGGACTTGGGTGCATCACTTACCACTCTAAATTTGATTTAGTCCTTTCTTCATTAAATTCTCATGGTGCAACATATTTCCTCCTTATCTTCTTTTGCACTAGACCTAGTTTCTCAGTAGCCTTCTTCTTCTCTTTGGTTTTCTCTTTTTCCTTCTAAGTAGTGGCCCTTATAGTTGCTCTTCTGGCTTGGGCAGTAGGCCTGGTAGGGCTTGGCTTTGCAAACTTTTTTCCCTTAGGCTAAGTTGAAGGTTATTTTTGAGCTTTTCTCTTCTTAGGCTTTGTCTTAGTTGGTGCTTCCTTGGCTTATTCTTCCTCAACACCTTCTTCTTCTTCAATATCTTCTCCCATGCCTTGTGTCAAGGAAAGTGGCTCCTGGCCCTATTCTTCTCCATCTTTATCTTCAACATCTTCTTCACCTTCAACTCACTCTCCAAATTTGGCTTTAAGCTTCTTAACCAATTTATCTTTTTTTCTTTAGAGTTGAAGCAGTTTTTAACTCCATTTCCACCTTAGACTGCACAACATCAAAAGTACCAAAAGGTTTTGTTTCTTTGTCAATTTCTTCTACGAAAAATGTCGTGATGGCTACTGATGCATCATCAATGTTAATTTCATACTCAAATGGCCTTATCCATCTAACTCCTGGTACTATAGCCTAGATAAATGTGTAGTCAATATCTACTAGGAAGCAAATGTCATCGTAATAACTTTCCATTAGGGAACCTAAGATTCTTAACATTTGTTTCATGATTTTCTTGGAATCCTCAAAATAACTAATCATTATATACTCAAAATTTTCTCCCATTTTCTCAATGTACTCATTAATTTGTACTACCATAGACCTATTGGTCTTCCAACCTACCTTACCAAAAGAAGGAAACTCATTCTGTACATAGAAAAATATACATATCAAAATTGAAACAAATTTGCATTAGGCACCTTTTGTTCTCCTTATTGCTCCTAGGTTCTCCATGATTTGTTGCAACTATAACTCGGCTAGATCTTAAGTGTGATCTTTATTCACAATCTTGTACCCTACATGGATTGCAATGCATTGTACACTGTTTAATTAGATTGATTGATAAAATTTGTGAGATATGACCCTCACTACAAATTCTAGAAGTATATCTTTGATGGTATCGATGGTCATGCCCTGTTTGTTCCACTTAGCCCCTATATTCTTCTCAATGGCTTCCTTTGAGTCACTTCTTAGGGTTTTGGGCCATTATAGGGTTGGAAACCCTATAACCCTATGCATAATCCTTTTTAACAACTTGATGGGTCCTCCTTCTAACCATAAACATCCATCATGGATTCTTCTCAAAATGATTCTTATACATTCAGTCTTAAAGATGGTGGGGAAATCTAGGGCACAAGTTAAGCCCTTTCTCTCAACAATTTAAAATTCTTCCTTCAATAATCAATTGTCACACAGTTTTTCATATGCCTATCAGATTTCCATGTCACTAATCCCTCCAACCTTATAATTGTAACACTTTCTAACATCTTGTACCATTACGAATTTTGTTGGAATAATGGATATCACACCAGCAGGTTCATTCTTGTATGCAACTTTAGGTATTGGCCTAAAATCTAGTTGCTGACTTCATTACTAACCAACTGAACTTCAAAGGTTTCCTTGTCCTTGGGATTCCTAGAGCTAGAGGCCATTTTTTCAAGCTAGGGTTTCAAAATATAAAATTGTGTAACTGCATAGCTTAGCTCATGAGAAATACCTTTAAATCAATGAAATGATGCTTGATTTTTGTTGGAATCTATGCAATAGCTTCAATCTCTAGTCTCCAATCACTTCTGTGGTCTGCTCGCTCTTGCTCTGTGTTCATAATGATGAAAAATGATTGAAAAATTGACCTTATACCCTTCAATGTATAGTATTTAATGCTTAGTGCATATACAACTGTACACTCAGTTGTTTATGCAATTTTTGCTTTACTCAGCTTCCATTGATTTTTCATCACTCAGCATTCACTAGAGTTATCCTTACTTGGCAACTACTACTAACTTAGCTTCAACTAACTTTGGCTGGTAGCATGACACATGCTAACATTCACTTAGCATCTGAAGTGAACTTTTCACGCTTGGCAGTAATGTGAAAACTTTAAAGATTTAACCTTGCATCTTTATTCATGTTGATTTTTTCTTTTTAGTACTAACTTATCTAGGAACTGATATATGATGAAACATTTAAATATCAGTCCCACATACCTCTTTTTACTTAGTTTGATGAAGTGTGATCACTTGACCTTTTAGGTGAATTGATCCCTCCATTTGATGTGTTGCATCCATCTTTCTTCTTCCATCTCTTGTTCATTTCTCCTCTGATTTTCTCAACATCTACCTTGTCTTTTCCTTTTTCTGACTTTGAGTTAGGTGCCTTTGTCCTTTTTGGGTAGTGGTGGCTAATATGACCAGTCTTCAAACAACTAAAGCATGTAGTTTGACTTAACTGTCTACTATAGCTTCCACTAAAATGTGTTCTTATGCAATTCTCAAGGATTCCATACTCTTGATAGTAATGATAGTTGTGCCTTGTATTATGTTGGTCTAATTTTTCACTATGCAGAGGTTAAAGGAAAATTTTGTGAAAAATCGTTTAAGTCTTGAAGTTTTAAAAATTAGGGTCTTGTTCCTTGTATTTTTCAAATCTTTAGATTTTCCCTAGTTTTGGAAAAAACCCTTAGGCAATATTCTCAGAAAAATGTTTTAATGATATATTTTCCACTAAGGGAGGGCTTGCATAAGCATGAGGTCATTATAATTTTGTTTAATCTTACATGACTGTGCTTAGCCTACAAATTGCTTAATCATTCTGTTAGCAAATACCTCTGATGATGCAAAGTCTTTTTGATCATCAATCTTGTCTTGATCAACGAGTATCGCATGCCAACAATTTCAAGATGCAAGGTATTTAAATAATGTGAGCATGCAACTTGGTGACATGTAGCCTTTACAATCCTAAATTCTAATGAATCATAAATTGTCAGGAACTTTTGCAAGTTTGTCAGTACTTTTGTACATGTCCTAATTTTTTCGCGATATCATTGGTGGATTCGCCAGCAGAGATATGCAATTTATCACCAAGAAGCATCAACCATTGATTTCATTTGAATCAAGGGCTAACGCTTTCTCGCAAAAAGGAGATGCTCGTCAGATAAATAATGCAGGGAAGCGAAAGTTGGACAAGTGGCAAGTTTTGACAATATGGACCCACCTTTCTCAAGGATGGATGTCTTCTATGGCAAGTTTCAGACAAGTTGGGATGATTGGAGACTTTGATTCGTCACTTTGGCCAATGTGGTGATAAGTATGTGAAGTTTCTATAACCGTTGATCTATTAAAGATCAAAGGCCAGTGGATCCTGCAATTTGAAGCTGCACAAGATTTAAATAATTTGGGCAAGCAAATTTTTGACATGTGGCAAGGTGGGGTCGGATAGTTTTAACTGTACGATGTAGTGTGCCACACTGTAAACAATTGTTGACGTGTACTGCTAGATGTGCCACTAGAGAAGTTTGACTGCTGAATGGAAATGAAGTCTTATTATCCATAGATCTTTCAAAGATCTACTGTTAGTGCAATCTCGCATTATGAAGCTACAAGTCAGATAAGAAAAGCGAGAATGCCCTTTGCGATGCGTGTTACAGTGGGGCCAGATTATGGAAAATTGCAGAAGTCACACCATATGATTTTCCATTTGTGCTTAGTTGGAGATACTTATGATGTGGGCTTGAAAGGTGTCATAAATAAATACAATAGTCAGAACACGTGGGTTAAAAGTAGTCATGTCATTGGCCCAAGTGGATGATGCAAGCATAGAATGAAGAGTTGTTTCTGATCATTGATCCTTGTCTAGATCAACAAAAGGTGCTTCCCCACATTTTGAATTTGAGTGAAGTTTAAATAAAGTGGGAATGTGCCCGACAGACATTTGTCTGTGGTGATGTCAAAAGTTTTTGCCTAGATTCCCTGTAGGGTAGAATTAGTATTGTCGTTGATCTTTCGAAGATCGACGACTGGTGCAAGCCCACAATTTGAAAATTCTCATTAGATAAGGAAAGTGGGAATGCGCCAGCACGACATGTGGATCAAATGATGCCAAGTACTTGCTCGCTTAGAAGAAGATATGGGATCTGCTAGTGTAGAATGTTGGCAGATGGCATGAGCTCATATGGTGATTTCTTATTGGTTAGTACAACTGACTAGTTTTTATTAGAAAGTGGATTATTGTGATCGTCGATCTTGTCTTGATCAATGAATGACACTTCCCCACAATTCTAAGATGCAAGGAATTTAAATAATGTGGGGAAGCGAAATTGTGACATGTAGCATTGTTTTAAAAGCTGCAAAGCTTGTTGTTTTTTAAATCAGAACTGTCTGATCTGGTAAAAATCTACAGATGGGATTCAAACTTGGGTGAAAATTGGAGGTAATGGTTACTGAGAGTAAATATGATTCAGACCTTATGCGTGTGATTTTAATGTATGAAAAGAGCCCATGATTTCACCATTAATGAACCAACAAAGTGCAGAGAGAACATTAGGGCATACAAAATTTTCAGAGCCAGGGCACATAAATTCTTGGTTAACACTCCAATAAAATTGCAAAAGATATCACATAGTGCAGAAGTGTGAATTCTGGCGGGTAAGTACTATGTGTCTTTCTAAGAAAATTTAAAGTATCTGTTGTTGTGAAATTCCTAGTGTTCATTCAAAATGCCTCCCCAAAAAGAGTTTACTGGGAAAATAGATTATTTGAAATGTTCTGTGCATGATGAATTTCTTGAACAATTCCCCTTACCAATGCATGAAATAACTAAGGGGAGGGAACTCATTCTGAAACATCCCAGAGTAGTTGTAGTAGAAGGTTTTTATGACAAAGCTAATTGGGTAAGAGATGCCTAGGTTTCCATGGGGGGTCTGGAGTGTTTAAGAAATGGTTTTCAAAGTGAAAACTGGACACTCCTATGAGCAATGTTTGGGAGTTTGATATTGGTAAATTAACAGTCCCCACAATTTTCTTTGATAGTGATTTATTGATGGACCTGGCAAAGAAATATGATCCTATTATAGGATGGGTGAAAAATCATTTTGGAGTAAATATTTTTAGGGTTTTCCTTGAGCTGTTCAGTGAAGTTTTCAACCTTAACCCTAACCAAGTTGTGCATGAAATCATTGATATGGATTATTTACAAGCTAGATATGATGCACAAATAATATACTTGAGGATAGGACCATTACAGGAGCATGCTGCTAGAGTTGGAACTTTGTCTGTGATTACTACTAGCACACCCAAGCCATTATTGAAAAGACATTTTAACCCTAGGGCTCAAGCATTATATACTTCTCTTTGTAAAATCCTTGGGATGGATGAAGCTGAGGAGATCATAGGCTCAATTGTTCTCATAATGGCCCAAACTCTTCAATTTGGAATGAGTACCATTCTGGACTTTGCCACTTTTCTAACAAAAGAGATTCACAATGGTTTGGTTGGAATAGCAAGGGGAAAAGTGAACAAACCATTCTATTGGTATCCATTGCTGATGCATGTGTTCTTGTACAAGGGATACACCTTCTTCTCCAAGGGTATAGAGTTGGAAACAACCAAGGATGGATAGAGGAATCCAGTGTAGTTGTGGAGTGTGTATATGAATTCAGAAGCCATAGATGCTAGTTATGTAAGATTTGACAAATATTTCGCATCTAGGCTGAGATTGCTTTTGAGAGGAGATAGCCCTAGAATCCCTCAAACATTGTTAGAATTGGTTAGACCCAAAGACCATGAAAAATGATTACTAGTAAGTCATAATTGGGGGGACATCATTCTCTATAATGTTTCAACAATAATAAGAGTATATGGCTTCCTGGGAAAGCCTCATGTGCTGCCATTTCATGTGCCCTTGAAGATAGGGATAGATGAACTCCTGTGGTAGATAGGCACTATAGATGAGAGGGAGTTGTCGAAGAAGGGCACATTTTTTCCAATTGTTACTATAGTACATGATTTTTTTTTTTGTCAGAAAAGGGTGGAAGCACCTTAATTTATTTTTGGATAGATATAACATGGTAGAGTCTCATGCCAGATTCATTGATCTTGAAGGGTTCTATGACCTCTTAAAGGAGAGGGTGAGAGCTTCTCATATGGTAATCAAGTATACTATCCAGAAGACATAATAAGAAATATTTTCACATTGCAAGAACAAGAAGTGAGGAAAGAGAAATGGATAGTTTTCAGTAAGACCTTAGAATTCATTAATGCTTTTGACCCCCAGTATAACCCATTGTAAAATAAGAAATACTGGGGAGCTAAAATACAAGAATTAATGGATAATTTTGCCATAATAATTCAAACCATGAATGAGAAGAAAGCTATGTATGTTGAGACACATCCAGACAAGGCTGTAGAAATACAAAGAAGAATAAGCAGAAGAAATGTGGTAGCTCTTGGCCAATATACATTGCAAAGAAGGGCATGTTATGTCATGATTCAAAATGTGCAATAGGCACCCCCTCATTAGAAGCCAAGGTCAAGAAGTCCATCTGCAGCCAGCTCTCCAAAAAGGGAAAAATTAGACTAGGGATCTTCTTCTTCTCAAAAGGAACAATACTCTCCAAGCCAGTCCCCAATCTAGATAGATGATGAAGTATCTCTAAGGGAACAACTTAGAAAAATGGGTGGAGAAGGAGATGTGATTGTCACTTCTATAGACCTAGATGTTGGAGAGCCACAAGAACCTCCTACACCTTCCTTGGACCTAACCATTTCTGATTACCAAGGTAAGGAAATTGACCCAATAGTTTCCTAGGATTCTAAAAGATTTATTAGTGATGAAATTTTTGTAAGATCTAGGGCTTTTGCTTAGTTTTTGTGGAGATTAAATATGGGAAATTTTGAGAAAACTTGTGAGAAAATCAATGCTGAGCAACCAGATAAACCTAACCCAGTTATTAAGGGAGAGGTGAAATCAAAATTTTTGAATGATTTTGCCCAGTTTACTCCTTAAGCTGGGAGGCAAATAGTTAGATAATTAGGAGTCCTCCTTCTGCCAGAATGGGATATAGCGAATGCTATTATTTTTGATTCAGTAAGGAAGTAGAAGGATGTTCAACTAACAACTACTGAAAAAATATACAAGCTCATAGAGGAGTCAAATTTAGTGATGACCACCAAGCCCTTGTTATATGGTCCATGGAAAAAAGGGAAAATACTAGGATGCATGAGATTCCGATTACAGAGCATACTGGTACATTGACAGTATACAGGGCTAGTGAGGTAAGTAGTAAAAAAATAATGGGAATGGCCTCAGAAATGCTAAAATTTGGTGGTGTTGTATCTGGTTAGGAAGAAGATAGATTTACCCAACTCAATGCTAGGTTTGAAGAAGTTTTGAAAGCATATGAGGAAAGGGGTATACAGATATAGTCATTGGAAAATAAAGTATCTCAAATGGAGAAGGTACTGGGGAAAAGAAAAATGGGAGAGACTAGCAAACCCAGGATTGCATACCCCCCAAGGCCACCTATTGAACCCTTCAAGTCTACTCCAATTGTTGAGATACCTGATACTCCAGAGAGACCTCAGTTCTATACTGTAGATGATTTTGAAGAAGAGAAGAATAAGTTGTATGCCATGCATGTAGAGCTTAATAATCAACATGAAGAAAAAATAAGGCATGGTATTATGTATCTAATAGACAAAATAGAGTGGCCCACATTCTTTGATCAACTATCAAAGATTTTAGAAATCAAAGATGAATTAAAGCAAAATGAAACTATATTTAGACCCATTGTACAGAAGTGGACAGAGAGAAGCTCAAATATCACCGTGATGTGTATATCTATTATTCATCTAACATATCATCATATAGAAGGAATTTTGGACTTACTAAATAAGTTGTAGGATTTTGATGATAACAAGATTCTTTCTATAGAAGATTAACCAATTACCTTTCCAATTATTTTGCAAAAAAATTTGATTTATTCCCTTGTGCTCTAAAGTTAGTTGATAAAATAAAAGAAAAGGAAGAATGGAAGAGGGAGCTAGATGAAGTTTTTTGTGAGAGAATAAATAGGGTTATAAGTGAAGCTAGCCATCTGTTGTGAGAAATAACAAATGAGGAGTTGGTTAAAGTGCAGATATTTTATAACTCCATCCGAAAAGAATTGATTAATATGGAGGCAATTGCAAATTCCTTGTTAACTGTACAAAGAGAAGTTCTGAGTTTTGATTAGCCAAATGATATTGTTTGTAATAAGTGGAAGGACAAATTCATGTCTATAGAGAAGATGTTAGAAGATGATGAGGTAGAAGATCATGCAGATGTAACTGTTACTTTAATAGTCAATGATAAAGATAGAGAAAACCCCCAAGTTAAAGTAAACTTATAGATAACTGAAGGAGACATGTCACTTTCAAGCCTCATGGTCACTTATTCTGAGGAATCTTATGGATAAAAGAATCAAATTATTATGCCAATTCCAGAGGATGTAACAGAAAGGGCCAACAAAAAGAATGTTTGATATAAAAAAAATTTTGTTACTCACATTTTTGTCATCTTGTGATAAGTGTATGCAAATGTTTCTTGTAAAAGACACCTGTCACTTTCTCTTAGCCTGAAGCTTGTTGCATCTCACATTATTTTAAATAAGATTCCAAGGCTAGAGAATGGTCTGAATTCTATTCTTTCTAAGTGATATACTTAGTTTCTCTTTGGTCCATTGTTTTGGAAGCAAGTTTGTGATGTATTTTCTCTGTCATTTCTATGAGAATACATGAATATAGAATGAGCTGTGTTTCTTTCTGAAGGTCATTTTGAGTCTATTGTAAATTGTATAAAATTTTCAAGGAAAATGAATACAAATTATGAATTGTCCCCATGTCGGTTCTTTCTAAACTTTGTCTCCTTCTGATTACTTGGTTATCTTGATGTTGTATAAGTAAAGGCTTGTGCAATTGAATGCAATCCAGTTAGATTGTATATCTGTTTATCACTGCTAGTAATTCAATGGATTAAGTAAAAGCTTTGATGAATTTGATAAGGTTACTATAGTAGTGAAAAGGATTTTGAATGATGAATTCTAAAAAGAATTGCTGATAATATTTGTTGTAAGGAAACAAATTAGATCTAAGGATTTTTTGTAGACTTTGAACCCCAATGGATTAGGCACTGATCAAATTGATTCAGTTGAAGGAGAAATATGTCACAAATGGTTGTCAAAATGCAACATCAAATCAATTTTTACTTTTATTTCCTATAGATCTTAAAAGTTGGCCTATACTTGTCTACATGGAATGTTTTAACTTTAGTTAGCCACTATTGTTGAGAACTTCTGCAGATGTATAGAAGAATTTTTGGCCATATCTGTTATATGGGATGTGTTTATCAAGTTATCAAGAATTGTGTATGTATTTGAGGATTTGAGATGAGAATCAAAATGAGACTAAAATTAATCCTCATACAATTTTCTCAATCTTGAATCATCCTTGGGTATACCCACCTTGGTTTTGCAGATCCAGAAGAGTAGAAAACCACCCTTGGTTTTGTTGAAGTTGGGCCCAAATGCTTTGCACATGCAATTGTTAAGAAGAATTGGCTAGTCTTTAGATTGTATGAGTACTATCATCTTGGTATTAAGCATTTTGTTTCTTAGTAGTTTTAGTTTATTTTAAAACACCAACATATTGTAGTCCCAATTGTAGGAATTTTCATGGCTTCATCCCTTGTTTGATGACCATGTGGGATTGGATCTACATTCAAAGGCTCTATGTCCAAACTTTTGACAATTGTAGCAATGTCCTTCAAATATTGGTGCATGCATGGTCCTTGTTTTGCATACATGTGCCTAATGACCTTGTTTGTTGCACTTGTAACAATGTGTCATGTTCTCTAGCTTAGTATTCTAATTAGCACTCTTGCTCTTAAAAACATTAGCTATGTGTCCTTTCTTTCCATAGTGATGACAAGTGGGTTTAGAGTTCTTACCTTTGTTGTTTCTTCCCTCAACAACTTTAGATGATTCTTCTTCTCTAGTTCTTGTGTAGCCCAATCATAATGTGTCTATATTGGATCTAGAGGGTTTTAGAAATTGCTTAAAGTACTTGATGGCTTCATTTGGCTTGTTGAAACTCTCTGCAAACTCCTTCTTTCTTTTCAAGTCATTCTACAATTGTTCATTCTACAACTTCAATATAGTTATCTCAATGTCCTTGAAATTCAACTCATGATGGGCATTCATCATTTGACTTAGGGTGCCCAATTGCATGTTTGAGATCCTAGACGACTCTACTAATTTTTATTCCAATCTATTTGACAAGATTCTTTTTTCTTCTTCAATCATGGCCTTGTCTTCTATAGTTTTCTTTTTTTTCTCACTACCTCACATAGTAGTATAGTTTGTGATTCTTGCTCCAATTTGAGATTTTTGATCTCTTCAGCTTGTGCTCTATTCTTGTCCATGAGATCTGCAATTGTTACATCAAATTCACAAGAGTTACCATCTACAAATAACTTTGTGGTGTCAATATCCTTGTATTGAGTGTCATTTTCTACTATGGCAATCTCTTTCCTTCTCTTTAGAAAACTCCTCAAGGCATCTCTGGCTTCATCTAGTTGTTGTAGTAAGAGATGTATCTCAATCTCCTAATTCTCAATAGTCTTTCCCAACTTGTAATCCTCCATCTCAAGATCTTTTCTCCAAGTTGTAAGGCTTCTCCTGATGAGAACTTAGCTTCGATACCAATTTTGGAAAATATATATGGGCAATGTATACTTTTGAGAGGGGGAGGGGGCAGGGGGGGGGGTTGTGAATTAGAAGTACTAAAATCTAACCAATAAAACTTTAAACCTTAAAACATTGCATGCATAAACATATAGAAATAACATGTAAAGAAAATGCATTCACATAAACACTTGACATTAGGTATGATTACCCAAAAATTCTCCAATGAGAAGGTAAAAGTGGGGTGGGGATGACACCCACAATTCTTCACTACTGTAGCAATAAAGTTTGCCTGTTAAGGTTACATGTTTTAAATATTCTCATGATCTCCCCTATGAAATGCCTACCCTTTTAAAGGCTTACAAATGATTGTTAGATCCTACCCTATTAGAGGATTTCAAAACCCTATTAGAAGTGTGCCTGGCTAAAGGACTTTGGAACACTCACTTGGAATTTCATCCTATTAAATTCTTTATACAATGGTTGTTAAACCAGCCTAAGTCCAAAGGATTTCATTATGCTATAACAATTGTTAGAAAGTACAATAGAATGTTTGATTTGATACACTTAAAATTTGATATTTCTGATTTCAAATCCTAGTTCAGTTCATCTTGATCCTCTTTGATCTAATATGAAAATGCTGTAACCTTGATCGTCTACTCTGATAACTGATTCTACAATGTTATCCTTCTTCTAAGTCACCTTCAACCTGATCAATTCACCCCTTTCACTTCCTTCTAATCTTTTCTAGCATTACCTCCTCACATGCATTCTCTCTTACACTCTATAAATTATGGGGCTTCATCTCCCTTTAAAAAGAATTTGGTGGCTTAGGGTTAGGTATGAATCTATGATTGAGATTCATCCAAATTTCCCACTCAATTCCTTCCATTTTTTTGATTGGTTGCATGTAGATTGCATAGGGAATCAAATAGATTTGATCTTATCTTTAAAGATTTGAGATCTATCTATATGTTAGCTCAAAAATAGTTTACATAGTTGTTTGTACCATCACAAACAACTAGGTCAATTCTATGTTACTTGACACTTATTTAATATTGATGCTCAACACATACTATAATTCTGTCTGGTTCAACACTTGAACTTGCTCGACATCTATTGTTCACTCAGTACGTGAAACTTGCTCAGCTTTGTTTATCTACTTGGCACTTACTATTTACTTAGCACATTAGTGACTCGGCATTGATTCAAACTTGACATCTATACTATACTTGGCATGAATTTAGAAAATTCCTTAAGTGTGTTAACACTCAATTTTCAAAACCAATCTGAGATCAATAGTCTTTTAATCCTCTGACCCACTAGTGACTCTATGCAACACTATTATCCTTTTATACTGAGAAGGCATACTAATGTGATTCATGGTGACAATCAAGCATCCTCTCTACTCCCATCTTAGTCTGTACTAGCACTCAAGGCATGGGTTAGGAAAGAAAAGACTCTTATTAGGTTCATTTTACTCTCATTTAGTGTAGTGTTTTCACTTATTACCTACATACAATGGGTTCCCTTGGCAGCCACTTGGGACCCTGGCCTCCATTGCAAGCCACTTCCTAACTTAACATATAGATTACCTACCCTAGGCTCATAAAAGTACAAATCAAAGAATCACAATTTTCCACCTCAGTCCTATACAAGTGACTGGAAAGCATCAAAATATAAATCACAATAATACCTTAGTTCTCTACGTGCAACTAGAAAGCATCCCAAAAATCCTAATCGAAGACTCAAAGGTCAAGACAATTATGTCATAACATTCATCTCATAATCACACAAAGACACTGAAAACAATAATGAACAATATAATCAAACTCATCATAGAGCATGCCAAACACATTACCATGGTTGAGTTTAAAAGATCAAGTTCAAATCACCATAATACCAAAAATACAGAACTCTCAAGTCTCTAGTATACATCCTAAAACTAGTCAACACTTTAGTCAACCCAAACCCAAAACATAGACAATATATAGATAATCAGTGTATTTTCATATTTTGGTTTGATTTCCTAAACACATGGTTGTGTTAACAATAAGGTTTGAATATTTTTTAATGTAAGTTTTCAAACATATGAATTTTACATTTTAGCCTTAACTATATAACCCATTTCTTGAATTTGAACAAAATGCATAATTACCCTTATTTGATTATAAGTCAATTATTTCAAAATAATTTAAGGGTAATTATTTATTAAATAATAATTTTTCAAATAAAATAATTACAATTTTATTAAAATCAATATTAATAATAATAATAATAAAATAAATTTAAAACTCCATTAAGCAATATTCATCATTAATCAAACTTAATCAAACTAGTTTTAATTAAATTAATTAATAATTATAAGAAAAAAACTATATTAATATGTTGTTAATTATTAATTATTAATAATTAATAAAACTATTAATAAATTCATTAATTAAAATTAACTCTATATATATTAATAATTGAATTCACAATTAATAAAATTATTAATTAAAATAAAATAATAATAAAATTTTATAAAGTAAAATATAAAAATTACAACACACATATTTTAAAAGCCTATCGACTTTGATGCCATCATAGCCTTGCTATCGGGACAATAGGTGTACCTACTATTCATGGTAGTAGGTCTGTCATGTAACCTTTAATGGCCACCGACAACCTGTACTACCATGGCAGAGGGGTTTGGTGGAGGTGGGGGTTTGATGGCCCCACGTCCCCCCCCCCCCCCCCACCACACACACACACATTTAAAAAAAAAATAGTAACAACCCTCCTCCCAATTAAACTTGTTTCTAGCGTATTATTATTTTTTAACAAAATCTTTATCAATACACTGATAGGAAAAAAAAATACAACAAACCTGTCAAATTTTCATTTAAAATTTCCATTCCATACAAAACCCTTCCCATTTTAATTTTCAATTTAAAATCTACTAGATGAGGGTTTACTGATATTTTTAATCCTCACATATATAGAAGAAACCCACATGCATACCAGTAATTCCAAAATACAACATTGAAAGATTCGTCACAATGAAATTCAGATAAACAATTCACAATCATGAAGAAGACATGGATATTACATAACATAATTTAACTGGGTGAACAAAACACAAGAATCTACCTAGTTCTAATGCTAAATTTTGCAAACACCCAAAGATTTTAAGAGAAATATCTTCTCTTAAAACCTTCTCTCTAAAAATCCCTTCTCCAAACTTCCTAGTCTCTCCTCCTTTGGAAAATAAACCCTCAATTGCTGATACAGAGTTCTCTCCTAAATTTGGGGCACTTATTGTGCGATCACCTAAGGGAACTCCTTGATTGCAACCCTTTAACTCTTCCTTATCTTTTCTTTTATGTTTTCATGCACATTTTTTTGCAATCTAAAATATCTTTATTAAATTTACTTTCTTTCTCTTTTTAATTAATTTATTATATTTTAATCTCATGCATAAGCTTTATGTAATTTTATTAAAATAAACTTTATTAAATATTTGCTTACTCTCTCTTAATAATTTTTGAAGCATTTTCTAATACAATATTTATTAACTAAGTAATAATAATATTTAGCATTTATTTAAAAATGATCTCCTAAAATATATTATTATTAAATTAATTAAATATTATTGCGCTCTCAAAATAGAACTATAATTTCCTCTCTAAATTTAATTCTTTTATTTAATTAATTTCCTAATTAATTAAATATAATTAAATATTGAAAATATCATAAATTTTTTCCATTAAATTAAGTCATTAATTAATCTTTTAATTTGACTTAATTAATAGAAAAACCACAAAAGAGTTACAATACTAAATATGGAAACCCATCATAAAATACCACATACAAGATCAAACTTGAGGGCTATAATCACAAATTTATGTCATACAATAGATTCAGAAGGGTAATCATCATGGATACTTGTCCTAATTTTCTAGGACAATTGGTCTTAAGGTTAGTATTTGCACTCAAAAATTAATCTCTCCTCTCTTACCATTGAGATATTGCCGTAGGGTATGCTCATCCTAGCAATTTAGGGAAGTCGATACTTGATACTTGAAATTTGCATAAAATCCACACATGTACAAACACATATATTCTTAACTAAATAGGCAATGGTAGGAAGTGGTGTATCGTGTAGATTCCAACTAGAAGGTGACTATAACTCCCTTCCTTAAACACATCAGAAATGTCATACATAATGAAAACATACACGCACACCATACACATGCAGTATGGTGTGAGTATCCATAAGAAAAAAATCATAAATAATCCATCTAACTAACATCATCCAATAACTGATATCACTATAACTAATCATCATCAAGGTATACGCATGCATACATGAAGTAACTAGTACCAAAGTAGTCTCATCATATAATTAATTGAGTATGAAAACAATATCCAATAATCTATACAATAATACTACTAATCATCAAGCATAAGCATAAATTGGCCTAAAATAGTTTGACAATAAAATTGGAAAAGTTAACTAGGGGTAGGGACTACAACAACCATATGCCAAGAAAAGGGTTCTGACCTAAAAGGCTTGAAAAAATCATGTGCCCAATGCCAGTAATTTTGAGCATGCCTACATAGCCAAAAAATATGCAGAAATGATTTAGGATGCACACAAAAAGGACACCAAGGATCAGGAACCCCAATATGCTTGAGTCGTGGCCCAAGGTAAGCCCTTTAAACAATAGGGACTAGGCAAAATGAGCAATCTTAGGCTTAGTGATAGCACTTCAAATATTATCAAATCACATCCAGCGATAAGGAGAAGACCATAGATGCCATTGTTGGTTGAGAGTATCCACCATGTGAAGATGGAGAGAAAACCATTCATATCCTAAGCTTGGCTTGTAACTAGTGAAGGGCATTGTCGAATACCACTTCTAGTTTTTCTGCTAAGGTCGAAGAGACTAAATTCCCTCCTTGTGAACTAAATGATCTAGAATTGCAAAGAGCAGACAATCAAAATTTCGTCAACTTGGAAGAGCAAGATAGAACTAGACTTGGATATCCTCCCAAGATTTGAGACTCATAGAGACCCTCGAAAAGAGGTCTTTAGGAGTCTTGATGTCACATTTGAAAAAATGCAGAGCACTAGCATCTTGAGTCTTGGCTAGAGGAACGTCTTGAATGGAAAACAATGAGGACCACTAAAGGTTTTGCTGATTTAGAAAAAGCCCATCATGAAACCCATCACTAGCCCAATGAAGCCAAGGCCTAATATGAACAGGTTCCTAAATGATGAGAAGGGTATGAAATCCAATCCCCTTCCATAAAGGCTTGTTAATAGGAAATTGAGAAGTGATGCAGTGTCGAACCAACACTATCAAAGATTCATCACTAGTGATAGCAAAAATAATCCACTTAGCATAAAGTGCGAGCCCTTATTTCTAAGTAGAAAGAAGGCCAAGACCTCCATACTCTTTAGGTAGAGAACAAAAATTCCAAGCAACTTGGTCAAAGCCATGTTGATCAGAACTAGAAGCCCAATGAAAGTCACAAAGCAAGCATTCCAACTTGAGGTAATAGGCTTTCAAAGAAGTCCAACATGAGGAGTAATATACATAAGTAGCCACTAGTACCTTTGAGAAAATCTAGAATTTCCTTGCAAGAGAAAGGGGTTTAGTAAGCCAATAGTCAAGCTTTTTTTCAATTTTTCATGAGCATGACATTCCACAAGTCCACTGGTGAAGCTTGAAAAGAAAAGGGTATGCCTAGAAAATGGGAAATCTCCCCATGAGTGATCCATTTCCACTCAAATTGAGCAAGCCAGGGTGGGACCAGAAGAAAAGATTTCCTATAACAGAGCATCTTGTGCTATTGAATAGCCAAACTAGAATATTGACAAAAGGTCTCCAAGCCTTGCAAAGTATTAGTGATGTTATCCTTGTCCTCCATAAGAGTGAGAAAGGAATCATTAGAAAAGTGCCCATTAACAAGTTAGGAAGAAGACTTAGTCAAGGAAATGCCATGAACCAAACCAGAGGAAACATAGTGGGCTAGTAAGTAACCAAACCCTCCAACAACAAGAATATATAAAGCCGGAGCTAGAGGGAAACCCTATTGGATACATCAAAAGAGATCAAAGGCTTTAGATTGAGAATTGTTAATGGTAATACAAGAATTTTCATCTCCAAAGAGTATCTCCACAAATTGAAAAAAGTTAGGGCTGAAACCCAAAGCCTAAAGCATAGCCAAAATGAAGGGCCATTCAATTCAATCATAAGCTTTGGAAAAAATATTAAAAAAAAAAAATTCTACTAGTTGGATTTGTGAGCCCATTCTATTCCTTTCCAAATAGCAATGATGTTGTCAAGAATATACTTGGACTTAATAAAAGCAATTTTCTCTGGCCAGATAATTAAAGGAAGGAGATGTTTAATATTAAGAGATAATGTCTTAGAAATGATCTTGTATGACACATTAAGCAAGGTGATGGGATGCTAGTTACAAATATCATGAGGGTCACCCATTTTAGGTATAAATTTAGTGTTTCCTTTGTTAATAATGGCTCCTAGGCTCTTAGTATGATATGCTTCCAGATAGACTTTTTGTAGGTCTTGACCAATAGAATCCCATAGGTGTTTATAAAATTTAGAAGGGAATCCATCACACCCAAGGTACTTGTTATCTGCCATAGAAAAAGACAACCTCTTTGACATCATTGATGGTGAGAATCTACTCACAGAAAGCTTGTTGCTCAACCACTAGGCAATTTGGAGTAATAGAAATACACTTTCTAAGAGCTTCCTCCTGAGAAACCAAATTTTCCTATGAAGTGAAATTTTTTTCATAATGACACATAATAGCTTGTAGGATGTCAGGGAGATTGGAGAGAATAGTATTACCCTATTTGATAATTTTAATCCCAAAGTTGGTATGATGGGCTCTAAGATCTTGTAAGAGCTCTTTAGAAGCTTTATCACCAACCTCTAACCAATGGAGGTGAGATTTAATTTGGGACCTTGAGTAGCATAGTTATCCACAATTTTTTTTATCATGGTGAAGCTTGGCAAGATGGATTTGTAAATTAACATAAAATGGGTTAAGGGTAAGAGCTTCAAAAGCCTTCTTGAGGGCCTTGGTAATGGTTTCATAAGACCTTTTTTTGAAAATCACCAACTGCCTCCCATAGATTCATAGAAATATACCAGTTCTAGTAAGAATATCATTCCACCATTGAATCCAACCTGTTTTAGAGTAGGGAGGTGGATCTAAATTCTAGACACATAGGATATGAGAAATAGTGGATGAATGCATCAACACCAACATGTTGAGGAAAAATTAAGTTCTAATAGCTCATTAGACAATTGTTTGCAAAAAAGTAGAAAAATAAATGGGATAGTTTCTTGATAATGCCACATCTAACAAAGGAATGCCAGGTAATTCTTGATTCTCAAAAAAGGGAAAAAAATATTGTGTAGTAATCATAGCATGATCAAGATGTTTTAATATGTGGTTAGAGCCAGCTCGATAATTAGACCAAGTGTGCCAAACCTGAGTCTATTGGAAATGGTTAGTATCGGGATCATAAATGCCCAATTTATTATGCATGTAGTACCACACTTCCCTTTCCACAATTGTCCAACAAAAAGACAAAATTCCTTCATTGTTAGAAGCCAACTCAACCATATTATAATCACTACACATCACACAAGTAGTTGGAGGAAAATTTTCAACCATCCATCACCAAATTTGAGATCTTTCCACAACATCATTGGAAGAATAACCATTATCTATACCAAAGGAATGATTATTGATAGAAAGAAAAACCCAAATAATTCTATGCATGGGGTCAAAACCATGTGAAATAGTAAAAAAATGAAGATGAGGTGATAGGAGAGCAACTACACCATGTCTACTAGTTTTGTGTTGAGAAGAAAACATAATGTTGTCTAGCCAAATGACTTGACATGTAGAAGAAATCATAAAACTAGAGATTTTAACCTTATGCATGCAAAGGAAAGTTTAAATTGCCAAGTCTATGATGGGTATCCTTGACATAGTACTTTTTGGAGACGTATACAAGACTTCATACATTCCATGATAAAAATTTCATGAAAACTCTTCCATATCTTCTTCATCCTCAAGAGAGGAGTAGCTATTTTGTAAAAAATTAGAAACTAGGGTAAAACTAGAAGAAAACTCTCCTAGGATGATTTCTTGTCACTTCTCTTATGGTTTCTTAGCAAGTTCAGGAGGACTACAAGAATACTGGACATTCTGTGTTGCAATGGAAGATGTGGCAAGAAGAGTGTGAACAACTAAAGGAGTGATCTTTGGAAATATTCAAGACTATGCTAAGTTACTAAGAGGGGAGGGGTGAATCAGTAACTTCTAAAACTTTACCAATTTGAATCCAATAAATTAATTAGCACTTAATTCATACCATCTGATCTAATTGCATGTATGAGAAACTAAAAACATGAAAGCATCCATAACACTTGAACACAAAGATTTGGTGATCCAAAAACCTTCCAAATAGAAAGTTAAACTGGGGTGAGGATGATACCCACAAATTTTAGTACTGTAGCATAAATTTGGCCTGTTAAGGCTTACATTGATCACTTATGATGATCTACCCTATTAGGAGCAAATAGGACTACTAGCTCCACCATGTGAGAGGATTTACAAACATAAAATAAAATATGGACTCGGTAAAGAGATTTATAAAAGATTGTTAGGTCTACCTTGTTAGAGGATTTTGACTAGTGCACCTATTAGGATGAAACAATATATCTCTAACTTACAACCAAGTTTCACCTTTCCATGATAGATATGTCTCTACTACTCCTTGTACTGACATGGCCTTCATAATTCACTCTTTATCTACTATATTCATAACTTGAACTTTTGGCATCCATATTATAATATATATGCTCACATATTCACATTCTTACTCCTTCATTGGATATGATACAATACATTACATATATATACCAATCTAAATTATAAAATTACAAAGTTAGCCATGACACAAGTTAACACAAATATTACAAAGTTGGCCCACATAAAGATACTTGGGTTCTAAAGAGTGACTTGGTGAGGTTTTGATACTTGAAATCCATTTTCATTGCTTGACATCATCATGCACTTGGTAGACGTAGAAGCTCATCCCATACTGATCACTTTCAAGTAGTCTTGAACTTGGTCTATGCTATTAACTTCATAGATATTGTGTAACTTGGCAAACACTAAATCACTTGGTTAGCAAGAAGTAGGTCAGTTAACACTGGCTTCACATGAGATGAACTATGAACTTGGTAGATACTAAAATTCTTGGTAACCACTAATAAACTCAGTGTATACTAAAATACATAGATTGAACTACTAAACTTCACATTGATTGAATCTACTCGGTAACCATTGGGATTAGTCCAAAAGACTCGATAGAAACTGTAGAGCTTGGTGGCTACTGAATTACATGGAAAACAATATGAACTATTCAATGAGATTGATAGCTATATAGAATCTAAATAAGTGTGTGTCACTAATAAAAAACTTGACTGATATGTCAACAATCTCCCCCTTTGGCATTAGTGACAAAAAAAATTATTAGTAGAGCTTGAACTAGGGTCAAGTTATAGCTACTCTGTACTTGCTTTAAGATCTATATCAATTTTGGACAATTTGTCCTTTATTTCCTTTGTATACTTAGTAACATCACATAGTTTCTAAAAAAGTGATAACACATATGAATAGGACACCTCAAGATTGACCAATTTTTTTGAGAGCTCAACTTGATAAATGGTTATTTTCTGGAAAATGCACTCCAACACTTTATTGTTAAGTTTCTTTTTAGCCTTTTCAACCAGCTTTTCTTGACCTTTGGTGTCCTCATTGAATTTTTGGACTGCTTCTCCTAGCTAAAAAAAATAGGTTGAGAAGAATCAATCTCAATTCCTATTGCCTTGGTCAAGATATTCTTGGCATCATCTATTACCTTATACTCTCTGTCTCTCTCCTCTCTTAATCTTTGCTATTTAGCCTTTTTCTAGAGGATTTCACCAAATATGTGCATTTAGTCTATAGAAAGATATCCCATTTGGGAATTACTATTTCCTCATCCATATCTATGTCTTCCTCTATCTCCTTTACTTTCCCCAAAAATTTTGTTCTCGATTGAACCTTAGGTTCAACTGTTCTTTTACTTATTGCTTTTATACTCAGAATGGAAAAAATAGTGGACATACTTGGGCTTGTAGTAAAAACTGATATTGTATTGACTAATGAAATACTTACAGAGATGCTTCAAGAATCCAAAATTGATGAAGTCAAAATTGTAGAATCCAAAACTAAAGTAGAAAAAAATGGAGAGCTTACCACAAATTTACTCAAAACTAAAGAAGTCAAAATTGAAGTGAAGACTGAAGAACTCAACTTGGTAGATGAAGAAGTCTGTAGCTTGGTGGATGAAGTGGAAGTCACTTCTATTAATGATATGATGAGCTGAGTTGGGGCAAAGAGTGATTGGACATTTGCTGTATTAGTAGTAGTCACAACCAAACTTGCTAAAAATGTCTCCATACTTGATGTAGTCAATGATTTTCTCATGGAGTGAGGAAGTGAGGCAATGACTACAAAAACTATCTTAACTTGTTTAGTCTCCTCATCATCTTTCTTCTCTTCCTTAGTAGCTTCTGGACCTTGATCCTCTTCACCTTCTTCATTATCAAAATGAGTCACTTCTTCAACAATTTCCTCCTCATCTTTCTCCTTATCTTCTTCTTCATCAACATCCTTTACTTCAATTGAAAATTCAGTTGGTTTATAAAGATGATAAATATTTTTCCAAGTGTTTGTAGTGTTTCTAACAACATGCTCAATGTCCTTGATCAAAACCAAACAAGTATTAAACCTTAGAGTTAATTTTTCTTCATTTTTCTTTAAAGACTCTTTGACCTCAGCATCTAATGTGCTCATTAGTAACTTCCTCAAGGTTTGTGCACATATGACTTTGACTATTTGCATAGAAAAATCCCATCTTGGCTTGATTTTCTCTAGAAATTCACTAGAGACTTGAGAAGCAACCAAATCTAGTGAGTACTTCTACTTACCCATTTTGCATAGCACTAGTTCTTCAACTTGTTTTTGCTCTACCTCAATCTTGATCTCATAATTCAAAGATTTAAACTTTGTTATTCCTAATCCTTCCTCCAATTGCTTCAATTTTTCCGAGAATGTGGTTGGAGATTTGTTGAATACAATGCCACTTTCTTTCTTTCATGACCTCCTTGTGAAGACTACAATGGATGACTTTGCAGGCTTGGGAATGATCACCTTGCCCTTTTTCTTCAAAGGTTCTTCTTCTTTCTTAGATTCTTCCTCATCCTCTACTTGTTCCAGATCCTCACCTTTTCCCTTAGTTAACAAGATAGGTGCACTTGATTTCAATTTGGCTATCCTTTTGTTCCCTTTGTTAATCGCTTGTGGGAGCTTTATTTCGAGCTCTATTCTAGCCTTATCTTCATCATAAATTCTGAAATAAGTGGCCTTGGGATCAATAGGTTCATTGAAAAGGGCTTCAATGATATCCTTGGTCTCATCAATATTCACCTCATAGCCAAGAGGTTTGACCCACACAACTCTAGGCTTAACTACCTGGATATATACCTTGTCACAATCCACCATGAAGCATACATCATCCTTGTAGTCTTCAACTAACTTCTTCAAAATTTTGAACCTATTGTTCATTTTCTCTTTGAACACATCAAATTATTTTTCCATGATGCTACCATAGTTCTCACCCATTTCTACAATATATTCATTTATTTGGTAAAGTATAGGCACATCTTTTCTCTAGACTATGGTGCCTTTAGAAGGGAAGAAGTTTTTAATATAAAAGAATAGGCAAGTTAATAGTGAACCAAATTTGCATGGGTTGTTCTTTGAAGTTCTAATACTCTCCATGTTTTTATTAAATTGCCTCAATAATAGGTCGACAAGGTCATAAGATAAGTTGTTCTTCACCACTTTATATGCCAAATCTATGGCTTCACATGACATACTATTAAGACAACTTGAACTGTATATCTTATGCACAATAACATGAATTCCAAATTTCAACTTTGCATCTATGACATTGCTTATTTCACACCTCTACCATCCCACTCAACTAGGGTTTTCTTCTCCAATTCTGCCTGACCTAGGGTTTTTGTTTCTTTGGCTTTGGCAAGCATGGGAAGGCTAGTGATTTGATGAATCATCTACTTTGTTATCGGAATTGGCTACTCTAACCATAGTTGTCCATTATGAACTTGGCTAAGGATTTACCTAATCCATTTAATTTGAAATTCTCAAGGCATATGGGGAATATTTGTTAATCCTTTTGCTTCCAAATGTTGATGCTCAAGTTTTAGGGTTCCATTAACACATAACTAACCTAGGGCATCATCCATATCCAAAATACCAATTTCTTGAATAGAACATTAAAAATGAGTACAAATGTCATTAACAAGAAGTACCTTGGGAGGGATTTGGGATTGAGCTCCACTTGGGTCTAGGGTTTCAGCAACTATGGGCATGAGCTTGAAATTTGGCACTTTCCATTTAACTCCTTGAACCAACATGTTAGATCCTTTCTTGACCTTGCTGCTACTGGATGCCATTTTCGCTTGGTAACTTGAGAGAACTTCAAAAAAATTTTGTAGGGAATTCACTCAAGTCACTTTGATTGCACTAAAAATAGCTCTTTGTAATAGTACTCAAAAATTCATGGTAAGAAATGAATTCAATTCCATGGCTTTTGTTAAAATTTCACCATTAATGCTTGGTATAGAGGTAGATAAGTTGACAAGTTGTCATCTAGTATATATGGCATTTATTACTCAGTGATATCTCAACAATTCCATAATCATAAATGCCTTTGCTACTCTTGACCTTTCTTAGTAGATTCTATGACCTAATCTTACTCGGTAAAAAAGGTAACTCGATAATAAATGATATAGATCATACTTAGTGATCCCATTATATCTTGTATACAGATTTGGATCTTTGTCACCTTTCAATTGAAACTAATTCACATGTCTTCTTTGATGGCTTAGTTCTAGTTCTTCCTTCATAACTTAATTAGGAATCATAGAGTTACCCAATTATTGAGTGACTTGACCATCATTACTTGGACCAGTATCCTTGGTAGACTTAGGGATCAATTATTTTCTCATCTCCTTTTGGATGTTATCAGCCTTTTCTTTCTTTTCATCTTCAATTTCGCTAGCATTCATACAATTCTTGGCAAGATGACAAAGTTTCATACAAATAAAACATCTTTTAGTGGTATCTATTTTTCTCATATGATGTTTAACACAATTCATACCAATGTGTCCAAATTCTCCATAGTAATGACATCTACACTAGGTATTGTAGTCCCAACCAAATATTGCTTTCACAATCTATTCTATAGGATTCAATGTCTTTATTTTGCATTCTGATGCCTTGTGTCCATGTTTCTTACATTTATGATAGTTTCCTTCAAATCTTGGTTTATCTTTACATTCATTAGCCTTGTAACCATGCTGATTGCAATTGTAGAATTTTCCATTGAATTTTGCTTTTCTATTGCTCCAACATTTGTTTGATGTATGACCTATCTTTCCATAGTGATTTCAAGTAGGTCTTTGATTCTTTTGAGCACCTTTTTTGGAGGATTCACCTTCTTCTTCGTATCTAATTCCTACTTTTCCTTGTTGTCTATAGAGGTTTTTCTCATTCAGTTGATCCATGTCTACTTGAGATTTCATCATTCTTTCATTGATTTTCTTCTTATTGTTTAGGTCATTTCTCAATCTTTCATTGATTTTTCTTTTAGATCTCAGATCTTTTTTTTTTCTTTCATTGATTTTCCTTTCAAAATTTATATCATTCCTCATTATTTCATTTTCAAATCTTAGGCTCGTTATTTCCTCATTTGCATTGGAGAGTTGACCAATAAGATTTACTTGCTAAAGGGATTGATTCTAGATTTCATTGTTCCTTCCATCCATCTCTTCTTTTATCTTGTTTCTCTATTCCAAGACTTCACATAATGTTATTGACTAAATTTTTGGTTCTCTTTTTATCTTTCTTACTTTTTCTTTTAGGGAACCATTCTTCTCTAGGAGTTCTTTGATTGCATCATTTGCTTCATCTGAGCTTCTTGAAGGGTCAAAGTCTTCAATTCTTTCTTCAATATAAAGATGATCATTCATTTTATTTGCAACTTCCTTTCTTCTTTTTAGGGATTGGAAAAGTTTCTCCTTAGCCTTCTTGAGTTGGGCAATGGCCATGTTTCTAGATCCAACTTTTCACTGTCAATAGCTTTGTCAAGTCTGAAAATCTCCATATCCTTGATCTTTGCTCAAGTTGTTAAACTTTATCCTGAGAAACACAAAGCTCTAATACCAATTGTTGGAAACATTCAAGACCATTCTAAGTTATTGAGAGGAGAGGGGTGAATTAGTAACTTCTAAAACTTTACCAATTTTAATCTAATAAATCAATTAGCACTTAATTCATCACATCTGATCTAATTACATGCATTAGAAACTAAAAACATGAAAGCATCCATAGCACTTGAACATAAAGATTTAGTGACCTAGAAACCTTCCAAATAGAAAGTAAAATTGTGGTGGGCATGATACCCACAAACTTTAGTATTGCAACATAACATTGGCCTATTAAGGCTTGCATTGATCACTTCTGATGATCTTCCCTATTAGGAGAAAATAGGACTGTTAGGTTCACCTTGTGAGAGAATTTATAAACGTACAATGAAGTATTTACTCAATAAAGAGATTTATAAAAGATTGTTAGGTTTACCTTGTTAGGGGATTTTGACTGGTTCACCTATTAGGATGAAACGATATATCTCTGACTTACAACTAAGTTTGTTGATAGATATGTCTTGCTACTCCTTATACTAACATGGCCTTCATAATTCACTCTTTATCTATTGTATTCATAACATGAACTTTTTGCATCCATTTTACAATATATAAGCTCACACATTTACATTCTTAATCCTTCATTTGATATGATATAATACATTACATATATATACCAATCCAAATTACAAAATTACAAAGTCAATCATGACACAAGTTAACAAAAATATTACAAAGTTGGTCCACATGAAAATACTCAAGTTTTGAAGGCTAACTTGGTGAGGTTTGGATACTTGGCATCCACTATAAATTCTCAACATTTTCATGCACTTGGTAGATGTAGAAGCTTAGTCCATACTGATCACTTTCAAGTAGTCTTGAACTTGATCTGCACTGGTGACTCGGTAGATATTGTGCAATAGCAAGAAGTAGCTTGGTTAACACTGGCTTCACATTACTTGAACTATGAAATTGGTAGATACTGCAATGCTTGGTAACCACTAATAAACTTAGTGTATAGTGAAATACATGGATTTAATTTCTGAACTACACATTGATTGAATCTACTTGGTAACCACTGGGATTAGTCCCAAAAACTTGATAGCAACTGTAGAGCTCAATGCCTACTGAATTACATGGAAAACACTATGAACTATTCAATAAGCTTGATAGCTATACAAAATCTG
Organism: Cupressus sempervirens; assembly: GCA_028749045.1. Taxonomy (NCBI): domain Eukaryota; kingdom Viridiplantae; phylum Streptophyta; class Pinopsida; order Cupressales; family Cupressaceae; genus Cupressus; species Cupressus sempervirens. The sequence goes on along the minus strand of CM053787.1, from coordinate 835,223,609 downwards.
AATAAGTGTGCGTCACTAATAACAAACTTGAGTGATATGTTAATAGTAGTAGCCCTTGTAGTCACCTTGATCCCCTATGAAACAATAGGGTGTGAAACCTATGAAAAAAAATGTTTTGACTCTGGTGAACTTTCATTGACCCTGTAATGACTAAGGTTTGTGCTCATGTCCATATAGGAGGAACAAAAGCTACAAAATCATACATCTTATTGTGAACTGAGGAAACCTTTCCTTTCCACCCAATAATTATCCATTCCTCCTTTTGTTTTCCTTCCATTGGTTTAATAGGAGCATCCTTGGGTAGGGTTTTAAATATAGGCCCTATCAAAGTGAAATCCTTGATCTTGTGTTCAATAGAATGACACCTATAATAGGTGTTGGGAAGGTTCAAATAGAACACCTTCTGAGAGAATGTGTGAGAACCAACCTAAGTTTCTATAGAATCCTTGAGATCCTTGGAGAGATCAACCTCAAGACAAACACATTTCTAAGGGAGAGCATTGAAAAAATTCTTATATTTCTTAGTAACAACTTTTCCAAAAGTTTTGGCAATGGACTCAATAAATGACTAGAAAGGAAAAGGTAGACTAGGGAACTCAACCCAAACATGCACCCTAAGCTTTTTATCAACATAGACTGTGAAGTCTCTTGACCACCTTTGGATAAAAAGAAAAGAGGAATGAACCAACCAAGGGCCATTGCCAAAAACTACATTTACATGGGATGGGTTAGCAAAGTAGAATTTAAAAAAAAACTTTAGTAAGGTTTCGCATAGCATCAAGGTGGACTCCATGATGAGTCCAACTCTTGTTAACCAATTCTCGAAGCATGGATTTAGGAGGAGTCCTACCTACAAAATACCCTATCAAACTATGTTGTTCTAACCATTCACATGTAGAATCAAATTGTTGCAAAGGAAGGATAATATCAGGATTACCTCATGGAAGACCTTTGGGATGAACTTGCAAGGACATTTTTTCAATGGAGACACCATGGCTTTCCAAAGTAGTAGCATGATCACTAGTATTAACTACTAGGTTGTAGCGGGTTGGGACAATTATAAACTAGTCCTAAAAACTCCTACACTAAATGTGGTTTGATAGATGGAGAACACAAGAGGAAAGCTTGAATGGAGATTCATACACAAGGAATGGCAAGAGACACATGAAACCCTAGCAAAGTAAAAAATTTCTTGTTATTTCTTTTCTTATTTATCTTGCATCATATTTGATGATATAGACTTCAAGACAAATTTAAACTAGAAGACATTACAAATATAGAACTTTGAAAGTAAAAATGATTTTAGCTATCCAAAAAAATATTTTACTATAGATTCAAATTAGGATACATATGCAATGTTAATTTACTAGTTTTCTACCTTTTGTCATTATATTTATTATTTTATATATATCCTAACAATCTATTTATTTCTTAAATGACATTCAATTTATTTATCTTTTACTAAACTTATTTTTGATTAATAGAAATATTTTTAATAGGTTGGATTATTTATTATTTTACTATTTTTTGTTGAGATTGATTATTATTATTATGTGTTTAGCTTGTGTAGATTCAAACCCAAGACCTCCCAAATGAGAGGCTCACAATTTACTATTGTATTGTAGACCCTTGCCTAATTAATAGAAAGTTTTTCAAAAACTATTCATTTCACATTCTATTACTTAGTGAATATATTCTTGGAACTTATTGTTGTCAATGTAACTTTTGAATCATTTTATGAAAGAGGGGTTCTATAAGACCAAAGAAGAGTACTACATGACTTACTAAATATTCCATTAGAAAGTAGCCCTAGCTTTATAAATTTATATCTTAAATAAGTTCATATTAAAATATGACAAAAAAGTCAACTATGAATTTTAAATGGATTAATCAACTTTTAAATACTACTGAAAGAATCCAATAGGCTAATTTTCCTTATAATTAATTTACATTTCACATTAATTAATCATATTATAATTTACTTCCTTTTGAACTAGCTATAAATAATTGTTTGGAAGTGAATGAACAAATTAGGAATAGTCCAAGTCACCTGAATAATGTGTAATTCAATGATAAGACATATAGAGGTTGTTAGGATTAACACAAAAGAAATAACAATTGCATGCAAATATAACCAATATTAGAAAATAATAAATCACATAGAAGAGAACACAAGAATTAAAGATTTAACATTGTTCACCCAATCTATGAGCTACATCCACCAAACATTGAGCCCAATATTCTTATTATCTAGTGATTATAAGCTAATTACAATCCATAATGCCTTACAAATCAATACCACTGCAAGAAACTACAATCTCATCATACATTATGAAATCCCTAACCCTAAGCCATTTTATACAAGCTTTTGTTGCTTACAAAATTAAGGCTAGAATAAGTCATCCAATAGAAAAATTGTAGCTGACACCTTTTATAATAATAATTTTGGTTACACCTAGTTCTCTCCCCAAAGAGCACTACCCCTTGAACCTATCTTGGGATTGCTTCCCCAAATGCTTGTAGTAAAATCTAGGGGAAAAATGTGCTAAATAAAGTGTGAATAATTAACCTCTAAGTATGATTACACTCCACATCACAACAATCTCCCACTTGGAAACTAGGTAGTGTCCACAACAATAACATCCCACTTGGAGACTGATCATAGAGCTGCTAAACTTGTAGCTCCCACTAGAATATTAAACTACCATGGACTATGTTGTTCTCTTATTATACTCAATCTAAAAGACCAATCAAAGATGAAGAGAATTTAAAATTCTCTCTTGCGACTATATTTGTAAACATATTTTTTGGATTATTAGTTGTATATATCTTCTCCATCTTTAACTATCCATCATCCAAAACTGATCAGATGAAATGATACCACAACTATATGTGCTTTATCTTTGAATGTAGAGAAGAACTATTTGCAAGATGAATGGCACTTAGGCTATTTGTAAATAAATAGTTATCCATTTGTTAGTGCCCCAAGTCTTCCATGAAGAATTGAAGTCATATCATATATATCTCAGGTGTTTAAAGGAAAACCAAGATGGTTAACCTCCTCTCTTGCTAGCCAAGATGAATCCTCTAAGAGCCTCCCTTTCCATTTGACCAAGTATTCCTCATAAGTTCTATTCATGGTACTTTTGCCAACAAAACTATCAGATATCTTCTCAATCTCCTTTATATCTAAACTAGCTACTAGAATGCTCCACTGCACTTTTACAACTTCATCTTCATCACCTCCTTCATAATACTTAGTCAAATTTGAAATATTAAATACTAGAAAAACATTCAATTTAGTAGGCAACTCCACTATATAGGAATTTCCAGAATCGTTCCTTTTCACTATTTTGCACGATCCAAACTTCTCCGTCTTTAACTTATTATATGTACCCACTAGAAAACACTACTTTTTCAAATGAACCATGACTTCATATCCAATCTGAAATTCCTTATACCTCTTTTTCACATTCATGTTAGCCTTATAATATGTATTCATCTTCATGATGTGCTTCGTTACCTCCTCATGGATGTTCTTCAAATGTTCAATAAATTCTTCTGCTTCAATACTACTTATCTCTCTTTTATCCAACTGCCTCAATTTAGAAGCATTTCTGGGACTACTCCCATATACAATCTGGAATGGTGATTTACTAGTACTCCTATTTGATAAAATTTTTATATGAAAATTCCACCCATGGTAAAATCATATCCCTTCCTTTTGGTTTATCTCTAACCTAGCATCTGAACAAGTTTTTGAAATTGCGATTCATAACTTATGTTTGTCCATCAGTCTGTGGATGATGTGATGAGCTAAACTTCAAATCTATATTCAACTTATTTTATAATGAACACAAGAAATACACAACAAATTTGGTATCTTGATCTAAAACTATACTCTTTGGCAGACCATGTAGCCTCACCACTTCTCTAAAAAACAACTCTACCACATGAACAACATCACTAGTCTTCTTGCAAGGAATAAAATGTGCCATCTTAAAAAACCTATCAACCACCACAAAAATAGAATCATGTCCTTGGAATTTCCTTGGTAATCCAAGAACAAAATCCATGCTAATATCCTGCCATGGCTTCTCTTGTATAAGTAAGGGTTGATACAACCTTGTATTTTACTTCACTCCTCTCACCATCTGACATACAAACATCTTCACATCTTGCTAAAATTGTGGCTACTAATGATTCTTTGCAACCAATGCTATGGTTTTATCTCTACCAAAATGTCTAACCAATCCTCTACTATGCTTCTCTTTAATGAGATTCTCTCTCATTGAACATTTGGAAATACACAACTGGCTTTCTTTGAACAACATACTATCCTGGATCATGAAATCTAGCCACTTTTTCCTATCAAGTGTAAAAAGTTTTGTACAAGCTTTCCATGCTTTACCAAAATCAAAATCATCTGGATACAAAGTATCGAGTTTCTTGAACCCAACCACCTCTATCTACATTTTTGTCAACAAAGGTTGTCTTCTACTAAGAGAATTTCCAACTTTGTTAGACTTCCCACTCCTAGTTTTAAAATAAATGTACAACTCTATAGAAACTCAACCCAATTCAAATACCTTTGGTTTAATTTTCCTTGACTATTCAAATATTGAAAAGCTTGATGATTATTATACAAAATAAACTCCTTAGGAAGAAGATAGTATCTCCACTTTTTCAATGCTTGAACTATAGCATAGAATTCTTGATCATAAATATAATATTTTCTTTTTGCATCATTCAACTTCTCACTAAAATAAGCAACAAGTCTACCTTCTCGGCTCAAAACATCTCCTTTTGTAGTACCACTAGCATCATACTCTACTTGAAACATCTTGTTAAGATCAGGAAGTTCTAAAATAGGTTGCTTAGTTACTTTATGTTTCAATAGATTAAAACTCTTATTTGCTCCAATAGTCCACTTAAATTATTTTCTATCCCCTCTCATTGTTCTAGGTAAAAGTGCACAAATACTGCTAAAACCTCTTATGAACCTTCTGTAAAAACTAGCTAGTCCATTAAAAGATCTTACCTCTATTGCACTGTTTGGAGTAGGCCATTCAAGGATAGCCTTCATTTTTTTGGGTCCATTTTTAGACCTTCTATTGAGACTACAAATCCTAGGTACACCAACTCCTTTACAAAACTATACTTCTTAAATTTTATGAATAACTTTTCTTCGCTCAACTTATCAAACACCTTGTGAATATGAATCAAATTCTCCTCCAATGTCTTACTAACAATCAGAATGTTATCTTGGTAAAAAATAAAAAACTTACCCATAAACCCCTTCAATAACTCATTCATGAGCCTCATGAAAGTGCTCGGTGCGTTGTTTAGTGCTAAAGGCATGACTAACCACTCATATGATCCTTCTTTGGTCTTGAAATCAGTTTTCCATTCATCAACTTCTCTGATACCAATCTAATGGTACCCACTCTTCAGATCTATCTTTGTGAAATACTCAGCCCCACTCAAACAATCCATAATATCATCTATCCTTTCCAATGCAAATTTGTACTTGATTGTGATCTTGTTGATTATATGAGAATCTATGCACATCCTCCATTCTCCATTCTTCTTTGGTGCTAATATGATTGGTACAACACATGGACTCAGAATCTCTCAAATCAACCCCTTTTGCACTAACTCATGAACTTGTTTGTTCAACTCATCACTTTCTACTGGTGTCATTCTATACACTACCTTGTTTAGAAAATTGGCTCCTCGAACTAAATACATCTTGTGATTGATCTTCCTCATTGGGTGCAATCCATTAGGTACATTATCTGATATACTATTAGAAAACTCTCCCAACATATCTGCAACTTCTACAAACACCTCCTCTACTTCTTCTTTACTATATTTTTGAATTATTGAAAAATACATATGCTCATGCTTCATACCTTTAAGGAACCCTTTAACATCAAAAAAATATATTCTAGTAGCACTACACAGCTTTTTCCTTCAATGGCTTCAACTTATGTTTCACTCTATCCTTGGTCAAAGTGTAAGTATTTGCTTACCCATCGTGTACAACATGCATGTCAAACTTCTATGACCTACACAAAAACATATGACATATGTCCATAGGTAAGATATCAAAAAATACCTCATCCTAGTAGCTTCCAATCTTGAACTTCACTAAGCATTGCTCATTGACCATGATCTTGTGGTCATCTTGCACCTAAGAAATATGATATGGATGCAAGTGTTTTTGTCTCTTCAACTTCATCTTGGTGACCATCATTTCTGATACCAGATTGTCAATTTTTCCATCATCATTGTTCCCACAACAACACTTATCTTCACATCTACACCTTGTGTGAAACAAGCTCCTTCTTTTATCAAGTTCATTATCACCTCTCAGTAGGACTCTTCTATTAACTAGGAATTCTCCTCTTTTAGAATCTTTAGAATGTGATGATTTTGCATCTTCATCAACATGTGAAGCTGTAACCTAGCCTTCTATTCTTTGATTTGTCCTTCCTTGGTGCTGGGTAAATTCAAATGCTCTATGCCCTTCTTTTGCATAGTGAAAACCTTTCCCTAGGAAGCCTCCTCATCTAGATCCTTTTTCTCTACCTCTTCCTCTCTAATCTCTATTGTTCTAATCATAGAGATTATTGGAATTATTTCCCCTCTATTTCTAACTGCTACTTATAGCCTCATCCTTGTTCTTGACATCATCATTATGACCTCCATAAGATTGTCTGCCAGATCTTCCACCATGACCTCTTCCACTATTCTTGTTATCAAACTTCTTGCTTAGTTTTCCCTCAACTCTTAGTGCAAACTGGTATGCCTCCTCAATAACTAGACTCAACTCATTGTGAATACTTGGCCTTAACCCATTAAGGTAATAGGTGACTTTCTCCTTATTAGCTTCTATATGACCACTTCTAAAAAGAACTTGGTAGAACTCTTTGATATACTCTTGAATAGATTGTCCCACTTGCTTTAACCATTGCATCTTCTTCAATAGATAAAACTCATAATCCATGATAATGAATTGTTGCTATAGTTTAGCTATCATTTACTCCCATCTAGTATTTTTTCCTTTTCCTTTCTATTTTGCTCCAACTAAACCTCCTATCGCCAAATTTTTGCATGTCCCTTCAGTTTTGCCTTTGTAAACTAGACCCTATTAGGATCCTCATTATCTTCATACTCAAAGTGCTCCTCTAGTTCATTGATCTAATCGATCAACTGCTCTAGGTTAAGATTTCTTGAAAATGTGGGAACTTCAAACTTAGGTCTTTTTCTAATCTTGAAGATGGCCCTAAAAAACCTCTCTTCCTCTAGGTTTAGAACTACCTTTGCTTCGACATTTTCTTCTACTTCATCTTCATCCTCACTTTCATCTCTTACGGGAAGATTTACTCTACACATTTTTTCTTCCAATGCTTGCATTTTTCTTTGGAGGGCTAGGAAACCTTTAGGTGTAACACCTACAAATATTTCACCATGCTCTCTTTGTGGAGGCATTTTTGCGCTTCCACTGAAACCCTTGTGCAAACTATCTCACAATTGATAATCTGTCTATACACTCAACCCAAACCATGATCTTAGTGTGAACTGCCTCATAGTCAGTGATCTATCCACACACTCAAGACCTCTAGCTCTAATACCACTTGATGAAGGGTGCTCACCTTAATACAATAAACACATAACATAGATAAAGAAATAACAACAAATGCAAGAACAAAATATGGACTTATGATTTGTACCATAGATACATAATTACATAATTCATAAGTACAATATGCTAACCCATATAAGTGCCTTCATTATAGTAATTTGCAACACTAAGCTATAAACTACCACCTTGAGTTGTCCTAGACAATGGTTGGGCCTTTCTTAAATACACAAATTTTATGCTGCCTAGGAAGGTTCTAGACATTGAAACTTAATACCTATGGCTGACAGACCATAAAAATACATATAGAGTTGGCAAAATACATATTTGACAATTATTTTAGATATTTCAAGTAGCCCAACTTTGTAAGGTCATGACTCTTGAACCATTGCTCTGATTGACTATTATAAATACTTTTTAGAAACACTAGCTCTTGATCTATAGGCTCGGATCCATGCTAGCACCCTTTTGTTAGATATTTGACCTCATGTGAGTAGTCTAAGGCCTCCAACATTGAACCTAAATACTTTTCTAGAAAATTTTCCATTGAAAATCTGCAATAATTTCTCCAATACTTAAGTTGGAGAAATGAGATTTTTATGGTAGGCTTATAACTCTAAAATAGTAAGTTCCCATAAATAGTAACCACCCTGTCTACTAGTCCTTATTAAAATAGAAAATACTAAAAATTAAATATTTTTTGGGTGATGCAAGATTGAACTTAGACCCAAGACACTCTTGCCTCACATTTGGACATGATATAATACAATGCATATATATCAATCCACTTAGTTACCTTTTGGAGTCGACTACAATATTGAATTCATAATAATTCATACAGTTAAGCCACTACTAAAACTCAAGTTCTAAAGATAACTTGGTGATGTTCTGACACTAACCATAAATGCTCAACAAAATTTGGCACTCAATTTAAGTTGAAGCTTGGTCCATATTGATCACTTTGAGTAGCAAGAACTCATTCAACACTGTATGACTTCATGAACATTGAGAAACTCAATAGATATTGAGTCACTTCATTGACACTGTAAGGCTCGATCAACACTAAATTCACTTCATTAACACTACAAGCTTGGTAGAAACTTATTCACTTGGTTAAGACTATAAATCTTGGTTAACACTAATATCTTTATACTTATGCTAGAGAGTTTGATAGATATTGATGCTTAGGTAAAATTGTGCATTGCCTCTGAATCTCAGTAGACATTGTAGAACTCAGTGAGCACTATAATCTATCTCAAATGCTTGATAGATACTATAAAGCTTGACATGTACTACAATTTGACTATTTAGCTTAGTAGCAACTAAAAAACTTGGTTAACACTACTAGAAGAATGCTAAACTCGAAAGCAATTATAGATCTTGGTAGCAATGAAACAAATTGACTAAGTTATAGATCACTAATAGATGTACATGATTTGACCATAAGGTCAACAACCATGACATACATTAAGTTCTCTATAGACAAAGCATAAGATAACTTGGACACATTAGCCTCCTCTTCTAGTGTCTTTGGACACATCTCCTTAGTCAATTTTAAATGACTAGGCAAAGGTGTACTTGGAGCTTTGGCATTCTCCATAGAGAAACATTGCAACACCTTCTCAATATAACTGGCTTGATAAAAAAATTTATTTCTATGTCTACAAATTTTCATACCAAGAAATTTTTTCTCTGTCCCCAAATCCTTCATACAAAATGAATGTGCTAATGTTTCTTTTAACTCCTTACTTTGATCAATGTTATACCTACTACAAGCATATCATCAACATATAAACATAAAATAATATAGTTTTCATCATCCAACCTCATAAAATAAACACAATAATCTAAATGACATTGATTGTAACTGCATCATGTATTAAATTATCAAATTTAAGATACCATTGCCAAGATGCTTGCTTCAAGCCATATAAAATTTTCTTCAATCTACACACTAAATTATCCTTACCTTTGACCTAAAATCTTTGTGGTTGTGCCATATATATCTCTTCAACCAAATCACCATGAATATATATTTTTTAAATATCAAGCCACTCCAAAAGAAAATATTTAGAAGCCACATTACTTAAAATTTTGCAAATAGAAGTGATTTTAACAAGAAGAGAAAATATCTCACCAAAATCAATGCCTTTTTTCTATGCCAATATTTTTTCAACTAACCTGGCTTTAAATATTTTCTTACCTCCTTTCTTTTGTTTCAACCTATAAAACCATTTATTTTACAAATCGCTTTTACTTGTAAAAAATTTACATAAATACCAAGTCTAATTTTTCAGCAAGGAGTCCATTTCTTCAATCATTACATATTCCCACTGAAGCTTTGTATCTACCTTGACAACTTCATCATAACATTCAGGTTCACCAATAGCTGTTAATAAAATATAATACAGAGAGGGAGAAAATATTTCTAGAGGTCTATTTAGCCTTGTTGATAGTCTAGCATTCATTAGGGTGTGTTTTATTTATTGTCGCGGTTATTATGGAGTATAAGGTTGTTACAGAGCATGAGGGATTGTTGGAGCATCTTCCTTTTCTATATCATCTAGTTCTATGTAGTCATTTTCTTTCTTCTCATGCTACTGCAATAGATCTTTGTAGAATACTTTCCCATTGAATATGACATCCATGCTTCTTACAATTTTTACGATTTTCAAAATCCCAAAGCCTATAACCAAATTCATCAATGTCATATCCAAAAAAAATACATTTCTTAGATTTATTTTCAAGCTTGATCCTATTTTTAGAATCTATATGTTCAAATTCTTCACAACAAAAGGTTTTGAGAAAGAATAACTCAGCTTCCAACTAGCACATGCTTTTTCTAGAATACCATAAACCAAAGGATTAGAGGGTCCTCTATTAATTACATATACAATAGTGTTGATAGGATTATCCCACATATTGAAGGGTAGTCTAACATACAACCTCATACTCCTTGCACTATCTATTATTGTCATGTTCATGCATTGAACCACTCCATTTTCTTGTAGAGTCCTTGGAATGGTTTTCTTTCTATGAATACCATTAGTGGAACAATAATATTCAAATTATTTGGTGCAAAATTGACCACCATTATCATATCTGAGACATTTTATCTTTTTACCAATCTCATTTTCAATCAAGCATTTCCATTTCTTAAAAGTTTCAAATACATTACATTTATGTCTTAAAAAACAAACTCATACTTATCTAGTTGCATCATCAATAAATGTAACATAATAATGAGAGGCACCAAGGGTAGATACCTGATCTGGTCCCCATACATTTATATACACAAGCTCTAATTTTTTATCTTTCTTTTCCTTCCCACTCTTCACAAAACTCACTCTTTTATTTTACATACACACAAATTTCATAGAAATTGAGATTGGCCCATTTGAATCATGGTAAAAATTTCCTTAAATGAAGTATTTTCTAACCTTTCTCACTCATCTACCCAAGTTTGTTGTGCCATAGAGCTGTATGAAGATCTACACAATCTATTTGTTGTCCTTGATCAACTGTAGTGACTATTCCTGAACATTCATTTTTCTTTGAAATAATTAAAGTAATAGGAATAGTATGACCTATTAAAAGATATAAGATGTCTACATTCACACCTTTTGGTACTACAAGGGAACATTTTGAAACATTCCATTTTTTATCATTAAAAGTAACTATACAACCCTCATCATGCAATTTTCCTTCTAAAATTAGATTCCTACTCAGGCTTGGCACATTTCTCACCTCTTGTAGTAGCCAATGATTCCTATTCTACAAATTAATCTTAATTTTCACCTTTCCAACATTTTTATAGGGTTCATTTCTCGCCAAATAAACTAGCCTTAAATCTTCTATGACATAATCAAGAAAACAACTTCTATGGGGAGTACCATAAAATGAAGTCACTAAATCTAAAACCCATGAATCATCAATATTTTGTAAGGGAAGAAGAAAAGAATACTCTTCAAATTTATTACTTGCCATGTTTTCCTCTTTATTTCCTTCCATTTTGTTTCCTTCATTATTCTTTCGAGTCCAACAATCTTTCTTCTTTTGCCCTGGTTTTCCACAGTACTTACAATCTCTTGATCCTTTGGATTGAGATCTCTTTCCCTTTCACTACCCTCTTTATTTCCCATGGCTTCCAAAATTGTTTCATCTCTCATTTATTTTGCATCTACATTGTTAATTCAAAAAATTTCCTATTGTAGATCCACTTGAGCCTTTTATATGAGCTTCCTAACTCAAAAGTAACACCAATCACATCATCAAATTTTAGGTTATTATCTCTAGAAATAGAAGCACTAAAAGCCACTACCAAGCCATTCAAGATTTCATGCAAAGAACAAAAAATCAAGAGATCCCTAATTTCTTCATCAAAATTGACATTTATAGAAGATAATTCAATGGTAACCATTTTAAATTCATTTAAATGATCTGGAAAGGACCCACATTTTGCCATTTTTATATTAAATAAATTCTTCATGAAAAATATATTGTATGACACGAAGTGCTTTTCATACAACCTTTCTAGCATTTGCATTACCTCTTCATTCATATTCAATTTTACAATATTAAATGCCACTAATTGCACCATGCATAAATGAATACTTTTGAGTTCCTTTTTATTTAAAAATATTCCAATCCTCATCTATCATATTATTTAGTTTCTTAGATTTTCCTTACAATGACAGTGAGAAATCCTTCTGATAAAGATAGTCCTCCATTTACATTTTCAATAACTAAATTTTTTTTCCTTAAAATTTATCAACTTTTAGCTTACCCTTATCTTGCATTTCTCATACTCAACCTTGAGACCTTCTTGTAGAGGATAACTAATAAAAATAAAAATGACCTCACTCTGATAAAACTTGTTAGGATTAACCACAAACAAAAATAATAGCTATATGAAAATATAACCAATATCAAAAAATAATAAATTACATAGAATAGAACACAAGATACAAATATTTAATGTGGTTCACACACTATGCGGGCTACATCTATCAAGCAATGAGTTGAATATTTTTATATAATCTAGTAATTACAACTTGATTACAATTTGTGATCCCTTATAGATCTATATTGCTACAAGAATCTACAATCTCATCATAAATTATGAAATCCTTAATCCTAAGCCATTTTTAAAAATCTTAGTGCCACTTAAAAAATTAGGGCTAGTCTAAATTGTCCAATAGAAAAATAGCAACCAATGCCTTTTACAATAATAACACCTAGGGCTCTGTCTCATGAGCCTACAAGGGGCATTTCCTATTGGAGCTATCCCTAAACTCCTATAGTAATTTTTTGGGTAAAACCACACTGGATAAAGTGGAAAAAATTAACCCCCAAGTCTAATTAGGCTCCAAACCACAACAAAAGTAACCCCTCTCTAAACCCAATGGACTCCATTAAAATTGGGAAAAGAAAAAAGGAAAGTATATGAGGTATTTTTATTTAATTAAAAAAGTTTGGTTCTTTGTTTTTATGTTTGATTATATTGAGTATGTATCTACTTTGAAGTTTTTTTATTAAGGAAAAACCATGTTTTAAAGGGATCCAAAACCCTTTGCATAAAGATTCTATAAAATGTATGATAAAATGTGTGAATTGGTTCTCCTCATGTCCAAATGTACCAATTAAACTTTTAAATACTTCAAATACTTTAGATCTAAACATTAAATAACTCAGTCTCTATAGAAAATATGAAGTAACATAAACTTATAATTCACCGTTCCAATGATAAAAAACTTGAAGAAAGTAAAACATTAATAGTAAGAAATCTCAAATGTTGTCCATATAAGTATAACAAAAATATTTAACATGGAAACCCAATTTGGAAAAAAAATTAGAAACATGCTACCAATTTTTCACTTTTCTAAAGTAAGCTCTATTATTAGCCAACCCTATTAAAGGTTACAATACACACTATTAGGTGTGACCCTATTAAATGATTTAATCATCATGTTAAAAGTGAACTTGTTAGAGGACTTAAGATCATTCCAATAGAATGTCACCTTGATTAAAGGATTTACATATAACTATTAGCTCAACCTTGGTTAAGTGATTTGAAATTTATAGAATGATTAGAAAGTAATAGCAAGTTGATTAGATAAATATAACTCACTTTGCAAATATAGATCATAATATATCTCATATGTTGATCCACTAAATGATCTCCACTATCATCATTGTCTTTGATCTGCTTTTCTATCCTTCAACTGATCATACTTCACCTCTTCACAACTCTTCTTAGCCTCTTGCTTAATTTCAATAGTCAATAGAATAATTGAAACAACTACATCCTTCTTCTAACACTTTAGATCAATCCTCATGTCTCCTCAAATATGTAGCTTGATCCTTTACCTCTTAAACACCACTGCGATGTTAGGGTTAGGTTAGATTCCTCAAATCTTTTCATATATTTTTGTTTCCTCCTTCCCCTTCTAGAAACTTCATCAAACTTCTCTTTGAATCCATGCATGGAAAAGATCACACATGGTTTCCCTTTAATTAAATACTTAAGATATTTGTTCTTATCTTCAACATTCTTTCCATACTCCAAGAATTCAACACTATTGGCTAGGAATTGAGATTCCTTCACAAACTAAAAAATGATGTCACTCAGCTAATACTACATTCTGACACTCAGTTATCATTGAATAACTTAGTCGATACTAACTATTTTGTTCAACACATTTTTTGATACCCAATCCATACTGATGCTTGATTGACACTATATATTTCTTGGCGTATACCATCACTCGATCAACAATAGCATTACTTGGCATATATTTCCAACTCCTTAATTTTTTTCTCTTTTTCTTGGTTAATCCCAAGTATTTATTCTTTATTGCTAATATCTTCTAGGATTTAACACAACTATCTTCCAACTTAGTGTTATGATTAAAAATGCATTATCTTATCAAAGCCTAACTAATAAAGTACCCATTGTAATTCCACATAACTCAACCTTTTCACTAGGTCCTCTTGTTATCTCTTTATCTCAATACTTTTTAGGAATCATCTTGGTATGACACACTACTCGGGTAGAAACTATCTTAGGAATAAGGTTTGACATCAATTAAAACATAACAATTGTTCATTTGTAGTTTACAACAATCTCCCTCTTTGGCATTGATGACCACCCCTCAAGTTACCATGGAATCCAAAAGTTATTTGATTTTATTCAAGAAACTTCCTTTGTGTTTAGTATTGGATCTTCATTAATATCCTTATTTTCATTTTGATTCTCATCTTAGTGTCCAACAGTCTCCCTTTTTAGTTTCATTTTTATTTCCACCCATGCAGCTCTCATATACAACACACAGAGTCCCTCTATCATATTATATCATGAAATCAATCAGCTCCCTCTTTGATATACAACATGTAAACTTCTGAAATTCATTGATTTATCTTTCATAATTCATTCTCTCTCTTTATATCTTAGAATGGTAACTAACATTCTCTCCCTCTTTTGCACTATATTGATGGTAACTACATAAACTTCTCCCTTGGGATGTTAACCTCATAACATCTCCCTATTTGACTACAATGCCAAAGAAATTCATCTTTATGATACATATTCACCATGTAGATGCCAGTGCTTTGAATTTGGTTCACCATATGTCATATGGCTTATGAATGATTCATCATCTTGTTCTTTTCTCTTCACAGCTTTAGGAAAGTCCTAAGTGTGACATTATGCATCAACTTATAAGTTTTTTTTATCAACGCATTTGATGTAGGGATCCATATAATCTTAAGTAGCTCCAATTAGGTTAATCACCCCTAGTTTACCTCTTAGATACTCATGTGCATCCTTAAGTAATCATTTTGTAAATTTATCAGCTCTCTATTCCTTTGTATTCACATATTCTAGTCTCACTTCTTTGTCTTGTACCAACTCTATCATAGAATGATACTAGATAGAAATATTCTTGGCCTTAGAATCCATCATATGATTTTTAGATAATTTATAGCACTAGTGTTGTCACAGAATATAACAACAGGTCCAACAATCTCTTTTTGCATTCCTTTCAATAATTGGTTTATCCCTACTATGTTAGAACAATTAACTGCTACAGCTACATACTTAGCTTCTGCTATAGATTGCAAAATATAGTTTTGCCTCTTACTTTTCCATAAAGCTAGCCTCTTTCATAGAAAGAAAGATCCATCACTTCTACTTTTTTTGTCATCAATATTTCCATCCCAATCCACATCAATATACAATTTAAGCTCAAACTTTTCATTCTTCTTGTAATAAATTCCATAATCTATTGACATATTAGTCAAGTTTGTTATTAGTGACATACATTTATTCAAATTGTAAGTATCTACCAATCTTATTGTACAATTAATAATGTTAACCAAAAATTTTAGTTGTTACAAAGTTCTACAGATGCTACTGAGTCCTTTGGAAATATTTTAGTGTATATCAAGTAGTTACAATTTTGTGAAGATCAACACTATGTATGCCGAATTTACCATTGTAAACCAAGTTTTGCAATTCTTGCCAAGTTTGCAGTTGATGTGATGTGAGTCCACTATTAATCGAGCTAATTACTATTAACCAAGTGATTTAGTTTATACTGAGCTCGAGGTGATATTGTTTATCGAGCTATGCAGTGACAACCAAGTGATTTAATTTATATGACGAGTTTCACAGTATTTTCCAAGTCACCATTGTAGACCGAGTTCAAGACTAATTGCAAGTGATTAGTATGGATCAAGATTATGTGTCTACTGAGTGCATGATGATGTTGAGCATTAACATTGGATGCTGATTATTAGAACCTCATTGAGTCAGTCTTCATAACCCAAGTGTCTACATTTGAGCCGACTTTGTAATATTTGTGTGAACTTGTATTGTGGCCAACATTGTAATTGTATAACTAGACTGGTATATATGTAATATATTGTATCATATCCAAAACATATAAGAGGAATACAGTGTAATCAAATCTAATCAGAGAATAGTAGAAAGAGAAAATTACAAAGGCTACAACAATATAAGGAGCAACAAAGAATCATCTATCACAACAAGGTGATTTGTACACTCAAAGGAATCTCATTCAACAAACCAAGTTCTAGATCAGAGATCAACTATTACTTCATCCTAATAGGTGGATTAGTCAAAACCTTTAATAAGGTAGAGCTAACAATCTTATGTAAATCTCTTTACCAAGTGCATACTTCATTGTATGCTTGTAAATCCTTTAACAAGGTAGACCTAGCAGTCCTTAGTGCTCCAAATAGGGGAGAACATCATAAGTGATAAATGTAATCCTTAACATGACTAATTTATACTGCAGTACTAAAGCTTGTGAGTATCATCCCCACCCCAGTTTTACTTTCTATTTGGAAGGTTTCTCGGTCACCAAATCTATGTGTCAAAGTGTTATATATACTTTCATGTTTTCAATTTCTTATGCATGCAGTTAGATCAAATTATTTGTGAAGGATTAAAAGCTAATTAGACATTTGAAGATTAAAAGTTTTAGAAGTTACTAATTCACCACTCCCCTCTTAGTAACTTAACATTTTCATAATATTTCCAACAATCGGTATTAGAGCATTGTGGTTCTCAGGAGAAAATTTAACATCTTGAGAAAAGATGAGAGACCATGGAGATATTTGGACTTGAGAACATTATTGATAATGAGAAGCTAGATTTGGAAATGGCTATAGCCGAACTCAAGAAAGCAAAGGAGCAGCTAGGTGAAAGCACAAATCTGTGCAACCATTTGTGATATTTGGAGGGGTCACAACTAAAATAGTTCTGGCCATAATGGTTACAGCCAAACATATTCTAGCCATACATACATGACAAGTTTCCTCGTCGACATGGCATGCAAGGTTACGACCAAAACAGTTCCAGCCAAAAGGGTTCTGGTCGTAACCCCATGTAACAAATGGCTCAAAATATCATAAAAAATAGCCAAAAAGTGGTTGATGACAATTTTATAGCTATGGGGGTTTCCGCTATAACCCTTCCAGCTGAAACCATTATGGCTAAAATAGTTTTGGCCAGAACTACCTATGTGGCATCCTAGGTGGTAGCCACACAATCAAAAATAAGAACTTCTACAAACTTCTCACTTTGAAGGCCAATTTCACTTACTAAATTGGAGTTTTTTCAAAAACTAAAATATAGTTTTGTAGGTCTCGGAGTCAAGATTATGATCATGTATTTTTTTTTAAATTTTGATAATGGATAACATGTTATAATTTAAAAATATTATAAGTAGGTATTTTAAGATTCAGAAACATGTCTATTCAAAAATAAGAAAAAAAATAGTAAATCATTTTCAAAAATTATTATTTTTTAATATTGCACTAGAGGGGAGAATCTTCTTCAAGAATATGTAATTTGTTTTAAAAAATATGTAGATTTGATGGAAAAAGTTTGATGGGAGAAAAAAACTATCAATTTTTGATAACTTTGACTTTGACTAGTTATAACCTGAAAAATATTAGCCAAATTTCAATTTTTCTTTTTTGGTGCACTAGGTATACATGTTGACTCCAACATATTCCAAAATCAGACCAAAACATGAAAATTTGCATTTTCTTTTTGATCAGAAAAAAACTCTATATTTTCAGCATTTTTAAAAAATTAAAAAATAGACTTAAAAAATTTAAAAATAGATAAATTTTTTGCTCAATTTTTTTAAAAAAAAATATAGACATAAACTTCATCTAATTTTACACATTTCATTAGTTTACATCATCTTCAAATTCTAAGCACAAATTCCACTTTTATGTCATTAAAGTTGAAGACTTTAAATTCTGATATCACTTTTCCTTTAAAAAAGGTGACACAGGTTTGTACTTTTATGCGACTCTCTCAATCCTTGAAAAGAAGAGAAGATCTTGCAAATCAAATGAATGATCATCTCTACATTGAAGAGAAAATTGAAGACCTTCATTCAACAAGCAGCTCAAATGAAGAAAATAAAGCAATTAAAGAACTCTTGGAAAAGAATGGTTCACTACAAGAAGATGTAAGGAAGCTAAGAAGAGAACAAGAAAGGGAAGGAAAGGATAATGAGATTCAACATCTATCCCTCCAATAGACTGGCTTCATTAATCAACTCACTAATGCAAATGAAGAAATCATGAACATAAGATCAGAAAATGAAATATTGTAGAATGAGCTAAATTCTAAAAGGCAAATCAATGAAAGAATGATGAAATCTCAAGTAGACATAAATTAGTTGAATTAAAAATATCATCATAGATAGAAAGGAAAAGCAAGGAATTGGATATAAAGAAGAAGGTGAACCATCCAAGAAAGTATCTCAAAAGAATCAAATACCTACTTGAAATCACTATGGTAAGATAGGTCATACATCAAATAAATGTTGGAGCAATGGGAAAGTAAAATTTAGTGGAAAATGCTACAATTGTAATCAACATGCTCATAAGGCTAATGAATGCATAGAGAAACCAAGATTTGAAGGAAAATGTCACAAATGTAAGAAGCATGGGCACAAGTCATCAAAATGCAAAACCAAGAAATTGAATCTAGTAGAACAAATTGTGAAAGCTATATTTTATTGGGACTATAACAACTAGTGCAGATGTCATTACTATGGAGAATTTGGACACATTGGAATGAATTGTGTAATGCATCATTTGAGGAAAAGAGATACTACTGACACATGTTTCATTTGTATTGGACTTGGTCATCTTGCCAAGAACTATATGAACACTGAATGAATTGAAGATGAAAAGAAGGCAAAGGCTGATAAGATTTGGAAATAGATGAGACATCAATGGGTTCCAAAGTCTACCAAGAATAAAAATCCAAATAATAATGAACAACTCACTCAAGAATTAGGTGACTCTATCATTTCTACTTAATTTCTCAAAGGAGAATTGGAACTAGGCTATAAAAAGAAGACATCCAAATCAGTTCTAGTTGAAAGGATGAAAGGATCCAAATCAATATTCAAGATATGAAGGGATCATCGAGTAAAAGAGTACATGTTACTATCGAGTTACATTCCTTATTGAGTGAGGCCAATTTACAGGCTCTACTAAGCAAGGTTAAGACTAACTAAATTTTATGTGGTTACCAAATGGTGGAAGACTGTACTGAGTAATCAATGCAAGCAAAGTAGATGATAGTTTTTCACTTTGATCTACCATTCATATGAAGCATTTATGGTGAAATTTGATAAAAGGAATGAAATTGAAGTCATTTTTACCATGAATTTTTTAGAGCAAATTATGTAGAGTGATCTTCAAGAGCATCCAAGCAATTTGAGTGAATTGTTGACAAAACCCTCAAATTCTCTCAAACCCTACTATGGATGGAATGTAGGATGATGAGGAGATTGACCTAGTTAAAATTGCTTCAATAATTATTTCCTCACTCCCTCACTCTCCAAGAAAAATTGTGACAACATCAAGCACAAAGACAACCTTAGTAAGATTGATTGTGACTAACAATGAAAACACTATCATCTAATCAATCTTTACACCAGTTCAGCTCAACACATGAATGACTGAAGTGACCTCCACTTCATCTACTGAGCTGCAAACTCTTCCCTCTTCTACCATGTTGGATATAATAGTTTTAGACACATCAGTTTTGGATACATTAATATTGGCTACTACAGGTATTTCTACTAGTATTTCTACAATAAGTGTAGTGTCAATTTCTATGGCTAGTCCTATTATGTCTACTATTGTTTCTATTCCTAGTAAGCAAGAAATAAGTATAAGGATAGTTGAGACCAAGCCTCAATCGAGCACAAAATTTTTGAGCCAAGGAAAAGAAAAGGAGGAGTAAATAAACCTTGATGAGGAAATAGTAATCCCAAATTGGGACATATCCAAACTCAATCCAGATCAAATGCAAAAATTTGGTGAACTTCTCCAAAAGAAAGCCAAGTGGTAGAGGCTAAGAGAGGAAAGAGACAAAGAATTTAAAATCATTGAGGATGCCAAGAATATTTTGGCAGAGGCTATAGGTATAAAGGTTTATTCATCTCAACCAATTTTGTATCAATTGACATAAGTAGTCCAAAAGTATAATGAAGATGTAGATGGTTAGGACAAGTTATTATAGAAAGAAGCGAAGAAATTTGAGAATAAAGTGTTAGAGCACATTGCTCAATAGATTTCCATCTACCAAGTAGAACTCTACTATTTTGTGTTCTCTAGAAACCTCTTGTACTAATGTATCATCACTTTTTGGTAAGTTATGTGATGTTTCAAATTTCACTAAGAAAATAAAGGATAAATTGTCCAAGATTGATGAAGATCTCAAGGCAAGTGCTTAGTAGTTGCAACTTGACCCTAGTTTAAGCTCTGCTCATTTCAAGAGGATTATATTTCTAACAAATATGTAGGCATAATTGCTTAGAAAAGAAGCAAGAATCAGATCTGCATTGGTAGATATCCAAAATATGATTCTCTCTAACCTAGATGCACTACAAAAGCATATTGCACTTTCCAAAACTCTCATCCATGAAAAAAAATTCTCCATAGCAAATTGCATGATTGAGTTGTTAGCAAAAGTGCAGATTGCACTACACACATGTAAGGTCTTGTACAACAATTGGGAAAAGCTTTGGCTATCATACTCAAGGTACATTCAAACTTTTTGTCTTATTTTTCCATTAATATCTAAATATATAGAATAAATCTTTGGCATTATTGTCAAAAAGGGGAAGATATGGGAATGATGAGCTATGGGGGAGAAAGATGTAAGAATTGATACATAAGTAGAAAAGGAAATGGGGGAGATAGATGTGAGATAAAAGTAAATAATGATTCAAAGAAGAATGCATAGCAAGTGTATATTGGATATATAAGGGATATGTACCTAGATGTACAATATACTATATAGGAGCCTTACCATGTATAGAAATATATTTGACAAAACCAATTTTGAAAAATCTCAAAAATAGTATACGCTACTGAGCTAGAATCACAAGGTGATGGATAAAGATATTCAGGAACTTTTTGAATTTAGTTTTGGCTAATAAGTGTTTTTCTCACTAATGCCGAAGGGGGAGATTGTTGACATATCAGTCAAGTTTGTTATTAGTGACATACATTTATTTAGATTGTAAATATCTACTGACCTTATTGTATAATTAACAGTGTTAACCAAGCATTTTAGTTGTTACCAAGTGCTACAATTGATACCGAGTCCTTTGGAAAAATTTTAGTATATACTAAGTAGTTATAGTTATTGTGAAGATCAGCAGTGTAACCCAAGAATCCTAGTGTATGTTGAGTTTACTAGTGTAAATCAACTTGTACAGTGCTTATCAAGTTAATGGTTGATGTGATGCAATTCTAGTGTTAACCAAGATACTTAGTGTTAACCAGGTTATTCAGTTTATACTGAGGTAAAGGTGATAGTGTTTATTGAGCTATGTAGTGGTAACCAAGTGATTTAATTTATATGATAAGTTTCACAGTATTCATAGAGTCACTAGTGTATACCGAGTTCAAGACTACCTGGAAGTGATTCGTATGTGCCAAACTTCTATGTCTACTAAGTGTATGAAAATGCTAAACATTGATAGTGGATGCCAAGTATTAAAACCTCACCAAGTCAATATTTAGAACCTAAGTGTCCACATTTGAGCCGACTTTGTAATATTTGTGTAAACTTGTATTGTGGCCAAATTTGTAATTGTATAATTGGTTTGGTATATATATAATGTATTGTATCATATTCAAAACATATATGAGGAATAAAATGTAATCAAATCTAATAAGAGAAGAGCATGAAGACTGAATTACAAAGATGCATCTGCATAGGTGTATCTACTAGCTAATCTGTAATTACCTATCCCTTGATGGATTTTTGTTCAACATACTGGATGTCAAATTCACTAAGTATCATAACCAACTTAGCCAATCTTCCTGTGAGATCTACCTTAATAAGTAAGTACTTTAGTGGATCTATTTTAGCCATGAGCCACATAGTGTGGGGAAGCATGTAGTGTGTCAACTTTTTGGAAGCAAAGAGAACTGCTAGGCAAGCTTTCTCAATGATGTTGTAGTTTCTCTCATAAGAGATCAATGAGCTACTCAAGTAGTAAATGGCTCTCTCCTTGTTATCATTGTTTTCTTGAGCTAATAGGATTCCCAAAGATGTTTTAGTTGCTGAAATGTACAAAATGAAAGGCTTCCCATAGATAGGAGGAATCAATATTGGTGGATTGGCAAGATATTGTTTGATTTGTGTTAAGCTTTGCTCACAATCCTGACTCCAATTGAATTTCACACCCTTATGTAAAGTCTTTGTGAAAGGTTGCGATCTATCCACCAATTGTGAGATAAACCTAAGAATAGATTGGAGTGTGCCTTGTAGACCTCTCTTCTAGCTAATGTTTCAAGGTGGAGACATATCTGTAATTTCTTGAACTTTCTCTAGATCCACCTCAATTCCTTTTGCAAACATGATAGATCCTAGTAACTTTCCTGATGTGACACAAAATACACATTTCTTAGGATTGAGCTAAAGACTAAATTTTACCATACGATCTAGGATGGGTCCCAAATCTTGTAGATGAGTAGTGCATTTTTCACTTTTGACTAAGGTATCATCCACATAGTCCTCCATGGTCTTATTCATAATTTTATGGAAAATTGTAGTTACTACTCTTTGATAAGTCACACAAGCATTTTTCAAGCCAAATGGCATTACATTCTAGCAGAAGGTTCCCCACCAACATGTAAAAGCAATCTTCTCCTGATCTTCTAGTGCAATTTTTATCTGATTGTAACTAGAAAACCCACCCATTAGTGAGTACATCTGATATCCTTCCATCATGTCCACTATCATATCAATGTTGGGAAATGGAAAATTTTCATTTGGACATGCTAAGTTGAGATCATGGAAGTTAGTGCAAACTCTGATTGATTTATCGTGCTTGGAGACTAGGACAATAGTGGATATCTATTTGGCATAATCAATTGTACAGATGAAAGAAGCTTTCAGAAGCTTCTCTAATTTTCCTTTGACTAGCAATGCAACATGAGGATGTATTTTTTGAAGTTTTTATTTAATTTGTTTGATGCTTGGTGTGATGGACAAGTGATGCATGATAAGATTAGGATCTAGTCCTGGTATGTCATAATATGTCCAAGGAAAAATTATCTTATTTTCTCAAAAGAAAGCAATGAACTCTTCCTTTTTTTCAAGGGATAGTGACTGTGCCAGATGTATCATATGGGGATGTTCTTCTATACCCAAGTTGATTAGGTATGTCAACTCTATCAACATTGGTGATCTCTCTTGAAAGTGACTTGGAAGTGCATCAAATATCTCATCCATAGGAGCCTCAGAGAGGTTTTCACCCTTGGATACGTCCTTTGTTTTTACTTTTTTTGGATTTGATACTGCCACAATGTGGTTTTCACCATCAAACCTTTTCTATTTTTTCTTTTTAATTGCACAATTGAGATATATTATGTTAGCTTCAATCATGTTGACACTCTGTTCATTGGTGGAAGATGTTACAGGTTTGAAAACATTTAGGAAGCATGCAAGAGCATAGTCATTCTAGAACATGGGGACTTCACTAGATGCATTAGGGTTCTAGTCTATAAGCTTAGGATGTGTGAGTGAAACAGTAGTGACTAGTTTGATTGCATTCATGTTATAGTCATTAAGCACTTGGACCAGTAATTTGAGACCTATGGTGACTTTGTACACAAGTGTGTTCGAATGCATCTGAGTACTAACATCAAAAATTGATGACTCTAGGACACTAGTTGGATCAGACCCATCTGACTTAACCCTATATGTTTCATCCACTTCGATTTAGTTTTCATAGTCATCAACTTGGTCAATGTCTTTATCAATAGTTTCTTTTGAAAGAGAGTCAAAATCATATTCCTTAGAATCAATGCTACATGGAAAGAGACTATAGAAATCCCCAATAGTGATAGGGACATACTCACCTTCATCATCTGGGTTCTTACACATGTAATGACTGACTAGACTCTCCCATTTTTGAATGAGCTTTGGGTTGATTAGTATTGTCATTAGAAGAATCACTAGTATCATTCATAGTACTAACACGTGGCACAAAGTCATCTAGCTTAGTGAAATGTTTAGGAAGATTGTGAGTAATAGGATAAGGATAGGGATCCTCATCATTAGATTGTTCCTCTTGAGTATTTGACTTAGCTTGTGACTCATTTCTAGATGAATTCTGAGGTTCTTGTATAAATTTTTTAGCTCCCAAATGAAAGGGAACCTTTTTAAAGCCTAGGCTAGTTGTATCACTATTTCTTTGAGCTATTGCCTTGATAGGATCAATTAAGCCATTGTTATTACACCCGATAGGGCCAATTCCTTTATAGCCCAAATGCTTCATGAGCCTAATACCAGACCCATATTTCTCAAGAGTGATATCTTGAGATTGCTCTATTAAGTCTACTAGAGTCTCTTCTCTATAAAGCCATGCAACAATGACTCTGTTATAACTTTCATCCTCTATAGGAACTATAGCCTTGACAAAAGTGCCATTATACTTGTTTTAAGGTTTTAGCACAAATGACTTCTTTGCCTCTGAGGGTCTCCCATAATGATGAGGAAACTCTAGAAGAGATGTTAATGATAGCACTAATTCAATATGGTACTCTCCCATGTAAGTTTCTTTCAGTTTGAATTACTACTCAATTTGTTTCATCTTGTTGTCATGATAAATAGTGGATTCCCTATTGGCAGGGATGAAGGTTTCAACAGCTTTGAGCATATTGTAGGTATAGCTAGTAGTGGTAGGAATAGTAACTCTAGAGCCATGAAATGAGAATTTGATGAATTGGAAATATGTGGATGGAACAATGTGCATCTCATGTATCCATGGCCATCCTAGCACAATGTTATAAGAAAAGGGTATGTCGAGGACTTGACAGATGATATTCCTTTTTACGAGATTGACATGAATGGGTAAGACCACATGACCTAGAGACTTTCATTCAACTTCATCATATGCTTTGATAGTGATCTTGTATTGAGGATCAATAGACTTAGAATAATTCAATTGTCCAAGCAAAGTAGCAGAGATAATGTTTAGGCTAGTGCCATTATCGATGAGTACGCAATGAACAAATGTCTAATGTATCATGACCTCAATGTGTACAGGTTGATTGTGTGGATGACTCAGTGAGTTATCATCATCATTAAAGAAGGACATGAAATAAGGTGAGGTCAAGTGACCTACCATTGATTTAAATCACTCAAGATCAACATCTTGAGGAACATTTCCATTAGTGAGGGCTTTATCCAAAATCTGCCTATGAGCAGGCAATATTTTAAGTAGCTAAAAAATGGAGATTTGAGAATTAGTTCATTTTAATTGATTGAGAACACTATAATTGGTCTCTATTGAGTTCATTGTGAGTTTTTCACCTTTTCCAAATGGACTAGAAAGGATTTTGTCTTTATGCTATTCAGGATTGGTAGTAGAAGGCATAGTGCCTTTGAGCACCAACCTTGTGTGAGAATATGTGACAATATTAGTACAATGTTACGAAGGTGTGTTATCTATTATGTTGGAAGTAGGGCCCCTAAAGACAAATGGTGTCTTGGGTTTATTTCTATCTTGTTTTCCCTTAATGGTAATGACATTGTAGTATTCTAATTCCATAGGTTCAACCATGTTGATCACATTGTCATCATTGGAGTATGCATAGAACTGAGAAATTGTGCATGAACATCTAGGAAATTTTTGAGAAGTTCATGGGCCACACACCCTAACGGAGAGTAGACATCTATGCATACTAAAATGATGCACATCATGCACAATTTCTCAGTTCTTGTTGAAATACTTATTTTTTATCTTTGTTTGAGGTAGAGCCTTGTTTTGTGTCCTTCTAAAGAGTAAGTTCACCTTTTTTTACCATAAATTCCTTGGTGTAGATAGCTTGTGTGATCATGTCTTAACATGTACGTAGACCTTGAAGTTGGACTCTATACAGGAAATCAGGTAGGAGATAATTAGTGAAGATGTCAAGCTTTTCCATTTTTGGAATCTTGCATGAATGTTTAGCTATAGTTGTCTCCACCTCTAAAGAAATGTGAGGAAGGGCTCCCCAACATTCTGCTTAAGGTTACATAGATCTTGAATATTGATAGGGTGTTGAATGTTATGAGACTATCGCTAGAAAAATAAGTTGGTTATTCTGTCAAATGTCTTTATACTGGGAGGCAAGTGTGAGAACCACTCCAAAGCCTAACTACCTAGACTTCTAGGGAATAAATGCATAAGGTATGTTTGGTCATGCATAAACTCCATAGACAAGGTGCCAAATTCCCACAAGTGATCTTGGGGATCAATGGTGCCAAAGTACTAGTCGTACTTAGGTAGCTCTATGCCTTATGGGAAAGGAGGCATGTTTATGCTATTGTCAAATGGAAATGGACAAAGAGTGTCTAATGTGTATGTTTTTGTGGGTTTCTGTTTCTCATGCATCATTTGGGCTAGTTGGTCTTGCATAATTTTTAGTTTTTTTTAGAGTTTGGAAGTCTCAATTTCCTCTTTAGGTGTGACAATGGTTTCTACATTGAAATGAGAAGGTAACTTAGCTTCCTTTTGAGCAAGTTTGAAAAAGTACTTTTCTTTCTCTTATTTGAGTAAGATTTCCATGACCTTTTGAAAGTTTTTAGCTCTTCAAAAATTTTCTCTATGTTCAAGAAGTATTTCCACCTCTTCCTATTCATCATCTAGGTCATGGTCTTTCTCTTTGTCATTTATAAGTGGTTCTTGATGTTTTCTATGACTACCATGTTCAAGTTCATGATCAACAATTGTAGGATTTTGTTCAGTTCTAGTATGTTGTGATTCAAAGGGTACTTTGAAAAGGAAATAAGACATTTTGTTTGGGTATATGAGACCTCTACTAATATCAGGATCCTCTTGATACAAAGGGTTCCTAGTTTGTCACAAGTTTATGGAAAATCTTTGTTAGACTCAAGGTTCCCTAATAGGTGAGGGAGATTGTGAAGATGACTTAGTGGATAGACTAGATGCAAACCATGTATCAAAAGGAGGGTGACCTCTACCACAAGTATAACCCCTAGCATGACCTCACCTAAGTCTAAGAGGATAAAAAACATTGCTGCTCCTTGTTATGATAGTCATAAACAAGGGCAAGAAGCAAGAACCTGGACAAGGACCACACTAGAACTTAGTCTCAATAGGACAGCATAAGAGTGATGTATACTAAGTCATGAATAGTTTGATTTCAAGGCTAGAATAGCCAAAGATTATGACTATCATAATGCAAAGTATAACAAGCACAAAAGAACAAGAATCAAAACAACTAAAAGATAAGACTAGTCAATGTACAATCACCGATCTTTAGCAAAGCTAAATGTCGCTATTTGGGACTATTCATACAAAAAGCATGGACAAAAAATTGTAGGAAATAGACTAAAAATAGATCATAGATTGGTTGAATAAGTTGATTTCATAGTTTTAGAACATGGTCTCACATGAATATCCTCTATGAGGCATGCGAGAAAGTACACTGTGGGATGCAAAATCATAGAACAACAATTTAAACTCATGTGAAGAGTTGCTCTACCTCATGCAAAGAAGTGACATGATTAGCAAAGATAGTTGACACAATCTCATGTGAGCATACACAAGTTCTAACATGAAGAACTAAACTAGCTCACATGAAAAAGTGAGTTCTCGCATGAAGAAATGCAAGATTGTGTGCAAAATTTAGGACCAGACTGACAACAGAGTTGGATTTCAAAGAGATTTTCAAGAGTTTTGTACAATTTTTGATAGATTGCAGGTTTTTTTGACTGAAAATATATAGAATGTAGGTTGACTTGTAGACCTATGAAATTGGTATTTGATTTCAAAGAAAGACAAAGTGTTTTCAGAGAAAGCAGAAGACAAGCAGTAGTCAAATACAATTGAACTAAGGGCAAAGCAACTTAGAGGGACAGGAGAGTCTTGACCTTTTGTTTGTTTTAGATAGGTTTGGACTATTTATGACTGAATAAAAAACATGCTTTATCCCTAGAAATAGAAAATGGTAGAGAAGGAAAAACCTTTGTCCAACATCTTATGCGCATGCATGTACCTCACACAGTTGTGTCACCCCCTAGAGGGCACCTGTGTTTTTGGTATATTCAAAGGACTCAATAGTATATGCTGAATGAGAACCCTTGTGGTGGGGGAAAAATGCATATACCACCTTTCAACATCCATTAGCATGCGTATCATGAGTTCTATAGGAGAGTTTCTTCCCCCTCCTTGCACAAAGATTATGCCCCCTTTTGGAGGTGAACTGTGTAGCATCTAACTAAGAGGTTTTTACTTGGCTTCCATTCAAATTAATCCCTAGTGGCTCCACAAGTAGAGTTGAGACTAGTAGTCAACACCAGCATCTAAGAGTACAACCACTTTCTTAGCAAGAATGGGGTCATAGTGATTATAGTGAGTTGGAACCTCTAACTAAAGGAGTGTGCTCACTTGGGTCATTCCCAAAGGTTGGATCACTCTGGCAGGCCCTCTAAAGGATTGACTCAGACTAGTGGTTCAAATGCAAGGGTCAAAGTTTTTGATTTCCCTAAAGGGGAAAGAGCATACTCCTCTACCTTACTTTCTCATCAAAACAAGTAGAATAGGTTAATTAACAACTTATCTTAATCAATCTAGAATTATTCTTCCTAAAGATTTTGATTCCCTTGATAGGAAACCATCATCTCATCATAGAAAAGAATTAGCACTACTGAACCACTAAGTTGCTTGCCTTCTTTGGAATGCCATCTTTTAGAAGCATCTAGGGTTCTGATTCACCCTTGTTCATTACCTCCAAGTGGTGAAGAGCATAATCCCTTATTCTTTTGTCTTGCACCCTAGGAAGTTCACAAGCCCTAATTAGACTATGTTTTGAAAATAGGAAAGAAAACACATTGTTTTGTGGGTTTTGAGATGTGATCTTCAACAAACGTATCTTCAACAATCATCCTACAAAAAAATTGTTAGTTCATGTTTTGAATTGTTTATGTAAAGGAATCTTGGTCAAATCTCTTGTAAACAACTATTAAGCTACAAAAAACCAGAAAAACAAAACGATAATGCTTTAGAGGAAAACACATAAGTAAAAGATAATGAATAGCATGTTGAAAATAACAAAATGAGACTCACTATTTCAGAATTTTGCACAATATCTTGTACAGGACTGTACAAAATCTTTCACTAACCCACACAAGAAAATGAGGTGCCATACGAAGACTTGTGCAATTGAGCACTTTTTCACACGAGAAAGTTTTCAAACACACGCAAAACCCTTCAAATGTTTGTGCAAAAATGAAATTTCTTGCGCGAAAATTTGAGAATCTATATGGAAGAGTAGGAATAGAATAATAAAAATGATAGGAAATGAAATAAATGAGGCTACAAAACTATTTTTCTTGGCCCCATGGTGTGTGCAAAAATGTATATGTGGCATGTGGCCTCAGACTTCACACACACACTTCAACATGGTCCTTGTATGTAGATTCATCATAGAATGAACATGAGATTGTTCACCAAGAGGAGTCCTATAAGATGACTTGTTGCCTTATATCTAGAAGGATATTTCCTATTTATGCTCTCATATTTGAGGTGCAGGCAACCAGATCTTTCTAGAATGAAAGGTTTAAATGTAATTAAGTCTATATTGAATGCAACAATTCTAAAGGAGATATGCAATTATTCTAAGAACATATAAAATAAACTAGATTATATGTATGCATACTAAATCTAAATGACATTTAATCTAGGAAAATGAAAGCTTATGAAAATAATAAGCTTAAATGAGTGCACAATTCAATAGAGATTTGATAGGAATTCAATTCAACCTTTGTACTGAGGAATTATGAGTCTCTTAAATAGAATTCCTAGAATAGATCAACGGTTAGGATCAACCTTGATGAATGGTTAGGATTAGATAGAAGATTCACTTAAGATGGAAACTTCCTTGTGCAGGTGAAGTGAACTATTTCAAATGTGAGTGTGATGAGTAGTTAACTGAGCTTGTCATAAGTGTGAGAGTAAGTTAATTGGATTGATTCTAATTTTGAGAATTAGTTCATTCAGAGTTTCCATTTAGAACTAAAGAGAGGATTTTGAAGATATTATTTAATTTAATAGGTGAGATATGACCTCATAAATACCTTTTTAATTGAATAATCTAATTCAATTAATTAAAGTGGGCATAATATTAAATTAAATATTTTAATTCCCTAGTAGATTAGCCTTAGGATATAATTTAATTTAATTAAAGTATAGATACTTTAAATTAAATTAAATCTTAATCAATAGGTTTAACGTGGTTAATACAAGTCAATAATTTAGGAATTAAATAAATAGCCTGATTAATGCAGATTAGGGTTTTTTGCATTTGACACTTAAGTCAAATAGCGAATATCATAATAAGAATTACCTAGTAAAATAAGACTTTAAAACTGATCAGAATAGACCAGAATTGGTGATCATGGCATCAAGCCAATTTTTGGGTATTACATTTTGCCCCTCTTTGAATGAATGTGCGAGCAACACGTTCGATTCAAAGAAAATTAGAAAGTGTGATGCACAAATTAGAAAATAAGATTGATTCCAAAATTGATGTTATAGAGAGCAATTGGTAAGCTTTTAAGGACCATCTCTAGAATGAAGCTTAATCCCAAGGAATCCAAGTAGAAAACCTAGATACCTAAAATTGATAGAATTTAAAAGACTATCTCTAGAATGGAGCTTAATCTTTAAGGATCTAGATAGAACACCTAGATACCTGAAATTGATAGCATTTAAAAGACTATCTCTAGAATGGAGCTTAACCTTTAAGGATCCAAATAGAACATCTAGATACCTGAAATTAATAGCATTTACAAGATTATCTCTAGAATGAAACTTAACCTTTAAGGATCTAGATAAAACATCTAGATACCTGAGATTGATAGCATTTAAAAGATTATCTCTAGAACAGAGCTTAACCTTTAAGGATCCAGATAGAACATCTAGATACCTAAAATTTGATAAGCATTTAAAAGATTATCTCTAGAATGAAGCTTTTAACCTTTAAGGATCTAGATAAAACATCTAGATACTTGAAATTTGATAAGCATTTAGAAGACTACCTCTAGAATAGAGCTTAATTTTTAGGAGTCGAGGTTCAGATTATATTGATCCCTATCCATCAAACTCTTTATAAGATGTGAAAGATGGAAATGATGCCAAAAAGAGGGGAATAAGATGCCCCAAGTAATGAGATGCCCCAAGTGATGAGGACATAAGATGGGAAAAAGATGTCCTAAGCAATAAAGATGCAGATTGATTTAGCATTGGTTTTGAAAGATTTAATGATGCAATCATCCTGCCACCTTGGGAGCGAAATTGAAAGATGACACACCAAAAATATGATGTAAAGTAGTATATAAATAGATACAAATGAAATTAAAGATTTAGTAGAATGTAGAAGAGATTATAATGGTTAGAAGAAAATTTAGAGTCAATTTGAAGTGATTTCGAGGTCTAGAAGACCAAGTTTGACCAAGAGTTGACTAGATTTGACCATAGTTGACTTTTTCCGAAATAAATTTTGAAAATATGAAGAATTTTGAGTTGAAAGGTTCCAAGAATCACAAAGTATCAAAAAAATTGGATCACACAAGCGTTTGATCGCATTGGTCCCAAAATTTTAAAATGCGTTTATGAGTTGCTTAGGTGTGTCAGATTTCAAATTTGATCCCAAAAATGGATTCAAAATGGTCAAATTAGCCAGGGTGATTTTCATGCAAATCAAAGCACTTTGAAAAATTAGGTCAAACCCTATATAAGGGCCCATGGGGTCACTTTCACATCATTTGAACCTTTTGTTTTTAGTGAATAGGAGCTCTGAGAGGAAGATGGCAGTCAATGTGAGATATCACCATTTTGAGTGCTCCTAATAACATAGCTGGGTGGCAGACTATGGACCACCGGTGAGTGGTTGATAAACTTACATTGTACTTTCATTTTCATGTATTTTGATGTCATTTATTGCATTTTTTAGCATGTTTTAGGAGGTCAACAATTAGTTTTTGCATGAGACTATCCTTTCTCACATGGAGCCAATCTCTCCTCACACGAAGATTCACCAAACAAGTGTTTCTTTGGGCATGTCAGTGGGGATTCTCATGTGGGAGATACCCAATTCTCACATGAGAAGTACGAGAATTTGGGCAAACTTTGATCAAGTTTTTGTCGCCTTTCACACAAGAGAGTCTTTCTTCGCGCAAGGACTTGATTTCTTGCACAAAGATGCATAATCTCATGTGAAGAAATAAATTCTTGCATGAGAAAATGCATCTTCATATGAAAATCTTTGATAGCATGTTAAGAAAAAATTACATTTTTGATGTTTTAGCTTCAATTTTTCGTTGATTTTATCGTTGTTTTGACTTTCTGAGTGAGTATTGACTGTTTGCACATTGTTGTTGTTCGTATGTGCAAGAGGTATTTAGTAATGTTGCATTTAGATCACATTATCTGCCATATGGAGCTTTTTTGCAGAGCCTAGATGTGGTAGACATTGCTCATATTGATAGATTAGGGCTCACTTCTTTATGCCAGATCCCAACAGTGCTAGTGAATCATGGCTTGTTGATAGCTTTGATGGAGTGTTTCCATTTAGAAATGAATACATTCGACCTACTTCAATGAGAAATGACCATCACCCCTGAGGACATCTAGAGGATTTTGTAGATCCCCTTTCATGGGCCAAGAGTGGTCTATGACATAGTGCTTTGGGTAGGTACAAAGGCCTTATGTACCATTTTCTAGAGGCAGCTAGCCATTGAAAGAGACATTTCTTAGGATGAGCTCATTCATAGATACAGGCATACACATAGGTTAGCTTTAGTTTTGGCCATATTTATTAGCTTCTTCCTAGTACTAGATAGAGGACAACACAGATTAGAGTGTGGATGGGGCATTATGCTTTAGAGGATGCTTAATGCTCTAGAGAGATTTGGGTGGGGCAAGTGCATGCTCGCCCATATGTTCTATGAGATGCACGTGATAGTATACCATAAGTGAAAGAGTATGGTTGTTGGTGTATACATTCTTTAAATCTAGGCATGGGAACACCTTCTTGTTACACGACCCATTTTTGAGGATGCCCATGAGCTTGCAAAGCCATACATATGCAGATATAGGGGGCAGATTAGCTAGGCAGGCCTAGGTAAGATAGATCACTAGAGGACCCATCTCGATGACCTGGTCTCCATTGTATGGTAGCCTTAGAGGATTTGGATAACACTCTTAGGGAGCTAGGGTTGATTTTTTTCTCCCAACCATTGGTGGGTAGGACCACATAGATCATTGAGCAGTTTTCCATCACATGAGTGTGGAGATAGTATGGGAGGTAGTATGATATCTCCCAAGAGTATTGTGCCTATGCATGGGTAGCCTAGGACCTAATGCAAGGATGGTTAGCAAGACTAGATGTGGGAGAATCCATGATTGATGTGCACAATGTAGTTGTGGCACAGTAGGACTACCTTCTAGAGGTAGCAGATGCAAGGGTGATGGTATCATATTAGGTATATCTTATTAGTCACTGCTTTTCATGGTTCATAGATCCCCTAGGAGTAGCAACACTAGCCCCATAATAGGCACTAGTACAAGGGCCTGTACAACAGTAGCAGTCACTGTAACAACTATAGCCATAGGGTCCACCATAGGGTCCACCACCATAGGTGAGATAAAGGATCAGATAGGTACAGATTCCCCCATGTCAGATGTGATTAGATCCAGGTGTAGGAGGTAGTGGCAGAGAGTAGGGTCGTCACCAGATGGTGAGGGTGGAGGAGCAAGCATCCACAGAGTAGGCATCTAAGATGCTTGATGAGGAGATGCAGAAGTAGCTTGTGATAGGAGCTCAAGATGTACTATGGCAATAGAGAGAGCGGATCAAGTTGGCCTCTCGATAGATTAGAGAGCTATAGATATAGGTTGTAGTTAGGGATGCATGGATCTCTGAGCAAGATCAAGAGATTCAAAGGTTATAGGATTGAGTGCAGGCTACTGAGCAAAGGGCAGAGGTGTTGTAGGATGAGGTCTGATTATAGATGGCCTGAGTTGCCTACTATTTTTTAGCATACTCGATAATGGTTCCTGATGAGGCTTAGTAGGTGCCTCATTTCTCATAGTATGCCTGAGATTTTGGGGGTTAATGTCCTCCTATCAGACCAGATATGCTACCTCCTCCTCCTCCTCTTGCTAGAGGTGATGGTGTAGGCCATAGCTAGCCACATGATATGCTTAGCACTAGTTTTGATTCTAGCTATGTATTGATCGGTGTGCCAACACCATTTTGTATCAATTTTGATCGATAACACTCGAGTAGCACTCATTTTTGTACTGACACACATTTTTTTAGATATATATATGAGATATTGAGCTGAGTAGCATTGTGTTCATGTCATTGTCATTGTCTATCTTTTCCTTTGATGTACATGAGATGTTTATATGATGATTGTGAGATGTAAAATGTGATGTAATGGATATATATTTGATGTGATGTAACTTGATTATGTAATGTATTTGATATGAGTTTATGAGTGTAATGCATATGGAAATGAACTAACATCTCATGAAGTGTTGTATGTTTTTGCTTGACTATGATAGGTATCCCCTCAAGGAGTGCATGAATATGAACCAAAGAACCAAACACTTTTGTAGCCATGGAGAATCCTGATAGATTTGAAGAGAATCCACAATCCTCCATCATGAAAGATGGAAATAGAGCTGTAATTGAATCACATGCTTATGCAAGTGAAGTATGCAATGCAAGACCATGTTAAATACAACCCTAGGTCTGGTTACCAAGCCTCAATAATTTATCATCATTGAGCATAGAATAAAATCTTATATGTCCTACAATCCCCACTGATGGTGCGATCATCGAAATATGAATAGGACATAGGTTATAGGTTTGTCGGGTTTAAATGTAAGCATTCAAGGCACAAGAGGCCAGAATGACCAGAACATTTGTCCCTTTTATTGTAGCAAGTTAACATAGGCATCAAAACATAAATGTTACGATGAATAGAATGTTTCTTGCATGGTAGACACACCAAACACATGAGAGATCCATCTTATGCTAAGTATTCAGTAAGTATTTTGTCGGCATCAACCCTTGCATTCATAACCTAAGACACAAGTGTGCTAAGTATACTCATAGTGACCCATACATTCACTTAGCAGAATGAGTATTAGTATGTACTATAGCATGAAGAGTTCACTCCAACAAACAAGGAGAAGAACTAGCAGTATTGACATATTCGTATAAAAGGAGTCGAGGTACACCCTACCATCCAATACAAGATGGAGGTTCTTATATTGGACACCCCTCTTGTAGGAGTATGTAAAATAATTGGAAGTAAACTACAAATAAAAATAATAGAAATGATCATGCTCCCAGTCATTACTTCTTTAGATAGAAATGACATCATCGAGTTGCTCGAGGAGACATGATAAAGCGAGAAAAAAAAAAAAAAACAAAACAATCAAAGGAAATGCACAACATATCCAAATAAGTTCATCATTTTGAGTTTAATGTTTTTCATGAGATTGATGTCAAGTGTCAGTGTCCAAAACATGGATGAAATAAATCTCTTTAGTAGGGTGACAATAGCAGGTAGATGTAGTCAGAATGATTGCTGACTGAGGTCAAAGAGGAATCTTTAGGATGGAGAACCTAAAGAGGATTGAATGATAGTAGATAGACACAACCAAAATGACTGGTGCCTGATGCAAGAGAGATCTTCCATAAAGGAATCTAGAAATGTGACCCAAGCAAGAGTAGGTAGACATAGCTGAAAATAACTTGTGACCATTGCAAATGAGATTCTATAAGGATAATCTTAATAAAGAGTGATGCTAGCGATAATAAGAAGATGCACTAGAATGACTGGTGACTATTGCATAAGAGATTCTATGAGGAGAATCTCAAAAAGAGTGACACTCGCAATAACAAGCAAACATAGTTAGGACTACTAGTGACTGTTGTGCAAGGTTCTGATGTCACTGAAGAGGGACATCACTAAGTTGTCACAAGACTCAATCCATGGATACATGAGAAGAAAGTAGGAAAAGTAGTAAAGAAACTATACAGAAAGCTAGAAGATGTGCTACGAGATGGAGCATTAAGAACAAGAGGCATCTATTTACTAGGTTTTCACCTTATTGGCAGGGCTTTCATTTTTTACTACCATGATGCCTGTTTCTAGGTTTTCACCAATGGCACTTTTTTATTTTTCATTTTTTTTGGATTTTTCTCTTTTAGATTTTTTTGTATCTTTTTGGATTTTTCAATTTTTTTGGTGTTACCAAGGCACTTATTGCTAGGTTTTCACTAGGGTAACAATTTTTTTCAGGACTTTTTCTAATTTTTATGGTTTTTTCAAGACATATAGAGATATACAAAGAGCTACTAAGATTAGATCAACTGTAAAACTACTTTAGATGGAGAGTGTTGACAGGTTCTTTGAGCACTTCTCCCTTGGCTATGGAAAGCTAGTATGCACCCAATCCATACACCACAGTAATGATGTAAGGACCAAGCCAGTTTGGTTCAAACTTCCCTTTTTGGACTCATTGCTAATTCTTAGGGTTGTCTCTTAGGATGAGATCACCCAGCTAGAAGTCACATGGCCTAACTTTCTGATTGTAGCTTCTTGACATTTGTTGCTGATAAGCTCGTAGATGGTCACATGCCACTTGTTGATGTTCATCTAGTAACACTAGCTCTTGAAGCTGTGATCTTGTAATCTTCATTAGTAAGAAGGCCTTTCATAGAGATTCTCAAGGTAGGAATCTCGACCTCTATTGGGAGCACAACATCTGCTAGATAAACCAAAGCAAAGGGTGTCGTACCTATTGGAGTCCTGATGCTTGTCCTATACACCCACAAGGATGGATTAATTTGGAGGTGCCAGTCTCTCCTAGATTTTCTAACTGTGCGATGAAGGATTTTTAGGATCACCTTATTGGATGCCTCAACCTAGCAATTACCTAAGGGTAATAGATGGAAGACCAATGTTGTGTGATTTTGAATTTCTTGCATAATTCCTTGAGGTCTTTGTTTTTGAATTGTCCTCCATATTTAGTAATGATTGAGGATGGTACACCATATCTATAGATGATGTAGTTTGTGATAAAAAGAGCTACAATATTTCCATTGGCAACTACGAGAGGTACTGCCTCTACCCACTTCGTGAAGTAGTTTGTAGTTGTGATGATGAACTTATGTCAATTAGAAGAGGTTGAGTGAATCTGACTCACCAAGTCGAAGGCCCATTGTTGAAATGGCCATGTTGTAGTAGAGGGAATCAACTCTCTGGCTTGAGTGTGGATTAGATTCCCATGGAGTTGACACTACTTGTAGGACCTAGCATACTTGATAGCTTCTTGCTCTATTTTAGGCCAATAGTAACCAACTCTAATGAGTTTGCGAGCTAGTGTCAAGCCATTTGAGTGGGATCTGCAAATGCCCTCATGAACATCAATTAATGTGCATTTGGACTCTTTAGGTTGTAAACACCTAAGGATTGTTCCATCAAGACCTCTCCTATATAGGTCATCAACAATAATGACATACCGTGAAGTATGACAGATAAGGTAACATTTCTCATTTTAGGTTAGAGCATCCAGAATGGTTTGATTACAAAGATAGAAATAGATGTCATGGTAGTGGGATGAGTCTTTTCTTACAATAGAACAAATCATCCTAGAATTAGGGGTGTTGTAGGCTAGGTAGTGTAACACTTCCACCAAGAACTCATGTTGAAGATCATTTTCAAGCATCTATAGAAAAGAAGCCAAAGTTTCCATAGCATCAACCACTTTATTATTTGCGTGAGGAATCTGTTGGAAGGTGATGTGTGCAAAATACTTCTTCAAGTAATCAACCATGCATTTTTAAGGTATTAATTTCTCATCCTTTGTTTGATACACATCATTAACCTAGTTGATTACAAGCTGAGAATCTCCAAAGATGTCTAACTGATCCATTCTCCATTCAGCTGCAATTTTCATGTCATTGATCAAAGCCTCATATTTAGAAATGTTAGTTGTACAAGGGAACATAATCTTGTATGCTTTGGGCAATGAATATCTATGTGGTTTTATGAAGATTAATCTAGCACTAGCTCTCTATTGTGTGAAGGACCCATCAAAGAACATGACCCACATTTGGTGTGTGAGTGTCAGAATTGACTCATTAGGGAAATCAATGTTCATTGGCAAGAGACTCTACATAGGTGCATCTGCTAGCTGATTTGCAATTGCCTATCCCTTGATGGATTTTCATTCAACATACTAGATGTCAAATTCACTAAGTATCATAACCCACTTAGCCAATCTTCCTATGAGAGCTGCCTTACTAAGTAAGTACTTTAGTGGATCTATTTTAGCCATGAGCCATGTAGTGTGGGCAAGCATGTAGTGTCTCAACTTCTAGGAAGCAAAGACAACTGCCAAACAAGCTTTCTCAATGATGCTATAGTTTCTCTCATAAGAGATCAGTGTGCAACTCAAGTAGTAAATGGCTCTCTCCTTGTTATTATTGTCCTCTTGAGCTAATAGGATTCCCAAAGTTGTTTTAGTTGCTGAAATGTAAAAAATCAAAGGCTTCCCATAGATAGGAGGCATCAGTATTGGTAGATTGGAAAGATATTGTTTGATCTGTGTTAAGCTTTGCTCAAAATCTTGACTCTAGTTGAATTTCACACACTTATGTAAAGTCTTTGTGAAAGGTTGTGATCTATCTGCCAATTGTGAGATAAACCTGCAACTAGATTGGAGTCCACCTTGTAGACCTCTCATCTAGCTGATGTTTTGAGGTGGAGGCATATCCATAATTGCTTGAACTTTCTCTAGATCCACCTTAATTCCTTTTGTAGACATGATGTATCCCAACAACTTTCTTGATGTGACACCAGATGTGATTTTCTTAGGATTGAGCCAAAGATTCAATTTTTCCATATGATCTAGGATGGGTTCTAAATCTTGTAGATGAGTATTGCATTTTGTGCTTTTGACCAAGGTATCATCCATGTATTTCTCCATGGTCTTATGCATCATGTCATGGAAAATTGTAGTTACTACTCTCTGCATCATGTCATGGAAAATTGTAGTTACTACTCTCTGATAAGTCACACCAACATTTTTTCAAGACAAATATCATTACTTTCTAGTAGAAGTTTCACCATGCACATGTAAAAGAAATCTTCTCTTGATCTTCTAGCAAAATTTTTTTTTTTTTAAATAACTAGAAAACCCATCCATTAGTGAGTACATCTCATATCCTGCCATCATGTCCACTGTCATATCAATGTTGGGAAGTAGAAAATCATCCTTTGGATATGGTAAGTTGAGATCATGGAAGTCAGTACAAAATTTGATAGATTTATCATGCTTGGAGACTAGGATGATATTGGATATCCATTTGGCATAATCAATTGCATGGATGAAACTAGCTTTTAGAAGCTTCTCTAGTTCTACTTTGACAAGTAATGCAACATGAGGATGCATTTTTCAAAGTTTCTATTTAACTAGTTTGATACTTGGTGTGATGGACAAGTGATGCATGATAAGATCAGGATCTAATCATGGCATGTCAGAATATGTCCAAGAAAAATTTATCTTCTTTTCTTGAAAGAAAGCAATGAACTCTTCCTCTTCTTCAGGGGATAGTGGCTATGCCAAATGTATCATATGAGGATGTCCTTCTATACCCAAGTTGATTGGCTATGTCAGCTGTATAAACATTGATGATCTCTCTTGAAAGTGACTTGGAAATGCATCAAATATCTCATCTACGGGCACCTTAGAGAGGTTTTAGCCCTTGGATACATCTTTTATTTTTATTTTTTTGAGTTTTGATACTACCACAATGTGGTTTTCACCATCAAACCTTTTTCATTTTTTCTTTTAAATTGTATGACTGAGATATTTGATGTCAACTTCAGTCATGTTGATGCTCTGTTCACTGGTTGAAGATGTTACGAGTTTGATAGTGTTTAGGTAGCAAGAAAGAGCATAGTCATTCTAGAAAGTGGGGACTTAAGTAGATGCATTAGGGTTCTAGTCTATAAGCTAAGGATTTGTGAGTGAAAGAGTAGTGACTAGTTCGATTGCATTCATAGTATAGTCATTAAGAGCTTGGACCAGCAATTTCAGACCTACGACAACTTTGTCCACAAGTGTGTTTGAATGCCTTTGAGTACTAATGTCAGCAATTGATGAGTAAACGTTTTACCCACTTCAATTTGGTTTTCATAGACATGAACTTGGTCAATGTCTTTATCAATAGTTAGTTCTGAAAGAGAGTCAAACTCATATATCTTAGAATTAGTGCTACATGGTGAGAGACTATATAACTCCCCAATAGTGATAGGGATGTACTTGCCTTCATCATCTAGGTTCTTACATAGGTACTCAACATGTAATGACTAACTAGGCTCTCCCTTTTCTGAATGAGCTTTGGGTTGATCAGTATTGTCTTGAGAAGAATCACTAGTATCATCCATAGTATTGACACGTGGCACAAAGTCATCTAGCTCAGTGAAAAATTTAGCATGAATGTGAGGAATAGGATAAGGATAGGGATCCTCATCATCAAATTTTTCCTCTTGAGTACCTAACTCAACTTGTGACTCATTTCTAGATGAATTCTTAGGTTTCAATATAAATTTTTCAGCTCCCAAATGAAAGGGAACCTTCTTAAAGCCTAGGCAAGTTGTATCATTGTTTCTTCAAGCTATTGCCTTGACAGGATCAATTAAGTTGTTGTTATTGCACCTAATAGGGCTAGTTCCTTTATAGCCAAAATTCTTCATGAGCCTAGGACTAGGCCCATATTTCTCAAGAGTGATCTCTCTAGCTTACTCTGTTAAGTCTACTAGAGTCTCTTCTCTATAAAGCCATATATCAATGGCTCTATTCTCACTCTCATCCTTAGGAGGAATGGTAGCCTTGAAAAAAGTGCCATTATGCTTGGTCTGAGGTGTCAGCACAAATGGCTTCTTTGCCTCTAAGGGTCTCCCATAATGATGAGCAGACTCTGGAAGATATGTTAATGACATCACTAGTTCAATATGGTACTCTCCCATGCCAATTTATTTTAGTTTGAATGACTACTTGATTTATTTCAGCTTGTTTTCATGATGATCAGTGGATTCCTTGTTGGTAGGGATGAAGGTTTTAACAATTTTGAACATATTGCAGGTATAGCTAGTAGTGGCAGGAATAGTAACTTCAGAGCCATAAAATGAGAATTTGATGCATTCATGATATGTGGATGGCACAACATGCATCTCATGTATCCATGGCCATCCTAGAAGAATGTTATAAGACAAGGGTATGTCAAGCACTTGATAGGTGACATCCCTTTCTACGAGACCAAAGAAAATGGGTAAGACCACATGACCTAGAGACTTTTGTTCAACTTCATCATATGCTTTGATAGTGATCTTGCATCAAGGATCAATAGATTCCTTAGAATAATTCAATTGTCTAAGCAAAGTAGCAAAGATAATGTTTAGGCCAATGCCATTATCAATGAGTACTCGATGAACACGTGTCTGATGTATCATGACCTCAATGTGTAGAGGTTGATTGTGCAGATGACTCAGTTAGTTATCATCCTCGTTTAAGTAGGACATAAAATAAGGTGAGGTCAAGTGACCTACCATGGATTGAAACTAATTAAGATA
This sequence comes from Cupressus sempervirens, assembly GCA_028749045.1. Classification (NCBI taxonomy): domain Eukaryota; kingdom Viridiplantae; phylum Streptophyta; class Pinopsida; order Cupressales; family Cupressaceae; genus Cupressus; species Cupressus sempervirens. Next base: position 835,181,202 of record CM053787.1, on the reverse strand, counting down.
ATGATCTTGAGGAACATTTGCCTAAGTGAGGGCTTTATCTAGAATCTTCCTATGAATAGGCAAGATTTTAAGTAGCTCAAAAATGGAGATTTGATCATTAGTTTGTTTCAATTGATCTAGAACACTATAACTGGTTGCTATTGAGTTCATTGTGAGTTTTGCACCTTTTCTAGATAGACCAATAAGGGGTTTGTCTTTATGCTATTCAGGATTGATAGTAGAAGGTGCAGAGCCTTTGACCACCAACTTGGCATGAGAATGCATGACAATATTAGCACAATATTGCAAAGGTGTGTTATCTATTATGTTGGAAGTAGGGCCCCTCAAGACAAACAATGTCTTGGGTTTATTGCTATCTTGTTTGCCCTTAATAGTAATGATGTCACAATATTTTGAATCCGTTGATCACATTGTCATCATTGGAGTATGAATAGCTGACCTTGTTGTTGGGTTTTGGTTTCAAGATCTCTCCTTTTTCATAAGCCAGGAAAGGCTCTTTGAAGGCCTTGTGATCCAAGTTCTACTTATGTCCATCTACCACAAGTTCACTAGCATCAATCATGTCCTAGACTTTGTGGGGCAAGTTTATGTAGTTGCTAGTTTTGTGCCCCTTATTTTGGTGATACTCATAGAATGAGGTTTCATTCCACCATGGTGGGCATGGTTGTGAATCATAAGGACAAGGGTTTTCCAGTGGTGAAATAAGCTTGTGTTGTAACAATGTTTTGCAAACCACATCCAAAGGATCACCCAGGGGTGTATACTCTCATGAATTTCTTGATTTTTTCCCAGATGTTTTATTGTTAGGAGAAGGCTTTTGAGCATTTTTGGCCACATTGAGACCATATGTGAGATTAAATGCCACCTTAGCAAGTTTGGGAGTGACATTGTCAACAACCCCATCATGCAAAATTTCTCAGTTCTTGTTGACATATTTTGTTTTGTCTTAGTTTTAGGTAGAGCCTTTTTTGTGTCCTTCTAAAGAGTAATTTCACCTTTTTAAACCATAAATTCCTTGATGTAGATAGGCTTATGATAATTTCTACAAAGGTACGTGAACCTTTAAGTTGGACTCTATACCCAAAATCAGGTAGGAGATAATTAGTGAAGATGTCAAGCTTTTCCATTTCTAGAATCTTGCATGAATATTTAGTGCCTAGTTGTCTCCACCTCTAGAGAAATGTGAGGAATGGTTCCCCAACTTTTTGCTTAAGGTTACATAGATCTCAAATATTGGTAGGGTGTTGAATGTTATGAGAATATTGCTAGACAAATAAGTTGGCAATTTTGTCAAATGTCTTGATACTAGGAGGCAAGTGTGAGAACCACTCCAAAGCTTGACCACCTAGACTTTTGGGGAATAAATGCATGAGGTATGTCTGTTCATGCAAAAACTCCATTCGTAAGGTGCCAAATTTCCATAAGTGATCTTGGCGATCAATGGTGCCAAAGTACTGGTCGTACTTAGGTAGCTCTACGTCTCATGTGAAAGGAGGCATGTTCATGCTATTGTCAAATGGAAATGGACAAAGAGTGTGTAATGTATATGTTTTTATGGGTTTCTCTTTCTCATGCATCATTTGGGCTATTTGGTCTTGCAAAATTTTTAGTTGTTTTTAGAGTTTGGAAGTCTTAGTTTCCTCTTTAGGGGTGATGATGGTTTCCACATTGAAATGAGAAGGTAACTAAGCTCCCTCTTGAGAAAGTTTGAGAAAGTACTTTTCTTTCTCTTTGTTGAGTAAGATTTCCATGACCTTTTGAATTTTTTGTCTCTTTGACATTTTTCTATGTGTTCAGGAAGTATTTCCACCTCTGCTTGTTCATCATCTAGGTCATGGTCTTTCTCTTTGTCATTCCTAAGTGGTTTTTGATGTTTTCTATGACTACCATGTTCAAGTTCATGATCAACCATTGTAGGAATGTATTCAGTTTTAGTATGTTGTGTTTCAAAGGGTCCTTTGAAAAGGAAATAAGAAATTTTGTTTGGGGATACAAGACTTCTACTAGTCTTAGGATCCTCTTGATACAAAGGGTTCCTAGTTTGTCACAAGTTTATGGAAAATCTTTGTTAAACTTGAGGTTACTTGATAGGTGAGGGAGATTGTGAAGATGCCTCAGTAGACAAACTAGATGCAGACTATGTATTAAAAGGAAGGTAGCCTCTGCCATGATTACAACCCCTAGCATGACCTCACCTAAGTCTAAGAGGATAAAAAACATTGCCTCTCCTTCTTGTGATAGTCATAGACAAGGGCAAGAAACAAGAACCTTGACAAGGACTGAACTAGAACTTAGTCTCAATAGGACAAGGTAAGAGTGTTGTATAAAAAGGTACAAATAGTCTAATTTGAAGGTTGGAACAACCAAAGATTATGACTATCATAATGTGGAGTATGAAAAGCACTAAAGAAAAGGAATCAAGACAACTAAGAGACAAGACTAGTCAAAGAATGGATCATTGATCTTTAGCTAAGCTAAATTTCATTGTTTAGGACTGTTCACAGAAAAGGAAGAAACAACTCGATGTAGGAAATAGACTGAACATATATTGCAGATTGGTTGAGTAAACTATTTTGATAGTTTTAGAATAAGGTCTCGCATGAAGATCCTCTGCAAGGCGCATGAGAAAGTACACTGTGGGACCCAAAATCTTAGAACAACAATTTAAACTTGTGCAAAGAGTTTCTCTAGGTCATATAAAGAAGTGATAGGATCAACAAAGACACTTGGAAAGATCTTGCTCGAGAATACACAATTTCTCATGCGAAGACCTAAACTGGTTCACATGAAAAGTGAGTTCTTGCATGAAGAAATGCAAGACTATGCATGAAATTCAAGACCAGACTGACAACAAAGTTGGATTTCAAAGATATTTTCAGTAGTTTTGGATAGTTTCAAACATATTGTAGGTTTTTTTGACTGATAATAGATAGAATTCAGGTTGACTTTTAGACTTGTGGAATTGATATTGGATTTCAAAGCAAGACAAAGTGTTTTTAGTAGAATGTAGGAAACAAGCAATAGTCAAATAAAATCCAACTGAGGGCAAAGCAAGTCAGACAGATAGGGGAGTCTTGACCTTTTGTTTGTTTTAGATAGGTTTGGACTATTTATGACTCAATAAAAAACATAATTTATTCCTAGAAATAGAAAATGGTAGAGAAAGCAAAACCTTTGTCCCACATCTTATGCACATGCGTGTACCTCACATAGCTATGTCACCCTCTAGAGGCTGCTTGTGTTTTTGGTATATTAAAAGGACTCAATAGTATATGATGAATAAGAACCCTTGTGGTAGGGGAAAAGCCTATATATGACCTTCCAACATCTAGTAGCATGTGTATGGTGAGTTCTATAGGAGAGATTCTTCCCCGTCCTTGCACAAAGATTATGCCTCCTTTCTGAGGTGAACTAGGTAGCTTCTAGCTAAGAGGTTTTTACTTGGCTTCCATTCAAATTAATTCCTAGGGACTTCACAAGTGAATTTGAGACTAGCAACCCACACCAGCATTTGAGAGTGCATACACTTAGCAAAAATGGGGCTAGCACTAGCTAGCGCAATAGACAGAGATTATCCTTGATAATTAATATCAAGAATCAAGGGAAAGAAATTAATCCAGCTTTGAAATATTTTTCTCTACAAAGCATCTTGATTATAGTGAGTTAGAATCTTTGACTAAAGGAGTGTGCTCACTTGGGTCATTCCCAGAGGTTGGATCACTCTGGCAAGCCCTCTAAAGGATTGACTTGGACTGGTGGTTAAAATGCAAGGGTCAAAGTTTTTGATTTCCCTCAAGGGGAAAGAGCATACTCCTCTAACCTTAATTTCTCACCCAAACATACAGAACAGGTTAATTAACAACTTAGCTTAATCAATCTAGACTTATTCTTTCTAAAGATTTTGATTCCCTTAAATTGAAACCATCATCTCATCATAGAAAATAATTAGCACTAGAGAACCACTAGGCTGCTTGCCTTCTTCAAAATTTTGTCTTTCAAAAGTATCTAGGTTTTTGATTCACCCTTGGTCATGACCTCAAACTGGTGAAGAGCATAATAACCTATTCTTTTGTCTTGCACCCCAGGAAGTTCACAAGTCATAATTAGACTATGTTTTGAAAATAGGAAAGAAAACACATTATTTTCTGGGTTTTAAGATGTGATCTTCAACAAATGTATCTTTGAAAATCGTCCTACAAACAAACTATCAGTTCATGTTTTCAATGGTTCATGTAAAGGAATGTTGGTCAAAAATCCTATAGACAACCTTTAAGCTACAAAAAACTAGAAAAATAGAACAATAATGCTTTAGAGGAAAACACATTAGTAAAAGATCATGAACAACATGCTGAAAATAACAAAATAAACCTCACTATTTTAGAATTTTGTGCAAAATCTTGCATAGGACCATGTGAAATCTTGTAGTGACCCACATGAGAAAATGAGGTGTCATGTGAAGACTTGCACAATTGGGTACTTTTTCGCATGAGAAAGTTTTCAAACACTTGTGAAACCCTTTAAATCTTCATGTGAAAATGAAATTTCTCATGCCAAAATTCAAGAATCTATATGGAACACTATGGACAAAAAATGAAATAAATGAGGCTAGAAAACTATTTTTCTCGGCCCCACGGTGGGCATCAAAAATGTATATGCAGAGTGTGGCCTCAGACTTCACACACACACTTGAACATGGTCCTTGTATGCGGATTCATCCTGGAATGAACATGAGATTGTTCACCCAAGAGGAGTCCTGCAAGATGACTTGTTGCCTTCTATCTAGAAGGATTGTTCCTATTTATGCTCTTAGATTTGAGGTGCAGGCAACCGGAGCTTTCCAGAATGAAGGGTTTAAATGCAATTAATTCTATATTGAATGCAACAATTCTAAATGAGATATGTAATTATTCTAAGAACATATAAAATAAACTAGATTATATATATGCATACTAAATCTAAATAACATTTAATCTAGGAAAATGAAAGCTTATAAAAATAATAAGCTTAAATGAGTGCACAATTCAGTAGAGATTCAATAGAAATTCAATTCAACCTCTGTAATGAGGAATTATGAGTCTCTTAAATAGAATTCCTAGGATAGCTCAATGGTTAGGATCAACCTTGATGAACAGTTAGGATTAGATAGAAGATTCAGTTAAGATGGAAACTTCCTTGTGTAGGTGAAGTGAACTATTTCAAATCTAAGTGTGATGAGTAGTTAACTGAACTTGTCATAAGTGTGAGACCAAGTTAATTGGATTGATTCTAATTTTGAGAAGTAGTTCACTCAGAGTTTCCATTTAGAACTGAAGAGAGGATTTTGAAGATATTATTTAATTTAATAGGTGAGATATGACCTCATAAATACCTTTTTTCATTTAATTGAATAATCTAATTCAATTAATTAAAGTGGGAATAATATTAAATTAAATATTTTAATTCCCTAGTACATTAGCCTTAGGATATAATTTAATTTAATTAAAGTATAAATACTTTAAATTAAATTAAATATTAATCAATAGGTTTAATATGACTAATACGAATCAATACTTTAAGAATTAAATAAATAGTCTAGTTAATGTAGATTAGGGTTTTTTGCATTTGACACTTAAGTCAAGTAATGAATATCAGAATAATAATTGCCTAGTAAAATAGGACTTTAGAATTGATCAAAATAGACTAGAATTGGTGATGATGGCAATGAGCCAATTTTGGGTTATTACACTTCTTAGGTTTAGGTAAAGTGTTGGTCTCACATTCATCAATGTATATAAAGAGTACAATTTTTAGGTTCCTGTCTACATTCAACTTCATTCTTTTCGACATATTCATTGACTTGCACATTTGCACTTTCCATAGTTTTTTAGTGTTAGCATTCCAATACTTATAAGCTTTTCACTTAGTGGAATATCCTAGGAATATGCCTTCATCACTTTTAGCATCAAGTTTTCCATTTCTATTATCCTTCATTATATAACATTTACTTCCAAAAACTTTAAAATATTTCACATAATGTGCACACCCATACCATAACTCAAAGAGTGTAACTTATGTACCTTTCCTTATTTATACTTAGTTATAACTATAAACTATTATACTTACAAATTTTCTCTAGTATTTTTGTGATACATTTTTCTCCATCATCAATGTCTTAGCATAGTCCATGATTTATTTATTCCTTCTTTTAGTTATAAAATTCTATAGAGAGGTCCTAGGTGTAGACATATGTTTCTTGACTCTTCTATCATTGTATAATATTTTGAATTCTCCAAGTAATAATTCACCATCTTTATTAGATCTCAAATACTTCAAGACTTTACCTTTCTCTTTTTCAACTCTATCTAGATACCAATTAGGCATTGGAAATGCATCATATTTTTCTTTAAGAAACATCACAATCATTTTTATTGATTAGTCATCAACAAATAAAATAAAATATTTGTTTGCACAATAGCTTTTTACACCAATATGTCCACAAAGGTTAGTATGAACCAATTCTAAAATATTATCAAAAGTATTCAATGAGGAAGGAACTCAAAAGTAGACATCACATTATTAGGTTTCTTCAATTGTGATAATCCTCTTACTTTCTTCAACTTAATAATGCTTAACAAATTATCAAATTTCACATCACGTTGTCTCTTATTCCATTACCATGCATCATGAAATTGTGAAAATAAATACCATAAGATAAGTCTAGATAGAACAAATTACCTCTAGTTTGGTCTCCACTTCCAATCAATTCTCCTAAATCATTGTACACCTTATCTTTCTTATTTTGAAATTCAACTTTGTAGCCTAAGCTATTTAACTATGCCACACACAAAACATTGTAGTTAAGCCCTTCAACCCAATAAGAATTATCACATCTAATCTTATTTGTCAATTTTATTGATCCTTTACCTTTCACAAGACATGTTCCATCATTACCAAATGTAACATTACCAGCTTTAAAATATTGTAAGTTTTCAAATTTACTCTTGTAACTAGTCATGTGATGTGAGAAACCAGTATTAATTATCCATTTATCACCTTTAATCACATATGAAATGAGTGCATTTTTCTCATCTTCATCACAATTATCTTTCATAGAAACATAAACAACTTCTTCATCACTACTATTAGAATCAATAGCACTCTCTTCATCAACAATGTAAGAAGACTTCTTACCTTTTCCTTTGTAGTCTTTATATCCTTTTTGACTTTTCCGTCTCTTCTTCCTTTGAATTTGTTGTCTTTCCTTTTTCCCTATGAGGACATTTTACAACAATATAACCAACTTTATTGCATAAACAATAGATTATAGGAAGTTAACCTTTGTTTTTTCCTTTGCCTCTAGAAATTATTCTAGCCATTGAAGCTTTAAGATCCTCAAGATCATCATTAGAAGATTCATTTTCACTAACTTCATACTTTCCTTTCTTTTTCTTATGTAAAACCAATTGTGACTTGAAAGAAGTTTCAATAGAAGGAGCATTAAAATTACAAAAATTGACAATTCACAAGTAGTCACTCTACCAATGAGACTCTCAAAGGTTAAAGGTCATTTGTTATTTTAAGTCATGTTAAGGCCCATGCACCCATTAATTGATATAAACAAAGGTGGAGACCTACTTATCACCATTTAAAATGTTAGAGTGTATGTAATTAACTTTATTTTATTAGTTTTTTAGCATGAGTTTTCATAAGAAGAGCTCTCACTCCTAACACAAAAGGAGGAAAAGATTTCTTTAAAAAAATTGATGTAATATGTACTCCAAAACATTAATTTAATGCAATTATATATGCTATTAGTTCTCTTATTCTAAGTGTAGTTATTCTTTCTAGAGTGTGTTATTTTTGTGAATGCATGTTGATGAATAATAATGAAAGCAATGGTTTTATTGTGTTGTTATGATTGTGCAATATTTTAGTTCTTTTTTTTTCCCCTTGTGTTAATGAATTTGTTTATTTTGACAAATTGGAGAAAGGTTCATTTTTTTTCTTACATAGCATCTTGTCTCGTGTGAGCACACTTTCCCTAACCTCATAATTTTATGGAACATGAAAAATATTTTGGTTATTATTGAAGTTCCCATTGACTATTGCATCAGTGGAGTTGATGAAGTGCTTCTCCTAATTTAATTGGTTTCCTACCCTATCCTTTTGATAATTTAATTCATAGACATGTTATTACTCCTAGTTTATGTCCATTAGGAATTTCCCTTTCAATTATTTTCTTTAATCTCTCATTACTCTATTTTTAAAATTTGTTTTAGAAACACTTGGTTAAAACAGGAATTCATATAGTTGCACCAATGAATTGCATTCATCATAAAATAGAAAAATACAAAAAATATATCTATTCTGTGGTTATATTTCAAATACCAATAGATTTTCCAAATTGGTTTGAACCAAAAATGGCCCCCTTGTGAACATACACATTTATCTTTAGATTGAGTTACCTAGTTGGTTGAAAAACCCACCCAAAATATTGGAGTTGATCATTATTCAAATTTTCAATAGAGGGGTTTGAAAGGATCCCCATTGTTCAACATCGTGCATAAAGAAAAATCAATAGGTACTAGGAGAAAATTTGATTTCTTTGCCTTTATCTTCAACCTTGTTCTCTTCTCCACTCAGTTGACTCTTGGATTCTTCTATATTTTCATTTTCAAACTTTGCCTCATCATTTTTTACCTTTGCCTCATCATTTTCTATTTTATCTTCTACTTCAAAAATATTTTTCCACAACTTTATTGTGTACTTGACAACCTCTTCAATATTGTTAGACAAAATTTGAAATGCCTTGAATCTTGGAGTCTACCTATTCTCATGTTTTAGCATGGCCTCCTTGATCTCTTCACTTTAGAAGTTAGGCATGATGCTTTTCAATGTTTTTTCTCTAATTTTCCTCTCTATTTTTGCATCATTGGTCCATCTCTATATAAATTCCTTTTATAAGACATTAGGAGCTTGACTCTTTATCTCATTAGAGTCATATTTCAACTTAACCATCTTTTCCACTAGAGCATCTTCTATTTTTTGTTGTTCCTTTGGATTCATATTTGATGTATTTGAATCCTTCCATACCACTACCTTCCCTCAATATCTACAATTGATTCTCAAAGGTTAGTGGGGGATTCTTCGGTTACACGATATGAGTGTTTTCCTTTTTATCATCATCCTGAAGTTTTAGTTTCATTTTGGGTTTACTTGTTGTCGTGATCATAGGGGTAGGTACCTTCTTAGGTGTAGCTTTCTTTGGTGCACTTTCAATTATGATCACTTTCCACCTGTTCTTTGGAGGTTCTTCTTCTTCTTCTTCTTCTTCTTGATATACCTCTTCTTCTTCTTCCTCATCTTCAACTTTTCCCTTGGTGAGAATAAGAGGGCCATCTTTCTTTTCCAATATATTATTTATAGTTCCTACCCTTTTCTTCTCTCTTTTCAAAAGTTGAGGAATCTCTATCTCTAGAGATATCCTAGTCTTAGCTTCATCATATGTTCCAAGATATGTTTTCTTGGGGTCAACATGCTTATTTAGAAGAGCCTCTATGATATCTTTGGTATCATCTATGTTTACCTCATATCCCAAGGGTTTTACACATGTAGTCCTAGGTATGACAACTTGAATGTAAGTATTATTGGCATGAAATTTTCAAAATATGCATCCATGATACGATAAATTTTTTCTCCTAATTCATTAATGAACTCATTAATATGATAGATTAATGGTCTATCCTTAATCCATATCACGATTCCTTTGGATAGAAATAACTTTTAAACATAGGGAAAGAAACATACAAGGAGATATGCAAACTTTCAAATGTTCTTCTTCGATGCTCAAACACTCTCCATATTTTTTCCTATTTGGTTGAGTTGCAACTCAAAAAAGGCAAAAGATAGAATTTTCTTCACCACTTTATATGCAAAATTAACTACTTCACAGAGAACACTATTTTTCCTACTCGAACAATAGATTTTGTGTATAATGACATGAATCCCAAATTTAATTTCAATTGTAGTGATGTTTAATTTCATTCCCCTACCATCCTATTTTGCTAGGGTCTTCTTGGTAAGTTCACCATGAGCTAGGGTTTTAGTTGCTTTAGGTCTATCCAATATTGGGTTGCTTGTAACCTCATGAATCATCTTCTTGGTGGTCTTCATGGGTTGCTCTAGCTAGAAGGACATGTCATGAACCCTACTAAGGACATATATTTTGCATTTCACTATGAAATTACATGGTATGTACATGGCCTATGTTAAACCCTTGAGCTCTAGATGTTAATGCTCATCCTTTAACACTCCAGTCTCACATAGTGCATTATCTACATCATTCATCTTAAACAAACCTAATTTCTAAATAGTGAAATGATAGAATGACTTGATCTTATTGATTAATAGTATGTTGGGAGGGATAACTAAGTTTGCTCCCAATAGATCTATCTTCTTTGCAATTGTTAAGTAGATATTGAATGTAGGTCCCTTAAAAAATGTATTCTTCAATAACATCTTGGAACCCTTCTTTGGATTTGAACTAGAGCTGGAAGCCATGATGCCTGGTGGGAGATTCATTTGCAACAATTGATAACTCCTCTTGCAACTTTGTTCTTCAATACTTATCTCTTAATTTCTCAGGGGTTTGAAATTGTTCTAAATTTTGAATACAAGGTAAGAAATGAACCCTCAATTTTTCCTTTTATGAAATTGTTTAAAATGTTAGGGCCTCTTCATTGTATCATACATTGGTACATGGAATAAATTGACAATGTCTTTGAATCATAAGCATGTCATGAACTAATCATTGCACAACTCATTTAGAATTGAATTATAACTTTTCTTTGATAAGAGATAATAGATAGCTTGGTTACAACTAAATGGTCACATGGTTAGAATGCATTTCCCTTGCTTGACCTAGTGCATCTGAATATGTAGTTTTTTATTCTTCTTTCTTGCATATTTGGAACTATTGTAAGATCTTCTTGAATTTTGAGTTCTAATCGTCTCCTTGACTACGTTATTGGATTTGGATGATAATAACTTTGTTGTCTTGACTTAGGATTTCCTTTGATTTCCTTACCCATTTGTGATCCATTTGAGTCTTGATCTATTCAACCTTGGACTTTCCTCTATTTTCTTCACTAGAATTTGTTGTAGCTCTATGTATATAGTTTCTTTCCAAATGCCCAATCTTCTTGCATACATAGCTATTAGAAATGCTTTAGAATAACTAAGAGGGGGAATAAATCAGTTATTCAGGTTCCAAATGTCCAATTAAAACCTTTTCATCAAGTAAAGTGATCCTATTAAATTGTTCATTCATCCAAGCTTAAACTTTCCTACTTAGCAAGTTACTATAAAATTAGCATGCACACATAACACATGAAAGATCAACACATAACATAGTGATTTATGTGGAAACCCAATTTGGAAAAAACCACTAGTAACATGCTACTCAATTCTCACTCTTTTGAGGTGATGTCTTGTTAAAGGCTACAACACACTGCTAAATGTGACTTAGTTAAAGGATTTAACCACCTTGTTAGAAGTGGGCTTGGTTAAAGGGCTTTAGAAAATTCACTTGGAATGCCACCCTATTAAAGGATTTACAAATGGCTATTAAACCAACCTAAGTCCATAGGATTTTACCCTAGCTTGCACAATTTTTAGAGAGTAACAACAAGGTATTTTGACCTGATACAACTCACAACTTAACTTGTATAATTTAGATCTTTGTTTAGCTCTTCACAATTTTCCCAGCTTTCAATCTCTGCAGCTTTGATAGCTTGTTCTCCTTTCAAGCATTGTCTCCTTGAGTCTTCATGCTTGATATACTAGTGTAATCTCCTATATGACCACTTTATCAAAGCATAGTCTCTATGCTTTGTTCTTCTTTCATGACATCATTCAGCAACTTCACATTTTGGCACCCCAAAAAATCTTACTTCTTGGCCTATGAATCCTTAAATAGAAGTCTAGAATTTCTTTTCCTACTCAATTCTTCCCTCCTTTAATTTCAGTTCGAATGGATTAGCTAGGATTCAATGAATCTAACCCATATCTTGTTTCCTCTAGAAACATCATGAAGAATCTTACTAAATTTGCCCAAAAATGGTTTACCTAAAAAAAATTTCCTCTAGTTCATCACCCTTATCCTCCATCTAGTTCAAAAAATTCAAGATAACAAACTTTTCAGCTCAGTTTTGGTGAATCTTTGACTTTTCAAATAATTCAGTAGCTCAGTACTATTGAGATTCTGGTGCTTGAAACATACTATGTTACTTGGCACTAACTACATTTTATTGATGTTTGACACCTACTATGGATTCACTTGGCATCCATTAAGTTTTTTTTTATGGTTAACACTTGTTACTTTCCTTGGCTCCTTTTGTATCACATGACATACACTAGATTTTGCATTTTCTCAGCACTAACCAAAAATCTACCTGACATGAACTAGCTTGCTCGACACTCACTAATGAACTTAGTTAATCTTTGCAAACAATCTTGTTACAACTTACTCCTCTAGTATTTCTAAGTGTGGCCAACCTCTATATCTTCAAGTATATTTTCAATATATCACTTTATCATTGTCTTAACTTATCCTTGCACTTCATTACAAAACCATAACACAACCTTTCCCTTAGGTGCTTTTTTTACATCTTGTTGATTAAATCATTTTTATCAATCAACTAAGTGATAGTACTTGGATCTTATAAGAAATTGTCATTCCAACAAATAGCAAGTTTGACATCAGTGACAAAACAATGATTGAAAACATTCTTCATCAACAATCTCCCTCTTTGCAATCAATCTTCTTTGTTTTTCAACAATGATCTTTTCAATTAGATTTCCAACAATATCCCTCTTTGGCATTGATGGAAAACCAAACTAATCAACCAAGTTATCAAAATGCTAACTAGGTTAAAATAGTAAATCAAATCAAATGCCCAAAAGAAAACTTTATTCAAAACTATTCATTTTATCAGCAACATAAACTAGCTTATCACTCCCTTTGAATTCTTTTGCTAATAAACTGTCTTCTCACTTTTTGTTTTGCTATTCCTCTGATGGCTTATTGTCTACACTATTTTATCCCTCTAAGATACTATTTCATTTTTGTTTATTTTTTGCTATTCTCCCTTTACATATCTAAACATTCCTTTTCTTTCTCTTTTCTATGGCTTACCATTGTTCACTTTGTTCTTTTGTTGCTCTTGACTCCCTCTTACATTATTTCTCCCTCTACATGCATTGATCATTTTCTACTATTCTAGTATTAGCTACTTCTCCCTCTATCCATTTTATTCTATAGATTTGATTAGTTTCTGCTATTTCTCCCTCTTTGACAACAATGCCAAAGATACATTATCTCAACATCTTAACATGCAAGTATAACATTTGTCACCTTGCTTGTGACTTGCTTGGAATTTCAATACTTTGATTACTTTAGGAAAAATCCTAAAGTAAGTATCCTCTACATCAATTTGTAATATTTTAACAATCAACTCATTTGACGTAGGGTAGTCTTTCTTTTTTCTCAAATAGCCTTAGATAGGGTATCACCCCTAGTTTACCTCTAAGATACTAAAATGCATCTTTAGGTAGTGTTTTTAAAAAAATGTCAGCAATCTGTTCCTTTGAGCTAACATATTCCATCCTTGCTTATCTTCCACCAATTCTCTTACATAGTGATACTTAATTAAAATATGCTTTATTTTAGCATACATCATAGGATTCTTTGATATGTTGATGGTACTTGTGTTATCACAATAGAGTATTACAGGTTTAGTTACCTCTTCCTTCATACCTTGGAACAGATGTTTGATCCATACAATATTAGTGTAGTTGATAGTAGCAGCAACATATTCAGCTTCTTCTATGGATTGTGAGGTACAACTTTGTTTTTTGCTTGTCCAAGTAACCAATCTTTTACCTAAGAAAAGTGCTCCTCCATTGGTGCTCTTTCTATCATCAATATTACCTCCTTAGCCTACATCAGTGTAGGCTTTCAACTCAAAATTTTTACTCATCTTGTAATACAAACCAAATTCATCAGTTCCTTTTTGGTACCTCAATATTCTTTTTACTACCATAAGATGATTTTCTCTTGGGTTAGTAGAAAATCTTGCCACTATTCCAAAAACTAGTTCAATGTTTGGTCTACTATGTACAACATACTGTAACTTTCCAACCATTGATCTATACATTGTTTGATTTACTTTAGTTGACTCATCATTCTTGGATAACTTATGTCTTGTTACCATTGGTGTACTTACTATTTTTGAGTCTTCTAAGCCAAATGTCTTTAGTATCTCCTTGATATATTTTGATTGGATCATAAATATGTCATGCTTTAGTTGATGTACTTGCAATCCAACAAAGAATTTTATTTCTCCAAACATTGACATCTCAAACTCATGTTTCATTGGGTTAGAAAAATCTTTGCATATGGCATCTTTTCCTCCAAATATTATATCATCAACAAAGATTTTAGATATTAGAATGTCTTTGCCTTTTTCTTCCTTGATGTACAGGTTGCTATTATCATCTAATTTCTCAAATCCTATCTTCAAAAGATATTTGTGTAGTCTCTCATACCACACTCAAGGTGCTTTCTTTAGACCATAGATTGCTTTGTACAATTTACAAACCATATCCTTGTTGTTTTCATCAACAAATCACTCTAGTTGTTCTATGTAGACTTCCTCTTTCAGTATACCATTCAAAAAAGAAAACTTTACATCCATTTGATAAACTTTGAAACCTTTATAAGAAACATATGCAAGCAATGTTCTCACTCCTTCCATTCTTTCAATAGAGGCAAATGTTTTCCCATAGTCCAATCCTTCTTCTTGTGCATAGCCTTTTCAGATTAGTCTAGCTTTATTTCTTGTGATCTCACCATTCCCATCAAGCTTGTTTCTAAAGACCCATTTAGTACCAATTACATTTTTATCAGCTAGTCTTGGAACTAGAGTCTAGGTTTTGTTCTTCTCAATCTAATCTATCTCTTCTTCCAAAGCTTTATGCCAATTATCATCTTGTAGTGAATCTTTCACTATTTTGGGCTCAATCTTGCTCAGTAGACATGACTCACTCCTTAGTCTATTCCTTGTCATTGGTTTAGCTTCCTTGTCACCAATGATTTTCTCTACAGGGTGATGTCTTCTCACATATTTGGATAGTCTTGGTTCTATCCTTCTTTCCATTTTTGGTCCTATAGCCTCAAAGTCACTTTGCACATCACTTTCAAGTATTTCATCATCTCTTCCATGTGTACTAATTTCAAAATTAGAATGTTCATTATCTTTATTCTGCAACTTAGCTTTTGAATGAAGCTTGATATTCACTAGTTGTGACTTAGCTAATACTAAAATTTGTTGCTGATTCTCAACTTGGTTGGCACTACATCTTTAGTAGACATTCTTTCATAGAAGTATGCAAAAGATTTGTAATATTCTAGTTTCTTAGATTCATCAACTTGGACTTCTACGTGCTCATAAAAATTTACATTTGCACTCTCCATAATCTTGTTGATGTTAGTATTTAAACACTTATATGCTTTACTTCTAGTGGAGTATCTAAGGAATATGCCTTCATCACTCATTGCATCAAACTTTCTATTTCTATAGTCTTTAAGAATATAGCATTTGCAATCAAATACTTTGAAATGTTTTACATTGGGTGAGTGACCATACCATAATTCAAAAGGTGTTGCATTTATGCCTTTCTTGACTTTTACTCGATTCAGTGTGTACACAGTAGTACTTATAGCTTCTCTCTAGTACTTCAAAGAAACATTTTTCTCTATCATCAAGGTTTTGGCATAGTCAATTACTAATCTATTTCTTCTTTCTGTGATTCCATTCTCTAGGGGAGTTCTTGGTGCTAATGTTTGTCTCTTGGTTCCTTTGTCATTGCAAAATGTCTCAAACTCTTTTGATATAAACTCTCCTCCTTTGTATGATTTCAGGCACTTCAGAATCTTTCTTATTTCCTTCTCAATCCTAGCCAAATGCCACTTAAACATTTGAAATGCATTAGATTTTTGCTTTAAGAACATGGTAGTCATCATCTTAGAGTAGTCATCCACAAACAACATTATGTATCTATCTCCTTGGTAGCATTGCACTTCTATTGGGCCACATAAATTAGTATGCACTAACTCTAGTACTTCTTTGGAAGTGTAGACTTTGCTTTTTAAAGTTGACTTGGTAATCTTTCCTAGTTGACATTGTTTTCACATTGTATTATTAGGCTTCTTTAGCTTAAGAAAACCTCTAACTTTCTTCTTTTTGCTAATGCTAATCAGATTATCAAAGTTAACATGACATAACCTTTTATGCCATAAGAAAAAATTATCAAGTTTTATAGTAAGACAGGTTGCATCTTCTATATCTAGGTAAAATAGATTACTCTTATATTGTTCACCATTTCCTATCAGATTTCCATCAGTATCATAGATATTGGCAGTTTTGTTTCCAAATTCTACTTTGCAACCTATATTGCCTAATTGTCACATACTCAACAAATTGTAGTTCAATCCTTCAACATAGTATGCATTATTACATTAAATTTTGTCTATAAGTTTAATAGAACCATTTTCTTTGATTTGACATGGAGCATCATTTCCAAATCTAAAACTATTTCCATCATACTGAGTAAACATAATAAACTTACTTTTATCTCCTGTCATGTGATCTGAGCATCCACTATCTCTGACCCACTTGTCATTTTTGTTCACACAAGTTACTAGTGTTGTTTCCTCATCCTCATTTGACTCATCCTTCATGGTTGCATAGACTACCTCATCATCATTCTCATCAGAATCTTCTTCTTCAACAATGTAGCACTTTTTGCCTTTCTCTTTGTAATCTCCTCCATCATCTTGTCTTCTATTCTTGTTGACTTCTTTGTAATTCTTCTTTTCTATACATCTTGTAGCAATATGTCCTACTTCATTGCAATTAAAATAAATGATAGGAAGCTTACCTTTGAATTTAACTTTGCCTCTATGAAATCTTCTGGCTAGTAGTGCTTCCAATTGTTCCACATCTACTTCATTTGTGCTGCTATCACTGGATGCATATTTTACCTTTTTCTTTTTCTTCTTTGGTCTCACCTCCTTACTGTCTTTTAATGATAGCTTGGCCTTGAAAGAAAATTCAAGATTTTCATGTCTGTAGTTATCAAAATTAGACAATTCAAATGTAGTGAGTTTTCCTACTATTCCTTCAAAAGTTAACTGATTTGTTGGGACACACCTTAGTTCTTGGATGGCTGAAACTCTAATAGCGTAAATGGGGAAAAAGTTTCTTAAGTATTTTTTATTAATAGTATCATTTTTCAAATGACCATCCAAACTTCTTATTGTACTTACCACTTCTTTCATTCTAGAGGCATACTGAGCAACATTCTCACCTTCCTCCATTTTCATGGCATCAAACTTTCTTCTGAGGCTTTCTCTTTTTTCTCTTTGAACATTCTTATCTCCTCCATAAATATTAGTCAAGGATATCCACATATTGAATGTAGAGTCACATCCCTTGATGCCATCAAATTCAACATAGATGAGAGCAAAGACAATCTCCAACATTGCCTAATTGTGCTCCTTCTTTTTCTTCATATCTTCTATAGTAGGTACAATTGGATCAACATGTTCTACTTCAATTTAGGTTTGTGCATGATCATTTATTAATCCAAAATGTAGCTTCATCAACTTTTTCCATGCAATAAAGTTATCTCTATTAAGCTTGGAAACTTCTCTATTGGACATCTTGATCTTCCTGCTTCTAGTACCTTTAAACTAAATCAGCAGATGGCTCTAACACCAATTGTTGGAAATGCTTTAGAATAACTAAGAAGGGGGGTGAATTAGTTATTCAAGGTCCAAATGTCCAATTAATTTTTTTTGATCAAGTTAAGTGAGCCTATTAAACTATTCATGTATCCAAGCTTACACTTTCCTACTTAGCAAGTTACTGTAAAATCAACATGTAGACATAACACATGAAAGATCAACACATAACATATTGATTTACGTAGAAACCAAATTTTGAAAAAACCACTAGTAACATGCTACTCAATTCTCACTCTTCTAAAGCGATGCCTTGTGAAAGGCATGCCATGTTAAAGGCTACAACACACTATTAAATGTGACCTGGTTAAAGGATTTAAGCACCCTGTTAGATGTGGACTTGGTTAGAGGACTTTAGAACATTCACTTGGAATTTAACCTTGTTAAAGGATTTACAAATGGTTGTTAAAACAACCTAAGTCCATAGGATTTTACCCTAGCTTCCATAATTTTTAGAGAGTAACAACAAGGGCTTCTGACCTAATACAACTCACAACTTAACTTGCATATTTTAGATCTCTATTCAACTCTTCACAATTTTCCTAGCTTTCAGTCTTTGTAGCTCTGACAACTTGTTCTCCTTTCAAGAATTTTTTCCTTGAGTCTTCATGCTCGATAGCCAGTCCAATCTCCTATATGACCACTTTATCGAAGCACAGTTTCTGTTCTCTGTTCTTCCTTCTTAATACTTTCTCCTTGACATCCCTCAACAACTTCATATTTTAGCACCCCAACAACTCTTGCTTCTTGGCCTATGACTCCTTAAATAGAAGTTTGGAGTTGCTTTTCCAGCTCAATTCTTCCCTCCTTTAATTTCAGTCTGAATGGATTAGGTAGGATTCAATGAATCTAATCCATATCTTGTTTCTTCTAGAAAAATCATAAAGAATCCTCCTAAATTCACCCAAAAATGGTTTACCTAAAATTTTGTGCCTCTAGTTCATCATCCTTATCCTCCACCTGGTTTACAAAATTAAAGATAACAAACTTGTCAACTCAGTTTTGGTGAATCTTTGACATTTCAAATAATGCAACAGCTTGACACTATTGAAATTCTGGTGCTTTGCACATACTGTGTTATTTGGAACTAACTATGTTTTACTGATGCTCAGAACATATTGTTGATTGACTCATCATTCACTAAGTTGCTTTTGATGCTCAACACCTATTACTTTTCTCAACTTCTTCTGCATCACTCAACACACATTAGATTTTGCATTTTCTTGGTACTAACTAAAAATTTACTTGACATGAACTAGCTTGCTGGACACTCAATAATGAACTTAGTTAAGTTTTGAAGACAATCTTGTTACAACTTATTCCTCAAGTGTTTCCAAGTGTAGCCAACCTCTACATCTTTAAGTATATTTTCAATATATCATTTTACCATTGTCTTAACTAATCCTTGCACTTCATTACAAAACCATAGCTCAACCTTTCCCTTAGATGCTTTTGTTATATCTTGTTGATTGAATTCTCTTCATCAATCAACTAAGTGATAGTACTTGGATCTTAAAAAAAATTTTCATTCGAACAAATAGCAAGTTTGACATCAGTGACAAAACAATGATTGAAAACATTCTTCATCAACAATCTCCCTCTTTACAATCAATCTTCTTCATTTTTCAACAATGATCTTTTCAATCAGATTTTCAACAATAGCATCTCACATTAGTATTTCTTTTTCTAAATTAAGTCTTTCCACAATTCACTCCAATGTGACTATATTCTCCGTAATGATGACATATTCTCAATGTGTTTAGTTCCATACAAAAAATGTTCTTTGTTTGGTTCCATTCTCTAATTATTTTGATTTGATTGACATTCTTAATATTTGTGATGATGCTTTGACATGTGAAACAATTCCCTTCAAACTTTGATCAAGTTATGCATTCATTAGCCTTGTGACCATATTTTTTGCAATTATAGCAATGACCTTTGAACTTGGGTGTCAAGTAAATCTTTGAAAAATATTTGATATATGATCTACCATTCCACATTTATTGCACGTAGGCCTTTTATTCTTCTGTGCTCCTTCCTATGATGAATCTCCTTGATTAATATACCCTAAGCCAGTACTACCTTTTGGTCTATTTAGAGTTTTCTCATAGAATTGATTCACACTTTCTTGTGACCTCAATCTTTTTTAATTTAGTTCATTTTCACCTCTTTGTTCATCCTAGAGTCTATTATATTGTACCTTCAGATTGGTGGTTCATTGATTTACATCATCTAGCTAATTTTCCATTTCTGCCTGATGTTGAGATAGATGATTGACTTAATTGGTCTTTTCTTGTAATCTTGTATCAAGTAGTCTGATATCTTCATCTACCATTTCTACATGATTAACATTTTTTTCTTTTTTGTTCCATGACTTCACATATCATAGCCAAATGACTTTCTTGTTCTCTTTTTATCTTTCTCACTTCTTATTGTAGAGTAGCAATTCTTACTAGTATATCTTCTATGGATGCATTTACTTCTTCTAAACTTCTTTCTCTGCATAGGTCTTCTATTCTTTCTTCAATTTATAGATTATCATTCATCTATATAGCCATTTCTTTTCTTATTTTTAGAGAGTGAGTGAGTTGTTCCCTGAATTTCTTGACTTGCTCCATACCCATGTCTGGATCTAGTTTTTCATTCTCAATAGATTTATCTAACTTGTATACTTCCATTTCCTTAGATCTTTACTCTCAAGTTGTTAAACATCTAATAGGGGAACCTTTTGTAATACCAATTGTTGGAAATGTTATGATAAGCAAGTGACTGAGAGAGGGGGGATCAGTGAATTAGGAACCACTTACACTTTTCACACTTAGATTATTTCTTCTTTACTTGTTTAGATTCTCTAGTATACTTTCATGCATGAACATAAAGGATTAAATAAATCAACACCATTAACACTTTGACAAAAGATTTGGTAACTGAAAAGCCCCCCAAGGATAAGGTAAAATTGGGGTGGGGATGAAACCCACAATGCTTTACTAGTGTAGTAATAAATTTTCCTTGTTATGGCTTACAACTGATCACTTATAGTGATCTACTCTATTAGGAGTATGAAGGACTATTAGATCCACCTTGTGAAATGATTTTATAGTACAATTAAGTATATATTCTATTAAGAGATTCAACAAAGGATTGTTAGGTCCACCTGGATAGAGGATTGGATTGATGCACCTATTAGGATGAATCAATAGGTTGATCTTTTCCTTGCAACTTTAGTTTTTAGAAATAGATCCTTTGAATAATATTTGATCACTTGACTTTGATAGATAAGTCTCCTCTTTTCCCTTTATATTGCATTGTACCCTGCTTACTCGTTCTACTCCATATTTGCTTCTTGTCTTTAAATATTCGTTTCATTCATGTATTCCATATTTAAAAACTAAATTTTCCTTCGTTATATACCCATCAATTAATACTTTAGACCAAGTCAGCTTACACAATTGATATCTTCATAATTACCAAAATATACCTTCAAGTCTGCCAAATGTTGATGCTCATATCATATAATACATTTTGATTTTATATTGATGCTTGGGAAAAACAATGAACAAAGGTGATACTATGGAACTTGGGTAGCATTAGATTCTCGAGAAATACTTTAGAATTCAAGTGATACTAGAGTATTTTGACTTGAACAATTTTTGTTGATTCATACTGAAAACTCAATTAACACTATGAACTTAGTTCACACTAGGAACTTGGTTTCTATGGATAACACTAAATAACTCGATTTATATTGTGAGCTTGATTAACATAGTATATCCTTCATCTACTTGGGCTACACTAAAATCTTCTTATTGATGGAAAGATTGACCTTTTAGTATTAATATACCTTCCTACATACTTAAGTGGTTTTTCACTACTTGAGAATATGTCTTTCCATAAGGTCAACAAAATAGGTGTCTACATCTAGTATTCTAACTTACTCCTTTTGTGACTTGAAAAACCCCACAAATATTTATAAAATTTTGAACATTATTATACAACTATGGCTAATAATACTTCTCATTAATTAAATTTAATGTCTTATTATTTCCAAAATGTCCAACCAATCCACCACTATGTTTCTTTTTCATCAAATCAACTCGCATAGGTCCTCTTGGTATACATAATTGAGCTCCTCTGAACACAATACCTTCTTTAATGCAATAATATTCATACTTATTGGGTTGATTTGATAAATTTTTTTCTCTACACTCTCTCCACATCTCAGAATAATTAGGGTCAGTCGCATACTAATCCTTCATCTCATCAATGAAAAAAAATTCAACTTTCCTCTTAGTTGATAAAGATATTCTTCTACATAATGCATCTATAACTTAGTTAGAGACTCCACTCTTATGTTTGATCATAAATGTAAAATTCTACAAGTATTCAATCAATTCAATCGATTTTAGATGTCTCTGATTCTATTTATATCAAATTTACAAATATTGTAAATCCTTATGATTCGTATACAACAAAAACTCTTTAGGAATCAAATAATGTCTCCACTTTTTCAAAGATTGAAAAATAGCATAGAAATATTGATCATTTACATACTAATTCCTTTTAGCATCACTTAATTTCTCTATAAATAAAGAAATAAATTTATCATCCTAACTCAATAGGGCTCTAATTACACTACTAGTTGCATCACATTCAACTTGAAATACTTTACTGAAATCAAGACAAGCCAATAATGGTAATTCAACAACCCTTTGTTTCAATGTCTCAAAACCCTTATTAGCTCCATGTGTCCACTTGAAGTAATTTTTATCTCCTCTTATTGTCTTAGTCATAGATTTATAAACCTAACTAAATTTTCTAATGAAAATCCTATAAAAACTTGCCAACCCATTAAATGATCTTACCTCACACACAACATCAGTTGTAGGCCACTCAAGAATATCTTTAACCTTTTTTAGATCAATCTTCAAACTATCAGCTAAAACTACAAATCTTAAATATAAAATTTCCTCCTTCAAGAATGAACACTTCAAAAAAATTCACCTCTTTCAAACTCTATAACACTTGCCTAATATGCTCAAGATGTTCTACCTTAGTCTTTGTAAATATTAGAATATCATCCAAATTGACAATCAAAAAATTATCGAAGAATTATTTTAAGACCTCATTCATCAACCTCATGAAAGTACTTGGTGCATTAGTCAAACAAAAATGCAAACCAACTATTCTTACAAACTTATTTTATCTTGAAAGAAGTCTTACAAACATCAACTTCTCTAATTCTAAATTGATGATACCCACTCTTCAAGACAATATTTGTAAATTATCTTTCTCCACTCAAATAGTTCATTATATCATCCATCCTAAACATAGAAAACCTATAGTTTACTATTGTAATTTTAATAGATCTAGTATCAGTACACATTATACAATCGTCATTCTTCTTAGGTGCCAATATAGAAGGTACAATACATGGACTCAAACTTTCTCTAATCAAAATCTTTTGTAATAATTTCTACCCTTGTATGTTGAGTTCTTCATTCATAGTAGGTATCACTCTACATGATGGTAGTTTCTATCAATATACTATTTCAAAAAAATTAAAAAGGAAAGTCTTGTTCCCTTTGATAGAGGAAGCTAATTAAAATCATTTTACAAGAGTATAGATTCACATGGTTAATGTAAATATATTTTTGAAAGATATGAGGAAAGAAAAAAAATTGGTTTGTTGTGATTCCTAGTGCTCTAAGTAATTCTAGTGTTGACTGAGATCTAGAAGAAGTTGAGAAGTTGCTCATTGTATATGTGAAAATGCAGTCTATGCTATCAGACACACTTCAACACGGTCATTGCATGCAGATTCATCTCGGAATGAACATTGGATTGTTCATCCGAAAATCAACCTGTAAAGCGACCTGTTGCCTTCTATCTAAAGGGATTTTGCCTGTTAATATCCTTAGAATCAGGGTGCAGGCAACCAGACCCTCTAAGAACGAAGGATTTGACAATGAAATTATGCTAAGAATGAGTATGCAGATTAATCTAGCATGAAAGATGCAATGTAATCTAAGAACAAATAAAGAAAACTAGATTAAGCATATGCATGATTAAACTAAAATGAGATTAAACTAAGAATGAGAATGTATGCAAGAAATGTAAGCAAACGTGAGTATGAATTCCAGTAGCAATTCGATGCAAATTCTCCAAAATTCATCCTCTCAAAATAAAGAGATGAGGGTCTCTTAAATAGACTTTCTTGAAATCCATCAACTGTTGAGATCAATTCAGATCAATAGTCAACATTGAAGATGAGGTTCAGTCATAAAGGAAGATTCCCAAATTAAAGGGAGTTAACTGATTTAATTTGAGAAAAGTAAGGAGTTAACTGATTTAATTCTTTTTTTATTCACAGTGAATTGGGAATTTCCCTTTTTGAACTGAAGAAAGATTTTGTTGAGATATTTAATTTAATAAAATGAGATATGCTCCTATAATTACCTTTTTCATTTAATTAAATAATATTATTTAATTAATTAAAGATGCTTTTCTCATTTAATTAAATAAATTCATTTAATTAATTAGGAATGACTCCCCATTTAATTAAATAACTTGATTTAATTAGTTAGAAATAGCTTTCTTCATTTAATTAAATAATTTTGTTTAATTAATTAAAATAGGCACATTTATTAAATTAAATAAATTTAATTCCATAGTACATTAGCCTTAGGATATGATTTAATTTAATTAAAGTATAAATACTTAGTAATTAAATTAAATATTAATCAATAGGTTTAATGTGACTAATATGAGTCAATACTATAGGAATTAAATAAAGAGTATGATGAATGCAAATTTGGGTTTTCTACATCTGACAATTAAGTCAAGTAGCAAGTAGCCAAATAAGAATTGCCTATTAGAATAGGTCTTAGGATTGATAAAAAATAGACCAGAATTGGTTGAGATGGCAATGAGCCAATTTTGGGGTATTACATTTTGCCCCTCTTTGAATGAATGTGCGAGTATCACGTTCAATTTAAACAAAATCAAAAAGCATGATGCGAAGATGAGATTGGTTCCAAAGGTGATGATATAGAGACCAATTGATAAGCTTTTTAGGACCATCTCTAGAATAGAGCTTAATCCTAAGGGATCCAAGTAGAACACTTAGATACCTAATAGTGATAGCATTTAAAAGACTACCTCCAGAATGAAGTGTAATCTTTAAGGATCTAGACAGAATATCTAGATACCTGAAATTGATAGCATTTAGAAGATTATCTCCAGAATGAAGTGTAATCTTTAAGGATCTAGACAGAATATCTAGATACCTGAAATTGATAGCATTTAGAAGATTATCTCCAGAATAGAGCTTAACCTTCAAGGATCTAGATAGAACACCTAGATACCTAAGATTGATAAGCATTTAAAAGGTTTCTTCAGAATGAAGTTTAACCTTTAAGGATCTAGATAGAACACCTGGATACCCGAGAGTGATAAAGCATTTAGAAGACTATCTCCATAATAGAGCTTAATCTTGAAGGATCCAGATAGAACACCTAGATACCTAGAGATTGATAAAAGATAACAAGGTCCAATCATGAGTCATAGAATCATCCCTAGAATGAGGCTTGATCCTCAAGAGTTGGGGTTTAGACTATCCCAATACCTATCCATCGAACTCTGAGAAGAGCTGTTATAAGATTGATCAATTGATGAAAAGATAAGATAAGTAGCAAAGATGCCAGATAGGAGGGAACACGATGCCCCGAGTGATGAGATGCCCCAAGTGATGAGAACATAAGATGGGAACCAGATGCGATAGGTAGCAAAGATGCCAGATAGAAGGGAACAAAATGCCCCGAGTGATGAGATGCCCCAAGTGATAAGGACATAAGATGGGAACTAGATGCCCCAAGCAATAGGTATTCAATGATGTAATCATTCTACCCACTCGGGAGCGAAATCAAAAGATGACACACCAAAAATATATGTGAAGCAATATAGCAATAGATATAGAAGAATTCTAAGATTCAATACAATGTAGAAGAGATCAGAACAATCTGAGAAATAAAGAAGAGATCAGAATGATCTGAAGAAATATGAAGAGATTAGAATGATCTAAAGAAATATAAAGAGATCAGAACAATCTTGAAGAAATATGAAGAGATCAGAATGATCTGAAGAAATATGAAGAGATTAGAATGATCTAAAGAAATTTGAAGATATCAGAATGATCTAAAGAAATTTAGAGAGATCAGAACGATCTAAAGAAATATGAAGAGATTAGAACGATCTGAAGAAACATGAAGAGATCAGAATGATCTAAAGAAATATAAAGAGATTAGAATGATTTGAAGAAATTAAAGAGATCAGAATGATCTAAAGAAATGTAAAGAGATAAGAACGATTTGAAGAAATATGAAGGTTGATTCGAAGTGATTTTGAGATCCAAAAGACCAATTTTGAGTTGAAAAGATTCCAAGAATTGCAAAGTATTAGAAAGATTTGGATTGCACAAAAAAAATTAAAAATTAAAATGAATTTTGAGCCACTTAAGTGTGTTAGATTTTGAATTTGATCCCGAAAAATGGGTTAAGAGCAACCAAAGTAGCCAAGAGGGTGATTAATCAATCATTTGTGTAGTTCATGAAAGAACATGATACTTTAAAGAGATCAACAATACCTCATCAGAGAAGGTGAAAGTAGATTTGCAATTGAATCGCATGCTTATGCAAGTGAAGTATGTAATGCAAGACTATGTTAAATGCAACCCTAGGTCTGGTTACCAAGCCTCGACGATTTATCTTTATTGGATATAAAATAAAGCTCGTATGTTATACAACTTCCACTGACATTGCAATCATGAAAATATGAATATAACATACGTTATTGGGATGTCAGGATTAAATGTAAGCATTCGAGACACAAGAAGCCAGAATTACCAGAACATTTGTCCCTTTTAATGTAGCAAGTTAACATAAGCATCAGAGCATAAATGCTAGGATGACCTGAATGTTGCTTGCATAACAGGCACACCAAACACATGGGAGATTCCTCTTATGCTAAGTATTCAGTATTCATTCTGTCCGCAATGACCCTTGCATTCGTAACCTGAGACAGAAGTGTGCTTATTATACTCGCAGTGACCTGTACATTCACTTAATAGGATGAGTATCAATATGCACTATAGCATGAAGAGTTCACTCCAAAAAACAAGGAGAAGAACCAATTTCATTGACGTATCTATATAAAAGGAGTCAAGGTACACACGGCCATCCAATATGAGATGGAGGCTCTTATAGTAGACACCCCTCTTATAGGAATAGATCAACTTATTAGAACTAAACCGCAAACAAAAAGAAAAGAAAAAGATCATGCCCCCAGTCATTACTTCTCTAGTCAAAGATGACATCATTGAGTTGCTCGAGGAGATATGATAAAGAAAAACAAAGCAAACAAAGAAAATGCTCAGTATATCCAAACAAGTATATCATTATTTTTTTGAGTTCAATGTTTTCGGGATTGATGTCAAGTGTCAATGTCCAGAACATGTAAGAAAGAAATCTCTTTAGTAGGGTGACAACAGTAGGCAGATGCAGTCAGAACGACTGGTGACTGAGGTCAAAGAGGAATCTTCATGATGAAGAACCTAAGAAGGACTAAGTGACAGTAAATAGACACAGCCAGGATGACTGGTGACTAATGCCAAAGAGATCTTCCATAAAGGAATCTTGAGACATGACCCGAGCAATGGTAGGCAGACATAGCTGTAACAACTGGTGACCATTGCAAAAGAGATTCTATGAGGAGAATCTCAAAAAGAGTGACAGTAGCGATAGTAGGCAGACATAGTTAGAATGATTGGTGATTGTCACGAAGGAAATTCTATGAGGAGAATCTTGAAAAGAGTGACACTGGCGACAGTAGGAAGATGCAGTCAGAACGACTGGTGACTGTCACGAAGGAGATTCTATGAGGAGAATCTCGAAAAGAGTGACACTACCGATAGTAGGTAGATCTCAACAATTACACTCATAGATATTATAGCTTCATGCATTCTTTGTTGATATGCTCATAGATGATCACATGCCACTTGTCGTCGTTCATCCAACAACATAAGCTCTTGAAGTCGGGCTATCCTATAGTCATCATCAGTGATAAGACCTTTCATAGAGATTCTCAAGGTAGGAATCTCGACCTCTATCGAAAGGACAACATCTACCCCATATACCAATGCAAAAGGAGTCATGCCCGTTGGAGTTCTAATCCTTGTTCTATATGCCCACAGGGCTGGATTGATCTAGAGATGCTAGTCTCTCCCTAACTTACTAACTGTGTGATGAAAATTTTTGAGGATTGCCTTATTAGATGCCTCAGCTTGGCCATTACCCTGGGGGTAATAAATGGAAGACCAATGTTATGTGATCTTGAATTTCTTGCACAGTTCCTTAAGGTCTTTATTTTTGAACTGTCCTCCATTGTCAGTAATGATTGAGGATGGTATACCATATCTACAGATGATGTAGTTTGTGATAAAAAGTGCTACAATTTTGCCATCAGCAATTGTGAGAGGGACTGCCTCTACCCATTTCGTGAAATAATCTGTAGCGGTGATGATAAACTTATGTCCATTAGAAGAGGTTGGGTGAATCTGTCCCACTAAGTCAAAGGCCCATTGTTGAAATGGCCATTTTGTAGTAGAGGTAATTGACACTCTAGCTAGAGCATGAATGAGATTCCCATGTAGCTAACACTGTTTGCAGGACCTAGCATATTTAATAGCTTCTTGCTCCATTTTAGGCCAGTAGTAACCAGCACAAAGGAGTTCGCATGCTAGTGTTAGGCCATTGGAATGAGATCCACAAATGCCTTCGTGAACGTCAATTAGTGCACATTTGGACTCGTCGGGTTCTAAACACCTAAGGAGTGTTCTGTCGAGACCTCTCCTATACAGATCATTAGCAATAATGACATAATGTGAAGCATTATGGATTAGGTAACATTTCTCATTCTGGGTCAGACCTTCTGGAATGGTTTGATTACAAAGGTAGGAATAGATGTGATGGTAGCGAGATGATTCTTGTCCTATAATAGAACAGATCATCTTGGAATCAGGTGTGTCATAGGCTAGGTAGTGTAACGCTTCCACCAAGAACTCATGTCATAGATCATTTTCTGGCATTTGTAGAAGGGAGGCCAGAGTGGCCATGGTGTCAGCTACTTTATTATCTGTGCGTGGAACTTGTTGGAAGGTGATGTGTGCAAAATATTTTGTCAAGTCATCAACCATGTGTTTGTAAGGAATTAGTTTTTCATCCTTTGTTTGATACACATCATTTACTTGGTTGATGACAATCTGAGAGTCACCAAAGATATCCAACTGATCTACTCTCCATTTAGCTGCAATTTTCATACCATTGATCAAAGCTTCATATTCAGCAATGTTATTTGTACAAGGAAACAAAATCTTGTATACTTTGGGCAATGAGTATCTTTGTGGTGTGATGAAAAGTAATCCAACACCCGATCCTTATCGTGTGAAGGATCCATCAAAGAACATAACCCATGTATGATGAGTGAGTGTTAGAATTGACTCATCTAGAAAATCAATTTTTATTGGTAGAAGAATCTGTATGGGTGCCTTGGCCAACTGGTCTGCAATTGCGTGTCCCTTTATAGCTTTGTGTTCAACATATTGGATGTCAAACTCACTGAGTATCACGACCCATTTAGCCAATCTTCCTGTGAGAGCTGCCTTACTGAGCAAATACTTTAATGGATCTATTTTAGCCACAAGTCATGTAGTGTGGGCAAGCATGGAAGCAAACACAACTGCCAAGCAAGCTTTCTCAATAATGCTATAATTTTTCTCATAAGAGACCAATGTTTGGCTCAAGTAATAAATAGCTCTTTCTTTGTTATCATTACCTTCCTGAGCCAACAGGATCCCCAAAGATGTTTTAGTGGCTGAAATGTATAAAAGAAAAGGCTTCCCATGCATAGGAAGCATCAGGATTGGTGCATTGACAAGATATTATTTAATCTATGTTAAGCTTTTCTCACAATCCTGGCTCCAATTGAATTTCACACCCTTATGTAAGGTCTTTGTGAAGGGTTGTGATTTATCCGCCAATTGTGAAATAAACCTGCGAATAGATTGAAGCCTTCCTTGTAGTCCTCTCATCTAACTAATGTTTCAAGGTGGAGGCATGTCCATTATTTCTTGTAATTTTTCTATATCTACTTCAATTCCCTTTGAAAAAACAATATATCCTAACAATTTTCCTGATGTGACACCAAATGCGCATTTCTTAGGATTGAGCCGAAGACTAAACTTTTCGATACGATCTAGGATTGGTCCCAAATCGTGCAAATGAGTATTGCATTTAGCTCTTTTGACCAAAGTATCATCAACATAGTCCTCCATAGTTCTATGCATCATGTCATGGAAAATTGTAGTAACAGCCCGCTGATATGTAGCTCCAGCATTCTTTAAACCAAATGGCATCGCATTCCAACAAAAGGTTCCCCATGCACATGTGAAAGCTATTTTCTCTTGATCTTCTGGTGCAATTTTTATCTGATTGTATCCAGAAAAACCATCCATAAGTGAGTACATCTCATAGCCAATCGTCATGTCCACGATCATATCAATATTAGGGAGCAAAAAGTTGTCTTTAGGACATGCCAAGTTAAGATCATGAAAATCTATACAAACTCTAATAGACTTATCATGTTTGGACACAGGGACAATATTGGATATCCATTCAACATAATCAATTGCACGAATGCAACCAGCCTTTAGAAGTTTCTCCAATTCAGCTTTGACTAGCAATGCAACATGAGGATGCATTTTTGGAAGCTTCTATTTAACTGGTTTTACTCCTGGTGCTATGGACAAGTGATGCATGATAAGATCAGGATCTAATCTTGGCATGTCAAAATATGTCCAGGCAAAATTTATTTTCTTTCCCTTGAAAAAGGCAATGAATTGTTCTTTCTCTTCAGGTGACAATGACTGTGCCAGATGTATCACATGAGGATGTTCTTCTGTGCCTAGGTTAATTGGCTGTGTCATCTCTATTAACACTAATGATCTCTCCTAAAAGTGACTTGGAAGGACATCAAATATCTCATCCGCGGGTGCCTTAGAGAGGTTTTCACCCTTGGATACATCTTTTTTTTTTAATTTTTTTGGATCCGACACTGCCACCATGTGGTTTTCACCATCAGACCTCTTGCATTTTTTCTTTTTAATTATGTGACTGAGATATTTGATGTCAGCCTCAGTCATGTTGATGCTCTGCTCATTGGTGGAAGACATTATAGGTTCGATAGCATTTAGGTAACAAGTAAGAGCATAGTCATTCTGGAATGTGGGGACTTTGTTAGATGCATTGGGGTTCCAGTCTATAAGCTCGAGATGTGCGAGTGAGAGAGTAGTGGCTGGTTCAATTGCATTCATAGTATAGTCATTAAATGCGTGGGCCAGCAATTTGATACCTACAGCAACCTCACCCATAGGTGTATTCAAACACCTCAAAGTATGAACGTTAGTAATTGACGACTCTAGGACACTAGTTGGATCAGACCCCCATGACCTATCCCTAGATGTTTCACTCACTTCGATTTGATTTTCATAGACATGCACTTGGTCAATGTCTTTATCAATAGTCGCTTCTGAAAGATTGTCAAATTCATATTCATGAGAATTAGTGCTACATGGTGAAAGACTATAGAACTCCCCAATAGTGATGGGGACATACTCTCCTTTAGTCTCTGGATTCTTACACAAATACTCAATATGGCATGACTGACTAGATTCTCCCTTTTCTGAATGATATTTGAGTTGCTCAGCATTTTCCTCAGAAGAATCACTAGTATCATCCATAGTGCTAACACGTGGCACAAGGTCATCTGGCTCAACAAAGAATTTAGCAAGATCATAAGGAATAGGATGAGGGTAAGAATCCTCATCATCAGATTCTTCCTCTCGAGTATCTGACTCAAATTGTGACTCATTTTCAGATGAACTCTCAGGTATGGGTATGAATTTATTGGATCCCAAATGGAAAGGGACCTTCTTGAACCCTAGGCCAGTTGTGTCACTGTTGCTTCGAGCTTTTGCTTTGATAGGATCTATTAAACCATTGTTATTGCACCCAATAGGGTTGGTTCCCTTGTAGCCAAAATGCTTCATAAGCTTAAGACCAGGTCCATACTTCTTAAGAGTGATTTCTTGAGCTTGTTCTATTAGGTCTACTGGAGACTCTTCTTTGTAAAGCCATGCAACAATGGCTCTATTTTTTCTTTCATCTTCTAAGGGAACTGTAGCTTTGACAAAAGAGCCATTAAATTTGGTTTGAGGTGTCAACATGAATGGCTTCTTTGCTACTGAGGGTCTCCCAAAATGTTGAGGGGACTCTAGAATAGATGTTAATGATAGCACTAGTTCCATGTGGTACTCTCCCATACCAGTTTCTTTCAATTTAAATGACTGCTCAATTTGTTTCAGCTTATTGTTGTGACAATCAGTAGACTCACGGTTAGCAGGGATGAAAGAATCAGTAGCTTTGAGCATATTGCAAGTGTAGCTAGTAGTAGCAGGAATAGTAACTTCGGAGCCATGAAATGGGAATTTAATGCATTGGTGATATGTGGATGGCACTGTGTGCATCTCATGTATCCATGGCCATCCCAACAGAATGTTGTAGGCTAAGGGAATGTCAAGCACCTGACAGGTGACATCCCTTTCGATAGGACCAACGCGAATTGGTAAAGTCACAAGACCTAGTGAATTTCGTTCTACTTCATCATACGCTTTAATAGTGATCTTTTGTCGAGGATCAACAGAGTCCTCAGAATAACCCAATTGTCTAAGCAGAGCAGCAGAAACAATGTTTAGGCCAGCGCCATTATCAATGAGTACCCAATGAACACGTGTCTGGTGGATCATAACCTCAATGTGTAGAGGCTGATTGTGTGGGTGATTCAGTGAGTTGTCATCCTCCTCAGAGAAGGTCATAAGATGAGGTGAGGTCAAGTGACCTACCATGGATTGAAATTGTTCAAGATCAAGATCTTGAGGAACGTTTGCCTCAGTCAGGGATTTGTCCAGAATTTACCTATGAGTAGGCGAGATTTAAAGCAGCTCAAATATGGAAATGTGAGCATTGGCTCATTTCAATTGATCTAGAACACTATGACTAGTTGCAGTTAAGTTTGTCATGTTTTTTGCACCTTTACTAGATGGACCACCAAGGGCTTTGTCCTTGTGTTGTTCAAGATTTGAAGTAGGAGGTGTAGGGCCTTTGAGCACCAATTTTGCATGAGAGCGAGTAATAGTGTTAGCATAATGTTGTGAAGATGCATTATCCATGTTATTGGAAGTAGGGCCTCTCAAGACAAATGGTGTCTTGGGTTTATCATTATCTTGCTTGCCCTTTATGGTAATAATGTCGTAGTATTTAGAATCTACAGGTTTAACCATGTGAATGACATTGTCATCATTGGAATACATATAGTTGACCTTATTGTAGGGTTCTGGTTTCGAAGTCTCTTCTTTTTCTTAAGCTGGGAAAGGCTCCTTGAATGCCTTGTGGTCCGAGTTTTTGTTATGTCCATCTACCACAAGTTCACCAGCATCAATCATGTCTTGGACTTTATGATGCAAGTTTATACAGTTTCTAGTTTTGTGTCCCTTTTTTTTGTGATACTCATAGAATGAGGTCTCATTCCACCATGGTGGACATGGTTGTGGATCATAGGGACGAGGGTTATCCATTGGTGAGATAAGCTTGTGTTATACCAATGTTTTGTAAACCACATCCAAAGGTTCTCCTAAAGGCATATACTCTCGCTTGGGTCGTGCTGCCCATGAGTTTCTTGATTTGTTCCCAGATGCCTTATTGTTAGGAGGAGGCTTCTCAACACTTTTGGCTGCTTTGAAGTAGTTTGTGAGATTAAATGCTGCTTTAGCAGGTTTTGGTGTGACATTATCAACAACCCCATCATGTACAATTTCTTGGTTCTTGTTGACATGTTTGGTTTTATCCCTGTTGGAAGTGGAACCTTGTTTTGAGTCTCTCTGAAGAGTGAGCTCACCTTTCTTAACCATAAATTCTTTGATACGAATAGCTTGTGTAATCATGTCTTCAAGGGTACGTGGAACTTGTATTTGGACTCTATACTTGAAATCAGGTAAGAGGTTATCATTGAAAATGTCAAGCTTCTCCATTTTGGGATTTTACGAGAGTACTTAGTATAAAGTTGTCTCCATTGTTGGAGGAAAGTGAGAAAAGGCTCACCAACTTTCTGTTTAAGGTTGCATAGATCTTAGATATTTACAGGATGTTGAATGTTATGTGAATATTGCTGAACAAATGAATTAGCAATTTCATCAAACGTCTTGATACCAGGAGGTAAATGTGAGAACCACTCCAAAGCTTGACCACCTAGGCTTCTAGGGAATAAACGCATGAGGTATGTTTGATTATGTATAAACTCCATAGATAAAGCACCAAATTCCCACAAGTGATCTTGGGGATCAATAGTACCAAAGTACTTGTCATATTTGGGTAGTTCTACGCCTCTTGGGAAAGGCAACATGTTTAT
Organism: Cupressus sempervirens; assembly: GCA_028749045.1. Taxonomy (NCBI): domain Eukaryota; kingdom Viridiplantae; phylum Streptophyta; class Pinopsida; order Cupressales; family Cupressaceae; genus Cupressus; species Cupressus sempervirens. The sequence continues at coordinate 835,146,785 of CM053787.1, read as the reverse complement.
ACTTTTGTCAAATGAAAATGAACAAAGAGCGTCCAATGTGTATGTCTTTTTGGGTTTCTCTTTCTCATGCATCATCTGAGCCAATTGGTCTTGCATAATTTTAAGTTGTTTTTGGAGTTTAGTGGTCTCATTTTCTTCTTCACGTGTGATAATGGTCTCCACATTGAAATGTGTGGGCAGTTTAGCTCCCTCTTGGGAAAGTTTGAGAAAGTACTTTTCTTTCTCTTCGTTGAGTAGGATTCCCATGACCTTTTGAAAGTTTTTATCTCTTCGACATCTTGCTATGTGTTCAGGAAGAATTTCCACCTCTTCTTGTTCTTCATCAGTGTCATTTTCTTTCTCTTTCTCCTTGTCATCCCTAGGTTGTTCTTGATATCAACTATGACTACCCCATTCAGTTTCACGATTAGTCATTATAGGAACTTGTTCAGTTTTTCGTATGTTGCATTTCAAAAGGGTCCATGGAGAAAGGATCATACATTGTGTTTGAGAATGCAGGACTCCTACCTGTTTTAGTATCCTTTTGGTAAAAAGCATTCCTAATTTGTTGCAAATTGGAAAATGTTCGTTGAACTTGAGATGACCTTGCAGGTGAGGAAGACTGTGAAGATGCCTCACTAGAGAAATTGGATATAGATTGTGTAGCGAAAGGTAAGTTACCTCTGCCATGACTATGACCCCTAGCATAACCATGTCTAATGTTATCAGGATAAAATACATTGCCACTTCTAGTTATGACAGTCATAGGCAAGGATAAGAAGCTAGAACCTGGACAAGGACTATACTAAAATTGAGTCTCAAAAAGGACAAGATAGTAGCAAGAATAATGTTCACTAAGGCACAAATGGTCTGATTTAGAGGCTAGAACAGCCAGAGATTATGACCACTACGGCAAAAAGTATGACAAGCATTAAGATGAGGACCAAGATTACGTATGAGATGAGACTAGCCAAGGTATAAGACACAAGTTTTTAGTTAAGCGAAGTGTCGCTGTTTCAGGAGTATTTGCAAATAGAGAATGATAAATGGACGCAGAAAAGGACAGCGTGCAAGTCACAGATAGCTAGAACAGACCCAAATTGTAAATGCTGATATAAAGTCTCGCGTGAAAAACCTTTACGAGTCGCACGAAGAAGTTTTACGGGCTGCGAGAAGATGTTTCTATCTCGCGCAAAGGTCAATAATAGTTTTTAATTTTGTGCGAGAATGTTTCTGGATCGCGTGAAGATGCACAAAAAAACTTTAATTTTGCGCGAGGGAAAAATGACTTTGTGTGAGAGCCAAATGATTTCGCGCAAAAGGACAGAACAATTTCACAACAGTGATTGATTTTGACAAAATTTTCAATCATTCCAATAACCAAGCAGATAAACAAGCATGTAGAATAGCAAGCAAGTGATTTCAAGCATGTCTGAAAACAATGAGAAAGGGAAAAAGTAACCTTGCACATGAACAATCAAGTGACTTAGTTTGTGCTAATCCCTAAGAGAGCTATTTGTGTACATTTTCAAAGAGTTTTGCAATCATTGCACACATTCCTAGAAAATAAAAGTTGGCTTCTCTATGGTATTTAGTAATGGTTTGACTTTGCAACTTTTATAACTCATAGGGGTGACCTCCAATCTCAGCGCACCGAGATTTTGACACAGTCTGAGAACTTAATCTTCAAGAGCTGCTAGGGAGATCTGACAACCCACAATGGACCACACCCATGGATATTTCTTCCACAAGGACATTTATATAGTGGTTGTCACTACCATGGCAAAAATGGCTATTACCGCTTGAGGTTTTGTCAATGCAATTTTCCCTATAGAGGGATTGTCTACTACAATTAACCCTCTCTAAAGGTGACCGACTCACAATAGTGTACCATGAGGGGATTTAGCTTCTAGATTCAAGGTTTTGACACCTTTTCACCTTTAGCCCAATCAAAACAAATAGATTAATTTGACACGCTAAACTAAGATTATCTCTTAAAGATCTATGATATCATCTTCCTGTGATCTATCAACCTCTTCGGAGAAAGGATGCCTTAATCAACAAGTCGAAGATTCATCTATCTACGAGATGCTCAAAGTATCCTTCCCACCCATAAGGAATCCGTCTTAGAGAGGAGTTTCACTAGGAACCCACTCCCTCAAGATCCACGAATAGTGTTCATGGGGGCTTAATTACTATGTGTGTACAGATGTTAATTCCTGAAAACAAATATATCTAAAAGTAATCAAAAGGCACAAGGTGGTACACTTAACGCTTTAACTAATGTGAGGTGAGTCCAAAGATGTGGAACATTTAACCCCTCACACAAGCCAAAATGAGTCCACAACTCAGAAATTAGTGAGTTCTAGAAAGCACAAAAGGGTTGCCTTGTGGAGCCTTTAACGCTTATGTCCTGTAGACCCCTCCCCTATTTAACGTGGTGCTGAGCTTGCAACTACAGGGTGGAACGAGGGGCTAGCGGATTAGCGAGTCTAATAACCCAAGATAGCTAATTAAATCTATCACTAAAGACTAAGCCTGCTAAATGAAACTAATAGAGATCACAACCTAGTATCAAATTATGCATCTGTTGTAAAATGAGAACATGAAAGAAAATACACACACAAGCTTGACTTAAGAGATGTTCATTTTAGCTCCAAATGAAGTGTTATCAGTAAAAAAGAATTACCTAGTAATCCTCGCAACGCGCTTAGTAGATTTTTACCTATTTCTGGCAAGTTTAGCACACTTTTCCCATTGTCCCACAAATCGCTGCTATGTTGTTTAAAAAAATCAGAAAACACAGAAACACTAGAAACTGCGAACAGTCAGCGAAAAAATCAAAAAACACGCAAATCAATGCAAAAAAAATGCCTCTATGAAGAAACAGGTCTTGTGCAAAGTTTCATGCGGCAAAGAACTTTCTCGCGCGATGCCGAAAGAATCTTCACGCGAAGATTCTATATCCTCACGCGAAAATGAACAATTTTGCGCGAAGATTCCTGAACCTGTACGGAACTGTACGGACAAAAAACACGAAAATGATTTTAAAAATGCAGAAAGAGCCTAGAAAAGTTGATTTTCTCGGCCCCACGGTGGGCGCCAGAAATGTATATGTGAAATGCGACCTATGCTATCACACACACTTCAACACGGTCATTGCATGCGGATTCATCTTGAAATTAACATTGGATTGTTCATCTGAAAATTGACCTGCAAAGAGACCTATTGCCTTCTATCTCAAGGGATTTTGCCTGTTAATATCCTCAAAATCAAGGTGCAAGCAACCAAACCCTCTAAGAACGAAGGATTTGACAATGAAATTAAGCTAAGAATGAGTATGCAGATTAATCTAGCATGAAAGATGCAATGTAATCTAAGAACAAATAAAGCAAACTAGATTAAGCATATGCATGATTAAACTAAAATGAGATTAAACTAAGAATGAGAATGTATGCAAGAAATGTAAGCAAATGCGAGTATGAATTCCAACAGCAATTCGATGCAAATTCTCCAAAATTCATCCTCTCAAAATAAAGAGATGAGGGTCTCTTAAATAGACTTTCTTGAAATCCATCAACGGTTGAGATCAATTCGGATCAACAGTCAAGATTGAAGATGAGGTTCAGTCATAAAGGAAGATTCCCAAATTAAAGGGAGTTAACTGATTTAATTTGAGAAAAGTAAGGAGTTAACTGATTTAATTCCTTTTTTTATTCACAGTGAACTAGGAATTTCCCTTTTTGAACTGAAGAAAGATTTTGTTGAGATATTTAATTTAATAAAATGAGATATGCTCTCATAATTACCTTTTTCATTTAATTAAATAATATTATTTAATTAATTAAAGATGCTTTTCCCATTTAATTAAATAAATTCATTTAATTAATTAGGAATGACTCCTCATTTAATTAAATAACTTCATTTAATTAATTAGAATTAGCTTTCTCCATTTAATTAAATAATTTTGTTTAATTAATTAAAATAGGCATATTTATTAAATTAAATAAATTTAATTCCATAGTACATTAGCCTTAGGATATGATTTAATTTAATTAAAGTATAAATACTTAGTAATTAAATTAAATATTAATCAATAGTTTTAATGTGACTAATATGAGCCAATACTATAGGAATTAAATAAAGAGTATGATGAATGTAGATTTGGGTTTTCTGCATCTGACAATTAAGTCAAGTAGCGAGTAGCCAAATAAGAATTGCCTATTAGAATAGGTCTTAGGATTGATAAAAAATAGACCAAAATTGGTTGAGATGGCAATGAGCCAATTTTTGGGTATTACACTCATTGGGTATCAAAAGATTATTTCAAAGAATGTATCTAATCATTTACCACCAATAAGATGTATAAGTCATTGTATGGTATAATTACTTGAGCTATTCTATCGAATAAAGAACCTTATAGAGTGATACCTACTATGAATGAAGAACTCAACATGAAAGGGTAGAAATTATTACAAAAGATTTTGATTAGAGAAAGTTTGAGTCCATGTATTGTACCTTCTATATTGGCAGCTAAGAAGAATGATGATTGTATAATGTTTACTGATTCTAGATCTAATAAAATTACAATAGTGAACTATAGGTTTTCTATGTTGAGAATGGATGATATTGTAGACACTTAAAATCATCCCTAAAAACTATATTAATTTATTAATATTGCCCGTGACATTGTAATTAATTATTAATTAATTAATTATATTGCTCACATTTTTCTACTTATTTAATTAAATGAGTTCATTCTCCTAAGTATTTAAATTTAATTTAAATACTTCTAGTCTTAATGTGTTAAATTAATTTAACACATGATCCTACATCATTCCCTTTTTAAATAAATTTTATTTATTTAAACCCTCACATCCTATTAATTCCTCTAAACCCATGATTAAATTAAATTTTATTTAATTTAATCTTAAGCCTAACCTAAAGCCGTGCTTATAACCATCATTTTCATCCTCTTAAGCCTACTTCTTCTCTAATCCCACTTAATCATTCCTAATCATCTTCCTAATCCCCCTCATTAGCCTAAGAGTGTGCTCACACATGTGTGAGATGGCATGCCCACACACTCCCCTTTGCACTCTTGTCTCCCACTCTTCTTCTCAAGTTTTTTCACACATGTGTGAGCAAACTTTGAATTCTTGACCATTTTCATGGCTTGCATGTCACCTTATGTGGTATCTACATGGATGCCACCTCACCAAGCCCTCCCTCAAGCCTATAAATAGAGGGGTTGTCTCAAGCATTTGCATCTCCCATTGTTGCATTGTTACCATGTCATTTTGAGTTTGGAGTTCTCATGCTAAGAGTTTGCATTCTAGTTTGATTTTTATAGAGATTTTAGGTGCATATTAACTATTTGATACCTGATTTAGTTTATCTCATGCATTGTTAGCCTAGTTTCTTCATGTATTAGAATCTCCATTTTATTTACATCTTAATTTAATTTGCACATCTCATTGGTTTCTTAGTTGCATTCCATAGTTTCATCCTTGAATGCTCTCAAGTATGGCTTTCTCCATAGACATTTCTTAAGGTGTTCTTCATCTCATTTAGCCTAGATTCATATTTCATTTTCACTCACACTTGCACATCCACTCAAGAGATTCACTCCATTGTTGTGTTTGGGAGAGCACAACAAACCCCCCTGCCCCCCCCCCCCCAAATCTTAACACACCAACAAGGCCTCTTATGGGTGCCCTTGTTGAGCTATAAAGGTGGCTGGAAGATTGGGTTTGTTAGCTACCTAGGGTTGCAAAACCCAAGCAAGTATTAGTTAATGTTTGTTCTTTTCATGTTGATGAATCTTTGATGCACTTTCAAAGTTTTTAGCTAATGTTTTTTTGTTAACCCATGCTCTTAATAGATCAAATTTTTTAGCACACCTTTTGGCAAGATCAGTGGGACTCATGTCCTTGGTTTCATTTCAAAAATCTATAAACAACCCTAGTTCAGTCATAAACATTGCATTGTCATCTCCGCAGGCCGTAGCATTGTCTGAGATTGTTGTCTTCACAGACTAGCATCTTCGTAGACCAGCATCTACACCTTTTAGCATTTGCGTATTAGTTCAAAAATATACTTGCATTTTTGCTTAAACCATTTTGTCATCTTTGTAGATCGACATCGAGACAATTAGTGTATGTGTAGATTTACGTCTTTGCATGTCCTTTTTATTTTAAAAAATATATATATTCTGTCATCTCTAAAAAATTTTTTGTTATCTCTGCATATTTTCGTCTGCGTTGTGGGAGCCTCTACTATACTATCATCTCTAACATTTTGTTGTCTACACTTTTAACCTATTTTGTCATCTGCGTGTTTTGTTGTCTCTGCCTGCATTTTGTCGCCTGACTTTTGGTGGTTCCGTAGAATTGAGGTCATTTAAAGCATATTTATGTATAGAAAAAATAACAAAAAAAGTTAAAATAATTTTTTTCCATAGTAAAGCCTTCATTTTAGTGTTTTTCTTGTGAGACTAATCAAGTTTATTTCTTCTTGCAGATTAGAGTATTTTAAACACCTAACCATATTTTCTTACAGGTTTTCCTTAATGTTTTATTACTCTTGAGAATTAACCTTGAAAGACATAAAACAAACCAATAGTTATTTTTATCACTAAGGGAATTTGAAGTGATCTTTATCACTTAGACTGAAGAAGTTAATGAACTTGTATGCCTTAATCACTTTCATTTGAATGGATGAATGTTAGCATAGAAAATATTTGGACTTGGTGTTTAAAATTGACATGAATGTTTAGGCTAACACACATTTGAAATTGGTGCTTAAAATTGACATGTATACCTAGGCTAGAACACATTTGAATTTGGTGCTTAAAATGAAGTCACACACTCTTGAATGCCCTAAGGTAAAATTGACTTTATTTTCAGCATCTTTCATTTTTATAATTTCACTTACACATGCTCGCTTTACTTTCTTGTTGTTAAATCTATATTTTTCATTTACATTGGTGCCATTTCAAGTTGGAAAGAACATTGTTTTTTTGAAACACATGCGTCTTCAAAGTAGATTACAAAACATAAAGCTTCATTGGAAAAGAACGCGTGTCTTTTTAAACCCCAAGGCCACTTAAGTATTCTCTCCCCTTGCGCCTTTGGGTGATCTTGGGTGCACAAGAAATAAGTGGTCTTGTTTTTCTTTTTTTAGGAGGCCTGCTTGGGAATTTCATCACCCCTTGGGACGACCTCGACTCCAGTGTTTTGGCAGAGTATAAAAATTTGGAGGTGAATCGAAAGACACCTCTCTTGGAAGAAAACTATTGTCACTCTTGGCTAAGCCCCAAAGAACTTTATACCTCTGGGAAGTGAAGGAGAAGATTTGGGTTACCGTCTCCCCCCAGCTGTGTGGCAATATTTCCTTTCATCTACAAATTTTGGCCTCACATATCTTGCATATATCAAGGATGCCCTCTAGTTGATCCTTGTACATCCTAGTTGCAACCTTATAGGTTTGTTGGTGTGTTCTACGTGCTTGAATGTTCAAAAACCTCCCCATTCAAAGGGGACAAACACCATCTAAAATTGTCTTGTATATATTTCCTTGTTTGATTTTGCATTCCAAATTTGAAAAACCCAAAAAAATCATAAAACATAAAAATCATAAAAATCATAAAACTTCAAAAATCCAAAAATAACAAAAACAAGTCTTGGTTTAGGTCCTCTTAGTCAAGTTTTCCACATCACTTCCACATCACTTCTTCTTTCCATCACATTTATCACCTTGATCTATCTCTTTTCTTCATCATTCAAACCATTCCTCCAAATCTTAATCATCTCTATTCATCCAAATCATTTCCTCATCTTTCTAATCATTCAATCTAATTCCTCATCTTCATTCTAGTCATGCTTCATCATCATCTAGCTTCAATTTCCTTTGCCAATCTCATAATACATTCTTAATTCAATCCTCCACATCATCATCCTTCTAATCCAATTTCTTGTCAAATTTTGTCATTTCTAATCAAGTCTTACTTTGATCCATTTACATCTTCTTCCATAATCAATCTTTCTAATTTCATTCATGTCTTCTTCTAATTCAACTTTGCTTCATATCTTCTACTTTGGAAATAGGAGCATTGTCACACACATTGGACTTTCATTCAAATCTCACATTCACTTGGTTAGAGTTTTTATCAATTCAAATCAAACCCTTATCCAATCAATATCAATATCAAATAAAATTCAATCAAATCAATATCAAGTGCAATCCAATTCAAATCAAATCAAAATAAAGTCCAAAGGTGCTCCTAGTCTTAAGTTCATATTCCATCTATCATCGAATCTTTCATCCCTCTTCCTCTAGCATCTATGGATCTGAGTTGGCTTAATCAAATGGTTAACGATCTTCAAAGACAATATGGAGTTATACCTCCCATTCAACCTACATATCAAATTCATCCTCAACATTTCATACTCAACTCTTATCCATCTCATGTGCATTATTATTCTACCTTTGACAAGGGAAATCCACCTTATTATCCTTCACTTACATATGATTCCATTCATAGTCTACACAATTCCTCAACCAAAAATGCCCTTGCCATGGAAATAGAGAAAATAAAGAATTATCTCTTAGCAAGCCAATAGAAAGAGGCCACCTTCCATGCCATGTATCCTCTTCCCCCATGTTTCGAACATCCTAGTCCTCATGTCCCAACCAACCCCAACCCTCCATGTAATTCCCTTCAAAATCCCAATCCTCAAAAATCCACATCATCCTTGGCTCATAAGGGGTATTTCTCTTCCTTCTTGGCTAAGTGTAAAATAAAAAATGAAGAGATCCAATTGTAGACACCTATAAACTTTTAGAAAATAAAGTATTTTTATTTTTTGAAAAATTTCTGATGACATCATCATTTATTAATTAATTAATTATTTAATTATTAATTTATTTTTATGCCATTAAATCCCTTTATCTTAATTAAAAATATTTAATTAAGGAATCCCACCCAAAAATGTTTAAATCTTATTTAAACATTATTTCCTTATTTATTAATTATTTAATTAATAAATTGACCAAAAAACTCAAAATAAATAAAAAAATTATTTTTCACCCAAAACTTAGCCAATTTCCTTAAGACCACTAACCTCTTCCAAAAATCTTCTAATCCTTCTTTAATTTTGATTAAAGGCTAATCCCATCATTTCCTACCCCTAATCCCAACTCAAAATATTTAATTAAGATTAAATATTAATCCTCATGTTTATTAAAAAAGTTTTAATAAATATCTCCTCAACCCAAACCCTTGAAATAAATAAAACTTTATTTATTTCCTAAAAATCTAATTTATCCTCATCCTAAGAAGTTCTAGACTCTTCTAGAAAGTCTTCATCCTCATCCTAGGAAATTCTAGACTATTCTAGAAAGTCTTTATCCTCATCCAAAGTCTAGACTCTTCTATAAGATGTCTTTAAACCTAATCCTAATCCCCTCCTAACCTTGTCACATTCCCTAAAAATGGGTTAAGACTTACTAACCCAAGCCAAAGTTAAAAAATATCTCCTCCTTCACCCACACTTGTCTATCCCTAAGCTAATCCTAAACCATCCTAATCCATCCTCTAATCATTTGCACAATCCTAAGCAAGCTTAGAACTTTCCTAATCAAGCCCAAGTCGAAATTCCTCTCATCTCTTTCAAAATATCCCAACCATAAAACTTTATGAAGCCCACTAGGCCATAAATGACTCTTCCAAGCCCTTTTATTGCTCTTACAAGCCACTATGAGGGTCTTTATGAAGATTATATCCCTTGAGCCTCCTTTGTTGACTCATCCTTCCCCTTTAATCCATCCTCTCACCCTATGACATGTGTCACTCTCTGATTGGATGTAAGGAAGCACAATCCATGTGCTCTCCTCTCATGCAATCTGAGCCCTCCATGAGCTTTTTCCCATCTTTGCATCTTAGCCCTCAATCCCTCAAGCCTCTTGCCTATAAATTGGATCCTTCCCCTTTGCAAAAAAACATAATCCATGAAGTAAAGTCATAATGCCATTTTAAGAAGCCATTTTACATAAAAACCATACACTCACACCCAAATTCCAACTCCATTTGAAGCCCTTTTTGAAGCATAAGCTTGAGCATACATCCTATCTATTTAGACAAAGCTACTCAAGAGAGTTTCTAATTGAGAGAGTCAATCAATGGCTCATATTCTCAATTGAGAGTTCATCTTAGTCTATCTTGAAGTTTATGAATTTTGTTTAGTTTGTAGAAGCTTTATTTAAATTTGGTTTCTATTAGCATACTAACATTGCTCATATACACCAATCACCCAAATCTATACACCCAATTCCATCTCAAGGCCTTCCTCCAAAGCATGACATTATAGATTCCTCTTCTCCTCTAGACTTGAGCATTTCTTCATCCCCTCATTCCCTTCCTAATCAAGATCAAGGCATTCCATGTGTCATACACTTTACCGCTTCCCCTCCATCTCAACAGTTAGCATCCTTCGATCCTCCACTTCATGAAGAGATTGCTTCCACTCCATCCACTAGATCTCCTCCATGTCAAGATCAAATAACCCTATCTCATGGCTCCATTCCATCCACTCCATTCAATGATCCTATTCCATCTCATGATCCATGCATTCCACTCCATGATCCTCTTCTAAGTCAAGATCAAAGCTCCCCTTCATTTTCCTTTCATGATCCCACTACATCTTACGATCCTATTATCACTCATACTCCCCCTTGCAATCCTAATCCTCCACATGATCCTATCCCACATATCCAATACACTCATGTATCCCATCTACCTGGACTCACATCTTGTATTGAAAATGATAAGCATCCCATTGAAGAAATAATGTCTCAAGATGTTGGTATACCCTCCACTTCTTGAAAATCCAAAATTATTCCCTCCAAACATAAATATTCCCATATTCCAAGTCCATTTTAGGACCTTATATCCATATTCTACTTCCTTCCTCACTTCTGTCCATTCTAGGTCCTTATGTTCCACAACCAAACAGATATAATGAATTGTTTGAGTGGAGAAAGATAATTTACAAATATTGGCTTGAAGAGTGGGTATCATCAATTTAGAATTAGATCTAGAATCACTAAACATTATACAATCATCGTTCTTCTTAGGTGCCAATATAGAAGGTACAATATGTGGACTCAAACTTTCTCTAATCAAAATCATTTGTAATAATTTCTACCCTTGCATGTTGAGTTATTCATTCATAGTAAGTATCACAATATAAGGTCCTTTATTCGATAGAATAGCTCAATTAATTATACCATACAATGAATTATACATCTTATTGGTGGTAAATGATTAGATGCATTCTTTGAAATAATCTTTTGATACCCAATGAGCAACTTCTCAACTTCTTCTAGATCTCAGTCAACACTAGCATTACTTAGAGCACTAGGAATCACAACAAACCGAATTTTTTTCTTTCCTCATATCTTTCAAAAATATATTTACATTAACCATGTGAATCTATACTCTTGTAAAATGATTTTAATTAGCTTCCTCTATCAAAGGTAACAAGACTTTCCTTTTTAATTTTTTCGAAGTAGTATATTGATAGAAACTACCATCATGCTCTACTTGTCTATCATATTTGTAGGGTCTAGAAAAGAGTATATGGAAACAATTGATAAGTATAATATCATGCATATATTCATCATAGTAATTCTTAATATTTAATTATTCAAGGTGTTATTCACTTACTAAAAACTTATACTCATTGTTGATCCAAGAAACTTGATAGGGTTTAAGGTGTCTAATTCTTTATAACTGCAACTTATTAACTATCTCTTCTGATGCCAATTTTTCTTAACTACTACTATTAATGATCACCTTAATTTATTTTTTCAATCTTTCATCTAGTCTTGAAATACTTCTCCTTGGAGGGATTTTTCATCAGTTTTCTCATTACATGAAGTTCTCCTCACCATCAACATTTCCCCCTTTTTATGTCCATTCAGTGGACTCAAAGATTCTCCTTGGTATACAAAGTTCTTTCTACAAAGTTTTGTTTTATTACATACAAATTTTTTTATCTTCCTCTTCACTACGTTTAAAATAGGTTCCATGAAATCCTCCTCTTCCATAACAACCTTGAAATGAACCACCTATTCCTCAAAAATAAATACCACATTTCCACTCAATCTTACCTTTCTCATCACTTTTCTACTCATTTTCCCCCTTGTATTTCATAGTATTGTTAGATCTACTATTTTATCAATAAAATCCACCTCTTCCTATTTGAAATATTTTACCTCTACCTCTTTGTCTTTGTTCATGATTCTTTGTTAGGATCTCCTTATATTTCAAGGCATAGTGATACACTTATTCCACACTATCTAGTTTCACAAAACTTATTTCATCTTGAATTATAGATTTCAAACCATTCAAATATCGAGAAACTTTTTGTACCTCATAATCATCATGTCAGAATCTAATTTATGATTTGAACTACTCCATAGTATACTTATTCATACACATATCCTATTGCTTCAAATTTGGCATCTTTTTCAACAAGTTGACTTGGTAATTTGTAGGGATGAACTTCTTCTTTAGATTATTGACCATATTCACCCATGTCCTAGTCTTCTCATTTCCTTTTCTCTATCTATCAATTTGTAACTATTCTCACATAAATTAAGCTTGAGCCTTCAACATGATAGACTTTATATTAACTTTCCTATTATCAATGGTACCTTCAAATTCAAACAACTTCACCATCTTAGAGATCAATCTATCAAAGTGTTGGTTTCTAACCTTCCATCATAGCTAGTAACCTCCACAATAGGATTAGAGTATTTGCAAGTACAAACTCTCCACTATATTTCCTCATCAGATTCCACCTTAGGTTCTAAATTACGGTTGGGTACTCTAGGATCTCCTTCATAAATAGTAACATCATCAAGATGTAGTCTTATCCTTTAGGAAAAATCCACAATAACTAATCTAGATACAATTTTTCTTAACATATCTATAATCATATTATCAGTATTTCTACTAATGCAAACCATTTTGACAATAGGTTCTTGCAAGATTGCAACCCTCTACAATTTATAGGTCAAATTTGAAATATGTCATCATATCATGAAATTCACTTAGGGTTCTACATGATCTAGTCTATATAAGGGTATATGCACAAATATCATGTGTAAAATAGTAGATTCCATGAAAAAAATTCAAAAGTACACATAATGGGATCACATTATTTGTACTTTTGATCAAATTTCAAAATGGGTCTCGACACATTACCAAGCCTAGGAAAAACATTTAAATATTTGAAATTTGAAATAACACAATCACATTATTATTTACCAAACATGATCACATTATTAAGAAATAGAAGTATTCCTTCTTTTTCTCCATAACCCCATTGAGGTATGAAGAACCAAAAGCTATGAGAGTGAGATATATGAAGATAGTGGGTGAAGGAGATGCAAGGGAGGAGAGAGTGGGAGAAAAACATTAGAGAGTGGTAGAGTTCACATTTCTCTATGGATAATTATTTAGAGCTTTTCACTTCTATATCTATAATTTTAGTTTCTGAGTCCATGTGCACTAAAGATATTTCATCACTACTTCAGCTACTAGTCGATGGTGAGTATTCATCCTCATCAACATTTGACATAGGCTCACATGAATATCTTCTTTCCTTTGTTACTTTCTAGTTTCTCTCCCTTTAGGTACTTAACTATAGCTCCTATTATGGGTCCATGAATCTCTTCCCAATATTTTCTATTAATAGGGTGGTCTTTGTCTCTTAATATGGATTAACTTGTTAATAGTTTCATTGTTAACAATATTCATAACTAGATTCTCTATAGCTATTTTTCTTGATTGATGCAATGTTTTCTCCTAAACTAAACATTTAGTAATCAGTTGATATACAATCAAATTTTTCTCTTGGCCAATTCCTTAAGCATGTTATTGAGCACATAAAACCACAAAAAACTTGAAATCTAGATCTAGTAGAAGAATAGTATTAGATCTATCAAGTGTTACGTAGGGTGATGTAATACCCCTTAAGGAATACTTGATGATTAATGTGTCCAAAGGGGTCATATGAGATCATAAGAGGTGAGCTAATGTCCCTTTCAAAATGTTATATGACCCCTTATGTCCCCTTTTGACACATTATATCCATCAATTGGACACTAAAGGATTAGCCAAGACAAAATTGTGATTGTATATCAACTGATTACAAAATATTTTTTTGAGGAAAAAATATTTCAGCAATCAAGAAAAAAATTGGATATGGATAATTTGGTTATCACTTCTATTAAGAAAGGGTAAAGACAGAAAGGAAACAAGTAATATATGAATGTGAGCCTATGCTAGATGATGATGATGAATACTTAGCATCTACTAGTAGTTCAAGTAGTGACAGAATGTGTTTTGGGCACATGCACTCAAAAGAAAAATTCTAATAGATCTTATGAGATCTTAAGGGATCATAATGGGTCCTAATTTACATTTAGACATACTCGGACCCCTCATGACCCCCTTTCAATACATTAGAGTCAAAAATTATTCAAAAGAAGTTATATTTTACAATGAAGGGGATACACCCATTAGATCTGCAATAATCTTAGATATCTCACCACAATAGATTTCACTAATTGTACGACTTTCTCCCAACTAGACCTCCTTGTCCATTTATAGTACCTACATAAGTTAAGTTATAAGATCTATAAACATTATTAGAGGGATGAAAACATATAAAAAATTCTAGTTATCAAAAACCATATCAAACCTAGCTTGATTCAAAAATGATATTTGTATCTTGACTCGATACCTCTATCCATCTGTAGGTTCATTTGTTCATTTTCTTTCTCTTGAAATTCTAAAGGATTTTGTGAATTAGGATTAAATAGTTGTCTAGAAGCTTCACAAAAATCCCAAAAGAAATATTTATTTCACAAAAACAAGACTATTTACAACAATCTGACACTAATGAAAAAAATACACACCCCATTAACATGAAGAGTCATAATGACATACTTAAACCAAAATAATTATGCAGATATTTGTTACAATGGAAAACAATAATGTCTAGAAGTGAATAAATGATTGTAACATAGAACATTAAGTGTATCACATAGGATAATGATTGTTTCATTTCTATGTCATCCAAATATGGGGGTAGTGGCATATTGCTAGACTATGATGATTCCTAAGATTACTGAGACTCAAAAGACATTAATTGTAGTTAGCACATGATATGCATGTGATGCTTGATATCAGATGATGATGATGATTAATACTCACTATCTACTAGTAACTCAAGTAGTAAGAGAATGTCTTCAATGTACATGTACTTATAAATAATATTTTAAGGGATCTTATGATGATTCCTAAGATTGTTGATACTGGGAAGATCTAGTTAACATTCACCTTGGTTGTACTTAACATAAGATATATATGTGAGCCTAGACATTAGATAATAATGATGAATATTCACCATCTAATAGTAGCTCAAGTAGTGATAGTAGGTCTTTAGTCCACATGTACTTAGAAACAATGTTTTAAGGGCTCTTATGGTGACTCTTGAGATTGTTGAGACTAAGAAGACCAGGTCAACATTCAGCTTCATTGCACTTAAAACATGATATCCAATACCTATGGTATATAAGAAATATGGATTCTAAGGATTTCCATACTTAATAAAACAAGAAAGAGAACATCCCCCCATAGAAGTAGAATACAAACACGTCTGGTGATCATATTGTGTTGAAGATGGCTTCAGATGCTACTCCAATGACTAAAGACTGTGATGAAAAAAATATTTCATTAACCAAACTTGTGATGAAGATGACACTTGAAACTACTTGATTATCATGTATACAATTGATAAAATAATTGCAACATATGAAATAAAGTTTACCACATAGGATAATGATAACTACATTTCCACGCCCTCCAAATCTAGTGGTGATGACATATTGAATCAACATACCTCAGAGCCTTCACATGAAGTCTCTATCAATATTCAAAATAAGAGTTATCTTCTAATTAAAACATAAGAATCTCTCTCCTATATCTTGAGTTTACATTTTATTGTTGCATTACAATTAGGTTTACCCTAGGTGAGATTTTCTATTTGGTTGAACAACAAACCATCATGGAAAAATTGTGATGAAAATGACACTTGCAACTACTAGACTATCATAGAAACCTTGTGATGAAGATGGTACCTATAACTTCTAGATGGCTATGGAAAACTTATGATGAAGATGACACCTAAAACTACTAGTTTTTCATGAAAAACTTGTGATGAAGATGGAACATCCAACTATTGGTCTTTCATCAAAAACTTGTGATGATGAGGGTACCTACAACTACTTGAATTTTATAGAAAATATGTGAAGAAGATTGTACTTGAAACTATTGGGCTATCATGGAAAAATTGTGATGGAGATGTCACCTACAACTACTATTTTATCATGGAAAACTTGTGATGAGGATTTTACCTCCAACTACTAATCTCTTATGGAAACCATGTGATGAATATTACACCTTCAACTATTGGATTGTCATGGGAAATTTTTGATGAAGATGGTACTTGCAGCTACTGGACCATCATGCAAAATTTATGATGAAGATGATACCTACAAGTACTTGACTATCATGGAAATCTTATGATCAACATGACACCTTCAACTAATAGACATTACAAGGCTCACCATTTGGATGGAAAAAAAAATGATTCTAATATCCACAGTCTGAGTTCTAGAAGCTAAAATTTCCATGAAAGAGTTGGTATTTGAATTGTTATATAAAATTCACTATGCATCATCCCTCCACAACACTCTTTCTATGATGGGATTTGGGTAGTCTTTGGTAATACATGCATGTTTTCCTTGTAATATTCTTTTCTTAATTACACTCACAATATACTAAACTAGATGATGAAGGAATTGAAAAATGTGATGGTTCTAATGTGTCCCATGCATGGCTCATCCAAATAAGAAACTCAAAATTTAGAAAGTTTTGATAGTTCCCTAGTTGATCCAATCATTTATTTGATGAAAATATTCTATTTTTATGTAGTTTCTTGATTAATCAGGCTTAATTAGGCCTATTAGGCCTCATAAAAAATTAATATACTTCTACATAGACATAACACAACTATGTTATGTCTAGTAAAGTCATACTAGACATAACAAAATCACATTATCTCTAGTATAGTCATACTATAAATAATGTGATCATGTCATGTCTAGTATGACAATTTAGTCATACGAAGCACAATGTGATCGTATTTTGTTAAAAAAAAATGATGATCACATTTATGCTTTGTAATAAGCTTGTTTAACTACCCAAGGGCTTAGGTTGATGTTTTCCTTCCATTTTTCATTTTTTTAGATTGCTTTTTCATCTTTTAAGTGTAATTCTTGTCTTTGACTTCATCAACTTGAAAATGGTGGAGTGGGTATAACTAAAGTTACCACCATAATCTCACAACTTTTCATACCTTACCAACTATATAATTTTTTAAATTTTTGGACAACATTAGAATTCCAAAGTTAAATTTTATATATTAGTGTCTTGATAGTTCTCTTGGACATATGTCTGCTGCATTTTTAATAGTGTTTTATCTACTTAAGAAAATGGAAAATAAATTGCATACTATTGGCTTGATTTTGCACCCAGCCAAAAGTGTTTGAAATGCCTTATGAAAATTAGGAAGAGTATGTTTTTATTGCTTACAATTTTTGAAAATGTGTTATTCCCCATGAAAAACCCTAGGGAGTACTCATGTCTTGTATTTTTTTGAACTATTCGTAAATTGACATGCAAGTATTAAATAGGGAGATGTCTAAATTTTTTCTTATACTTTGATATCCCTATGTCTTTGGATCTTTTGTCACTTTATATTTCATATCTCTTAAGGCTTTTAAGTTGTGATGTTTTGAATATATTTCATGTGCAACATCACTTCTTTATAATTATTGACCATTTTAAAGGATGCAAGGATGTGAAATAGTCATCATCATGATTAGTGTGCCTTCATAGCTATTAGACCTAATTGTCAAGTTAAGGTCATGAAGGAGAAATTCAATGGAAATAACATGATTAAAACAAGTTTTTGGCTAAAATATTTTAAGTTTTAGAGGTGCACAAAGCATAAAGTAGCAGCAAAAGTTTGAAGATCGTCACTCTATCACAAGCATCTAGATAAACCTTAAGATTTAAGTCACAAAGGTGTGAAAGGAGGAAACTCTATCACAAGCAGCCAAATAAACCCTAAGATTTAACTGATAAAGGTGTGAAAGGAAGCAACAATAGTTAAGTTCAAAATCATCACTCCATCACAAGTGATTAAGAAGAACTAGAGCTTAAGGTGGTAAAGCAATGAAAGCTTTTAGTCACAGCTTCGCATGGTTAAGTGTTGAGTTAGAAATTCAAGTTGCAAAGTTGCAATGAAAGGAAACAATTAGTTTCAAATAGTTATCAAAATTCCACAAGCTTGAAAGAATTGAAGGTATTTCAAGTTTTGAAGTAGTGATAAATGAGAAAAATGTCAAGATAAAAATCATCACAGCATCTGATTGAGCCATGAACAAATATTTTAAGTTACAAAATTGTAAAGAACATCTGACAATCAAAGAAAATGGTTTTTACACCATTGCAAGGGTTTGAATTGAAGAGAAAATTAAGTTGTGAGTGTGTGAAAATAAATAAAAATAGTTCAGGTCTAAGTAGTCACAGTATCATAGAGAGTTAAGGTCAACCTCTAGTCAAAGTAGTGAAGCAACCAAATGCTTTGATCACATATTCATAGGGTTAATGCCTAGGTTAAGACTTGAGGTTGCAATTTTATGAACAAAGAGAATGTTATAGTTAAAGGTGGTTACCACAAGATGGAAGATGGAAACAAAACTAAGAAATGTTAAGTTGCAAAGAAGTGATAAAGAACCATGCAGTTAAAATTTAAACCATTGCATCTTCACAAGTGGTTATTATTCACCAGAGGTCAACATAGTGAATTGAAAAAAGCTTGTAATCACACTCTTTAAAGGCTAATATATTGGTTAATAGCTTATTTTGTGATGTTGTGAAATGAAATTAGAATAGTTAAGGAAATGGCTAGTACAATATCACAAGTTTCTAGTGGCACTCATATTTTGTAGTTATGAAGTCATGAAATAAGGTAGCCATAAAAAAAAATAGTGTATCACAAGAAAGAGAAAATTTAAGTATGAGACCACTTTAAAGATGTGAGGTTGTAAGCTTCATGGTCATTGATGGGTTGTAGCAATTAGAAAATTGAAATAGTTTTTAGTTGTGAAGGAGTGATAAAGTATAAAAAGAAATGATTGCACTTTTGCAATCCCATACAATCAATGAAGAAATAGGGTTGCAAAGTGATGATTAAAAAGAAGTGGAACATTACAAATCACACATAGTAGTTAGGAAAAAGGGAATTGAAGTTGCAAAACAACTTAAGGTAACCTATTTCTCATGGTCGTAGCCAAGGATGAAAGAAGAGAGGAAACCACAGTGAAGAAGTGACAAACTAGTCATCAAAAAATCACAACTCTCAGTTTTAAAAGGTATAAAATATTTTTCAAATGGCCATGTTTGAGCTAGATAATGAAGATGAGCTACATGTAAAAATAAGCAAAAAATTGAAGATTTTTCTAGCTTTTTGAGAAATGATAGGTTTTAAAGTGTGTTAATTTTAAATTCCATTAATGCCACACTCCTTTTTGTAGAGACAAATAAATTCAAAGAAGTAAGGAGATTTTCATTACTAGTTGCATGATTGTTTGATTTTTTTGACAAGAGATATTGTTGCAAAAAAAACTTGAGTATATTTCTAGTATCCATCAGTCAGAATAATTAAAGTTACTTTGTAGAAATAGCACAAAAAGAACGTAGCCTAGTAGCACAAGCAATAATTAAGGAATATACCTCTAGCCCATTTGTGGATTAATAGATGTAGATTTTACCTATTCTTCAAATGTAAAATTTTCAAATGATCATGCCTTCAGAGATCCCTCCACATTCTATAGAGATGCGGAGTTACCTGGTATAAGGGGCAGTAAACTATTCTAGTATTTCTACAAGAACATGATAGAGAAGGTCCCAATTTGCAATCCTTGGCTTAGAAAGTTGGGAAAATTGATTCTATCAAAGGCTTTTGTGAATGTTGACCTAGTAAAAGCACTAATAAAATGCTATAATCTAGTCAATAATTCATTTCACAAGAGAGATAGAAGTATCTTTTTGACACTAAATAAGGATACATTCATAGAGGTGTTTGATCTAGGAGGCCCTATGTCATTGCCAAATGGCATGGAGAAAATCAATGGAAATTTTAAAGAAAAAAAAAATTAATACATGGAAAGGGTTTTGACTAGGCATATCCCTATGGTAGAGAAAGAGAAGAGAGAAATATAGAAGAAGAGATAAGTAGATGTACTCATGCCTCTTGAATTCTTTTAGAGGTATATGCAGAACATTATTTTTGCGTTGAACAAGATCATGGGCCCTTGTAGAACCATGCATGCTCTTGGTGGGCATTATAACATAGCCTAAAATATTTAGGATCTCTACAAAAATGTAGGATATTTTTTTTTTGAGTATATCATAAAAAAAACTATGATCAGATTGTTGATGCTTAGAAGGGAAGATTGGAAAACTTTAGATTCCACCATTACTCTTTTCTCATGCATATGATCCTATTCAAAAATGTTCAAATCTTTGATATAGGATTCTTTGAGTGCATAGAGGAATGGGAAGAGAGAATACCTGTGCAAATATGGGCAAGGGTATGGCAAAGGTTCTATCCATACTCCAATGTTATTTAATTTTACAATGATTTTGTCTACCCTACATTAAAAATGATAGGAGTAAATGTTGAGAGAATACTACTAAATGTAAGGAAGGTAATTAAGCCTAATTTATGCTTTGATGATGGTGGATGCCTCAAGCCCCCCATCTTCTTCCAAGATATGTGCCAAAAAGGTTAGGGTTTGTAGAAATATTTTGACAATTAATTTTTTAAACAAAGAATACCTAGGAAAAATGTTAAGAAGGGCACATTCCTTTATAGGTGTACCAAAGTAGGAGACTTGAGATACAAAAAATTGTAGTTGAGGAAACTGATGCTTTCTGTAGGAATATGCTCCCTACTAGAACCTATCATACACTTAATGTAGTAAGGACTACTTTAAAGCTGATGAGGGGATATACTCTACCCCCAACTAAATGTTTGTGTGAAAAATATGTGATTATAGACAATCTAAATAAGGATACCTATAGAGAAAGGATTATCAAGTTCAAATATGTAGTTAGTTTTGAGTAGGAGATGAACACGATAGATCCATCTTTTAAGGAATTTTATCCTGAGATGGAGTACTTGGCTCAGCTGGAAAAGTGTGTTGAATGTTTTGATAAAACTTCAGCCCAAGTACCTGAGGAGATTAGAGGAAGTGGACCCTAAATTTGTTGAGTTTGATATTGTGGTTGAAGTCAATGATGATGAAGAAGATCAACCTAAAAATTTAAAATGGGCCCAACAAAGAAACAAGAAATAGAAATTGGTGGAGATCTCACAAAAGGCTACACAAAATTCCTTACAAATTATTCCAAGAGGCAGCTACTATTTTGATACTATGAGAAAAAATTTCCAAATAAGTCAATTCACTAAAGATAATAAGAGGGCAAAGAAATTGGAGCTCCAATTTCAAATGATTTGTGATAGGAGCTTTGAGACAAATGAATTTATGAGTGATGATAATTTCATCAAATCAAAAGAATTCAAGGGCTTTCTATTCAAGATGAAATAGAATACATGTGGTATCCTTAGAAATGAATCTAGGTGACTGAGATGAAGTAGTTATTGGGATGGTTTAGAAACTAGAGGAGTATGACCATACCAGTGAAATCTCACTATTGAAGAACCTAGAGAGTTAGTGAAGAGAAGTGGTATGATTTTCTTCCTAGGATGGGATATTAGATCTTCATTCTTACTACATCAAATAAGAAGATAGGGAAGAACCATATCTTTTGAAGATGAAAATCATATGGGAGAGTTGAGAGGCTCTAGGTATAAAATTTATGCCTAAACTATAGTAATATGGAGTTTAGCTCTAGAAAACTAGAAGCCTGCTCTTATGGAAATTAAAGATTCCCCTAGGGGAAATGTAGTTTTTGGGAATGTCCATTGTACATCTAGCAATTAGATTTATGGATTCCAAAATATAGCAAAAATGTTAGGGAAAAACATGACAATGTCTTAGAAGCATAGTTAGAAGGATCCTATGAGTGGTATATCAAAAATAGGAGGCATTATGAGAAAGAAAAGAAGAAAAATTATGTCTTAGAACAAAAAAATTCTCAGATTGGAAAATGAGATAGTAGCATTAAGAAATACTATTAGATCTGCTATAGAGATTAAAAAAAAGGGCATAAAAATAGAAGGAAGTGCACCTAAAATAGAGGATTTCATAGGCCACAAAATGGAAATTTATGAAGAGGAACTAGAGTCTAGCAAGGAAATCAAGATTAGAAATATTAAGAACTTTCCGACCTACAAGATAAATGCATTAAGACTAGTCTCACAAAATGTGCATAGTAATTATCTTATTTTGCAAGGGGCACAATACAAGTTCCATCCTTTTTCCACATGGGGCCTTTATACCAAGTTCTTTGATAGTCTTATACCTGTGTTGGCACAAAAGAAAGACTTGCCAAATATAATTATTATTAGGATTAGTAAAATGATTAATAAGGTGAAAGAATTTAATGGTTTCTTTGCTATCAAGTTGCAATTAATTTAGAATAAGATGAAAACAATTGTCATAGGAACACCCAATTTTGGGCCCACCATTTTGGATAGTGAAGGAAGAGTCAAGAACTGGATGGAATGGTTATCTTCTTTTGATAACATTTTAAATCATTCCAGGTTTTTAGGATACTACAATGGTGAGGTAGATATTATAGTAGTATATGATTGAATAAACATACTTTATAGGATAAAAGCCAAAATTTCAAAGACAACTACTTAGGTTAAGGCTATAATAGATGCCAAATTTGAACAAATTCCTTGATGAATTAAATGTAGTTATGGATGCCACTTGGCCTAATGTGGACATAGATATTGCTATCTAGGAGGTTATAGTAGATATAAAGGCCTTACCATAAGTTGGTAGTGATTAGGAAATTTGAAGATGTAGTTAAAGGAAGAAAGGAAAAAAAGACAAAGGTAAAGGCAAAGAAAGTGACACGGAGTTAGAGAAAAAATAGAAAAATGTTGAAGATGCTTATAGAAAGTGCCACATGCCAATTTCACAATTGCATCCCAAATTTTGACACATAAAAAAATCTTCATATTTGTTTTCCAATATAATTTTGACATGTTTCCTCCCATTTGAAGTTTTTTGCAATCCTTTCTATAAAGGGATTTCCAAGATGTGGAGTGAGGGTCCAAATTTTGTAGAATTTAGTGCTTATGCTATTTACAATCGGTCTAATTTTTGTGTCAATTGTATGATGCATTCAATTTTTCCAATCTAGGAATACATTGAATCTTGAATGATAGGTTTTTTCATGTCCTAAGTTACATTTTTAGTTTTATACTAGTGATGTATTATTTTCAAAGAAGATTACTACAAAGGAAAGTTTTGCATATCTATGTCTCCAAATTTTTTCTCCATTTTCATATATATAATTTTAGGGTCGAAATGAACAAAGTTCTTTCAACTAAGTTCAACTTGGATGGGTTGTATATATTTTCATCTTTTTCTTTTAATTCATAGAGTTAAGTAAATGCATTCATGAATTTATATGGTTTCTAGGTGTATGGGAGAGATCATAAGAATGGAATTCATGGTTAACTGCTAATAAATTTTACTACAAGTCAATTGAATAGGTCTAGGGTTACTAGTCTAACTCTATGTACTAAATAGATAAGGTGTTGGTTATCAATTTAGAAGAAAATTTATGTAGTCATATGGTTTCATGACGCGTATATTAATCAAAATCAATTTTACTTTCTATAATGAAGAATCAAATTTCTTATCACTAGTTATTTGTAATAGCTTTCATTTGAATTACAGTTAGCTACTATAGTGAAGAAGTTAATTACAATTCCAAGAAGAATATTGACCATTTTTTTGCTATAGGGGATATATATATATGAAAGAAGAATATTAGTGAGAAAATATTTGAAGAATTAAATCATAAAATAAACCCATTTAAATCCCTAAGGTGCATGCGCTTTGGCCTTGCAAAGCCTAAAGTCTATAAAGCCCTTATGTGCTTTGTTGAAGTTGGTCTATATTTGAGATTAGTCCTACTAAATATGGGATCTAGGTAGTCCTTATGTTTTTTTTTTCTTTAATCTTTTGTATCTTGGTATTGGGTTTGAAATAACATGGTAGTTTTAAAACACCAAAAAAATGTTGACTCTACTTAGGAGTTGTGTAAAGGATGTTTTCATATGAGCTATTGGAGTCTCCAATTTTATTTATACTTTCCAGTTTGAGCATCAGTTGTTGTTTCTATCATTCTAGTGGTCTTTTTCTAGAGACAAATCTTGGGAATCTAGAAGTTTTTCAATACCATAGGAAGAACATGACATGGGTTTTTAATAGTGACTTGTCTGCAAAGTAGAGTTTTATTCTCCAAAGTGTGCAATGTTAAAAGTTTTCTAATTGGACCTCTATGTCAAATCCATTTTTGAAAGTCTTTTTCCCTTATATTTTCTAGTCTCTAAAGCCATTTAAAAATAATTTCCCTTCATAGGATGATGAATCAATCAAAAGGTTTTTTAGCTAGTGCTATATATTTCAAACAATTCTAACTAATGATAGACAAAAAACTACATGATCTTTTACAAAGGCCAACCATGAAGTGCCATTGTATACAAAATTACCTCATGGGCGTAGGAAGAACCAAGCCAAAAATAAGGTATATTCTAATACTACATGGAAGCCTAGAGGTACTGTGTCATCCCATTCACAATACTAACCTATGGTAGAAAGAGATTCTTCTTACTTAAATTCTAAATCACAAATTGCCAAACTTATGGGAGATATGTTTGCAATCCCATTGCAAGAAGAGAGAGTTTATCATGATAAGAATGTGTCTTTTGTAGGGGATATTCCTTTTAGATCATATGTGGTGAAGGAAATTAAGCATAGGTGGGGATTTAAGGGTAATCTAGATTACAGATTCAATCATAGACAAGTTCCATATGTGGAAAGAAATCTCATAGATTTGGAAGTTCTTAAGAAAAGGGTTGCAGAAGAAGATCTACAAGAGAAAAATAAGAGGTTAGAAGAAAGATCTTCTAAGTTACATGTAGATGTTTTTGGATATGTTGAAGTTTTTTGATCCAAGACTAAAGAACAATAATGCCTCCTATGAGAAAGGGAAGGACCTTTCATCTACCAAATCCAACCCTACAACTCTTGAATCCAATGTCCTAGTCCTAATTGTGAAAATTGTTGATAAAGGAAAGAAAAGGTAGTAGGGATTCAAATTAATGAGCTACAAGTTCCCTCTAAATCTACCATGTCTAAACTTGTTTTAGATTTAGAGAAGGTCAAGAAAGAATGAGAAGATCTGGTCAAAGAACTTGAGAAAATTGAAAATGGGTCCCAAGTAACTAAGACTAGAAGAAAAATATTGTTTATCAAATTTAATTTTACCTTAGCATCTTGGATAAACCTATTCTCATAGGTTATCCCATTTGTTCCTTCTTGTGGACCTCTATTAACTGGCCAAAACACATCACAGTTAGCCCTTGTCTCATCTGCTACCAAAAGTAGTCAGATGCTTGTTACTCAACAAGTCCATCAGACTCAAGTCCCAATGAAAACCCAAGTTGATAGAGAAAGTACTTCAAATATTGTAGGATTTTAGAGAGGACCCATTTATATGGAGAAATATAAGAAAATGCCCATTCTAGGTATTCTTGGAAACAATGTCGTAACTGGTGAGGAGGACCTCATAAAATTTATAGACAAGATTAATGACTATGATGTAGAGCATGAAGATGTAGTCATGAAATTATTTAGTCATTCTTTGAATAAAGATGCTATGGACTAGTTTAGGAGACTTCCTAATGATAGTATCGGCTTATGGAGAAATTTAGAAAAGATTTTCAAGGAACAATATGGAGACAATACCAATGTTGGTTTTATGTTGAATGAATTCAACAACATAAAAAACAACCCAAATGAATCCACATTTGACTTTAATGTGGGACTCCAAAAAGGGCTGTATAAATTGTTCCAAGTGATGAGACTTGGTGAAAATATATGTCTAATATTTACTTCAATCATTTTGATAACAAGATGACATATATAGTGAGGGATAAGGATCCTAGGACCTTGAGGGGTGCTTATAAGATGGATGTAAATATAGAGAATAACATAAAAGCATTTGGCAACCTTGGGAGAAGAGGTGACCCAAAGATTTTTAATCCTCATGGTAATAGAAAGAAAAATAAAAAACCTACTCCTAGAAAGAAGCTTGAAGAGGATAAATTAAGCTAGATGTTAACCATAGTGAAAAACATGAATCCTCTAATGGGAAATGCCTATAAAGAAAATACTAGAGATAAACCATAGTACAAAAATTTTAGCAAGCATAATATAATGCATAATTTTCCTTATACAACCAAATGGAAAGATGGGAAGCCTATTGTTCCTCTTGATATAAAAACTAGTGAAAAGAGTATACTTGATCCTTTGCAAAAAATAATCTATCAACATGGTTAATGACTTGCAGTGGTGTATGATTTGTTAGTTACTTCATGCGCCAGAGTATTGTGTTGTTGCATTGTCATTTTTTGTTGACCAAGGTGGAAATGAAGAGTAGCCTGGTCATGAGGAAGGCATTGAATATGTTGGATGTATAATGGTTGGGTCATATCAGGAAGTCTTCTTAGATGAGGATGATGATAATAATTTAACTTGCAACATGGTGTTATCAAAAAATTAAGTGACCTTAAGAATGCTTACTAAAGAAGAGATTGATCAGATCACTGCAAATATGGTTGTTGAAGTTCAAACCAGAGGTATGTTACAAAACAATGAAGCAAGTTCAAGGTATCTAGTGTTTTTATCAAGAAGACTGATACAAAGAAAGTAGAGATTAGTGAGCCAAAGGATAAGAGTAATATTAAGGTTAAAACTATTAATTGAAAATGGGAAGCCAAGAAAAGAGATGTTGTAAAAGGTCCCAAAGTCTAGATTGATGACAATAAAAATGAAAAAGGGATAATTAGTGATCATCACTGTGAGTGAAAAATAGAAATATTAGAGCACTTCAAGTTTATTTGACAAGAAAAAGGAGATATAAGATATGTCTATTGATAATTCTATTGTTCCTCCTATTGATATGTTATCATTGTTGTCACAGATCACAGTAAAAGTTCCTCTATTAGAGTTGTTAAGAACCCCGAAGCATAAAAAAAAAGTTCTTAGCATGGGTCAAGGGTGTAGATAATATGGTTAGTCATGATTGTAATACTAACCAAATCTCTGATGAACTCAAGAAGAAATTAGAATCTGAGGTTATTGTGTCCCAAATTCCACCTATGTATTTAGATTATTCTATGAATCATTATTTAGGAAGTGTAGATCCTTTCTTCTTAAGAATTCTTGTCAGTAGAAAGACTTTGAAAAATTGTATGATTAACTCTGTAGCATCTAACACAGTAATTCCCTTTGAGGCAATGAAACAACTGGGATTGAAAGTGGATACCCCTCAGGGTAGGTGTTGTGCTATGGATAAAAATGAGGTCACTATCATAGGGACAATTAATGAAATGCCCTATAAATTACTTTCTTATCTTGGAAAGGAACATACCATGAGTTTATGGTCGTAGACATCCCATCCAACTATGGCATGTTATTGTTAGGTAATGGAGTGCAACAATTTGTGGAAGTCTATAGTGTGATCTGTCATATGCCACTTTTCAAATTGATGTCAAGCTGGTGAAAATATATAGAGAGCTCAAGGGTGTCTACATGATTGAACAAGAAGTGGAAAATGATATGACATGTTTTTTAGCTACTAATGTAAATGCTTTTAGGGCTGAAGTGTTAGTACTAAATAAATAAAAAATCAAGGCACCAATTGCAATGGATATTGAATGAAATCTAAAATATGGAGTTATAAAAAGGCATACCTTTGCTAGTTTGTGGTTTTAGAATGAAATGAATGATCATGAAAAAGGTGAGTAGCATCAATTCTTTCATTCCAATATTAATTGCATTGATCAAAATATTGTATGTGAAAGTGAAATGAATGTCATTGCTAAAGATGTAGTTGATGAGGAGCTGGAATATTTTTCAGCCAATAAAGATGTTGTTTCTTTTCAGCCTTCTATGTGTTTAAATGGCAATGAAGTTGAGTGTGAAGTCATGAACATTGAAGACAAGTGCTGGAATTCATTTTATGGTACTTGTGAAGATAATTTGGTGTATTGTAGTATGAATTTTTCATGTGATGAAAATAGCAGTGGTGAGTTATGTTCTAATTCAAATTTTGAATTTTCTTTCACGGTTTGAGATGTATGTCAAGCTAGATATGATGACATGTGTTGTTTGATGAATACATTGATATGAACTAGCTGACACTTTTTCTAAAAGATTACGAGAAACCATTCCATGTAGTTTCTAATCCATTTTTTGGATAATGTGCCTAGGAAATAGGGTTCTTTGGGGATTGCTCATTTTCAAATTTTGATATTTTAAATATGGCTAAATATGAACTTCCATCTTCAATGCAATTAGTTGAAGGAAAAGAATTGCAAGGCGAGTGTTGTTCTTTTGATGAAAATGCATTACATGATGAAGGTTTATTTCTTCTACCACCAAGTATTGAGAATAATGAAGATGATTTGATCTATGGTGTGGATTATGTGAATCATCCTTATGATGATAAAAGTATGATTTATCAAGAAAAATCAGATTTCATAAATTTAAATGGCTTGATGCATTATGATGATTTAGTTTTCTTGGCTAAGATGAATAAATGCATGAGTATAGTTTTATTTCTTTTGATAAACAAATGTGCATTGAAAATGAGCCTGATGTTTGTAGCCAAGAAGAAAAGCTATCCATTTTTTATCCCCTCTTATATGTTTCAGTTTATGATGATTTTGATGATGCATGCTTTTAAAAAAGTGAGTTTGTGGGGGGACATAAAAGGGAAGGCATGGGTGATTGTAAATTTAAAGTCCTTATGCAACCTATGTTCCATGATGATTTCTATCATCATGAGTTTAGTGGTGGTTTAAGACTACAAGTTGACTTTCAAAGGAGAAACAAGGTTTTTGACAAAGGTAAATGTTGAGGTTTCTTTGGTATTTGAGGTTTCTTGTGTATCTTATGTATAGTTTGTATAGTGGTGTTGTTTTTTTTTAATAAGAAGAAAAGTCTTTTGAAAACTTTAGAGAGTGAGAATAATTTCAAGTTGATGTGTTGGAGTGGTCTTCTTCTTCTAGAGAACTGAGTCCTTCTCATTCCCTCAAGGGATATGCATCCCCAAACTGAGCCACTATTGGCCTGATTTTTAACCTAGTCAAAAGTTTTTTAAAATACATTGTGAAAATTAGGAAGAGTATGTTTTCTATGCTTATGGTTTCTAAAAATGTGTTAGTGTTGAGAAAACCTAGGGCAATAGTCATGTCTTGTATTTTGTAGAAATATTCGTAAGTTGACATCCAAGTATTAAATAGGGACATGTGAAAAAAAAATCTTATACTTTGATATCCTTAAGTCTTTGGATCTTTTGTCACTTTATATTTCATTCCACTTAAGGCTTTTAAGTTGTGATGTTGCAAAAATCTTCCAAGCGCTACATCACTTCTTTGTGATTACTGACCATTTTGAAGGATGTAGGGAAGTGAAATAGTCATCATCATAGTCAGTGTGGCTTCATAGCTATTGGGGCTAACTATTATGTTAAGGTCATGAAGGACTGATTCAATGGATATCACATGATTTCAATAGGTTTCTAGCTAAAATATTTTATGTTGTAATGGTGTACAAAGCATAAGGTGGTAGTCAAAGTTTGAATCATCACTCTATTACAAGCAGTTAGATAAATTATAAGATTTAAGTTGCAAAGCTGCAAAAGGAAGCAACAACAATTAAGTTTAAAATAATCACTCTATCACAAGTGATTAAGAACAACTTGAGCTGAAGGTGGTGAAGAAATGAAATTTTACAGTCGTAGCTTCACAAGGTTAAGTGTTAAGTTAGAAATTCAAGTTGTGAAGTTGCGATGAAAGGAAACAATTAGCTTAAAAAAATTATCACAATTTCATAGGCTAGAAATAGTTGAAGATATTTCAAGTTTTGAAGTAGAAATAAATGAGAAAAATATCAAGATAATATTCATCATAGCATCATATGGTTAAGCCATGAAGAAAGATCTTAAGTTCTAAAATTGCGAAGAACATCTGATAATTAAAGGAAATGGTCTTCACACCATCACAAGGGTTTCAATTGAAGAGAAAGTTAAGTTGTGAGTGTGTTAAAATAAATCAAAATAGTTAATGTCAAAATAGTCATAGCATCACAAAGTGTTAAGTTCAAACTTAGGTTAGAGTAGAAAAGGAGTGAAATGCTTTGATCACAC
Source organism: Cupressus sempervirens (assembly GCA_028749045.1). Taxonomy (NCBI): domain Eukaryota; kingdom Viridiplantae; phylum Streptophyta; class Pinopsida; order Cupressales; family Cupressaceae; genus Cupressus; species Cupressus sempervirens. The sequence continues at coordinate 835,116,172 of CM053787.1, read as the reverse complement.
CTTCACAGGGTTAAAGCAAAGGTTAGGATTTGAGCTTGTGAGTTTGTGAACAAAGAGAATGTTATAGTTAAAGATGGCTACCATAATATTGTAGATGGAAACATAATTAGGAAATGTTAATTTGTGAAGAAGTGATAAAGAACCATGCAGTTAAAATTTAAACCATCACATCTTAAAAAGTGGTTATAATTGACTAAAGGTCAACATAGCAAAGTGGCAAAATCTTCTAATCACACTCTCACAAGGTTAAGATGTGAGTTAATAGCTTAAGTTGTGACATTGTGAAAAGAAATTAGAATAGTTAAGTTACAGGCTAGCGCAACATCACATGTTCCTAGTGGTAGTAATATTTTTTAGTTGCAAAGCCACAAAATAATGTAATGGTCAAACAAAACAGTGCATCACAACATCACAAGAAAGAGAAATGTTAAGTATTAGACCATTGTGAAGATGTAAAGTAGTAAGTTTCATGGTCATTGTTGGGTTTTAGTGGATAGAAAATTGAAACTATAATCAACTGCAAAGAAGTGATAAAGCATAAAATGAAAAGATCATAGTTTCACAAGCTCATATAGTCAATGAAGAAATAGGGTTACAAAGTGGCAATTAAAGGGAAGCACAACATCACAACTCAGACATAGAAATTAAGAATAAGGGAAGTGAAGTTATTAAATAGGTTAAGGTAACCCATTTGGCATGGTCATAGCCAAGGATGAAGGAAGAAAGGAGACCACATTGAAGTGGAGACAAAGTGGTCATCTCAGTATCATAGCTCTCAGTTTTAGAAGGCATAAAATATTTTTAAAATGGCCATGTTTGATCTGGATAAAGAAGATGAGTTGGATGTACAAATAAGTGAAAAAATGAAGATTTTTCCAGCTTTTCAAGAAATGATAGGTTTTAAAGCATGCTCATTTTAAATTTCATTAATGTCACATTCCCTTTTGTAGAGACAGATAAATTTTAAGAAGCACATATATTTTAATTACTAGTTGCATGATTTTTTGAGTCTCTATAAAAGAGATAGAGTTGTAAAGTGAACTTGAGCATATTTCCAATTTTGAATAGTTAGAATTATTAAAATTACTTTGGAGAAACGACATTGAAAGAAGGTGAACTTATAGCACTTGAGCATTAATTGAATAATCTACTTGAAAGGAGAAGACCTCTAGCCCATTCATGGATGAATGGATGTAGAGTTTACCAGGTTCTTCAAATGTATAGTCTACAAATGATCACACCTTCAAAGACCCCAAGACATTCTACAAAGATGTAGAGGTACCTGATAGAAATGTTGGTGAGAACTATTTTGGTATTTCTACATGAATAGGACAAAGAAGCTACTAATTTGCAACGCTTGGGTTAAAACCATGGGAAAATTGGTTGTCCTAGAGGTTTTTGTGGTTGTTGATCTAGTAAAAGCAATGATAAAATGCTATAATCCAGTTAGTAAGTCATTTCATAGGAGAGATAGAAGTATCTTCCTAGCACTGAATAAGGAGACATTCATACAAGCATTTGATCTAGGAGGCCCTATGTCACTACCAATTGACATGGAGAAACTTAATGAAAATTTTAAAGAAAAAAATAATTTCTATGTGGTAAGGGTTATGTCTAGGCATATCACTATGGAAAAGAAAGACAAGGAACAAATACTAAAGAAGAAAACATTAGATGCACTCATGCCTCTTAAATTCCTTCATAGGTATATGCAAAACACTATTTTCAACTTGAACAAGATCTTGGGCTCTAATTGAACCATGCATGCTCTTAGGGGGAATTATATCAAAGAATTAAATATCTATGATCCCTAAACAAATGTAGGATATGAATTTGTTGAGTATATCATAAAAAAAAAATCATGATTAGATTTTTGATTCTTAGGAGGGAAGATTGGAAAACTTTAGATTCCACCATTACTCTTTGCTCATACATCTAATCATGCTAAAAAATGTACAAATATTTGATCCAAGCTTCTTCAAGTGCACATAATAATGGGGAGAGATGCTACCCATGCAAACATGGACAAGGGTATGGAAAAGGTTATATCCATACACCAATGTTATGTCTTTTTACAATTTCTTTATGTGCCTAGTATTAAAAATGATAGGAGTAAAAGTTAAGTGAGTGCCACTAAGTGTAAGGAAGGTAATTAAGCCTAATTTATTCTTCAACTTTTGAAGATTATACTATAATTAGGGTTTTTGGATTCCCTCAAACTCCTCTCCCCCACCCATCTTCTTCCAAGATATGTGCCAGAAAGGTTAGGATTTGTAGATAGATTTTGGTAATTAATTTCTTTAAAAAAAGAATATGTAGGCAAAAATGTTAATAAGGGCACCTTCCCCTATAGGTGCATCAAAGTTGGCATCTTTGAGATAGGAAAAAATGCAATTGAGGAAATTGATGCTTTCCTTAGGAATTTCAAATTGCCAATGACCCTTGCTAGAACCTATGATCCTCTTAATGTAGTAAGGTCTTCTTTAAAGTAGATGAGGGGATATACTCTGCCCCAAACTAAATATTTCTAGAAAGAGGATTTGATTGTATACTATGTGAATGAGGATACCTGTAGGAAAAGGATGATCAATTTTAGAGATGTGGTTAGTTTTGAGTAGGAGATGAAGAAGATAGAGTCATCTTATAAGGAATTTTATCTTGAGATTGAATATTGGGCTTGACTGGACAAGTGTGTTGAATGTTTTGATGAAATTTTAGCCCAAGTATTTGAGGACATTAGAAGAAGAGTGGATCTTGAATCTATTGAGGAGGACATTGTAGTTGAAGTTAGTTATGATGAAGAAGATCATCTTGAAAGTTTAGAATAGGCCCAACAAAGTAACAAGAAATAAAAATGGTGGAGATCCTACAAAAGGATGCACAAAAAGCCTTACGAATTCTTCCAAGGGGAAGCTAGTATTTTAATATTGTGAGAAGAAATTTCTTGATAAATCAAGGCACTAAAGATGAGATCAGGGCCAAGAAACTGGAGCACCAAGCTCATAGCCCTAATGATAAGATCATTGAGGAAAATGAATTTATGAGCATTGATAGTTTCATCAAATTAGAAGAATTCAAGAGCTTTTTGATCAAGCTAAAATATAATGAGTTATGCTTATAAATGAAGCTAGGTGACTCAAATGCAGTAGTTGTTGCGATGGTTTAGAAACTACTAGAGTATGACTCTATAAATGAAACCCTCACTATTGAAGAAGCCAGAGAGCTAGTGAAGAGAAGTGGTATGATTGTCTTCCCAGGATGGGATATTATCTCTTTATTATTATTGGATCAAATGAGAAGATAGGAAAGAACCATATCTTTTGAAAATGAAAATTAGATGGGGGAGGTGAGAGGCTCTAGGTATAACATTAATGCCCAAACTATGGAAATATGGATCTTATTTCTAGAAATCTAGAAGCTTACTCTTATGGAAATTAAGGATTCCCTTAGGGGAAATGTAATTTTCTAGAATGTGCATTCCACATTTAGCAATCAGATTTATGGATTGTAAAATTCAGTAGCAATGCTAGGGAAAAATAAGATTGATGTCCTAGAAGCATAGTTAGAAGGAGCCTATGAGCGATATATCAAAATTAGGAGGCATTATGAGGAAGAAATGAAGAAGAATTATGTCTTAGAATATAACACCCTTAGATTAGAAAATGAGATAGTAGCATGAAGGAAATACTATTAAATCTGCTATAGAGATTAAAGAATAGGGTATACAAACAAAAGGAAATGCACCTAAAACAAAAGATGTCACAGGTCAAGAAATGGAAGTTGATGAAGAGGAACAGGAGTCTAGCAAGGAGATTTAGATTAGAACTATTAAGAACTTTTTGACCCACAAGATAAATACATTAAAATGTTGTCATTAAGTTATTATTACCATTAGTGACAACACTTATCTATATCAATATAGCTATCAAGCTCAGCACTAAGTTTCCTACACTCGTCGAGCTTCACAGTTTACACCAAGCATCTATAGTGTATATCGAGCATTTAGTGGTTACCTTATAGGTTCATCTCTTAAGTAGTTCATACCGAGCTTCGCAGTTCACACCGAGCATTCTAGTGTTAACCAGGCTTCACAGTGTTTATCGAGTGATGGAAGCACAATATCTATCAAGTAATGAAAGTGCAATGTTTATCCAGTGATGGAAGCACAATGTTTACCAAGTAATGAAAGTGTAGTAGTCTCCAATTCTTACCAAGTGATTAGTATGGACCAAGCCTTCACTTCTACTAAGTGCATGATGATGCCGAGTAATGCAGTGGACATCGAGTATCAGAAGGTGACCGAGTCAGTTCAATGAACCCAAGTTTTCTACTATTTCGCCGACTCAGTAATGTTTTGTTCATTTGTGTTTTAGTCGACCTTGCAATTGTAATTATTAAAATGACATATATGTAATGTATTATATCATTTAAAATGTATGTATGAGAGTACTAAGAGAGGCATGTAATGTTTTGATGTGTAAATGCGAATCAGCAGAAGAGCAGAATATTCAGCAAGGCCTACAAGGAGCAGTAAAGATTCATCACTCACAAGAGGTGATCTATACTTCAAGGATATAATTAGCAAATAAATTTTTTAAGTAGATCCACTATTTCATCCTAATAGGTGAATCAGTTTTGTAAATCCTTTAACAAGGTGGACTTAACAGTCTTTGTATAAATCTCCTAACAGAGTGCATACTTCAGTGTATGTTTGTAAATCCTCTAACAAGGTGGACCTAGCAGTCCTTTGTGCTCCTAACAGGGTAGATCACCAGAAGTGGTCAATGTAAGCCTTAACAAGCCAACTTCATACTATAGTAACAAATTTTTTTGGGTATCATCCCCACCCTAGTTTTACTTTCTATTTGGAAGGTTTTTGGGTCACCAAATCACTATGTACATGTGTTATAAATGTTTTTTCTCTAATATATGCAGTAGATTAGATGAATGAATGGTGAATAGTATATATATGGTTAAAGTGCTTAATTGTTTTAAAGTTTTAAAGTTACTGATTCACCCCTTCCCTCTTAGTAGAATTCATAGCTTGAATATTTCCAACAATTGGTATTAGAGTAGTTTGTTTCTTAGGACAAAGCTTGATAGATTGAGCAAAGATCAAGGACAATGGAGATATTCATAGTTGACAAAGCTATTGAAAATGAAAAGCTAGCTGTGGAAATGGCCATGGCTCAACTCAAAGAAGAAAAGAAGCATCTTTCTCAATCCCTGAAGAGAAAGAAGGAACTTGCAAAACAAATGAATGATCATCAGTATGTTGAAGAAAAGATTGAAGACCTTTTACCATCAAGTAGCTCAAATGAAGCAAATGAGGCTATCAAGGAACTCTTAGCAAAGAACGACTTTGTGCAGGAAGAGGTAAGAAAGCTTAAAGGAGAACAAGAAATTCAATCAATTAGGCTATGTGAAGTTTTGGAACAGAGAAACAAGGCAACTGAAGACTTAGAAGCAAGAAATAATCAATCCCTTCAGCATGAAAATCTTGTGGATCAACTATCTAATGTAAATAAAGGCTTGAGGAATGATTTAATCACTGAAAGAAAAATCAATGAAAGCTTACAAAGTGACTTAAGATCTAAAAGACAAATCAATGAAAGTTCCAAAAATGACCTAAATGCTGAAAAACAAATCAATGAGAATGATGAAATATCATGTAGAAATGACTCAATTAAATCAAAAAAGTGAGTAGAATCTTCATAGACAAAAAAGGTAAAGTTGGATTTGGTTATAAGGAAGAAGGTGAAACCTCCAAATAAGGTGCCCAAAGGAATCAAAGACCTACTTGCAATCACTGTGGTAAGTCAAGTCATACATCAAACAAATGTTGGAGTAATGGAAAAGCTAAATTCAATGGTAAATGCTACAATTGTAGTCAACATGGTCATAAAGCTAATAAATGTAAGGAGAAATCAAAATTTGAAAGAATTTTTTACAAATACAAGAAGCATGGTCACATGGCATTCCAATGCAGATCCAAATCATTCAATCTAGCTGAACAACTTGTTAAAGCAATATTTGGATGGGACTACAATACCTGGTGCAGATGTCATTATTGTGGAGAATATGGACACATTAGCAAAGACTGTGCAAGACATCACCTAAGGAAGAAGGACACTACTATAAGATGTTATACATGTACTGAACTCGGTCATATAGCTAAAAACTACATGAACATAGGAAGAGTTGAAGATGAAAACTAAACTAAAGCTGATAACATTCGAAAGCAGATGAGGCAACAATGGATTCCAAAATCTACCGAGCAAGATAATTCAAATGATGGAAATGTCACTCAAGAATTGGGTGACTCCACCATCTCTAGGTAGATCCATAAACAAGGATATAGAACTACATCTTTTAGCATTATCTCAAGTAGTTCTGAAATAAAAGAAAGCAAAATGCTTAAATCAATATTCCAGATATACAAGGATCAAAGAAAGTGTATCTTTCACCGAGTTGCCTCTATCGAGGAAAGTCCGTTAAAGACCTTATCGAGCTAGGTTTGTTACCTTACCGAGCTAGGTCAAGAGTAACAAAAGTTTTATTCAATCACTGAGTTGCAAGCTTCTACGAAGTAGGTGAATGACAACTTGTCAACCACTATAACATCTTAGCTACTTTCATATCAAGCATTAATGACAAAATTTTCATCAAAAGAGCAAAATTTGATTTCATTCTTCATCGTGATTTTAGAGCTAAGAAATTTTCAGGTGCAATTCAAGCAATTTCAAGCGATTCTGAGAGATTTTCTAGCGAAATATTTGTTCGAAAAATTTCTATCTTTTACCAAGCATCAGTGGCATTCGGGAGCAGTAGCGGCACTAAGGCAAAAAAGGGTTCAGAGACACTGGTAAAGGGCACAGAATGGAAAGCATCCAACTTCAAAATTAGTCTAGCCATTGTCGAATCACTTGACCCTAATACTGCTCAATCTCAAATTCCACCAAAGGTACTCCTTATAAATGATATTTGTACACATTTTAAATGTTTTGTTCAAGATATTCAAAACCTAGAGATGGACAATGCCCTAGGAGAAATGAGTGTTGATGGCTCTTTGAAACTCGAGCATAAGCATCTTGAAACCAAAGGCTTGACTCATATCTCACATATGCTAAAAAGCTTCCAAACCAAGTGGATTAGATATATTTTGAGTCGGGTGCATAATGGGCAACTATGGTTAGAGCAGCCAGTGTTAATAAAAAAGAAGATGATTCACAAAATCACGGGTCTCCCTATGCTCAACAAAGTGAAGGTCACCAAAACCCTAGGACGAGATGAGTTATAGAAGCAAACCCTAGCTAAATGAGATGGTAGAGGTTCAAAGGTTAGCATTGTATATGATATCGAACTAAGATTTGGCACTCATGTCATTTCCCATAAAATCTATAGCTCTAGTCAATTGAATAGTGTACCTTGTGAGGCTATGGATTTGGCCTTCAAAATTGTAAAGAAGAACCTTGAATTTGACCTTCAAAATTACTATTGAAATAATTAAACAAGAACATGGATAATATAAGGACTTCAAAGAACAATCCCTATAAATTTGGTTCTTTATTGACTTGTTTATTCTTCTATATTCAAAATTTTTTTCCATTTAAAGGAACTATAGTATGGAGAAAAGATGTTCCCATTCTTTATCAGATAAATGAGTTTGTAGCAGAAATGGGTGAAAATTTTGATAGCATCATGGATAATTATTTTGAAGATTTCAAGGAAATGATGAATAATAGGTTTCGAATTCCACCAAAATTGGTTGAAGACTACAAGGATGATGTATGCTTTATGGTTGATTGTGATAAAGTATACATTCAAGAAGTTAGACCTCGAATTTCATGGGTGAAACCTCTTCCTTATGAGGTTAATATTGATGAGGCTAGGGACACTATTGAAGCACTGGTGAATGAGCCAGTAGACCCAAAGCGACCAATTTTTGGAACATATGATGAGGCAAATGCTAGAATTGAGCTTGAAATCAAGACACCCCAGACTATAAGCAAAGGAAAGAGGAAGATAGCTAAGTTGAAAACTACTACTAGCCCTCTTGTGCTTATAGAAGGAAAAGGTGAGGATGAAGAATATGATGAAGAAGAAGAAGGAGGTGAAGAAAAAGAACATGAATCTGAAGAGGAACCACCAAAGAAGAAAGGTAAGGCAATTATTACCAAACCTAAGAAGAAGCCTACTGCAGTATTCTCTAGAAGAACCAGAAAAGGCAGGCAGGAACCTATACTTGTCAGGCCTCCACTCACATTTGAGGAAAGGCTTAAATAATTGGAAGAGGGAGCTAGCATCACAAATTTCAAGGCATTGAAATTTGAAACAAGAATTGATGCAGAGAAAATGTAGATTGAGGAACTAGTACTCAATAAGATGAAAAAATGGAAATACTCCCCAAACTAGCTTGCCCCTCAAATCTCTAAAGAACTATTGGAGAGATTGCAACCCAGGTGGGAGTTAGCCACCCAAATAGCCAAATATATATATATATGAGAAATCCCTGAAGAATCTTCTACCGAGTCTCATTGGACCAAACATTAAGGTAGCAATGAAGAACCATGCAGATAAAATGATGATTAAATTTCACACATGTTTGATTTTAACTAAGGACATTGAGCATGTTGTAAATGATGCAACAAACATGTGGAAGAACATCTATCATCTACAAAATCCCAGTGAAGATCCAGTTGAAATCAAGGATGATGACAATAGTGACAGTGATGATTTTGATAGCACTCCATCCATCACAATTACTCCAAGAGAGTTGCATGCACTAATGGTATAAAAAGAGGGAGAAGACAAGTAGGAAGAAGCACACGAGGAAGGAAAAGATGAAGAGGATCCAGTTAAAATTACAATAAAAGTGATTGCATCCCTTCCTCACTCTCCACCAAAGACTGTTACATCCACTATGAAGATAGCTTCTGCAAGTGAGATTGTGAGAACAATTTCCACATCAATTGCTCAATCTTCACCAGCCACCTCCCAGCTCTAGGTATCTAAAACAGATGTGCCAAGGACTTCATCTACCGAGTTGTCTGTCACTTCTTTAGCTACCGAGCCAAACTCCTTAGTTCCTTCACCATTAGTGAGTGTATCAATAAGTTCCACAATTTTGTCTCCATCAATTCTAGTAAGTTCTATAGTTTTGTTTATGTTAGCATCATTTGTATCCACTTCCACTACAATCAGCTCAAATTCTACTATGGGTACTTTACCAAGTACGATACCATTTTTGGGAAGTGTTTTTTATCCGGTTAATACTTCTATTGGCATTCAATCCTCAAGTCCTATCCCAGTTTTTACTTCTACCCCTTCTATCTCCACTATTGTGTCTATTCCTAAGGTCAAACTAGTCATCATAGAAGTCAAACAAAAGCATCCATTAAAACTTATGATCACTGGAAAGGAAATTGTAGAAGATATTGACTTAGACACAAAGATAGTGATTCCAAAGATTGATTATGACAATGCTACCATTGAAGAGATGACGTTAGCCAGTCAACTCATACAGATGAAAGCTACGTAGAAAGAGTTAAGATTAGAAAGGGATAAGGAATATAGAATAATTGAAAATTTCAAGAATATAATTATAGATGCCATAGGTGTTGAAGTAGATTCCACTCAACACATTTTGATTCAGTTAGAAGAGGTTGTATAGAAATTTAATGAGGATTCTTCCAGAGAAGAGAAACTTATTGAGAAAGCTGAAAAGAAATTTGATAATAAGGTGCTACAGCATATTTCTCAAAAGATAGCAATAAAGCAATTTGAATTGTCAACATCTTTAGGAAATTTTGAAAATTCTTTTAATAATGCATCATCAGTTTTTGCTAAACTTTTTGATGTTTCTAGTTTTACCAAAGTAATAAGGATAAGTTAAATAAGATTGACATTGATATGCAATCAAGTGCATCCAAGTTGAAGGTGGACTCCTCCTCCACAACCTCCCATCACACCAAGATCAGATATTTGGTAGATGTACAGGCAAAACTATTGAGAGAGGAAGCTAGGATCCAGTCTACACTCATAGACATCTAGAACATGATCCTTCCTATCATGGGCACAATGTACAAACATCTTGTTCATTGCAAAACATTGGTCCAAGATTAGAACTTCTCAATGGTTGATCACTTGATCCAATTATTAGCAAAAGCTCAAATTGCTCTCTCCACCTGTCAATTTTTCAGTAGACTTTGGATAGTACTTTTGCAATCATCCTTAAGGTACATCAAGAATTTCTATCTCACTTTGGTGTAGCCATATAAATTGTATATATTTAGTCTTTTGACATTATTGTCAAAAAAGGGGAGAGATTAAGAGATTTAGCATAATAAATGAGGAGAGTTATCACTATAAGTGATAGGGGGAGTTAGCACTCATTAGAGTTAGCATGTGTACATAAGTATCATTGTATATACATTATAAGTCATCAAGAAGGTATATAGAAATGTATATGCATCGATTCTACAAAGATCAATTTTGAAAAACCAAAATTCATTGAGTTAGGTAATGTACATATGTTTTGTCTTATAAGTGTTTTTGTCACTAATGCCAAAGGGGGAGATTGTTTGCATTAAGTTATTATTGCCATTAGTGACAAAACTTATCTATATCAGTATAGCTACTGAGCTTAGCACTTAGTTTCCTACACTCACCGAGCTTCATAGTTTACACCAAGCATCTACAGTGTATACCGAGCATTCAATGGTTACCTTATAGGTTCATCACTTAAGTAGTTCATACTAAGCTTCGCAATTCACACCGAGCATTCTAGTGTTAATCGTGCTTCACAGTTCACACTGAGCATTCTAGTGTTAACTGAGCTTCATAGTATTTATCGAGTGATGGAAGTGCAATATTTACTAAGTAATGAAAGTGTAGTGTTTATTGAGTGATGGAAGTGCAGTGTTTACTGAGTGAAGGAAGTGCAGTGTTTACCGAGTAATGAAAGTGTACTATTTTCCGAGTGAAAGCAAGGTAAACAAAGGATTCAGTGTTTACCGAGTGATTCTATATTTACTGAGTCTCCAATGGTTACCGAGTTCAAAACTACATCAAGTGATTAGTATGGACCGAGCCTTCACTTCTACTAAGTGCATGACAATGCCGAGTAATGCACTGGATGCCGAGTATCAGAAGGTCACTGAGTCAGTTTAGTGAACCTCAGTTTTCTACTATTTAGCCGACTCAGTAATGTTTTGTTCACTTGTGTTTTAGCTGACCTTGCAATTGTAATTATTGAAATGATATATATGTAATATATTATATCATTTACAATATATGTATGAGAGTACTAAGAGAGGCATGTAATGTTTTGAAGTGTAAATGCGAATCAGCAGAAGAGCAAAATATTTAGCAAGGTCTACAAGGAGCAGTAAAGATTCATCAGTCACAAGAGGTGATTTATACTTCAAGGATCTAATCAGAAAATCAAGTTTGTAAGTAGATCCACTATTTCATCCTAACAGGTGAATCAATTTTGTAAATCCTTTAATAGTTTAGACTTAACAGTCTTTGTATAAATCTCCTAATAGAGTGCATACTTCAGTGTATGTTTGTAAATCCTCTAACAAGGTAGATCTAGTAGTCCTTTGTGCTCCTAATAAGGTAGATCACTAGAAGTGGTCAATGTAAGCCTTAATAGGCCAACTTCATACTGCAGTAACGAAGTTTTGTGGGTATCATCCCCACCCAAGTTTTACTTTCTATTTGGAAGGTTTATGGGTCACCAAATCACTATGTACATGTGTTATAAATGCTTGTTCTCTCATGTATGCAGTAGATTAGATGAATGAATGGAGAATAGTATATATATGGTTAAAGTGCTGAATTGTTTTAAAGTTTTGAAGTTACTGATTCACCCCTCCCCTTTAAGTAACATATCATATCTTGAATATTTCCAACATTAAAAATGGTCTCACAAAATGTCCATAGTAATTATCTTGTTTTGCAACTGGCAAAATACAAGTGTTCAGAGGTAGTTGCTCTATTGTCTCATCTTTTTACCACATGGGGCCCTTATACCTAGTTCTTTGATAATATTGTACCTATGTTGGCTGAAAAGAAAGACTTGCCAAAGGTCATGATTATTAGTGTTAGAAAAATGATTAATAAGGGGATATAATTCAATGCTTTCTTTGTTGGCAAGTTGCAATTAATTCATAATAATATGAAACCAATTGCCATAGGAACACCCAATTTTTTCCCAACCATTTTGGATGATGATGGAAGATGTAATGCCTACCCTTATATAATTTTTATTATTATATTGTCAGATTCTTTAAGACCAGTATTCTGACTGTGTTTTATGATTATTGATACTTGGTTATCGGGTTTGATTAGATGTATTTCATATTCAATTGATATATATATATATATATATATATATCTGTGTGTGTGTTGAGTTATTTAGTTATTTTAGATATTTCAAGATTACTTCAATTATGATATATGTATGTTCAATTAGAGATTCTAGTTATCACATGATGGTTAGATAGATGGATTAATAATATAATTTCTATGGATACTTACCCCATACTTGCATGTGGATGGTGTATTTATCTAGTTTACTTTATCTATGACATTTCTAATGTGTTTGAGGAAGGGAGTCATAGTCACCTACTAGTTGGGACCTATATGATATACCACTTCCCACCATTTCCTATTTAGTTTAGAATATATGTGTTTGTACATGCATGAATTTTATGCAAATTGTTAGTACCAACAATTGACTTCCTTGAATTGCTAGGATGAGCATACCTTATCATAGTATTTCAATGGTATAGCTGGAGAGAAAACTCAAGAGTCCAAATCCTAACCTAGGCCAATTGTTGTATAAAATAGGACAAGTGTCTGAGTTAGTTTCACCTTTTTGAATTTGTCGAGTGACGTTAATTTGTGATTTTGACCCTAGAGTTTGTTTTGGTATTCTGTACTTTATGATGGGTTTCCATATTTCGTCTTATCGGCTAGCAATGATTTTGTGTTATAATTAAATCAAATTAAATTATATTTTGTGATTTAATTTAATGGAAATTTTATAATGAAAATTTTGGCATTTAATTATATTTAATTAATTAAGAAATTAAATAAATAAAAGAATTAAATTTAAAAGATTAAATGAAAGTTTTAATTTTGGCATATTTATATTTATTTTATTTAATAGTAATTATTTAGGAGTTTTATTTTAATAATAAACACTAAACAATATTATTAGTTGAGTAACAAATATTATTTTATTAAAAAGAAAATATTAAAATATGTGAATATTTGATTAATAAAAAACTAATTAAATTTATGCTTTAAATAAAAAGTCTAATATTAAAAGTCTAAATTTAGAGGTTAAAATTTAGAGGTCTAAATATAGAAGTCTAAATTTAGAGGTCTAAATTTAGAAAATTGGTTAAAAAAATATTAGAATATGATGTTGTTTAATTAATTATAAATTAATTAAATATGTACTTTAGTTTAAATATTTATTTTAAAAGTCTAATTTAAGAAGTTGGATGAAAATAGAATTAAAATATTAAAAGATTAAAGATTTAATATTATTTTATTATGATTATTAATAATTATTAAATTTCAGTTTCTTTTAAATAATGAGTTTTAATTATTCTTAGTAATTTAAATAATAAACTATGCTTTAAATAGTGCTTGCACTAATTAATAAAGTGGAGAAAAAGAAAATTTTAATTAAAAAGTTCTTTAAATTTGCATGAATGGATTAAATAATAAAAGTTTATTTTAAGGAGAGGCCTTTGCATGTTTGAAAACAAAAAACCCTAGGTAGAGTTAATCTCTTTATTAAGAGATTTAAGCTCATTTCTACACACATAGTTTGGAGGAGCCAATTTCAAAAAAGAGGGTTTTTTGAAGGAGAAGGAAGATTCTTGTGTGTTTGCTTTCATTGTCTTAACATCATATCTATGTAGGATCTTGTCGGTTTGTATAGTAGTTGCTTGTCCTTTGAATTCTTGTCTTCTCTATGTCTATTATGTTTTTGTTTTAGAATTTCTCTGGGTTGAAACTCTTGTTTGAGAAAATTGATTTCTATTATATCATTGTTCATGATTTAATCTAAAACCTCATTCTGAATTTATTGTTCTTCTGTTTCAAATTCTTGTGTCCTTAACATTAAAAAAAAAAAAACTAAAACCTTAGTTATTAAATCTTTGGGTTTGAAAATGAAAAAGAGAGCTTGAAAACCTATAAGTGTAAATTAAACTATTTTGTTTTCATAACCTAAGGTATTGAGAAAGTTATATTGTATGTACTTTATGTGACATGTGATTTACTAGTTTTTAGGTTTTTGGGTTTGACTTAGCTTTGAATAGTTAGGATGTTTACCAAAGGCTTGGGAGTTTTTTTTGTGATTTCATGATGATGTTTTTATTATGATCTTTTATTCCTGACCATAGTGATGTGTCATGTGTGTGCAATGATGGGTATGATCAGATGTTTTAATGTGCTTTCCAATTTGTTGTGTAGAACTAAGGTGAATGGTATATCATTCTTGATATAACCTTTGAGTCTTCGATCAGTTATCTTTGATTGCTTCCTAATTGCTTATATAGGACTGAGGTGATTATATGATTTTTTTGGTGATGTCATGTTATGACATGGATTTGGTTAATGTGTACTTGATTTTGGATCAATCTTGTTAGGATGATCGTATTGGTGGAATTTGTGATTATGATTAGTGATATTCTAGTGCTTTCCATTTTCTTTTTTAAGAACTAATGTGTGGTTTATGGTTATTTGAGATCTTTTTCTTTTGCTGAGCTTAGGTTAGGTTATATGTATGTCATGTTGGGAAGTGGCTTGCAATGGAGGTTGAGGACCTAAAGAGGCTAACTGGTAACCCATTGTAGGTTAGTATAATAAGTGACAACAATTCATTAAATGAGTTTAAAATGAATTAATAAGATATTGGTACCACAAAAAGTCAGTAGGGGGTTGAGAGTATTAAAAGACTACTATGGTAACCTTAGACTTGTTAGTAAGCCTTGTCTGTATGAAAGGATAGTGATGTTGCATAGAGGCACTAGGGAGTTTGGAGTATTAAAAGACTACCATGGTAACCTTAGAGTTGGCTCATGTGATGACACTTGCCCACTTGAATAGTAGATTTACTACGTGTCTATGTTTTCCTCTGGGATTAGTTGTTACTTGTGTCTTGGTACCCTTTGATATAGTTTACTTTTAGGTGATTCCTTGAACCTAGATGTTGGTTTTGAATTTTGAGTTTTTTTATCATTATGGGACTTGATCTTATCTCCTCAATGTGGTGGGAGTGGATCTTTTTGGGTTTCATGAGGTTGGGTGGTAGTGCATTTTCTTATACCATTGAGATTCGACCATCAAATGCCACTATTGGATGTGTTTGTGAAAATGTTCCTTTTTATTTGGTCTACTATTTCTATGATGGATGGTTATATTCTAGGTGTATTGTATTTTGTTTCATAGATCTTATAAGAAGATGTAATCTATTTCATGATGAATATTATTTCAGCCTCTCATACCCAGTAACTTTTATAGTATATGATTGTGCATTCTATTTATTGCTAAGTGGCATCCTATAATTGTATATTATTTAAATAGATTTGTACTTGTAGTTATTCTTTAATGTGAATGTGTTATATATTGGTTTTAGTATTAATTAAACTTAAATTTGATTCAACATTATGGGACCCTTAGGAGATGTAATCTATTTTATGGTATTTGTTGATGTATGTTATTGCTTTCACTATATTATATATATTTTGAACATTGTTAAGTTATTATCTTTCAAGAATTTTTTTTTTGGTAAATTTGGTGAATCTTTATGTTAATTTCTTTTGGGTTCCTTGGTGGGGCATTATAGAGGAGTCAAGGACTAGATGGAATGGTCATCTTAATCTGATAACATTTAAAATTATTCTAGGTTTTTCATATACTACAATGGTGAGGCAAATATTATACTAGTAAATGATTTAATATACATGCTTTATAAGATAGAAGCTGAAATGTCAAAGATAACTACTAAGGTTAAGGTTATAACAAATTCCAAGTGAAAGAAATGCCTCAAGACATTAAATGTAGTTAGGGATGCCACTTGGGTTGATGTGGACAAATATTTTGCTATCTGGGAGGTTATAGAAGACATAAAAGCATTACCATCAGTTTGCAATGATTAGGTAGTTTGAAGATGCAATTAAAGAAAGAAAACACAAAAAGACAAATCTAAAGGCAAAGAAAGTGATAGGAAGTTAGAGAAAAAAAAAAAATATGTTGAAGATGCCTACAAAAAGTGCCACATGCCAATTTTAAAACAACATCCCAAATCTTGATCAAGTTCAAAGATTTTTTTGTAAAGTAACACATAGAAATATCTTTGTATTTTATTTCCAATAGAATTTTGACATGTGTCCTCCCATATGAAGCTTTTTGTAATCCTTTCTATAAAAGGATTTCCAAGATGTAGAATGAGGGTCCAAATTTCATAGAGTTTAGTGCTTATGCTATTCACAGTCTAACCAATTTTTCTGTCAATTGTATGATGTATTCAATTTTGCCAATCTAGGAATACATTGAATCTTGAATGACATGTTTTTTCATGTCTTGAGTTACATTTTGAGTTTCATATCAATGATGTATTGTTTTCAAAGAAGATTAATACAAAGGAAAGTTCTGCATATCTATGTTTATGATTTTTGTCTCTATTTTGATATATCTGTAGTTTTGGGATTGAAATGAACAAAGTTCTTTCACTTTAATACAGCTTGGATGGGGTGTATATCTTTTCACTGATTGCTTTTAATTCAAGGAGTTTAGTAAATTCTTTCATGAATTGATAGGGTTTTTAGGTATATGGGAGGAATATCATAAGAATTGAATTGAAAGTTAATTACTGATAAATTTAATTGTAAGTCAATTAAATAGGTCTAGCATTGCTAGTGTGACTCTGTGTACCAATGGATAAGGCACTAGTCATCAATTCAGATGCAAATTGATGTAGTCATATGGTTGCACAATACCTATATTAATCCAAATCAATTTTACTTTCTGTAATGAAGAATCAAATTGCTAGTGACTACTTATTTTTAATACCTTTCCTTTGAATTATAGTTATCTACTATAGCCAAAAGGATAATTGCAAGTCCAAGAAGAATATTGACCATTGTTTGGCTACATGGGATATGAATATGAAAGAAGAATATTAGTGAGAAAATATTTGAAGAACAAAATCATAAAATAAACCTATCTAAATCCCTAAGGTACATCTACCTTGGCTCTACAAAGCCTAAAGTGTAGAAAGCCCTTATATTCTTTGTTAAAGTTGGTTCAAATCTGAGATTAATCCAATTGAATATGGGATCTAGCTACCCTTTAGGCTTGTTTTTGTCTTCTACATCCTAGTATTTGGTTTGAAGTAATTTATAGATTTAAAACACCAACACATACAATCAATTTAACACTTGATTGTATACAATTTCAAAATAACATGTTGATTTTGGATTATTATGATGCAAGTTATTCCCAATTCACAAAGAGGTATCAAAATTTGAGGATGAAGACACTTAAAAAATCTTAGAGAAAACACTACTTGTCTCAAAATTATGCAAATTACATGACTTCTACATAATGCATTTACATATCATCTTACCAATGAGTTTTTCAAAATACTAAATGTAACTATATTAATTTTCATTGTATAGAAATAACTATGTTATGTTTTTCAACAAAAAATAAGAATTTTTTTTGTATGCGTAGGGTTGGACCCTCTCACTATAATTCATTTTTTAAAAAATGATAAGATTAAGAGTATTAAATTTTTTCATGTGTTACAAATTTTCTCATTTTGAGTGCATGATCCTCAAATAGGTCTCCCAAGATCAAGTTTACCTAATTTCAGAAAAAAAAAAAAGTGTCCACTTATACCCCCCTTTTTGCATACCATCTTGGTGTACATACCATGTAAGGATGATACCACTTCTTTGATACCACTTGACATATGGAGGGATGATAACTAGGTAAAAAATATCACTTGATTACCATACAGCCTTGATGAGTTCACACAACAGAAAAAATCACAAAGAGATAGTGCTAGGAAGGAGAGATAACTAATTTTTTAAAATTGATTTATCAAAAATTTGTCTCGCATTCTTTGCTATGAGGTCTTTTAAGCTATAGAGAATAAAATGATTTAGACATAGAATATATCCTCTAGCTTGCTAGATCTATGATCTTCTGTTCAGATTCTAACTCTCATCCTAACTACTTCCTCCTAAACCTAGACAAGGACCTCCTCCATGTACTTTCTAAAATAACTTACAAAAGCTTTCAAATCATCATATCAAGAAGGAAAACCAAATAATGGTCTACACATATGCTAGTGATTGATCCAATAAATTAAATCATGACCATAAATTAAATACACAAGTAATTTCTCAATAAGAACCAAATAGACAACTGAGTGTAGGAAGAATAAGACATCAGTATGCAATAACAACAAAGAGTCATCTTGAGACTCGATGAATAAAGGACATAAATCTACTTGGTTAAAGATGAACTCAAGACCCTTAGTGAATGAAGATAGAAGCACCTTCACTGATCCAATCAACAATGAAGTAACTAAATAGGTTCGCATTGATATCTGAGCACATATCTACTAAGAAGGATAGCAATTCAACCCAAGATGCTCTTGCATCAGTTCCTTAGGTCACTTTACCCATCCTAACATCCATGACTATGTAGGAACTCTAGTGGAGTGTAACCACTTAGCTTGTGTTATCTCAAGTCATATAGCATGGTATTCTATATAAGTTTCATAAGTAAGCCATAAACCATGTCTTTGCACTAACTTCTATGTAAGACTGGCTACAACCCAAGCACCACACCATCACATGGGATCCCTCAAGATGCTTGGCTAACATTAATGTGTTCCTTTGTATTGTATTAATTTTTATTTTTTGATATTTAATTATTTAATTATCAATGATTGATAGCCTCTCCATGTTACTTTACTGAGAACTTTTGTGTTGGAGTACATATGAGAAGCCACTCCATAAGTCTTCCCTACACACTGATGCTCATCACATAATGAGTACTCATAGGAAATGTGAATTTACAAACCTCCAAATTAAAATAAATAATTAGTTAATCTCAATCAAATATTTCAAGTCTCAAAAGATCCTTCCATATTCTCATACGGTGTTTCATGGGCGAGCAAAAATAACTGCACAAAATAATAAGGATAAACTAATGCAACCATTGTATTTCATAAATGCAATCAAATATAAAAATAATTCACTCAATAAGTCATCTATTTCTAGGAAACTTTTTAACCTAAATCCCAAAGTACATAAAGTAACATAACGGAAAGATGTGAATAAAATTCATTTCCAATATCCAAACACAAACGAAAAAACACCCACAAAATATAGGCAACACAAAAAATGGGGCAAAGAGAAAAAGTGTCAAAACCAAACATCTCATAATATAAATTTTTTTTAAAAAGAAACTTCTAAAAGAGGTCAAACTTCCAAATTCCAATAAAATTCAAGATATAAGCTAACATACAAAATCAAGTAGCATAGCTAGTCAAAAAATTTCAAATTGAATCATAAAAAACCATAAAATGCCCATTACCACCTAATCAAGTCAAATTGGAACATAAAAATATAGGTGACACTATTTATCAACCTCCAACCATTTATAAATTAAAAAAATCAATTAAATAGGGTAAAGTGAAATAAATGAGCAATTCTTACCTATCACTATTTCCTTAAAAGTGGGAAATACAACCAACAAATAAATATGAAAATAAATGAATTGAAATAATCAATAAAGAAGTATAATCCCACTTTGAATCCAATAAGCCTTATAATGCGATGATTTAACTATCCAAACTCTAACAATGGACAAATCTAGAAGATGGCCAAAGAGGGTTTTGGTGAAAAATCTCCAAATTCATTAAATAATAAGTGAGAAGAGAGAAATGACAACCAAAATACATTTTTGTACAAGCACTTTTATTAAAGTGACTTATAAATTAGACTATTAAATTGCTTAATAATATATCTAGATGCCTTTTCCCAAATAAATTCACAAATTCTAAGTAATTGAAATTCAGCTATGAGAAATTAGTTGGTAATTAAAATAAATTTACCCAAAATAGCTAAATTGGTGATTTGTTTAATATTTTCAAATTATTGTATAATTCAAAACACACACACACACAAGTATAATCACACAATGGATTATTAATCTAGACTTACCAATTACAAGATGGTTAATAATAAGAAGTATAGAAATTCTAAGTAATTGAAATTCAGCTATGAGAAATTAGTTGGTAATTAAAATAAATTTACTCAAAAAATTTACCCAAAATAGCTAAATTGGTGATTTGTTTAATATTTTCAAATAATTGTATAATTCAAAACACACACACACACACACACACACACACACACACACACACACACACACACACACACACACACAAGTATAATCACACAATGGATTATTAATCTAGACTTACCAATTACAAGATGGTTAATAATAAGAAGTATAGAGATGCATCACCCAAATAAGGAAGAAAATTTTTCAATATGAATGTTTAAGATAAGTACCTCCCGTTGCCACTACCAAGGCTATAGGTGCATAGTCAAATCCTCAATTTAGGGTGAATGTACCTAGTGCATGTTCAATAAATAATAAACATCATGAAAAAATTCTTTATATGAATAACCAAAGGACATTAGGATACAAAGTCACATGAAGGAGAATGGGATATTGTATACATCTACCAAGCAAGGTACTATGACTTCATTCCTAGTTTGTACTAGCACCATTAGGAAATCCACACATAGTATTGGTGTAGTACAACATACATATAATCATATTATAAATCATTTAAATTAAATTATTTAAATAAGAATTATTCATCATATGAGTATATATATTTAGTCAAGGTAAAAAGATAGATATCCACAAAATAAAAGCACAACATAAATGAATCCAATAATATCCATTTGATAACTCATTATCATAATCCTTTTTTGAATACAAAAAAAAAATAGACATCATTATAAGGAACTAGTTTAAAATACTAGCATCTTAATGAAAATATAATCTACTATCTAGTTGTTGGAAATAAAGAGAGAAACTAAGAGGGGATGGGTGAATCAGTTTCTACAAAATAATTCTCTGTCCCTAGATGTCAAATCAAACTTTTTATTTATAATACAATTCTTTGTCTAGCTTGTTTAAAACTAAGTTATTTTTATAACTCAATTAACAAAGTACTCTTATGAATATTAATTTGTTTTATCCTTTAGTAATTTATTTTCTAAAACATAAGACATAAAGAAAATAACATGAACAAAGATGACACCAAGATTTAACATGGAAATTCAATTTGGGAAAACCACCATGCAACTAGTGACAATATATTTCATTCTTATGAAGTGAGCCCTATTAGGAGCCAACCCTATTAAAGGGTATAATACATATTGTAAAGTATGACCTTGTTAGAGGATTTAGTGTACCCAATTAAGAGTGGCCTGGTTAGAGGTCTTGAAACACTTCAATCTTGAAATGTCATCTTACTAGAGGATTTACAATCTAACTATTAAGTTGACTTTGCTAAGAGATTTCTTCACTACTACAATGGTTGGAAGGTAACAACAATTTGACCAGATTTATGAAGCAACTTCTTTTGTAAATTCAAATCTCTATTTTGGGTTGACCTTTAGATCCTTACTGATCATAATAATCTTTGCTACTTATCTTTCACACTTGCCTACTCTTCCTTTTCTTCGATCACATCTCTATCTTATTCCACACACACTTATTTTCTTTGTACTTTCCCTTTCTTATTTATCATAAGCTTTATCAAGTTGGCTTGAATAGCCTTTGAAATAACAATTCAAAATCCAAATATTTAGCTTTAATTAGTTAATTAATAAAAAAGTGTATTATGCTAACACATGATTGATGGTGAGATTGATCATTTGGCTAATACTAAAGGTCCTTTAATGCTTGACCACTTAGTTAATACTAGAATCTAGATATCCTCCATTGCATGACTACTTGGAGAACACTGAATACTCTTCTTTGCCTTATTGCTTGCTTAATACTGATATCCTTCAAAGTTCTTTATTGCCTGACCACTTGATTAATACTGAAATTTTTGTAACATCAATGACAACATATAATAGAAGAATTATTTCCAACACTAGCAACTCTAATAATGGTAATCAAAATAGGTGTATACTCATGAAAGCATGTCAACATGAAAATAAATATGTAAAATCCATCAAAGTATATATGAGGTCAAAATAACCATAGAATACAATGCAAATATGATACACTATAAATATAGTTTAAATTATTCTTAATTTAAATCTTTCAAACAAACTTTGGGTTGCTTTTCAAGGAAACATACACATACAACCAATTACAAGAGAATCATCCTAGCCTAGAAAAGGAAAAAAAATGTCATAAATATATGGAGGAGGCTCCCCTATTTCTATTTTCAATAATTTTCCTTGTTATAGGGTTTATTTGCTTTGTAAGAGATTTATGCATTGGCAACTAGTCTAATTTTATTCTTTATTGGAATCCTATTATAAATAAATACTTTCTATAAAAATCAAATGTGTGACATCGGAGAACCTAACTTATGCTATAGAATATTTCATCTAGATATAGTGAAAGTCTGGATGACTTTTAAAAAGCATGCTGGATCATTTTTCATAAATATATAAATTAGATTTACAGTTTAAATTTTATATTTGCATTTATTCATTGTTATGCTATTACCAATCATAGGAGGAAATAAGCATAATTAATTGTAACTCTATGTTTTCTTTTATTTTTTCTAATTTCTTTGAACTAGTGAGAATTAATATAAAATTAGATATTTGTAGAATTTTAAATTAGCAAAATTACCTAAAAAATTAAAATATATTAAATTATTTTTTATACATTTTAAGAACTTAAAAAATACATTTTTGTATTTTTTTATGATTTAGATGTATATTTTATTTTTCTTTAATTCTATTTCCATCCTCTTTTTATATTCATGTTTTGTGGTTGTTTAGAGCTTTATCCTTACCATAAGTGCAATATATAGTTCTCAGATTATATAGGGAACCTGATCATAGAAAGAAGAAGAAGGGAAGGATGAGTAACAACCTATAAGGACAACAAGAAAGTATAACTTGAGACTAAAAGTTATTTATCTGGATGTACCTATGTACTTTATGATGTATGATCTATCAAAGCTTGGGTCATTTATATATATAAGAAAATATATTTTTGTCTTAATGTATTAACAATTAGAAATAAGTGTACTTATTTTGTAATTATATTCTATATAAAGTAATTAAAATAGATAAAAAAAATATTTAATACTAAGAATAATCAAATTAGTCTATCTAAAAACACCTTTAGATGGCTAGAGTTATTATTTTTACCCAACATGGTTTGGTTTAAGGTTTTTAGTTTTTTCCCTATAGCTACTAGTTTGAGTTATGATTGGTTTTTGGTAGGGTCACTACTCATGATCCTTTCGTTCATCTTTTCAAGACTTGGTGTTACTTTAATTTTTATGGGTTTGCACCATTCCCACTTTAATTAATTAGAATAATATTAATTTTTTCTCCTTGTAGAATCTCTTTCTACAAAAATGCCACCATCATGATCTTCACTCTCAAGTAATAATGATGAAAATTTTATCATCACAATGTTTAAAGAAACCATCAATAAGATTACTTTTCAAATTAATTAAGCTAAAATGTTTACTTGGAAAAATGTAACACAATTTGAATTTGTTTGGTCATTGTGGAAATACTATTTCTTGAACTCTATCACAAACAACATAAAGTATCTATTATCAAACTACTTGATTGTACACACTTATCAAATTGAAATGTACGCTTATTAAGGGTATGTTTAGGATCATGGTTTGCCAAAAAGTGGTGATCTAAAAAATATGTAGTTCTAAAATGCCTCAAAGCATTTCAAAATCTATTCTAACTTTTTTCCCACCAATCATGATACTAGTTTACGAAAATAATGAATACCTTTATAAGGCCTACTATATCTTTTGATACCAACTCTATATGGTAAACTTAAAAAATTTCTTGAAAAATGTATTTTTCACCTGTTGTTGTGTGTTTTTCTTTGAACACATAGCTTATGAATTTTTTCCAACCAAAATTTGATGAAATGAAATGGGTTTCTTAAGAATGTTCTTAGCTTTCCACAAATGTAAAGTTTGTCAAATTATGAGTTCAATAAGTAATTATTAGTTATTTTCTAATGGAGTTACATATAAAGTGTTGATTGACACACTACTTGAAAAAACAAATATAACTTTCAAATGGTACAACATTTTTGAAATCCAAAAGTTGCATCACATTCTATGGTTCTTCTACTATAAGGATAAATAAATTAAAATTAAAAATTTCAAAGTTTTAAATTAGTTAAGCTAGTCAGACACGAGAGTTTTTTTATTCTAAAAATACACAAAAATATGTGTCACATCTAGGCATGACTCTAAAGCATCTATCTAGAATATTATTTTAAAATATTATCATTTAATTTTGATTAAGGTGGTCAGACATACATCTACTTCTTCTTTTTTGTACTGAACATTTTGTACTATTGCATTAAAATTCAAAATTTTGACCAATCAATTTTTAAAAATTTTTTCTTCAGATAAGGCCTAGTAATTTGTAAACTAATTTCAATTTCCTAGAGATTGTTTTCTCTCAATTTTTTGAATTAAGTTTATAATAAGTAGAAAATTACATGTCAACATAACCCTGATTTGTTGATTTGTTAGTGCCACTTAAGAGCATAGTTTGGTTGACCATGATCCTACACATACCCTTGATTAGTGCATCACATATTACACTTCAATTAATTTAATTTCCTACTTAAGTTCATTTCAAATGAAAATGTTTGGGTAAATGAATGTCACATTTCTAAGCTCATCTATTCGTTTAAACTTTCAAATTATAAAGATAACATTAAACAAAATTAGTATTTTTTTCCTAAACTAATTTTCTCTACAAATAGGTTCTAATGATGGAATATATATTATTTTAATTGAAATACTAATCATGTAAATATCACACAATGATATTTTAAAGGTAGGAAAAAATATTATAAAAGATCAAAATCATATGACTCTCTTTTTATTAATAATTAGATAATATATAATAATATGTAAATACAATTATTATTAATTTTTTAGAATGTTTAACAATATTTTAAATTGTTGATGTCTACTACTAAATCTTAATAAATTATTAAGAATCTTTACTTTTTTTAAGACAAAATGTATAACCAATACATTTATTAACTAGTAGTTGTAGACACCTAAATTTGATTACACTATTTTAGTAATCCTATTTAGTTATCTAAAAAGGCATTATTAATTAAATTTCTATTTAATTAATCCTTTGTCATCCCCTAGTTGATTAATTTAATTAATCATCTATAGTCCTAATTGATAAATCAAATAATCTATTATTTATCAATAAAATCCTATTCTTCTATCTAATTCCAAAAATCCCCATTTATTAAATAAATCTATTTGATAAATGAAATCATCAAATTCAAAAACCCCTAACCTATCTCTAATCCTCCACTTAGCCTAATCCACCCCATCTACCCATACTAACCAAGCTTAGCCACTAACTCACCCACCCTCATTAATGCCATCCACTTGCACATCTCTAACATCCCTAATCTAATCCTAAACCCAAGCCTAATCCACCCCCTAATGTTGTCACATTCCTTAAACAAGTTTAAGACTTTCCTAATCCAAAACAAAGTCTCCCCTCAAAAAAACCAACCATTAAGTCATGAGTGCTCTTACAAAACATAAAAGACTCTTACAAACCCACTCATGACTCTTACACCCATCTTCCACACTCTTCCCTCTTCCACACTCATTCCTCTTACATCCCTCTTACATACTCAACCCCACTCATCATGACTTTAACCAACCCTTAACCCTACCCTCTCACACTCATCCTCCTTGTGACAAGTGTCACCTTCCCATTGGTGCTAAACAAGCACAATCCATGTGCTCCCCTTTGAGTGCATCTTAGCCCTCCTTAAGCCTTCATCCATCCTTGCATCTAAGCCCTCCATCCCTCTACCCCTTAGCCTATAAATTGAATCCCATCCCAAGCCATTTCATCAACAATCTTTGAGCTAAAGTTACCATGCTATTTTGAGAACCAAAGCCATCAACCATACCCTTATAATGCCAAATTGAGAGCTCACAAAGCTACCAATTTGCCATTACCCATCTCCATTGAAGCATCTTTTGAGCATCTTGAGCATACATCCACAGCAAAAGGACACATCTACGGAATCAAGAAAGCATGGAGTGTTTTCTCTCGTGAGGTTTGCACTTCTTATTTTCTTTCTTAGTCTAAGCATATATGTGAATTTAGTTTTTGGTTTGTGAATGTTTACTTTATTTGTTAATGTTCTTTGCATACTGATTCTGGTTCTACATTTTGGCACGCCCGGTGGGACCCCACTATGGGTCATTTAATCATCTATTTTCATCTATATGTCATTTTTCTAACCATCTAATGTTTGCTGTTGTTTGAGTGTTTTGTGAGGTTTTTTTTTGCTTGTTTTTGCAGGTTAAAGAACGCATTTAGGAAGAAGAAATACCATCTATAAAATTTTTAAAAAAAAAAATTGCATTTTTCAGCTTTTTTGGCGCAGTTTTGGCGTCTGCAACCTGTTCTGTCTGAGAAAATCGACGTCTGCAAAAATCCACGTCTACGTAAATCGACATCTGCACAAATCCACGTCTACAAAAATTGACGTCTGCAAAAATCGACATCTGTGAAAATCGACATTTGCGAAAATCCGCGTCTGCGAAAATCGCCGTCTGCGAAAATCCGCATCTGCGCAAATCAACGTCTCACCTGTGTTCTGTGCTGCAAGTATGTTTTGTCCTCTTCGTATTTTGGCGCCTCTGTAGTTCAGCATCTTCGTATTTTGGCAGAATGTGTTTTCTTCTTGCTTATGTTCCATTTCTGCTTTAAGCATTTTTACGTGTAGAAAAAACAACAAAAAAAGTTAAAATTTTTTTTCCCATTCTCATTTTTGAAGATTTTGGCTAACTAACTAAATTGCTTTTTTTGTCTCATTGCAGGTTGGAGCACATATGGAACCACTAACCATGCTTCTTGCAGGTTTTCATGTTGCTAAAAAAATGAACTTGAATGTTTAACCATTTGTCTTTGAATGCATGTTGCTAAAAAAAAAAAAAATGAACTTGAATGGTTAAACACATTTTTCATTGAATAAATGTTGCTCAAAAACACACTTTTGAATGTCATGGATTAAAATCAACTTTCTTTGGAATGCATGCTTAAAACAAAAAAATTCAATCTTGAATGCCAAGGTAAAGTTGGATTTTTGGACATTTAAGAAACTTTGTTAAGTTAAAATACAAATTTACAAAAATCAATTTGAGTAGTTCCTTGGACTCACCTCTTTTCTAATCACCCATCAAATATTAACCATTGGTTGCAATCTCAGCACCATTTATGGGGATGGGTCTACTTGAAAAAGGTGTTAAATGTTCCACAATCTAACTCACTCACTTGGTCTTTGAACGTTTGCTTTAACTTTATCAAAATTCTTAAATGGTCAAAACTCTAGATTAAATCGATCACACTTCAAGTTTGGGCACTAAAATTGAACAACAACTGACATGGAGAGCCTCCGGGCGCGCGCTTGAAATCGAATCTCACACACTTTTGTTTTGGGCTTAAAACAAACTCACACTCAATCTTGAATGCCTTAAAGAAAATTAATCGATACTTGACGTGGAGGGCCTCCGGGCGCACGAGTTTTCTTTTGTTGACCCTAACTCTTCTTATTGTGTGCATTCTTCGATCGATTTACTTTTGTTGGCGCTTCAAGTTGGAATTGAACATTGTCTCTTAAACATGAGTGCTTGCAAAGTCTAGATTAGCACACATAAGAGTCAGTTGGTAAAAGAACAAGCGTGTTTTTTAGCCCAAGGTCATCCGAGTCTTCTCTCCCCTTGTCGTCTTTCGAGGCCATCTTGGGTGCATAAGATTAGGATCCAAAACCTTGTTTCTTTTTTAGGAGGCCTACTTGGGGATTTCATCACCCCTTGGACGACCTCAACTCCAGCATTCCGGCGGAGTATAAGAATCGGGAGGTGAATCGAAAGACACCTCTCTTGGGATCAAGATTTTGTCATTCGGGCTAAGCCTCAAGGAACTTTATACCCTTGAGAAGTGAAAGAGGAGAAGTGGGTTACTGCTCCTCTCGGCTGTGTGACATCCTTTTGGTCTCATCTACGGATTTGGGCCTCACGTACCTTGCGTATATCGAGGACTCCCTAGCTAAACCAATTGTCTGCCTTGCAGAAAACCATCTAGGATGTTAATGTGTTTGGAGTGACTGATCAAAACATTTGTAGAACATAAACACTCCTTGGCGCAAGTACCACATTCTGAGAACCACAAACTTCTATCTGGGTGTTCCTATCTATTGCTTGTTTTTATTTTACTTGTTGAATGAATGTTTGCCAAACTTGGTCAATCCTAGCTTAGGGCACACTTAGCGTAGTCACTGCCTATTTTGGAAGTTGAACAAGTTGAAGCAAAACAACTGAGATTTTTCCCAAAGCCAAGCAGATTCAGGAATTTATGTCGGAACAACCCAAACCCAAACAGAAGTTTCACAAGGTCAAACTCAAGCCATCTCTAGCATACCAAGAACTTTCAGCCAAGAGAAAAGCAATAACACCAAGCCCACAAATTTCCAAACTCCACAAAGCAGAGGACAAAGCTACCAACGAAGCACTTCAAGAGGCCTGGTTAGAGCGCACCATCAAATTTAGCCAACATCCAGGAGTTAATCCTGCTTATGCCTTACCAACTAGGCATGATTTCTATGATTAGACACCCTTGTTTCTCCACATCTTCTTGGATAAGCTTCACTCTAGAGTCATCTTTGTAGAAAAGCCAGCCATCTTAGCTTATCCCCTTAAGCATTATTAGCTCATCCATCTCATTTAGAATCATACCATCTAGCTAGTAACCAAAAATCTGCACATCTAAACTTTCAAAATTGTTGTCACCTTGCTAAAAGTTTGCCATTCCTAAAATCTTCCAAATCCACCAATCTCACCAAGGTTATCCCTTTGACAGAGCTTTGTCTAGGGTAATCTAGCTTTGTCACTTGTTATCCCTCATCACCTTGAGCTAAAGGTTGGGATTCGCAAGTGGTCAATCTTGTGTTCTTCCTAAAGGATCATCAGTCTATCCTTAAGTTGACACAATCACCACCAAGCTTGCACATAGGAAAGCAGACCTTTTGTACTTTGATAACATATATTTGAAGTTAGAATCCCCAACCTAATCCTCCTTAGGTTTTGTCATATAGTTTTGCCTCAACCTAGGAAATCATTTGCATAGAAAAGCCTTCCCCCTTTTGCATCCATCAGCATTATTGCATCTCATCCCTAGGAGCATTTTTCATGCCACCCGTCACTCGCTTAGCCAAGAAGAAAGAAACAATGGAGCCCTATCATTTGGATCGAACAGCCTCACCCCCCTTGAGCACTCAGCCATCCTTCAGCCCAGAGCAATCTATGCCATCAACTACTGACATTGAAGCTTTCATGAACCAACCAGGAAATGCAGTATTGGTAAACGCCATTATAGACAAAAACAAAGAGACAATCATGGCTAACTTTCGAAGGGACAATGTAGGAACCTTTGACTTTGGAAGACCCCCTCCATTATCAGATCCATCTCACCCATTATTTGGGCAGCTGCCACCACCCATAGGCTCTTATGATCCAAATTATCCTCAATTTATTCCAAAAGAAGAGCCTCCAGCCAATCCATATGACCCAATAGACCCAAACATACCATCATCCACCCAAGTTGAAATCTCCATGCCGCAAGCCAACCCAGCCACCACCACTCCATCCTTGATTCATACCTCTTCGCTCCAAACCCCCTTTACCCAAAACACCTCTCCGTTTACCCCCTTCACTATTGCTGCTGCTCCCCAACCTAGCCTTCCCAATCCACCCATCTCCCAAATTAGTGCTAGCATCTTTGGCCAACCTCAGCAATATACAACAGGGATGCCACCCATGGGGCCAAGTAATCAACCTTTCATTGCCCCCAGCTTGTTCACCACAGCCCAAAGCACAATCCCATCATTTCCATTAGGTCTTGGGAGCTCAATACCACCAGCCACAAATCCACAAGCTACTACCTTCACTCCAAAAAGCTATCAAAACCCACAAGCTACTGCCAATCTTCTACCAAGCTCCCAAGTGACCCTAGCTCCCACCACCCCTCTACCAAGCTTCCAAATCCAGCCACAAAGCTATCAAACCCCATTAGTTCCATTCCCAAGCTTTCAATTCCCACCACCTCCACCACCAACTAATCCATTACCTCCAATTACCAACTACTTTTCAATGCCACTTCTAGGAGGTAATCCACCACCCCAGCCAACCACCAATTATTTGCAGATGCCATCCCAAATGGGGGCACAACCCACATACATTGGTCAAACCCCACAAGCCCTCCGATCCTTTCCCCAAGCCTCACAACCACCTTATACCTTACCTCCACAAAGGAATCCATTTATCCCACAGCCAGCTTATGTTCCTCAATCCCAACCTCAAATCTCATATCAACAGCAAGCCTCGTAGCACATGCAGCAATATGCACCACCTCCCCCTCAACAACCCGTCATCCACCATGCAGCTGCCCAAACAATGTACAATCCCTATCAACAAATCCCTCACAGCCATCCATATTCAGTGGCCCCATCCAGCACATACCTACCTCAAGGTACTCCTACATTGGGGGCACCCCAACCATCACCTATCAATTCAGAGTGGGAGCAAATGAAGACAGCTCTGAAAGCCATCCAAGAAGGGAATGATCCAAAGACATTCAAGTTTGAAAATGTGTGTCCTTACCCATTTGACAGAGCCATTACCACGACACCATTTCCCAAACATTTTGAGGTACCTAAATTTGACAAGTTCAGAGGAAAAGGAGACCCTGTCACACATATCAAAGAATTTTACATGCATTGCCAGGACGTGGCATACAATGATGTCTTCCTCTTGTGCCTTTTTCCCAAAAGCTTGGCTGGACCAGCTCTTGAATGGTTTTATAGAATCCCCTATGGCACAATTAAAAACTTTGCTGAATTATCTGAGGCATTTGTAGCCCAATATGCCCATCTTGTTGAAACAGAGCTATCAATAGTTGATCTTGTCCACACCAAGCAAAAAGGTGGAGAAAGCCTTGCCGAATACCTGCAAAGATGGCAAACCCTTACCACCCGCATATCCTGCACCTTGCCAGAACGCCATGTGGTGAAAATGTTTATTGATAATGCACATCCCAGCTTGGCTCACCACATGACCATGAACTGTTTGCAGACCTATAAGGATATCAAAGAGAAAGGAATGATCCTTGAGCAAGGACTCATCAAAGATGGTGTGGTAAAGATTTACAAAGAGGCCAACCAAAATCAATCACATTCCAATGACAAGTCTAGGTATTGGAACAAAAACAAGCATGTTGCAACAGATGGGGTTACTGACACCAGACATGTGAATATCATTGGTCCTTCTCGAAACCAGTCTAACCCACCATATCAAACAAACAACCAACAAGCTACCAATTACCAACAACGAAATAACCAAAGCTATCAAAACCACAATACAAGACCCAACTTTCAAGGGTCTAACAATCAAGCTAATGCCATCAATGTAGCTGTAGGGAAAAAGCCCAGATTCCAACCTGCACCTAGAAACTATACACCCCTTGGTGAGCCATTGGATGTTATTTTTGAGAAATTGGCTAAGGAAAACCTTATCAAATTTCCTCCTACCCAGCAAATTGATCCAAGCCAATCCAAAGCTGCATGGTACAAGGACAATGAGTATTGCAAGTTCCATAGGGTAAACAGTCACACCACCCTCAGATGCATGAAACTGAAAGACTATGTGCAAGACCTCATTGATAAGAAGGAAATCACTGTTGGTGCCCAAACCTCTCCCAATGCAGACTTACAGATTTATCAAAATGCTTTTCCTCCACACAACAACCAAAATCCTGGAAAAGCACCTATCCAAAACCACACCAACAACCGCCAGCGAAACCAACAGCATGGGAAGAACAATGACCACACTTCATCCTATATAGACTATGGTAGCCTTATAGGTTGTATATCTGAGAAAGAGCCTTATGTCAATGTTATCAATATCCGAGGACCAGACAATGAGTGTGCGGTCACCACTCGAAGAGCACGATTTAACATCGCAGGCCCACCAGTTTCATCAACACCATCAGCTCCATCAAAAAGCCGGTACAATATCTTGGAACACCTTGGGAACATGCCAGCCCAAATATCCATTTTAGACCTTCTCCGCACTAGTCCTGTGTACAAAGACATCCTTGACAGTGCTCTCATAGAATCTCGTGTCCCTTCTGATATCAATGCTACTAATTTTCGTAATCTTGTTGGACACCTTTCATCCTCATGTTCCCTATCTTTCAAACCCACCGACATACCCGCGGTTGAGCCAGATCACACCCTTCCACTTCGCATAGCCATCATGGTATCCAATTTTGCTGTGAAAAGAGTAATGATAGATAATGGATCAGCCTTGAACATTTGCACCCTAAAATTCATAAAACAAGCTGGGTATACTGAGGCAGATATGATCAGTGAGGTTATCACCATCAAAGCTTATGACAACTTGGAAAAGACCACAGAAGGGACTATTTTGCTACCAATCAAGGTTGGGCAAGTCATTCAAGAGACAGTTTGACATGTTGTTGATCTAAACCTACCATTTAACATCCTCCTCGGTTGCCCATGGATTCATGCTATGAAGGCCGTTCCATCCACCTACCATCAGTGCATCAAATTTCCGCATCAAGGCACTGAGGTAACCATCCATGCCGATCTAGAACCCTTTGCTTACTGCAATGCGGTTGAAGTTTCATATACAAACCATTGCCCTGGAATAGACATCGGCACAGCCATCGCCAGCTCATCCCACACTTGTAATGACGCAGAAACCATCCTTGCCTCCAGCCTATCTACCGTAAATATCAACAACAAAGGATGTGGATAATATAGTCTATCAGATGCATTTGCTGTCGGAGCAATCCCACTTGATCCACATACCCATGGACGGCCAACATATCACAAAGCTAAGGAGATTCCACCTCCTCGATACAAACAGTTTGGCCCAACCACCTTTGTGTCCTCAAAAACCCCTCTTCATGAGGAGCTCACCCCAGATATCAACAATTGGCTACATAAGGATGCACCTCCAAGAAATCAAGCGCGCCTTGATCACTTCAGCCAGAAGTATCCCCAACAACATAAGCTTGTCACTGAAAAATGGAACTATCAAGGAGGTGGACTAGGACTAGAAGAAAGGGGCATGCAATGTCCCATCGAAGCACATGATTGGGAAGTAAAGTTAGGTCTTGGCTTTGGCATACCCACAACTGGGGGCACCAACGAGAACGGTCACGCTTTTTCGAACATCCACCGCGACCTTGTCGAAATCGAAGACATTCCTAAGGAAGTTGAAAAGAGAGCCTACGACGATATCCCAGACCAAATCTTCCTAGGAGACTCTGTTCTTCGAGAACTATCCATCCATCTCATTGACCTACCACTTGCTCATCCACAACTCATAGATTGGGACCAACCAAGTGTCATACATATTGATGAGTTTGCATCAGAGGAAGCACTTCTAAGATTCATGGGAGCCGAAACTCCTCATAAGAAGACAAAGCCAGATTCTGCCTACATCTACAAGCTAGATCCCAAGGGGTATTTTGGAGAAAATCCCCAACCTAGTTTCGATACACCCAAAACTGGAACTAAGGTAAATCTAGGACTAGCTAAGGCAGCGAAGAGAACCCCTCAGCAAGAAAATCCAGAGCCACAAGTAGAACATGAGGATTTAGTATTGCCTCCGCAAGATAATCGACCAGAGGTGTCTTCTATTCTAATAGAGGATACTAGAGAAGTCAACATTGGTTCTTCAGAGATCCCTAGAATTGTTCACATTGTTGCATCCCTATCACAAGACCAAGTTGACCTCCTCTTTGAGGTTTTACAAGAGAACATTGGCCGATTTGCATGGTCATATCAGAACATGCCAGGACTTGATCCAAAGCTTGTAGTTCATCATCTTGCAGTTGATCCAAAGATCAAGCCCGTCAGACAAAAGCTTAGAAAAATGCACCCCAAGGTGGCATTACTAGTCAAAGCTGAACTAGAAAGAATGTTAGCTGCTAAGGTTATCCGACCTATCGACTACTCAGAATGGATCTCCAACATGGTCCCTATCACTAAGCCTTCCGGTGACATCAGAATCTGCACTGATTTTAGAGATCTTAACAAAGCTTGTCCAAAGGATGATTTTCCCTTGCCCAACATAGATATGATTGTAGATCTCACAGCTGGACATGAAATTCTGTCCCTTATGGATGGATTCTCTGGGTATAATCAGATCAAGATTGCAGAAGAGGACCAGCATAAGATAGCATTCACTACCCCTTGGGGAACCTTTTGCTACACCATGATGCCTTTTGGCCTAAAGAATGCTGGGGCCACCTATCAAAGAGCTATGACAGCCATTTTCCATGATCTTATCCATAGCATTTTGGAAGATTATGTGGACGATATCCTAGTCAAATCTCACACCTTCATGGATCATCTTGCTGACCTGGAAAAAGTCTTTGATAGGTTGGCCCAATATCATCTCATGCTAAATCCCAAGAAGTGTGTCTTTGGGGTCACATCTGGCAAGCTTCTAGGCTTCATAGTTTCTAAACGAGGTATAGAGATTGACCCCAAAAAGGTCAAGGCTATCTTAGACATGCCTCCTCCCCAGACACTGCGACAGCTTCGCTCTCTTCAGGGGAAACTTCAATCTGTTCGGTGCTTCATCTCCCAACTTGCAGATAAGTGTACACCATTTTCACACTTGCTAAAGAAGAATGAGAACTTGAAGTGGGATCTTTTATGTCAGCGCAGCTTCGATCAGCTCAAGCAGTATCTCACCAATCCCCCTATCTTGGTTCCACCAGTTCCTGGTCATCCCTTGATCTTGTATATATCAGCAACACCTACTGCTCTAGGGGCACTTCTAGCACAACATGATGATTATAGCAGAGAGAGAGCCATCTACTATATCAGTAGAACCCTAGTTGGTTATGAACTCAATTACACTCCTATGGAAAAAGCTTGTTTGGCAGTTGTTTTCTCAACTCAAAAGCTTCGCCACTACATGCTAAGTCATACCATCCAACTAGTCTCCAAGATTGACCCTCTCAAGTATATGCTCTCCAGAACAGCACTTACAGGCCGTTTGGCCAAATGGGTTATGCTACTAAGTGAGTTTGACATCCAGTATGTGGACAGAAAGGCAATCAAAGGGCAAGCTATAGCAGATCACCTAGCTGATGCACCTCTAGTAGATGCATATCCTTTGCTCACAGAATTTCCAGATGAGCATATCTTCCTAATTGAAGAACAGCCCCCATGGAAGCTTTATTTTGATGGCTCATACACCTCTCATGGATCAGGGGCAGGAATATTATTAGTTACACCTCAAGGAGATTACATTCCAAAAGCCTTCAAGCTACAATTCCCTAGCACCAACAATATAGCAGAATATGAAGCTCTTGTAGCAGGATTAAAGATAGCTGCAGAATGGAATATCACTGTGTTACAAGTCTTTGGTGATTCCCAACTCATCATCAAACAAGTCTTAAATGAATATCAAACCAAAGATGAAAAGCTCTTACCCTACAAAGAGCTAGTTGATCAGTTGACCCAGCATTTTACAAAGCTTCAGTTTACACAAGTGCCTTGAATGCAGAACAAGGCAGCAGATGCCATGGCCACTATCGGCTCACTCTTGGAAATTCCCCAAGAAGCTACACAGTATGAGTTTTTAGTTGAGCAGCTCCTCACACCTGCCTATGCGAATGAGGATTCAAACTGTGTTTGTATCTTGGTTGGTCCCCAATCCCCTTGGTACCATGAAATTCACGCTTACCTTAACGATGGTATCATATCCCCTCACCTCACACGTACCCAACGCCAGAACCTCATCCGAAAATCATCCCACTATGTTATCATAGCCAATACCCTATATCGTCGGGGTTATCACGATACTCTCTCTTGATGTTTAGATGAAAATGAGGCCGCGATGGCATTAAAAGAAGTACATTCCGAACTTTGTGGTGCCCACACGAGTGGTATTGTCCTAGCACGAAAAATCCTTAGAGCAGGCTACTATTGGCCTACCATTGAAGAAGACTCTTGTGACTTTGTCAGAAAGTGTCTCCCATGTCAGCAGCATGCAAATCTTGTGCACGCTCCAGCACAGGATCTACAGCCTATTGCACCACCTTGGCCTTTCGCTTGTTGGGGCCTTGATCTAGTTGGAACTATCACCCCTCTCTCATCTGATGGACATAAATGGATAATAACAGCTACAGACTATTTCACTAAGTGGGTGGAAGCAGTCCCCCTAGTCTCAGCTACAGGAGTTCAAGTCTCCAAGTTCATCTTGTACCACATTGTTTGCCACTTCGGCATCCCATCCACCATCTTCACTGACCATGGAGGTAATTTTTAAAATCTCAACATGGAAGAATTATGCACTTCCCTCCGCATCCATCACCGCTTTTCTAGCCCATATTTCCCACAAGGTAACGGCCAGGCAGAGGCAACTAATAAAACCCTCCTCAAAATCCTAAAGAAAGTTGTCAATGATTCCGGCCGTGATTGGCACCTTCAAATAAATCCGGCTCTATGGGCCTATCGAACTTCCTTTCGTACATCCATAGGCACAACTCCATACTCCCTAGTCTATGGTGCCGAAGCGGTATTACCTATAGAAGTTGAACTTCCCTCACTACGCATATCTTTGCGAGGGCAAATCTCAGATGAAGAATACAGAGTAGCTCGACTCACCCAGCTAGATCTCTTAGACGAGAAGAGACAACAAGCCTATGACCATCTCACAGTCTATCAAACTCGTCTCAAAAGGAATTTCAACAAGAAGGTGCTCCCATGACACTTTCAACCAGGTGACATGGTCCTCAAAGAAAATATGAAAGTCCAAGCAGATCGAGAAAAGAAAGGCAAGTTTGAACCTACATGGCTTGGTCCCTATGTGGTTACTGCCTCCTTTGGCTCCGGAGCCTATCAATTATCTACACCAGAAGGAGAACTCTTGAATGATCCCACTAACATCATTCATCTCAAGAAGTTCTATGCTTGAAGATCCTTGGTATACCCAGCTTTTGAAAAAAATACAAAAAAAAATAGTAAAGAGAAATAAGCGTCCAATGGTGAAAACTTGGCAATTCAAGCGCCTTGGATAGGTACCTTGGTGAAAACCTGGTAATTCAGGCGCCTTGTGTGGTAAAGACTAATCCATTATCTATCACTATCCTATCCCTCATACATCCACCCACCATCCCATAAAACACCTACTTGTTCCCTTGGTGTTCCAATCAAATACCCAAAATCTGATGGAGCTTGTCAATACCTCCTGTACAGCTTGTAAATCTTGTACCAAAGCTTGTATTATACCTTGTAAATCTTGTACCATACCTTGTATATATCCAAATCTTGTCCAAAGCTTGTACCATATTCCATCTTGTAAATGATCTTGTATCCTAGCTTGTATCCTATCACATGCACACACAGAATCCCATTTTCCTTAAGCTTTTCACAAACCATCTACCTATCCACCTATCAACTATTATAGACCCCCCATCCTTCACAAACATTTCCATCTCACAAAAAACCAAAACATGAACAAACTTGTACATTTGTTACATATTTTGGTCTGTCAGCTTGTACATCCTCTTTAGCTTAGTATCATTGTATCTATCCAGCTTTCATGTTAGTTCATCCTTGGTCAACATCTTGCACACATCGCACACCTTGGTTAGATATTCCAATGCATCCTTTAGCTAGATCTCCTATCACCAAAGTGTTATCCTTCTTAGTTCAGCTTGCCAGACGCATCACTCATCCAGATCCATCAGCTTAGGTGCTCTCTGATAGATTTTTGCAGGATATAGCTTTCCTCATGTCTGATCTTGGTCCGTTAGTACCTCGTCCTACCCATCTCGTTGGCAAAAAGTTCTCTTTTGGATTTTCACTTTCTTTTGATTTGGGATCTTCCCTTTTGGGTCTTGAAATATCTTTTCCAAGCAATCTCCTTGTTCCCTCCTCAAGGTTTCCATGATCTTCCATATCATGGTATGCTGCGAATGGGGCAATTAGAGCGTAAGGTCTTGATCAGGTCTTTTGCTTGTTTTCTTTTTCTGCTTGTGGGTTACCTCGTGTCGTTTCCACGCTGCTTCCTCTGGGATTCATGTGTGATACTGGGGCAATCCTTGTGTGTTTGTTTTGAGTCAGTTTGTCAGTCCTCTGGATGGTTGGTAAAAAGGCCTTGATGTTCTTGGTAACCCTGGCAATTAACCAACAGTCTTATAGCAAATCTAGTGCTCAACTACATGGTGGTACTTCTCTTTGAAGTATCCCCCCGCTCAAAAAGCTTCAATGGATTCCCTTCATCTCCATTATCCCCCATCCATATCCTACATCTGTCGCTCCTACCCCAGCTTATGCATCAGTATCTCTTTGAATCACTCCTCACGCTTAGCTTTAGGGATCCACAATCCTAGTCTTAGGGATCCACCAATCAAATCAATCCACCAAGCCTCATCTTTCGAGATCCACAATCCTAGTCCTAGGGATCTCCGAAACCCATCCTCCGCCAATCTGACTCTTTGAAATCTTGTTGCATCATCTTTATCATTCTATCATCCATCTCCCTACCATGGATTCCTTTTATAGCGCTCCGCTCCTCCATCTCCCCCCCCAATCCTGGAAAGTCTTAAGCTTGCTTTACTATTGTGCCTCTGATTTCCCTTTATCATTCTCCCGTAGTGAGAGTTTGAACTAATTCAGCCCCTTCTCTTCGCCAACCTGTGTCTCAGCTCGCCTCAATTTCTCATACTTTTCAAGAAGTCATCGAGCCTCATTTTTCTCCCCGCCGCCTTCTTGAGGGGGCATCATCTAAGTCTAGTCTCTCCTCTTCTTATCCGAGACTGGGGCAACCTTGTTGCTAAAACATCTTCTTCGTGTCATCTTCATTCGAACTTCTTTGAAATAGTGTTGTCTCAACACTATGTCAAAGAGGGGCAAAATGTAGACACCTAAATTTGATTACACTATTTTAGTAATCCTATTTAGTTATCTAAAAAGGCATTATTAATTAAATTTCTATTTAATTAATCCTTTGTCATCCCCTAGTTGATTAATTTAATTAATCATCTATAGTCCTAATTGATAAATCAAATAATCTATTATTTATCAATAAAATCCTATTCTTCTATCTAATTCCAAAAATCCCCATTTATTAAATAAATCTATTTGATAAATGAAATCCTCAAATTCAAAAACCCCTAACCTATCTCTAATCCTCCACTTAGCCTAATCCACCCCATCTACCCATACTAACCAAGCTTAGCCACTAACTCACCCACCCTCATTAATGCCATCCACTTGCACATCTCTAACATCCCTAATCTAATCCTAAACCCAAGCCTAATCCACCCCCTAATGTTGTCACATTCCTTAAACAAGTTTAAGACTTTCCTAATCCAAAACAAAGTCTCCCCTCAAAAAAACCAACCACTAAGTCATGAGTGCTCTTACAAAACATAAAAGACTCTTACAAACCCACTCATGACTCTTACACCCATCTTCCACACTCTTCCCTCTTCCACACTCATTCCTCTTACATCCCTCTTACATACTCAACCCCACTCATCATGACTTTAACCAACCCTTAACCCTACCCTCTCACACTCATCCTCCTTGTGACAAGTGTCACCTTCCCATTGGTGCTAAAAAATCACAATCCATGTGCTCCCCTTTGAGTGCATCTTAGCCCTCCTTAAGCCTTCATCCATCCTTGCATCTAAGCCCTCCATCCCTCTACCCCTTAGCCTATAAATTGAATCCCATCCCAAGCCATTTCATCAACAATCTTTGAGCTAAAGTTACCATGCTATTTTGAGAACCAAAGCCATCAACCATACCCTTATAATGCCAAATTGAGAGCTCACAAAGCTACCAATTTTCCATTACCCATCTCCATTGAAGCATCTTTTGAGCATCTTGAGCATACATCCACAGCAAAAGGACACATCTACGGAATCAAGAAAGCATGGAGTGTTTTCTCTCGTGAGGTTTGCACTTCTTATTTTCTTTCTTAGTCTAAGCATATATGTGAATTTAGTTTTTGGTTTGTGAATGTTTACTTTATTTGTTAATGTTCTTTGCATACTGATTCTGGTTCTACAGTAGTCACATGCTTTTGTGCGTGCAACATTGAGTCGATAGGACAAGTTTATTTTTGAAGGAGTAAAATTAGTTGTAGAATATGAAAAGTAGATCACTAATTCTACACACAAGAAATTTGAAATAAAAATTAGTCTATATTATACTCAATGAAAATCTATTATAGAAATCAATTTTAAAAATCTACAAATTAGATTAAAGATAACAAGTTTAGACAAGGAAGTATGCAACCCTTTATAGAGTTTTCTTCCATAAATACTTGTTTATCTATTGCAACTTGCTTAAGTTGAACAAGGAAAAATTCCTAGACTTAACTCATAACTTGACACCAATTTTCCAACTTAAAATATAGTTTTAGCCATAATATCAATGTCCTTTCATGATAATGATAAATACTCGATTTAAATATATATGCTTTATTAAAACTTGAATACTCTTTACAAGACACAATTTGGTATAGGAAAATCATTAAATAGAGTTATGAACACAAGAAAGGATGAACTGATGTATTTAGATGATCTTAATCATTTTCACTAATAGAGACTATAGTGAAGACACAAATATAACATCCCCAATGATACCATAAGCAAGGTCCTTGGAATTATATACTTTTCATTTATCATAATGAATTATAAAGGTACATAAGTAAAATAAACCATTATAGCAACATCTATCATAATAACACAAATAATAGGGTCATACATTGTAAATTAGTGTTATTAAAATAAAATAAAAATTCTTATGTACTCTATTATTAACTTATGAATGTTAACTTCATAATGGTTTTTGATGCTTGAGTGCCAATACACTTACCTACTTTCTCTATTGGAGCCGAGTACACCATGAATGCCAAGCCAAAATATAAGCTGACTTAGGAAAGACTTTAGGTGCCAAGTGATCTTCATGTGCCAAGTAGCTTTCAGATGCCGAGTGAAGATCAGGTGTCGAATAAAGTTCAAGTGCCGAATGACTTTAAGTGTCGACCAGAATAAAGTACCTAGCAGAATAAAGTGTTGAGTGATGTTCAAGTGTCGAGTCATAAATGATGCCGAGCAAAGAGTAGGTGCCAAGTAATATCAAGTACCAAGTTATTCTAACTGTCGAGTAACACAAGGTGCCGAGTGATAGAGTTTTCTTTAGGTGATGAGTTATCCAAGAAACAACATGTGTCGAGCATCAAGTAATGCTCCAGGAGCTGAGTAACTCAGAATGTCAACATAAGAGTTTGTAATTGCACAAACTATGATGCAAATAGTTTTTGTAGCAGACATAAGGTAAATCTTGAAGGATTAAATGATAAGACCAAATCTTTTATCTTTCCTATGCAATCTACATGCAGCCAATAAGAAAAATGATGAAGGCATGCAACCAATGGAAGAAATGCAAACAATGAGCAGAAAATAGAGATTGAATATGGATCGTAGATCCATATCTAACCCTAAATCCTCAAACATATTTATAAGGAAGATAGGATTTCATTGTAAAATATGAGTGGATATACAAGGGTGTATAAGGAAATCTACTTTCAGAACAAGGGTTATCAGATCACAAAGAATCAAGATTAGAGAAAGCAGAACAAGTGCCTACATTCAGCAATCAAGGATTGTAATCTATCAGGTTCATTGTACCTAATACTTTCCTAATTGTATTAAAATGAAAATCTTATGGTGATAGGTTAGCTTAATAGCTATTTCATAGATCCTTTAAATAGGTGATTAAATCCTTTAACAAGGTGACACTTCATGTAAAGTGTTTGCAAATCCTCTAACCAGGTCACTATTGACACAGTGTAAAGCCTTTAACAGGGCAGGCCTTTAACAAGGTAGACCATCAGAAGTGGTTGAACAATATTGCTGCAGTAATTTTTAAGGGTATCATCCCCACACCAGTTTTACCTTCTTATTCCTGGAGGGTTTCTGGGTTACCAAATTTCAGTGTTATGTGTTGTTGATGCATGTCTTAGTTTCATGTTTACTTGATGAATTTACATGCATGCAATTTACTTCCACCTAAAAGTTTTATTGGTTAAAATGTGATACTTCTGATTCACCCCCCCCTCTCATAAGTATTATTCCTATTTGAATATTTCAACAATTGGTATCAGAGCAACCAGGTTCTCACAAGGAAAAGTTTGATAGCTTGGAGATAAAGATCTAAAGATGGAAGTCTTCAAACTTGGAAAGATCATTGAAAACAAGGTGATTGATGTGCATCTCACTCTACAAAAAGTAGAAGAAGCAAGAGTGGAATTAAGAAAATCTTTAAAGAGAAGGAAGGAGATAGACATAGTTAAAAATGATATACACTACAAGGAGGTTGATACCACACAAGTGTTTGCCAATGGAGACACTAAAGAATTTGACGAAGCAATAGCAGAACTGATGGAGAAAAAAAAGTTCAAGTAGAGGAGATAAGATCTCTCAAGATGGAACATGAATCACAGGCCATAATTATATGTGAAATTACTGAACAAAAGAAAAGAACTGTTGAGGATAAAGTGATGATGGAAAATGATAAAACAAATCTTGCAAATAGACTTGAAGAAAAATGTACTAAATTGACAAGGATCTCAAACATGAAGATGGATACACTTGCCCAAATCATGAACCTTCACCATGAACTCAATGTGAAAGATATTGAGATCTCTACTTTGAAGATGTAGAATGAAGAAATATAGAATGAATTGAACAGATAAAAAGAGGTAGCAAAGAATCTCAACAAGTCAAGTGAAGCCATCAAGTATTTTGAACAATTGATGAAATCTGCCCATGATACATCAGGATATGGATACAATAGTACTAAAGTTGGAGAATCATCAAAGAGTGTTGAACAAAGAAGTGACAAAGGTAAGGATTCAAAACCCACTTGTCATTAATGTAATAAGAAGGGGCATACAACTAATGTCTGTAGGAGTAGAAGATTCAATCAATCAAACACACCCAAAAGTAAGAACTTCTATCACAAGTGCAACATGCAAGGACATATGACACAAGATTGCATATCCAATGTCACAAGGACTCAGAGATTCAATAGACATTGTTATAATTGCAAAAGGTATGGACATAGGGCATCTTAATGTAGATCAAAACCTATGTGAACATCAAATCAACTAGAAAAATCAAAATGGAATGGAAGTCATTTTCATTGGGATTACAACACCAGGTATAGCTGTCATTATTGTCAAGAATATGGACATATGCCCCAGAACTGTATAAGAACACATTTCAAAGGGAACTACAAGAGATGGTTGAACCAAACCACATGTTTTAGTTGTCTAAAATTTGGTCATAACAACAGAAACTGTCCTACAAGATCAAAGGCACCCAAGATTGAAAAAAATAAGGGCAAAGAAAAGATTGATGTCGAAAATATAAGAGGGAAAATGAATAAAACTTGGAAAAAGAAAGATGAATGCAACACATCAAGTGGAGAGATCACTTCACCCAATGGGTCAAGTGATCACACTTCATCAAACTAAGCATGAGAAGTATACGGGACTGATATACAAAGCTATATCACACATCAGTCCCAAGACAAAGAAGCTATGCAAAGTATAAATCTGCATGAGACAAGATGTCAACACAAAATCTAAATGATGTTACCAAGCTATCTTTGGATGCTGAGTTAAACTCCAACACATCCTGAGCTCCTACCAG
Organism: Cupressus sempervirens; assembly: GCA_028749045.1. Classification (NCBI taxonomy): domain Eukaryota; kingdom Viridiplantae; phylum Streptophyta; class Pinopsida; order Cupressales; family Cupressaceae; genus Cupressus; species Cupressus sempervirens. Next base: position 835,072,016 of record CM053787.1, on the reverse strand, counting down.
TGATCGAGTTGATAACTGATGCTGAGTTAGGTCAAAAAAAATTTTAGAAGCTGAGTTGGCAGTTGAGCATTTAATGCAATGAAAATAGGCTATATTATCATGATTTTAATCATTTTTACTCATCACAATCAAGAAGCAAAGAAGAGAAAAAGAGAAGAGCAAGTTCACAGCAAAGAATCCAGCATTTCAAGTAGATTGCAACCTCTACCAACATATTTTCATTGATCTTGAGGTATTTCTCATTTGTGCCGAGCTACGCAGTTTTATATTTTGTAAAAAGGAAACCCTAGTTTGCATAAATGGTGTCAAGTTCCAAGAAAACTGAGGACAAAGAGTCATTTGAATTTTAGTTAGTGGCCAATGAGGTCAAGCAACCTGATTTTCATCCCATACCTGAAGTAGCATACAAAAATGACCCAATCGGAGCTCTCTCCCAAATACCCCCAAAAGTCATAATGGTTCAAGACATTAGGAAATGCTACAATTGTAAGATAGGTGCCCTAGGAGATATGGAAATAAGGCAAGCCTATGAGAAATTATGCGCAGATGGAGTCTTAAGAGATGAATTCAAAATTGTTGAAAGAAAGGGTTTGACCCGAGCTTTGAGCTTTCCCACTGTATTCAAGACAGAATGGGTTAGACTTGTGCTGAGTATAATTCATGGTGGTAGTCTGTGGTTAGAAGATATTCCCATCAAATTAACCAAAGAAATCATACACAAAGTAACAGCATACCCAACCCTAGATCGGCTCAAAACCTTGAGGAGTGAATCAAAGGAGGTTATTGAAAAGAATGCTAGTGCTCAGTGGAATAAGAGAGGAATGACAATTCACACCATACAAGATCCTCTAGTTGAATTTGTTGTTAGAATCATCACCCATAAGTTTTACCAATCTAGTAGACTAAACAGTGTACCATGTGTTGTAGTAAATGTAGGCTACAAATTGGTGAAAAAAGATCATACTTTTGATCTTGCAGAACTGCAACTACAACAGATTAATGAAAACCTAGCTGCCATAAGAAGGACAAAGGGCACTCAGTGCAAATTTGGAGCAATTCTAGTTTTTATATTCTTCTATGTTCAAAATGAGTTTCCCTCTTTTGGCAAAGAGACATGGAGGAATGATAGAACAATCATTGCCTAAATCAATGAATATAGAGAACAAATGGGAGCAAATTTTGATACCCTGATGACAAGCTATTTCAAAGATTTCAAGAAATCCATGAAACAAAGGATGAGAATACCAGTTACTTTAGTAGAAGAACATGTTAATGATGTATGTTTCTTAGTTGATATTGACTTCACATACGTCCAAGCAACAATTCCAAGAGTGAGATGGCTAAGGCCATTTGGATATTAAATCAATGTTGATGAGGCATCTGCAGCAATAACTACATTATTGGCAAAAGAAACAGATAAAAGTGTTCCACATTTTTGCACTTATGATGTAGTAAGGTCAAAAATAAACATGGAATTAAAAACCGCTTCCACATTAAAGAAGAGAGACAAATTGTTAAAGAAGATTAAGAAGAAATTTGGTGAAGAAATTGAGGCTAAAGGAAAAGAAGAAGAAGATGACAATGATGATGAAGATGAGCAAGAACAAGGCCCCATGGAACTAACTCAAGGACTGGGTAAAGACAAAGAGGAAGGTGTAGAAGACAAAGAAGCCAAGGAAGCACCAACTAAAGTTGAGTCAAAGAAAAGAAAGCCAATAGAATAGTCTCCAACTCAACAAAAACCAAAGAAATCTGCCATGTCATCACCTCAAAAGCTTACAACACGAGCTGCAACAAGGGCCTCCACTCAAAAGGCTAAAGAGGAAGTTACAAAGAAGAAAAAAAGCAAGGAAACATAGGAAGAGCCAAGGAAAAGAAGAAGATATGTGGCTCAATCAGATACTGATGAAGAAGATCAATCTGAAAAGGTAAGCCATTCTTCAGTTGATATTTTATGTAAAAAGATTGGAAATGGTGATTTAAGGAACTTAAATAAAGTTGATTTCAATAAGTTTACCAAAGAAGAACATAATAGGATAGAAGAAATAGTCTATGGGATGATGGCACAGTTCAATTACACTCCACTTGAAATAGATGGATAATTGCCAAAAGAACAGTCTAAAATTGTAGAAGACAGATGGCATTTTTGTTTTAAAATGGAGAAGGAGATGAGGGAATCAACCCTAGCAAGCATATTGCTAGATTTGACTAAGGAACAAGTAAAGAAAGTAGTCAAAAGGCATAATAATAGGTTTACACCTAAATACAGGGCATTCTTTATACTCCAAAACAAGATAGAAGAAATTGTTCAAAGAACAATGAAATCATGGAAGAACTTGTACAAGAAGATTGAAGATTTTCTTGAAGAAGAATACCAGGAAGAAGCTGTTGCTCCACTAGAAGAGAAGACAGCAGTAGAGAAGGGAGAAGAAGAAAAGAGAGTAGAAGAAGAAAAGAAGGGAGAAGAAGCAAAGAAAGTAGAAGAAGAAAAGAAAGTAGAAGAAGAAAAGAAGAGAGAAGAAGAAAAGAAAGTAGAAGAAGAGAAGAAGATAGAAGAAGAGAAGAAGGAAGAAGAAAAGAAAGATGGAGAGGAGGAAGAGACACAAAAACAAGATATAACAACAAAAGCTAAGCAAGATCAGCAACCAAATTAGAGTGTGCAAGACACACAATTACCACCCCCTAGCCCTCCTCAAGTATCCATCACACCTGCAGAAACTGTAACTATTATTGATGTTCCTGATACCTTTGGTCAGAATATCAATCTATTAACTACAGAAGATCTCAAAAGAATCCTTGACCAATCTACACAACAAACATTATTATGTGCAGATCTAGTATTGGTTAGTATGGATGAATTGCAAAAACTAGTAGAAAGCACGGTTAGAGATAAGGTGAATCCACAAGAACCACCTTCTATCATCTCTACAGCTACTAGTAGTCAACTTCAAATGCTAATAGTTATCTCAATAGGCATAGTTGATACTACAATATAGATGCTAAGTGTAGCTATAGAAGAAGGAACAGAACAAACAGGATAGACTATTACATCTGATCCTACAACACAAACACAAGGTGAACTTCCTAAGATTACCATAATTGATCAAGATAAAAGAAAACATGAGGAGGAAATAGTGGAAACCCCTAAAGAGTAGGAGGCAATACAAACATTGATAAATTTTCCTACCTCAGGAACTCCTTCACATTAGCCATTGCAAATATCTATACCAACATCTAGTACTACAAAAGTTGCAAGGGTACTTCACTATGGAGACCCCAAATTAGATGAGGAGATAGTCATACTAGGCTATGACTCAAAAACTATAGCCATTGATCAAATAAATGAGGTGCAGGAAGCACTGAATAGGAGAAAAAGACAAGAGATACTCAGGAAGGAGTATAAACAAAAGAAAATACTACATGAGATTAAGGACATCTTTATGGATACCTTTAGCTTGCAATCACCAAATGAGTCAAAGCATATCACAGAGCAATTGACAGATATTGTTGACTAGGTGACAAATGAAGACCAAGAGACAAGTGTGAAACTTATGGAATGGTCTGAAATAAAATTCCAGAGAAAAGTAAATGAGCGAATATCAAGTCAAATTGCACTTTCCCAGGTTGAATTGGCAAAGCTAATTGACAAAGTGAAAAAGGTACTTGAGAATATATTCTCATTATACAAAAAGTTGTGTGACTTTTCATACTTCACACAGAAGACTAGCCAAAAGACAATGAGCTTGGAAAGAAATTTAAATATTTCTAGCATGCAACTACCTAAAGATCTAGCTCAAAGTGAGAAGCATTTTACCCAGATGCTTCACACTCAAAAGGAAATAGCTATGTTAACAGTAGAAGAGGCCAATATCAAGGCAAAATCGATATAGCTCCAGTCCTCCATTACCCCACATTTAGAAATACTCCATAAAGAGCAAGTTTATGCTGAAACTGTTCTCAAGAAAGACCCTAATCTTTCTACATCAGATGGACTTATTCATCTTGCTGTAGAGACTGCCATTCAACATAAGTCACTAGAAATTGCTTTAAACAATTGGGATGCAACTCTTAGGATGATTATGGAGGTAAAAAACACATTTTTGGCTAAATATGGTCTTAACCCTTAAACATTCTTTGACATAAGTGTAAAAAAGGGGGAGATAGAGATATTATGAAGATGAATTAATGAGGGAGAAAAGATAAAAGTAGGAGCATGATATTGATATACAGATAATGGCACAATCAACACAGGGGGAGTTACAAAATTTTTGAGGTATATATTGTAAATTACAAATTTTGATCGAGTGTTCTTTAAACTCTGTAAATATCAAACAGGTTAGTAAATGTACTCATAAGGTTAGTTAAATATTTTTGTCACTCATATCAAAGGGGGAGATTGTTAACTTCATAATGGTTTTTGAAGCTTGAGTGCCAATACACTTAACTACTTTCTCTATTGGAGCCGAGTACACCATGAATGCCAAGCAACAACATGAGCCAAGTTAGGAAAGACTTCAGGTGTCGAGTAGCTTTCAGATGCCAAGTGAAGATCAGGTGCCAAGTAAAGTTCAAGTGCCGAGTCATAGATGATGCTGAGCAAAGAGTAGGTGCCGAGTAATATCAAGTGCCAAGTTATTCAAAGTGCCGAGCAACACAAGGTTTCGAGTGATACAATTTTGTTTAGGTGTTGAGTTATCCAGGAAACAACATGTGCTAAGCATCAAGTAATGCTTCGAGAGCCGACTAACTTAGAATATCAGCATAAGAGTTTGTAATTGCACAAACTATGATGTAAATAGTTTTTGTAGCCAACATAAGGTAAATCTCGAAGGATTAAATGATAAGATCAAATCTTTTATCTTTCCTATGCAATCTACATGCAACCAATAAGAAAATGATTAAAGGCATGCAACCAATGGAAGAAATGCAAACAATGAGCGAAAAATAGAGATTGAATATGGATCATAGATCCATACCTAACCCTAAATCCTCAAATGTCTTTATAAGGATGATGAAATTTCATTGTAAAATATGAGAAGATATACAAGGGTGTATAAGGAACTCTACTTTCAAAACAAGAGTTATCAAATCACAAAGGATCAAGATCAGAGAAAGTAGAACAAGTGCCTACATTCAGCAATCAAGGATTGTAATCTATCAGGTTCATTGTAACTAATACTTTCTAGCAATTGTATTAGAATGAAAATCCTATGGTGATAGGTTAGCTTAATAGCTATTTTGTAGATCCTTTAAATAGGTGATTAAATCCTTTAACAAGGTGACACTTCATGTAAAGTGTTTGGAAATCCTCTAACCAGGTCACTATTGACATAGTGTAAAGCCTTTAACAGGGTAGACCATCAGAAGTGGTTGAACAATATTGCTGCAATAATTTGTGTGGGTATCATTCCCACCCCATTTTTACCTTCTTATTCCTGGAGGGTTTTTGGGTTACCAAATTTTAGTGTTGTGTTGTTGATGCATGTCCTAGTTTCATGTTTACTTGATGAATTTACATGCATGCAATTTACTTCCACCTAAAAGTTTTATTGGTTAAAATGTGATACTTCTGATTCACCCCCCGCCCCCGCTCTCATAAGTATTATTCCTATTTGAATATTCCAACAATTGGTATTAGAGCAACCAGGTTCTCACAAGGAAAATTTTGACAGCTTGGAGATAAAGATCTAAAGATGGAAGTCTTCAAACTTGGAAAGATCATTGAAAACCAGGTGATTGATGTGCATCTCGCTCTACAAAAAGTAGAAGAAGCAAGAGTGGAATTAAGAAAATCTTTAAAGAGAAGGAAGGAGATAGACATAGTTAAAAATGATATACACTACAAGGAGGTTGATACCACACAAGTGTTTTCCAATGGAGACACTAAAGAATTTGATGAAGCAATAGCAGAACTAATGGAGAAAAAAAAAGTTCAATCAGAGGAGATAAGATCTCTCAAGATGGAACATGAATCATAGGTCATAATGATATGTGAAATTACTAAAAAAAAGAAAAGAGCAGTTGAGGATAAAGTCATGATGGAAAATGACAAAAGAAATCTTGCAAACAGACTTGAAGAAAAATGTACTGAATTGACAAGGATCTCAAACATGCAGATGGATACACTTGCCCAAATCATGAACCTTCATCATGAACTCAATGTGAAAGATATTGAGATCTCTACTTTGAAGATGCAGAATGAAGAAATATAGAATGAATTGAATAGAGAAAAAGAGGTAGCAAAGAATCTCAACAAGTCAAGTGAAGCCATCAATTATTTTGAACAATTGATGAAATCCGCCCATGATACATCAAGACTTGGATATAATAGTACTGAAGTTGGAGAATCATCAAAGAGTGTTGAACAAAGAAGTGACAAAGGTAAGGATTCAAAACCCACTTGTCATTACTATAATAAGAAGGGGCATACAGCTAATGTCTACAGGAGTAGAAGATTCAATCAATCAAACACACCTAAAAGTAAGAACTTCTATTACAAGTGCAACATGCAAGGACATATGACACAAGATTGTAAATCCAATGTCACAAGGACTCAGAGATTTGATGGACATTATTATAATTGCAAAAAGTATTGACATAGGGCATCTGAATGCAGATCAAAACCTATGTGGAGATCAAATCAACAAGCAAAATCAAAAGGAAATGAAAGTCATTTTAATTAGGATTACAACACCAGGTATAGCTATCATTATTGTTAAGAATATGGACATATGCCCTAGAACTACATAGGAACACATTTTGAAGGGAACTACAAGAGATGGTTGAACCAAACCACATGTTTTAGTTGTCGTAAAACTGGTCATACCAGCAGAAACTGTCCTACAAGATCAAAGGCGTCCAAGATTGAAGAAAATAATGGCCAAGAAAAGATTGATGTCAAAAATATAAGAGGAAAAATGAATAAAACTTGGAAAAAGAAAGATGAGTGCAACACATCAAGTGGAGAGATCACTTCACCCAATGGGTCAAGTGATCACACTTCATCAAACTAAGCATGAGAAGTATACGAGACTGATATACAAAGCTATATCACACATCAGTCCCAAGACAAAGAAGCTATGCAAAGTATAAATCTACATGAGACAAGATGTCAACACAAAATCTAAATGATGTTACCAAGCTATCTTTGGATGTTGAGTTAAACTCCAACACATGCCGAGCTCCTAACAGCGACTGAGTTGATAACTGATGTTGAGTTAGGTCAAATTTTTTTTTCAGAAGCCAAGTTTGCAGTTGAGAATTTAATTCAATGAAAATAGGGTATATTATCATGATTTCAATTAGTTTTACTCATCACGATCAAGAAGCAAAGAAGAGAAAAAGAGCAAAGCAACTTCATAGCAAAGAATCCAGCATTTCAAGCAAATTACAACCTCTCCCAATGTGTTTTCATCGATCTTGAGGTATTTTTCATTTGTGCCGAGCTACGCAGTTTTATATTTCATTAAAAGGAAACCCTAGTTTGCATAAATGGCATCAAGTTCCAAGAAAACTGAGGGAAAAGAGTCATTTGAAGTTTACTTAGTGTCCAATGAGGTCAAGCAACCTGATTTTTGTCTCATACCTGAAGTAGCATACAAAAACAACCAAGCTGGAGCTCTCTCCCAAATACCCCCAAAAGTTGTAATGGTTCAAGATGTTAGGAAATGCTACAATTGTAAGATAGGTGCCCTAGGAGATATGGAAATAATGCAAGCCTATGAGAAATTGTGCATAGATGGAGTCTTAAGAGGTGAATTCAAAATTGTTGAAAGAAAGGGTGTGACCCGAGGTTTGAGCTTTCCCACCGTATTCAAGACAGAATGGGTTAGACTTGTGCTGAGTAGAATTCATGGTGGTAGTATGTGGTTAGAAGATATTCCCATCAGATTAACCAAAGAAATCATACACAGAGTAACAAGGTACCCAACCCTAGATCGGTTCAAAACTTTGAGGAGTGAATCAAAGGAGGTTATTGAAAAGAACACTTGTGCTCAGTGGAATAAGAGAGGAATGACAATTCACACCATACAAGATCCTCTAGTTGAATTTTCTGTTAGAATCATCACCCATTAGTTCTACCAATCTAGTAGACTCAACAATGTACCATGTGTTGTAGTAGATGTAGGCTACAAATTGGTGAAAAAGGATCATACTTATGATCTTGCAGAACTACAACTACAACAGATTAATGAAAACCTAGCTGCCATAAGAAGGACAAAGGGCACTCAATGCAAATTTGGAGAAATTCTAGTTTGTATATTCGTCTATGTTCAAAATGAGTTTCCCTCTTTTGGAAAAGTGACATGGAGGAATGATAGAATAATCATTGCCCAAATCAATGAATATATAGAAGAAATGGGAGAAAATTTTGATACCCTGATGACAAGCTATTTCAAAGATTTCAAGAAATCCATGAAACAAAGGATGAGAATACCAGTTACTTTAGTAGAAGAACATGCTAATGATATATGTTTCTTGGTTGATATTGACTCCACATACATCCAAGCAACAATTCCAAGAGTGAGATGGCTAAGGCAATTTGGATATAAAATCAATGTTGATGAGGCATCTGTAGCAATAACTGCATTATTGGCAGAAGAAACAGATAAAAGTGCTCCACATTTTGGCACTTATGATGTAGTAAGGTCAAAAATAAATATGAAATTAAAGACTGCTTCCACATTAAAGAAGAAAGACAAATTGTTAAAGAATATTAAGAAGAAATTAAGGCTGAAGTAGAAGAAGAAGAAGATGACAATGATGATGAAGATGAGCAAGAACAAGGCCCCATGGAACTAACTCAAGCACTGGGTGAAGATAAGGAGGAAGGTGTAGAAGACAAAGAAGCCAAGGAAGGACCAACTGAAACTGAGTCAAAGAAAAGAAAGGCAACAGAATAGTCTCCAGCTTAGCAAAAACCAAAAAGATCTGCCATGTCATCACCTCAGAAGCCTAGAACATGAGCTGCAACAAGGGCCTCCACTCAAAAGGATAAAGATGAAGTTACAAAGAAGAAACAAAGCAAGGAAATACAGGAAGAGCCGAGGAAAAGAAGAAGATATGCGGCTCAACCGGATACTGATGAAGAAGATCAATTTGAAAAGGTATTGAAGATCAATGAGCCACATTTTTGGAAAATCTCAATCTAGAGGAGCTAATTGATTGGATCAATGAACTAGAGGAGTAGTTTGAATATGAAGATATTGAAGATCCTGATAGGGTAAAGATTGCAAAGGCAAAACTGAAGGGACATGCAAGGATCTGGTGGTAGAAGGTTCCATTGGAGTGAAATAGAAAGGGAAAGGATAAAATCACTACATGGGAATGGATGGTAACTAAACCGAATTGAAAATTCATCACAATTTGTTGAAGAAAATATAAGGGTTGAAGCAAGTGGGAAAATCTATTCAAGAGTATACCAAAGAGTTCTACCGAGTTGTCATTAGAACTGGCCATGCAAAAGATGATAAGGAGAAAGTCACCCATTATCTTAATGGATTAAGGCCAAGCATTTAGGATGAGTTGAGTCTAGTTCAAATGAGAAGTATTGAGAAGGCATACCAGTTTTCCATAAGAATTAAGGAGAAACTAAGCAAAAATTTTGACAATAAGAATAGTAGAAGAGGTCACAATGACAAATCTAGTGGACGATGTTATGCTGGCCGTAATGATGATAAAAAAAAATTCATAAGGCTAGAAGTAGAAGCAAGAACTAGAGAGGAAATAATTCCAATCATTTCCATGATTAGAATAATAGAGATTAGAGAGAAAGAGGTACAGGACAAGGATTTGGAAGAGGAGGCTTCTGTGAGAAATGTTTTCACTATGGAGAAGAATGGCATAGAGCATTTGAATGTACCCAGCACCAAGGAAGGATAGATCATAGAACAAAAGGCCAGGCTAGAATTTCACATGTTGATGAAGATGTCAAATCCTCACATTCCAAAGATGCTAAAAGAGAAGTCATAGTTAATTGAAGAGTCCTACTGAGTGGTAAGAATGAACCTAAGGAAAGAAGGAGCTCATTTTGCACAAGGTGTAGAAGTGAAGATAAGTCTTGTGATGTGATCATTAATGGTGGAAGTACTAATAATTTGGTGTCAAAAATGACGGTCACCAAGTTGAAACTAAAGAGGCAAAAACACTCGCATCCATACCATATTGCTTGGGTGAAAGATGACCACAAGGTCATGGTCAATGAGCAGTGCTCACTAAAGTTCCAAATTGGAAGCTGAGGTACTATGTGATACCATACCTATGGACATATGTCATATGTTGTTTGATAGGCTATGGTAGTTTGATAGGCATGTTGTACATGATGGGCAAGAAAATACCTACACTCTAACTAAGGATGAAGTGAAACATAAGTTGAAACCGTTGAAGGATAAAGAAGAAAAGATATGTAGTGCTTCTAGAATATGTTTTATTGATGGAAAAGAGTTTCTTGCAGGTATGAAGCATGAGCATGTGTTTTGCTATAATTCCTACAGATAGTAAAGAAGTAGTAGATGAGGTACCTGTAGAAGTTGTAGATATGTTGTTAGAGTTTTCTGATATTGTATCAGATAATGTATTTGATGGATTTCCCCCAATGAGGAAGATCAATCAATAGATGGATTTGGTTCTAGGAGTCAACTTTTCAAACAAGGCACTATACGGAATGACACCACCAAAAAGTGAAGAGTTGAACATGCAAGTTCATGAGTTGTTGTAGAATGGGTTGATTCAAGAGAATCTGAGTCCACCAACAATATTAGCATGAAAGAAGAATAGAGAATGGAGGATGTACATAGATTCTCATACTATCAACAAGATCACAATAAAGTATAGATTTCCATAGCCAAGGATGGATGATATTATGGACTTTTTGAGTGGAGCTGAGTATTTCACAAAGATGGATCTAAAGAGTGGGTACCATCAGATTCATATTAGAGAGTGTGATGAGAGGAAGACTACTTTCAAGAAAAGAGAAGGATTGTATGAGTGGTTAGTCATGCCTTTTGGGCTAACCAATGCATCAAGCACTTTCATGAGGCTCATGAATGAGGTACTAAAGGAGTTTCTAGGAAAGTTTTTTGTTGTTTGTACCTAGATAATATATTGATATTTAGTAAGGCATTGGAGGAGCATTTAATTCATATTTGCAATGTGTTTGATAAGTTGAGGGAAGAAAAGTTGTTGATAAACCTAAAGAAATGTAGTTTTTTAAAGAAGGAATTGGTGTACCTAGGATTTGTAGTCTCAATAGAAGGTCTAAAAATGGACCCAGACAAACTGAAGGCTATCTTTGAATGGCCTACTCCAAGGAGTGTGATAGAGGTAAGATCTTTTCATGGACTAGCTACATTTTACAAAAGCTATATAAGACATTTTAACAATATTTGTGGACCCTTGACTGAAATAATGAGAGGAGATAGGAAAGATTTTAAGTGGACTATAGGAGTAGATAAGAGTTTTAATATGTTGAAACAAAAAGTTATAGAGCAACTTTTATAGCACTTCCTAATTTTAACAAGGTTTTTCAAGAAGACTATGATGCTAGTGGTACTACAATAGTAGTTGTTTTGAGCCAAGAAGGTAGACTTGTTGCTTATTTTAGTGAGAAGTTGAATGATTCAAAAAGAAAATATTCTATTTATGATTAAGAATTTTACGCTTTAGCTCAAACATTGAACAAGTGGAGAAACTATCTTCTTCCTAAGGAGTTTGTTTTTTATACTAATTTTCAAGCTTTACAATATTTGAATAGTCAAGAAAAATTGAACAAAAGGCATTTAAAGTGGGTTGAGTTTTTGCAGAGTTATACATTTTTTTTCAAATATTGGAGTGGGAATTCTAACAAAGTTACAAATCCTTTTAATAGAAGACAACTTTTGCTAATAGAAATATAGATAGAGGTGGTTGGGTTCAAGGAACTCAGTTCTTTGTATCTAGATGATCCTGATTTTGGTGAAGCATGAAAGGTTTGTACAGAACCTATTACACTTGATAGGAAAAAATGGTTGGATTTTATGATCTAAGATAGTATGTTTTTCAGAGGAAGCAAGTTATGCATTCTCAGAAGTTCAATGAGAGAGAATCTCATCAAGGAGAAGAATAGTGGAGGATTGGCTAGACAACTTGGCAGAGATAAAACCATAACTTTGGATTATTACTGACCACAGTTGTAGTAAGATGTGACAAAGTTTGTACAAAGTTGCAGATTATGTCAAATGGCAAAAGGAGTGGAGCAAAATATAGGGTTGTATCAGCCATTACCTATGCTAGAGAAGCCATGGCAGGATGTTAGCATGGATTTTTTTCTTTGATTATCGAGGACATAGTGCAGGCATGATTCTATTTTTGTGGTGGTTGATAGGTTTTCAAACATGGCACATTGTATTCCTTACAAGAAGACTAGTGATGATGTTCATGGAGCAGAGTTTTTTTTCAGAGAAGAGGTAAGATTACATGGTTTGCCAAAGAGTATAGTTTTAGATAGAGATACCAAATTTGTTGGTTATTTTTGGTGTACATTTTGGAAGAAGTTGAAGATAGATTTGAAATTTAGTTCATCACATCATCCATAGACTGATGGACAGACAGAAGCTATGAATCACAGTTTGTGAAACTTGTTGAGATGCTTGGTTTGAGATAAACTGAAAGTATGGGATATGATTTTACCATAGGCATAATTTGCATATAATAATTTTTTCAATAGGAGTACTGGTAAATCATCATTCTAGATTGTATATGGTCTAGTAGTCCTAGAAATTCTTTTGAATAGAGGGAGTTGGATAAAGGAGAGATAAGTAGTGCTAAAGAAAAAGATTTTGTTGAACATTTGAAGAATTCCCATGAGGAGTTGAGGAAGCACATTGTAAAGATGAATACATAGTATAAGGCTAAGACATATGTGAAAAGGAGATATAAGGAATTTCAAATTTGAGATGATGTCATGGCTCATTTCATAAAGTAGCATTTTCTAGTGGGTACAAATAATAAGCTGAAGATGAAGAAGTTTGGACTATGCAAGATAGTGAAAAGGCATGATTCTGGAAATGCATATGAAGTGAAGTTTCCTGCTAAATTGAATATTTCACTAGTATTTAATATTTTAGATTTGATAGAGTATTATGAAGGAGATGATGGAGATGAAGTTACATAAGTGTAGTGGAGCAATCTACTAGCTAGATCAACTACAAAGGAGATTGAGGAGATATCAAATAGTGATTTTAGAAAAAGCACTAGAAACAAAACTTATGAGGAATATTTGGTCAAATGGAAAGGGAGGTTAGTTGAGGATTCATCATGGCTTGTAAAGAAGGAGGTTGACTATCTTGGTTTTCCTTTGAAGACCCAAGATGTGATGGGGTCACTTCTCAAATTACCCTAGGTGTTTGATGCAAGAGCATCTTTTGTGTAAGGGCAATCTTGCATCACCCAAAAAAATAAATTTTATTTTCAGTCTTTTCTATTTTAATAAGGACTAGTAGATAGGGTGGTTACTATTTCTGGGAACTTGCTATCTTTTTAGTAAGTTTGTGATATGAGCTCAAAATGTTCTCATTTTCTATAGGAAGGTTCATTTTAGAGATATAAACCTACCATAAAAATATCATTCCTCCAACTTAAGTATCATAGAAGCTATTTTAGATTTTTGGTGAAAAAAATTTGCACAAAAATCTTCATGCTCATCGTTGGAGGCTTTAGAGTGCCTAGATGAGGCCTAAAAACTCAATAGAAGGGCACTAGCATAGTTTTGAGCTTGTAGATCATGAGCTAGTGTTTCCGAAAAGTGGTTACAATAGCCAATTGGAGCAATGGTTCATGAATTATGGCCTTGAAAAATTGGGCTACCTGAAATTTCTAAAATAATTGTCAAAGATGTATTTGGTTAGCTCTATATGTTTTGTTAGGGCCTGTTAACCATAGGTATTAAGTTTTAGCAGCTAGAACCTTCATGGGTGGCATAAATTTGCCTATTTAAGAAAAGCTCGAACATTGTCTAGGGGTGCTCTGGGTGATAGTTCATAGCTAGTCTTGTAAATTATTTTATTGAAGGCACCCACATCGGTTAGCATATTGTACTTATGAATTTTGTAATTCTACATTTGCAGCGCAAAGAAGAAGTCCATATTTTGTTCTTGCATTTTATGTTGTTTCTTTGTTTCTATTATGAGTTTATGGTATTAAGGGAAGCTCCCTACATCACATCTAGATATATTTTTTACCAAATTAATACATTAGTCTTCAACAGTCATTCAAGAAATAAGAAGAATAAGACAAATGAAGATTAATCAAATCACCAAACAATTATAAGATAAAAATGATTCAAGAAATAAAAGGTAAATACAAAATAAATAACACGAAAAATATTATTATTTACAATTAAGAAAATTTGAATAAACAAAACTTTAAACATTCACCATATAATGGCTTAGTACTTGCCTTAGTTTTATAATTTTTAGTATAAATCTAATTTTCATTTAATCAATTTATTATAATCTATAGAATTTTTTAATTTAATTCAAATCTTATATGGTTATAATTTTCTATTGCATCTATATCATATGGTTGTATTATAAATAAATTATAATATCAAAATAATAACACTTTAATATTAATATTAATAGTAATGTATAATATTGTTTCTTAAAAGATTATATGATATAAGTATAGATAAATTATTTTTAAATATTTAAGTTGAACAAAAAAAATTAAGTTTAAAAAATATGATATTGAAAGTATAAACATGTAAACTCACTTATTCACAAATACAAATATTTAACTTAAATCTAAACTATTTAAGACTCAAAATGATTCAACCAATCAAATCAGAGAAAAGTATTATTTAGAAATTATTAAGTTAAAAATATTGCATCTAACTATGCACAATGTATTGATTTTCTAATTAAATTTCAAAACGATAAATTTAAACTCATAGAAACAATATTTTTTAATCACGAGTTAACACATGAAATGCCAAAAGTATCACAATAGTACTTAGCCTTACGCAAGTACTAATAATACCTCCAATCAAAACACAAACAACACCAAACACAATGTAGTGGCTTGTACTTTCCACAAGTTAGAATTATTTAAAGTTTATTAAATTATTAAATAATTAATTAACATAATAGTAATGTATAATAGTATTCCAAATATTTATGTACCTTTAGTGTCTATGATAAAAATATAAAAATTGAGATAGAGTTTAATACAAGTTGATATGTGTGTGCATATTTATGTGTATGTATGTGTATACTTGCATATAGGTACATATCATTATTAAATATCAAAGGTCCTACATTACAAATCATAAGTGATAGAACATTTTAAACATATTTTCTCTAGAATTGTTGCAATACATCTATTTATATATGAAATTAAAAAAAATAAAATTATAGAATATAAATATCTAAAAGTTCATATTGTATCTGTGTCAATATTAACATTAATGCATAAAAGATATAATATTCTAGAAGAAAATAAAATCTTATATATGCATCATAGAATATTGGTTCATAATATGGGTAGTGTTTCATATAAATTTTCTCCTATAAGACTTAAATGTATTAGCCAATAAAATTGCAATAAACTAATTTAAATGATTTAAAATTAAAAAAACTCACATATATACTTTAGAAAAGTGAAAAGTAATGATAAAATATAAAACTATTTGGATGTAATTGATTGAAATTAATAGTAGTAATAACAAATTAAGAATAGATGATTGCAATAGTACATTGTCTAGGACAAATACAATAAGAGAGTAAATAGAAATTGCATTTTAACAAAATAGTTATCTTAGCATAATAAGGAAACATGACATTTCACCTTTTATTATTTTTATAAATTAGTATTAAAAAGAACATTCAATATTAAAGCATTATTAAATAGGTCACAATTAAATATTTCTATTTTTTTAAAAATAATTTTGTTTGCTTTTCCTACCTTTTTAAAAGGGAAACAAATTTCAATCCTAAAAGGAATTAGGAAAATAATTCTTTCAATTTTAACAATTTTTAAAATGTGTTTTTTAAGGCATCATGGGGAATTAAAAGAACTTACATTTTTTTTTCAAAAATATAATATCTGCAATAAGCCTGTGGTCTTTAATTTTTAAAAAAAAATTAAGAATTCAATTAAATCAAAATATCTCACCAACATATATTTTTAGTCAATAAGAATATTCAAGCATACTAAAAAGACAAGTTCCATGAAGTGGCTAAGTTCTTCGCACAAATAGTTCTTGAAATTTGCAATGAAACATTGATTTCAGTTTCTCCATTTTAATGAATTTCCTCTTATCGATCACAAATAATGCTTGGTAGGTTTTTCTTGGTCACAGGTTATCTTGCACTTGGTTTCAACCTTTAATGCTTAGTAGATATTCATAGCTCAACAAAATTATTATCACTTGATAGAGTCTTCAACAACTCAGTGTCCACATATAATATTTTAGTGTATCCTAAACTTGCTCAATAGGGTCTTGTGACCCGACCTAGCTTGGAAAGGTCTTGAATTTATGCAACCACTTGGCGATCCTTGTGCATCTTGAATATCGATATGGATCTCTTCTTCTAACTGGCTAGAATTGATGAGGGATGTTTGCTTTTGAATCTCAGTTCTAGTTATTCTCACAGGGATTTAAGTTGAAATGCTTGAGTCACCCAACTCTCAAGTAACATCAATTTCATAGCTTGGGAATTCATTCTTAGGAGATTTTGGTATTGATTGTTGTTTCATCTACTTTCTAATATTGTCTACCTTGGCTTTCTTTTCATCTTCAATTCTTCCTATGTTCATATAATTCATGGCAAGCTGTATAAGTTCTATACAAATGAAACATCTTTTAGTAGAATATGTTTCCTCATGTGATGTTTCACATAGTTATCTGTAATGTACCCAAATTCATCATAGTAGTGGCATCTACACCATGTGTTGTAGTCCCATCCAAATGCTTTCACAATCTTTTTCCCTGCATTCAATTTCTTGGTTTTGCATTCAAAATATTTGTGTCCTTTTTTATTACAACTATAACATTTTCCATCAAACTTAGATCTCTCCTAGCATTCACTTGCTCTATGTCCACACTTATTGTAGTTGTAGCATTTTCCATTGAATTTTGCTTTACCATTACTCTAACATTTGTTTGATGTATGACCTATCTTACCACAATGATTGAAAATAGGTCTTTGATTATTTTGAGCTCTTTTCTTGGATAATTCACCTTCTTCTGTGTATCCTATTCTAGCTTTTCCTTTGTATCTATATTGACTTTTTTCATTCAATTGATTCAAGATTTCTTGAGATTTCATCAGATGTCCTTTCATTAGTTTTCTTTATAGTATTTAGATCATTCTATAGTCTTTCATTTTATGACCTTAGATTCATGAGTTCTTCATTTACATTAGTGAGAAAATCAATGAAGTTTTCTTGCTAAAGGGATAGATGTTGAATTTCATTGTTCTTTTCTACTATCTTTTCTTTGGATTTTTATTTCTCTTCCATGACTTTACATAATCTCATTGATTGTATTTCTTATTCTCTTTTCTTCTTTCTAACTTCTTCATGAAGATTGGAATTCTTTTCTAATAGGTCTTTGATTGATTCATCAGCTTCATCTGAATTCCTTTCAAGATATATATCTTCAATTCTTTCTTCAATATAGGGATTTTCATACATTTTTATTGCAAGACCTTTCCTTCTTTCCAATAATTGAGAGAGTTGTTCCTTTTCTTTCTTTAGTTTCCCAATAGCTAATTCAAGATCCAACTTTTCATTGTCAATATCCTTATCTAGCTTGTATAGCTACATTGCTTCTAACATTTGCTTGAGCTATTAAACTTCTTCTATGAGAACCACAAAGATCTAATACCAATTGTTGGAAATATGAAGTAGGCAGGGTTACTAAGAGGGGAAGGGTGAACCAGGAACCAATAAAACAAAATCTTATTTCACCAATTATTCTTTCATATAATATTCTAAACTAAATACATGCATGAAAGAATGAAATCAAATAAACATTCATAGAAATTTGACATAAGATATGGTGACCAATAAACCTCCCAAATAGAAAGTAAAATAGGTGGGGATGAGACCCATAAACTTTAGTACTGCAAAATAAAGTTGGCCTATTAAGGCTTACAATTGATCACTTCTAATGATCTGCCCTATTAGGAGCAATAAGGATTGTTAGGTCCACCTTGTGAAAGGATTTACAAAACATACAATGAAGTAAGTACTTCGTTAGGAGATTTATCAAAGGCTGTTAACTCTACCCTGTTAAAGGATTTGACTGATGCACCTGTTAGGATGAACCAGTGGCTAATCTATGATCTGCAACTTTGATTTTCTGGTTGAGATTCCTTGAATAGTAATAATCACCTTACTCCAATAGATAAATATTTTCTATCCCTTATACTTCTTATATCCTTCTTAATTCAAACTTCTTCTCATCACATACTCTTCACATTCATACTTGGGTATGATATAATGCATTACATATATACCAAAACAAATCACAACTTACTGAAGTCATCTATGATACAAGTTTTACCAAAATCCACAAAGTCGACCTAGCTAATGTAACTCAAGTTTAGAAGAAAAACTTGATGATGTTTTGATACTTGAGAGCCGCTATCAACACTTAGCATCATCTGACACTCAGTTAACGAAGAGGCTAGGTTCGTACTGATCACTTCCAAGTGGCTTGAACTTAGTCAACACTATGTGAATCTATGAAAATTGTGAAACTTGGCATATACTAAATCACTTAGTTGACACTTGATGGCTTAGTCAACACTAGATTCATATCACTAACACTACGAGTTTGGTAGACACTAGAAAATATGGTTAACACTATGTAGCTCAGTTGACACTATGGAGCTCAATTAACATTAGAGTTTTCATTAGTTTTACTTGAACAACTCGTTAGTAACCAAATGTTAGCAATTTATCCTATCCATTCAAGTCTTCATTTAATTTTTGGACAACATCTGCTAAATGGTCGAAAATAGGTTGTGTGCTACCAACCCCAATACTTAATGTATTTATAAATATGTCCTTTATACCTTCAAGCACTTGGATTATTTTTCTTTTCTCTTCTTGAAGCTTCTGTTGATTCACTCTCTTTTACAATAATTCACCCATTGTGTTCATTTGATCAGGAGTGATAGTAGAGACATCCCAATCTGGAATTACTATATCCTTATCTAGATTAATTTCTTCTTCTTTACTCTTTCCCTTATCTAAAATTGTAGTACTTGATTAAGACTTGTTCTCAATTATCATTGTACTAGCTATAGATACATGTGGAATAGAAACAATATTAGAACTAAGAGACTAGAAAAAAATGTAGATATGACACTAATAATAGAAATACCTTGTTGGTATATGAACAAACCTGATGGTGGAGGCACTTGATGCACAATGGATGAAATACTAGTCTCTTCAATAAGTGAAACACTCAGCTAAAAGAGTCATGAGCTTGGTTGGGTGCTTGTTGTTGTAGTGGTACACACAACCAACTTGGTAGAAGCTTTCTAAGAGCTAGATTGCACTAAGGCATTTCTTGGAGAATGAGGAAATGACCTAGCCATTACTGTTGCAACAATCTCCTCTACATTAGTTTCCTCAATGCTTTGACTCTCTGGAAGACTTTCTCCAATGAATGCCTTTTTTCCTCCTCATCATCAAGATTTACATCATCAACCTCATCATATTTTATTCCTATATTCCCTTCCTCATCATCATCATCTTTTTCATTAATATGAAAAATAGAAACACTAGGTTGATATAGATTGTAAATGTTTTTCTATGTAGTTGTAGTGACTTAACTACATAATCAATGTCTTTTTATTAATATCATGCATGTGTTGAATTTAAGAGTGAGCTTTTCTTCATTTTTCTTCAAAAATTCCTTCATCTCCTTTTCACTAAGACTCAACATGAGTTGCCTCAAAGTCTATTCAAAAATGTCTTTTGCAGTCTTCTTTCCATGCTCCCATCTAGGTTTAATTACAATGATAAGCTCATTAGGAATTTATTGTAGAAACTGATCTGGTGAGTACTTCTATTTTTCCAATTTTTACATAAGCAGGTCTTTGATCTTGTTCTTCTCATTTACATTCTTGGTCTCATATTTGAGAGATTTGAAATTTTCCATGCTAGCTCCTCCTTCAAATTCTTTTAACTTTTCTTGAAGTGTAGGTGGAGGCTTTTTAAAGATAATCTTATCGACATTCTCTTCACCTAACTTCAAGTTTTTTCTAGACTTTGGTGACCTTCTTGTGAATACATCAATGGATGACTTAGTAGGTCTGGTTATGATAACTATAGCTTTTTGCCTTATAGGCTCTTCTTCCTCAGATTTGGTTTCCTTATCTTCATCTTCTACATTAACTTCATCCACATCATCACCTTTTTCTTTGGTCAGAAAAAGAGTAGAACTTTCTTGTCTTATTTTTTCTGTCCTCTTTCTTCCTTTGAAAACTACTTGAGTAAGCCTAATTTCAATTTCTATTCTTTCTTAGGCTTCTTCATAAGTCCCAAAATAAGGTCCTCTAGGATACACAAACTCATTCAACAGTGCCTCAATGATATCTTTGGTGTCATCAATGTTAACCTCATACTCCAGAGGCTTAACCCATGCCACACTTGGTTTGACTTCTTGAATATACACTTTTTCATAGTTCACCATGAAACATATACCATCCTTTTAGTCTTCTACAAGTTTCTTATGTATCCTACAGGGTGATCCCACAATAATGGGTTCCACTTTTTGACCAATTTTGACACTGAAATCAATATTTTTGCAACAAATGTCACGTTCAAGTGACTATATCTCCAAAACTATAAATAATTTCAAGATGACATAAACTAGTGATTTTGAGTACTTTGTTCCTACTTTGTAACCATATTTTTTAATCTAAAAAAAATAAATTATTTATGTCAATTTTTTTTATCTCCTCCAAAAAGTGGTACATAATAAAATTCAATATTTTAAAAAGTGACAGTCCGTTTGACACATATAACTTTTTTTCTAGAAATGATAATGAAGTAAATATTTTGGAATTGGATTTGTAACATCAATATCCAGTGTCTACATTTGGTTTGATTTATTTTTGTTGAATATTGTATAGTTTATGAAGTTTTGAAGTGACATGAACCTTAATTCAGACATACATTCCGTTCGACACAGATAATTTGAAGTCAATTTATCATAAACCATTTTTTTTTTGAATAGAAAGGTATCTCAATAAGCTAGTGCCTCCATATTTTTCAAAAAAAATTTAACCTAATTTACTAATTTTCTCGAGGTGTCAAAGTTGGTTGATCTTCAATTGGTAATGAACCTATAATGAGTTAAACTCATATTTGAAAGTCTTAATGATTAAATTATGTAATAAAATTATAGTCGTTGGAAAGCTTTCTCTGAGCAGAATTTTTTGAAATTTTTTATTTTATAGTAGGAGATCATTCTCCTATAATTATGGCAGTCAAAAGAGAAAAAAAAAGAAAAAAGAAGATAAGGTTAAAATTTTTGTGATTTTGCATGTTCGTGTGAACATGGCATTTTCCCGAACATGTTTACCATGTTCACATGAACGTATGTTCGCGTGAACATGCAATCATGTTTGTGCAAACATATATATCACATATGTTCATGCAAACATACAAAATATGTTTGCGCGAACATATGGTAAACTCAATTTTTCATTTTGCAATTTTTTTCATTTTTGTTCATCCCACTAAAGTGGAACCCATTATTGTGGGTTCACCCTATATCTATTTTGCACCTTACCTTTAAATAATTAAAAGTAATTTTTCATGATGCTATCAAATTTTTCACCCATTTTTGCTATATACTCATTTATTTGATACAAAAAATGAACATCTTTTCTCCAAACTACTATACCTTTGAAAGGGAAGAATTTTTGCACAAAGAAGAATTAAAAAGTCAAGAGTGAACCAAAAAAACACATATTATTCTTGGAACTTCTAATGCTCTTCATTTTTTTAGTGAATTGATTCAATAACAACTTGGTAAGGTTGAATGTCATGTTACACTTGACTACTTTGAGAGCCAAATCAACTACCTCACATGACACACTATTGAGATGATTGGAGTTCTAGATCTTATGAGAGTTCATACGAATTAAAAACTTTAATTCCATATCTATGATCCTACTTAAATCTTCATTCCTCTACCATCCCACTCAGCAAGAGTTTTCTTTGCCAGTTTAAACCAACCAGGGGTTTTGGTTGTTTTGGCCTTGTTCAGCATTAGAAGACCAGTAATTTTGTGAATCGTTTTCTTTGTTATCTAAATAGGTTTCTCCAACCATGACTAACCATTATACACATGACATAGAATTTATCTTATACATTTGACCTGGAATTCTTTTGGCATATGTGATATGTGTGTCAAGCCCTTGGGTTCCAAATGTTCATGCTCAGGTTTTAGAATGACATTCATAACTTGTTCAATGCTTCATTCATCTCACGAGTGCCTAGCTCTTGAATAGAATAGTGATAACATGACTAGATATCATGCATGAGAAATACCTTGGGAAAATTTTGAGATTTTGAACTAGCTAGGTCAAGTGCTTCTACAATTATCAGACACAACTTGAATTTCAGTGCTTTGCAATCAATCCCTTGAATCAAAATTTTAAACCATTTCTTGCTTTCTCTGCTAAAAGATGCCATGCTCAGTAGGGTTTCTAAAAACTTTAAAAAATTCTTTAACAATAAACACTCAAATCGCTCTTAAGTTCTAAAATTATTCTTCACACAAATATCTCTAGAAATTCATTTTGAAACAATGAGTTTGATTTCTCCCTTTTAACGACTTTCCTATTGTCAATCATCATTAATGCTTGGTACATTTACTTGATTGATGAATGGTTTTCTTCCACTCAATTTCATCTTTTAATACCTAGAAGATATTCATAGCTTGGAAGAATCATTATCAAAAGGTAGAGTCTTCAAAAACTTGGTGTCCACATACAATATTTTAGTGTATCTTAACCTTGCTCAGCAGGGTCTTGTGACCCGACCTAGCTCGATAAGGTCCTAAATTTCTACAACCACTTAGTGATCCTTATGCATCTTGAATGCTCATATGGATCTCTTCTTCCTATTGGCTAGAACTGATGAGGGATGTCTACATTCAAATCTTAGATCCAGTTATTGCCATAGGGATTTAAGTTGAAATGCTTGAGCCACCCAACTCTTGAGTGACATCAATTTCATTACTTTTTCTTGCATTCTTAGGAGTTTTTGGTATCCATTTCTGCTTTATCTTCTTTCTGATATTGTCATCCTTTACTTTCTTTTCATCTTCAATTCTTCTTGTGTTCATATAGTTCTTAGCAAGATGCCCAAGTCCTATAAAAATTAAACACATTTTAGTAGTATCTCTTTTCATCATGTGATTTTTCACACAATTTTCTCAAATATGCCTGAATTCACCAAATTAGTGGCATCTACACCATGTCTTGTAGTTACATCAAAATATTGTTTTCACAATCTATTCTACTGAATTCATTTTCTTGGTTTTACGTTCAGAAGATTTGTGTCCTTGTTCATTGCAACTAAGTATTTTCCTTCAAACTTAGATCTCTCCTTGCATTCACTTGCTCTATGTCCATGCTTATTGCAGTCATAGCATTTTTTATTGAATTTTGCTTTACCATTACTCCAACATTTGTTTGATGTATGACCCATCTTAACACAATGATTGCAAGTAGGCCTTTGATTCTTTTGAGCTCCTTTCTTGGATGATTCATGTTCTTTTGTGTATCCTATTCCAACTTTTCCTTTGTGTTTGTACTAAATTTTTTCATTCAATTGATTTAAGAATTCTTGAGATTTCATCATACTTTCATTAGCTCATTTTACAGTGTTTAGTTCATTTTGTAGTCTTTGATTTTTTGACCTTAGATTCATGAGTTCTTCATTTGTATTAGTGTGCTAATTAATGAAGTCTACTTGCTGAATGGATAGATGTTGAATTTCATTATTCTTTTCTACTCTCTTCCTTGGCCTTTTCTTTTTCTTCCATGAATTCACATCATCTCACCGACTGGATTTTTTGTTCTCTTTTTAGGTTTCTAGATTCTTCTTGAAGATTGAAATTCTTTTCTAATAGGTCTTTTACTGCTTCATCAACTTCATCTAAATTCCTTTCAGGACATATATCTTCAATTCTTTCTTTAGTGTAGAGATTTTCATTCATTTGTACTGTA
Source organism: Cupressus sempervirens (assembly GCA_028749045.1). NCBI lineage: Eukaryota > Viridiplantae > Streptophyta > Pinopsida > Cupressales > Cupressaceae > Cupressus > Cupressus sempervirens. The sequence continues at coordinate 835,047,774 of CM053787.1, read as the reverse complement.
AGATATTTCCTTCTTTTAATGACTGAGAGAGTTGCTTCTTTGCTTTCTTCAATTTCCCAATAGCCAATTCAAGATCCAACTTTTCATTGTCAATAGTGTTACCTAGCATGTATACCTCCATTGCTTTTCATCTTTGTTCAAGATGTTAAACTTCCTTTGTGAGAACCAAAATGCTCTAATATCAATTGTTAGAATTATGAGGTAGGAAAGATTACTAAGAGGGGAGAGGTGAGTTAGGAACCAATAAAACTTAATCTTATTTCACCAATTATTCCTTGATATAATATTATGATCTAATTGCATGCATAAGAAAATGAAAGCAAATAAACATTCATAGCAATTTGACATAAGTTATGGTGACCCATAATGCTTCCAAATAGAAAGTAAAATTAGGGTGGGGATGATACCCACAAATGTTATTATTGTTGTATAAAGTTGGCTTGTTAAGGCTTACAAATGATCACTTTTGATGATTTTCTCCATTAGGAGCAATTGGGACTATTAGGTCCACCTTGTGAAAGGATTTAAAAAATATACAATGAAATATTCACTCAGTTAGGAAATCTATCAAAGACTATTAAGTCTACCCTATTAAAGGATTTGACTAATGCACCTGTTAAGATGAACCAATTGCTGATCTCTAATCCACCACTCTAATTTCCTAATTGAGATTCCTTGAATAGAAATGATCACCTTACTATGATAGATAAACCTTTTTTATCCCTTAGACTACTTGTAGCCTTCTTAATTTCCTCTTCTTCTTATCATATACTCTTCACATTCATACTTGGATATGATACAATACATTACATATATACCAATGCAAATCACAAATTACTAAAGTTAGCTACAATACAAGTTTCACCAAATTCCACAAAGTTGGCCCAACTACTATAACTCAAGTTCTGAAGAAAAACTCAGTGATCCTTTGATACTCGACAACCATTGTCAAAACATGATATCATCTAACACTCAGGTGATGAAGAGGCTCAATTCATACTGATCACTTCCATGTGGCTTAAACTCGGTCAACACTATGTGACTTAGTGAATACTATGAAACTTGACATATACTAAATCACTTGGTTGACACTCCATGGCTCGGTCAACACTATATTTACATCACTAACACTACAAACTTAGTAGGGACTAGAAAATATGGTTAACACTGTGTAACTCAGTTGGCACTATGGAGCTTGGGTAACACTAGAGTTTCCATCACTTGTACTTGAAAAAATCAGTAGTAACTAAATTTTGACTAAGTGTGAGTCACTAATAAACAAATTGACCTTAATATCAACATGAAGAACTTCATGATGAGGAGGATCTAGAGAATTGGAATAGTATCTTTTTCAAGAGATTAAAAATATCCCCAATGTTCATGTTAATCCATAGACAGAGTCTAACTTCCTTGAAGGTCTTCACTTGGTCATTGGTAATGGGAATAATTAGGACTTGGTTACAAAGGTGACTAAGAATGAAGTTAAGAAGGAATTCTTTACTATGGGTGCCTTTAAGGTCCCTAGATTAGATGGTTTCCCCTAGGCATTCTTTCAGGAGTTATGAGAGATTATAAAGTATGATCTTGTCAATGCAATGTGGTACTTCATATGGACATGTCAGATTTTTAGAGAACTTAATGAGACATTTCTAGTTTTTATTCCTCAAACTAATGACCCTTCTAGAATGGAAGATTTTAAACCAATAACCTTCTGTAATACTATCTACAAGATTATCTCAAAAGTGATGATCAATAGAATGGAACCAACTCTAAAAATAATTATCAACCTAATTCATAATGGATTTTTTCTTGGGTGACAAATCGTTGACACTATAATTACTTCCTATGAGATCCTACACTCCATGGAAATATGTAGTAACTATGAAATTGAAACATGATATCTCTAAGACTTGTGACAAAGTAAGAAGGGAATTTCTTATTAAGATTCTTTAGAGACTCTGATTTGGGGTGTGTTTCATCACCTTAATTGTAGAGATGACTATCAATGTCCACCTCTTAGTGTTTTTTAATGGCTCATAGGGGCCTTTCTTCCTAGAAAAATAGGGATTATATAGGGTGACCCATTATTGCCTTATCTCTTTATAATGGTTGCTGAGATTCTTGACAAGAACCTTCTTGCTTAAGTGGTATGACATGAAATCATGGGGATTAATCCTACTATGAATCTTCTCCTTTAGGTTCTCCAACATTTTATTGATGATAGCTTTCTATATGGAATTTCTTCCATAAGAGAGCAAAATATTTGGAAAAGAATGTTTAATGGATAAGCTGAAGTGTAGGGGTAATATATCAATTATTAGAAAAGAAAGTTATTTTTTTGTAATATGGAGATGTATATTCAAAAAAGACTTACCATAGAACTAGAATATCAGGTTTCTATCCTCTCTAATGCTTATTTAGGTCTTTCTCTCACAGTCAAGGAAGTCACTCCCCAATTCTAGAATATGGTAATGAAAAGGATGCTAATGAAGTTGGCAGGTTGGAAGAGGAATGTCTTGGGTAATGTTGGTATACTTCAATTACTCTTGGCTTCCTTACAAAATATACCTATTTATTAAAATATACCTATTTATTTATAATCCTTGTATAAAATATCTAGTAAGTTTAGAGATATTATTGAGGAGATACAATGAAATTTCTTATGGATGGGAGATGAGGAAAAGAAGAAGCTAAGCCTCATGAGTTGGGACAAGGTTTTTAAGCCTAAATTACAAGGTGGTTTCAACTTAAGAAGAATTAGAGATCCCAATAAAGCCCTTATGATGAAAATTGGTTTGAGACTAGCACAAAATTATGGCCCTTGGTGCCACATTATGAGTGCTGAGTAATTGAATTCCCAACCTTTTACTAGACTATCTCTGGGGAAAGTCTATTTATTGGTTTCAAGATATGGAACAAAATCACAAAGATAAGAAACCATTTAAAATGGGCCATAAGATGGACCTTGGGAGATGGTAACCAAATTGGATTATGGCAGGACATATGGATAAGGGAATGTCCATTAGTTGAAACTAAGTTCACTGTGTTAAAATGAAGCGAGTAGATTGGGATGGGACATGGTGAAACATTACATCCAACAAAATGAGTGGAAGACTTTCAATAGAGATGACTTTTATGGGATGAATAGAGCCTTAGCTGAAGATCTAAATATTCTTCTAAAGGGGACCTATATTCCCTCCTTCTTGTGTAAGGAAACTTGCAACAAAGATTATAACAATTTCCACATAACTCATAATAGATATGAAATAAATATGCAATTAAAATCCACATGCAAGAGAATAGACAACATACCCACAAAAATGGGACACAAGATATACCCTATGAAACCCTCATTGAGGGAAAACCCAGCCTCCAAAAGCATCCATCACCATGTATTATTTAGCAAAAAATATGATTGCAATACAACCATGGAAGCCTTCAAAGCCATTGCCACCACCGAGAAATCTATGTGAACAAGCATGAATCCACACATCCCATGCCATGGTTCCAACCTTCACAAATGCTCCCTTGGATAACTTGTCAAGTCTTATCCTACTCAAATCTTTTCTTTTTTTCCCTTTTTCTTCTCACTTTTTTGCAGCAACAACTACCCTTATGGTTGCTTATATAGTAGCAAGTCCCACAAAACCACGAAGAGGTATTACATAAATCATGTGGTAAAATCATGTGCTACCTAACCCTTTGACCCCATATTTAATATTGAAATTTTAATTCTTTTCCCCAATATTAAATAATTATATTAAATATTACCACAAGGTTACAATACAACTCATCAAGTATTTCCCATAGGAATCTTTAGATATTGCATGTCCATCGAGGTGTGACATTACATAATAAAATAAAATAATACAATATAAAAAATTTATGCAATGTGTGCAACACTCATTATCTCAACAATCTCCCACTTTTTTTATACATTGCATTGGGTCAATCCATAACCACATAAATAGATAAGGGAACAATCCCTCCTAGCACATCCACCATTATGGATCAAAGTACACTATGTGCTCCATCCTAGTACTTGCAACAAAATCAAAGTATCTAGGATCTCAAACATGAATGATCTCACCTCCTATTATGTCACTTCTACCAGATATATATAGAATCCATCCAAAGAGAAAGCCACTGAACCTACCACATTAGAAGATCATAAAATCTCATTCCAGCTGAAATTCCAAGCACAAAAAACATGATCCAAAGGTAATCACATGTATCTATAATTTTCAAAATATACATAGCTGAAATAGCACTCCACAACAAGTGCCAAAACCATCCAACTATCCATACCTCCAAAGGTATGCCAATTGAATCTCACATCATCAACATATCCAATTTGTAACCTATAATCAGAAGCCTCAAGAGAAATACTTGCCATATATATACCAAGAAGCACCCATTGCAAAAGATAATATCAAATCTATAACCAATCCACTCATAACATCTCAAAAAATTGAATACATGTAGTCTCAAGGACATCCGTGATACATAAACCAATAACCTACAAGAACAAATATCATAAAAAATCTCCAACACTCTGCCAAGTTCTCCATAACCAATAGAGGAAAGAGATAGAGAAATAATGATGTCATCTCTCACATGACACACATGAGAAAAAACTAGTGATCAAAATCTCTAACCAATTTCAAATCCAATGTAAGTAAAATTGAACATCTAGGAAGATAACCAAGACCAAAGAGAAACAATGCAAAGTATAACTTGTATCATGTTCTTCTACACACACCTCCAGATGTAAACTGCACAAGGATGATCTCCTCCATAAAACCCCAACAAGAAGCCTCAAAAAAACCCAAACCATACCATATAACTAATCATAGATGTAAGCCTCTCACAAGAAGATCAAACTCATAAACCATTGCTAATCCAAGGAATATGCCCAATATAAAACTATGTCCCAAACTCAACCAACATAACAACATATGCACATGGAGATAACCAATGCTAAACCATCCCTCAAAATAACCCTCTATAATAACTCATGTTCCATAGCTCAAGATCCATATCTATGAAAGAAAAGCATAAATATAATGTAGTTGAGAAAAATTATGGGGTATACTTTTCAAGTAGCAAACTGCTGAGTAGACCAAGAGTGGGAATGAGAATGCTCATCAAGATATCCAAGTCTCTAACCATGAATAATCTAAAAGCAATCTCCTCTCAAATCCATATTAGGTGAATGCCCCTCAAACTTCCTACTGAAATCATCAACCATTCCAACAAATACTTCTCTAATCCAAGAGAAATCAGTATCATCACCATCTCTAAGTATCCATGAGCACCTAAAACCAATCAATCCATGCCAACTCCAAATGTAACATAGCAGTATCATGAAGTATCCAACTTATGATCAATGTACTCAATACCAAGATAATTTTCAAAGTTCCAACCATGTCCTCAGGAACATAAATATGAAAACATGATCTAACCATATCAACCAAAAAAGATAACATGCTCCATATGAACATACTATAATGTATCACAACTATAATTGTGTATCAAGAGTATACCATGACATAAAAAATTTAAACCATCCTCACAACAAGGATAACATGTAAAATGAAAGCATAAGTTGCACCTTTTCCAAGAAACCCAATAGTCCTCAAGATGCAACCATCTCCACACACCATGAAGATAACTAAGAACCCCATGAGTCCTTAAGATCTAACCATCTTCACACACCATGAAGATAACAAGTGCACCATGCAAATTTCAAAGGTTCTTCTACAGCAATAGGATCTAAGACAAACCTCCAACATCTATAAACACTCAATAAATATGTCAATGCCAAACAACCTCCCACTCAACCATGGGACCAAGTCACCCATGGTATCATAACATCCATCTCCTACATGAATATCCTCCATGTCTACACTCACACAACCAAAGTGTTAGTACAAAGTGAAACAAAGATGTCCAAACTAAGAAGATATAAACCAGATGAAGAACTAATCATGTACTATCACATTATCACTTGTCACAAGCTCCCACTAAACCATGTATGCAAGCTATCCATGACATCATGATGAAAAACTCATCCTCTAACTATGAGAATCAACTAAGGCATCAAACCATCAAAGAACTCAAGGTGCACATCATGAACTCTTCAAAAGAAACCAAATAACCATGATCCTCAACCAAGAAGATATATCACCATAAAAAAATTAGAAATATGAGCCAATGAACATCAAGGATGTACTTTTATATACAATCATGTCATGCCGAAATCTATGGAACCATGATCACATCCATGAATTGAGCATCTGACTCTCAATGTATCCAACTTGTCAACATAAAATAGTCAACCATAATCCTCCACAATGATTGTACCTAGTAACAACATCTCATCCCTTCTAAATGAAGAAAAAAATTAGGAAATCATGTGACTTAGAGAATAGACAACCCAAATCCAAGGCACCAATCTGAATATGTACCAATAATGAAATATCAATGGGCAAAGACAACCCATAACCAAGCTATAAATACAAATTGTAAGTATAGACTGCTTACAACATTACACAATGTGTACACACAATAAGCCATGTACATATCCAAACCAAACACTAAAAACCATATCATCATGAGATAAATCTAAAATATGAATTGAGTATACAATGACATCAAATCTTAAATCTCCAAAATATAGAATGTCATAAACTCGCAATGCTACCATAGTCAATATATAGCATAAACTGTTTGGATTAATATATAACCAAATAAACCATGCCAAACCTATATCAAATCTAAACAAATGTATAGATCTCTCCAAGATATTTTTGTTGACTACTCGAAGTCCAAAATCCAACTTCGTATGCCCAAGTTATGTCTTGATATGTGTTTAAAATAAATAATATATAACATTTGGGCTCTTAAAACTTGAAAAAATATCAAAATCATAGAACCAAACCTACACCAACTTGTAGTGCTCTAAATTAGCTTTCCAATGCCTATAATAAGTCTAAAATTTGATATCTTGAGACAAAGTTATGACCATTTTACTAAGACAATGTTTTTACCATTTTCACTGCAAACTTCCTTTTTTGTAACAAAAAATTTGGTGGGATTAAATTTGACAACCATCATGGGTTGAAACTTAAAAACTCTTTCATTTCCTCTGAACATTGCCAAACTAGGGAATATTATGTATCAAAATTTATGGAAATGTGAACCTAGATCCAATGGTGAGGTTTATCTCTATCCAGGAGGTCATTTCTACAAGCTACCCCTTAAAACCCTTATTTAAATGAAACATTTGAAAAACCCTTTTGTCCAACAATTTCATATGCCAAAAATCTACCAATATCCCATCATAATGACAAACCCAAAGCCCTCAGATCTACAATAAACAACTCATATATCTTTCCCTTTCTTTTATCCTCTCATGCATTCCCATGGATTCAATCTAGGGTTACAATAATAAAACCATAGCTATGATAGTACTTGTAAGGAAATTTGCAAGAAATATTATAACTATTTTCACATAATCGATAATAGATATGAAATAAATATGCAATTAAAATTCACATGCAAGAGAATAGACAACATACCCATAAAAATGTGACACAAGATATACCTTGAGAAACCTTCATTGATGGCAAAATGCAGCCTCCAAAAGCATGCATCACCATGTATTATTTAGCAAAAAATACCATTGTAATACAACCATGGAATACTTTAAAGCTATAGCCACCACCGAGCAATCTATGTGAACAAGCATGAATCTACACATCCCTTGTCATGCTTTAAACCTTCACAAATTCTCCCTTGGCTAACGTGTTAAGCCTTGTCGCACTCGACTCTTTCTTTTTTCCCTTTTTTCTCTCACTTTTTCACACCAACAACTACACTTTTGCATTCTTATATAGTACCAAGTCCCACAAAACCACCAAGTGGTATTACATAAACCATGTGCTACCTAACCCCTTGACCCACATTTAATATTAGAATTTTAATTCTTTTTCCCAATATTAAATAATTATATTAAATATTACCACAATGTTACAATACAACTCATCCAGTATTTCCCATGGGAATCTTTTCATATTGCACACACATCTAGGTGTGACATTACATATTAAAATAAAATAATACAATATAAGTATATTATGCAATGTGTGCAACACCCAGTATCTCAACATCTTGGATGAGGACCAATTAGTTTGGGACAAAAACTCAAATGGGGAATTCAACATCAAGTTGACTTATATTTCCCTAGTGGGCAAAATGGGAAATCCAAAGTGAAAAATGCCTAGCACCCCCTCTCTCTCCCCAAAATTAGTTTCTTTAAATGTGGTCAGTTATACGTAATAGTACTCTCACCATTGAAAACCTCAAGAGGTGCAACTTCTATATGTGCAATAGGTGCGTGATATGCTATCAGAAGGAAGAGTCTATCTCTCATCTCTATATTCATTGTCCTTCCCCTGTCTAGGTTTGACAAAAAAAATATTGGTAAATTTTATTATGATGGCTTTTCCATCATTCCATTTCCCAATTCACTGTTGGGTGAAAAAACCCTGTCCACCACCCTCTAATTAAAATGGTTTCGAAGGTCATTCCCCTATATGTCTATTGGAACCTATTGAAAGAATAAAAAAATCATATCTTTAGAGGCCCTAATACCCCCTAGGGGTGCTCATCCATAATTGTATGGGAGGAATAAGTGAGGAGGCCCTCAATTGAAAATGGAAACCACCTCTCCACCTTCCAACATGTGTTGAGCATGCGTAGGTGAGGGTATGGGGTATGAATAAAATTATTGGGAGAATGGATAAGTCTAAGATTATTTAGAGGATGCAAACAAAATTATTGATGTCATAGGTTATCCTTTGACCCTGGGTGATCCCACAATAATGGGTTCCACTTTTTGACCAATTTTGACACTGAAATCAATATTTTTGCAACAAACATCACTTTGTTCCTACTTTGTAACCATACTTTTTAATCTAAAAAATTTTTTATTTATGTCAAGTTTTTTTATCTCCTCCAAAAAGTGGTACATAATAAAATTCAATATTTTAAAAAGTGATAGTCCATTTGACAGACAACTTTTTTTTCTAGAAATGATAATGAAGTAAATCTTTTGATGTTAGATTTGTAACATCAATATCCAGAGGATGCATTTGGTTTGATTTCTTTTTGTTGAATATTGTATAGTTTATGAAGTTTTGAAGTGACATGAACCATAATTCAGACATATGTTCCGTTTGACACAGATAATTTGAAGTCAATTTATCATAAACCAATTTTTTTTCTTGAATAGAAAGGTATCTCAATAAGCTAGTTCCTCCATATTTTTCTAAAAAAGATTGACCTAATTTACTAATTTTTCCAAGGTGTCAAACTCGGTTGATGTTCAATCGGTAATGAACCTATAATGAGTTAAACTCATATTTGAAAGTCTTAATGATTAAAATATGTATTAAAAGTATAGTCGTTGGAAAGCTTGCTCTGCGCAACACATTTTGACATTTTTAATTTTATAGTCGGAGATTGTTTTCTTGCAATTATGGAAGTCAAAAGAGAAAAAAAAAATGAAAAAAAGGGTAAAATTTTCTAATTTTGCATTTTCCTTGAAGCGAATGTATGTTCAGGCGAACATGCCTCTAAAATATTCTGGCCACTGAAAAAATTTAGGCCCATGTTCGGGTGAACATGTGGGATGTCAATGTGTTCATAAGAACAGCCTAAAAAATTGAAAAATGTTGTCATTTATAAAGTTATTTGCCATTTGTAACACTATTTTCCATCAACCTGATGAGTGGTGCATTATCCATCTTTGTCAAGAATTTCATTCACAAAATTGAAGGCATCAATTTAGTTTAAAAAATTGTACATCTAAATTATTTATTTCTTTCTTTCATTAGTAAAGTTGTTTAACAGATGCATTGAAGTTAAATTAAAAATTAGTAACACATTAATGGTGTTAAGAAATGTATATTTTTATTATGTTACTAATGGTCTCCTTGCAACATGTGGCAATCGTGGGATGAAGACATAATCATAACAAACTAGTAATGCTTGCTTTGCAGGAGATTTTCAAAGACCATTGTGTGTTTGTCAAAATCATGTCTGTAGATTTATTAGATTAAATAACAATTCGCTTGGTGCTTAAAATGAACCTTTTATTTTCTGTCTAGCATGTCTACAGTGTTTAAATCCCTAAGAGTTGCATTGGATGTATCCTCTCCCCTCACCATTCGTGGATCTTGGGTGTAAGAGAAATTCATGTAACTTCTATAGGAGGCCTGCCTTGGACCAAGATACTCGATATTAAGTATCCCAGGGGATGACCTCAGAGTGATAACAGGCCAAAAGCCAGGTCAACATTCTAGCTGCTATATAAAACTCAATTACGGTGAAAGCTGTGTCGAAGGTATTGCTGAGTGATAGCTCTCCTCCAGTACCCTTATGGTGCGTTAAACCCCAGTTCTCAGGGCTGGGAGACCTTTTGAGGAAGTTTATCGCTCACTTGCTGAACAGAATGCCCTTACTAAAAACCATGTTTTAGTGGCCAAAATCCTTTCTATCCACTGGCTCAAGGGGTCACCCATGCTCATGAAGACATCCTACATTCTCGCGGTCCTTAGTAGAGACAACAGTCCCTTGGGAAGTCATGCCCCTTGAGATGCAAATCTTGGTAGCCCTGAGAAGTGAGTGTGCTATAAGGGGGAGCATGTGGTGCCAAGTTCCTAAGTTGTCTGCTTTGGATAAGCATGGTTGAACTTTGGTTCAAGTAAGAATTCAGTGGATACAATCCTACAGCCTAGGTTGTGGTGTAATTGTTCACTTTTAACAATAGTTATTCTTGTCTTAATGTGTCTTGCATGTGTGTAAAACATAATCAAGATAAAAGCCAACATTCAAATTTACACCTTGGAAACTTGCATAACCTTGTCAAAACATCAAACATTGTCAAAACCTTGTCAAGATTTCACCTAAGTTCAAAAAACCTTATGTATACCTCTATCATTAGCATAATCATATTCCTAAATGTCAATTTTGACTTACTTTAGTGGTATATCCCCCTCATATTGCATTGTTCAAACCCTAGCATCATTTTCACTATCAAACCCTATCAAATTGTCCATCAACCAACTTGTCTTCTTGATCACCTATCCTAATTTTGCATAGCCTAAATGTCATTATCAACCTTAGTAAACCATCCCTTGCATAGTCCACTTTGCGTTCACCTACCTTTAGCATCCTTACCAAATCCAAAACATAACCCTAACGTTCATTTTGCATATCATAATCTTCATCTTGCATACCTTCAAAATGACACCTTGCATTTGCACTTGCATAACATCCCTTGGACATTTGCACTTTGCATATCAAAACCCTATGTCATTTAGAATTTCCTCACATTGCATAACATCCCTAAACACTTAAAAATTCCAAAAAAAATCATATCTTGCATACCCACATCTTAATTATCAAGATTTGACCTCTTTTACTAACTACAACCCTGTTATACACACTGCACACTTCATGGGCATAGTTGGTAGCTTCAGGGTGCAATTGATAGTTTTAGGGTGCACTTGGTAATTAGGTGTTTCATTTTAGGTTCCAAAACCCTAATTTTCACTTCCACACCTTGCGTTGCATCCCAAGGCCTTAGGAAACACTAGATAAATCACTCAAAACACTAAAAAAAATCATTTTAGGCACCCTGCAACCCTTTTTTATCAACTGCACACCTCAAGTGAGCAGTTGGTAGTTTAGGTGCACACTTGGAAGGCATAAAGTTCATTTAAGTTTCCTTCCACTGCATCTACATTCTAAGGTATCATGCCAACACTCATTAGGACACAACCTTTGGAGTTGTCAAATGCAATAATGACACCTATAAGGTCTCATCAAGAATGAACCATCTAAATCCTCCAAGGTACATTTGAACACATTAATGTTAATCCTTTGTTCAATGACATACCACCAATTCCTAAATATCCCAAAAGGACGTTAAGACTTGATTTTAGGATTCACATCATTTGGAGCTACATCATTTGGAGTAGAAAGAAGGATAGGAGCGCTATAAACGAAAGAGGGGATTTCTAACATTATGTTTTCTTCTTTTGATAGCCAATGCCATTTTCTTTTATGCAATAATTTATTCTTGAAAAAATAGACTGATATTTTTTCATAAAATAAAAAGCAATTTATTTTTTAGGAGAAACATTCTAGTATTCATACCATGTTATTTTTTTGTGATTCAATGATGGCTTAAGAAGGATTTGGTGCTTTGCCACTTGTAAAGAATGTGACTCATAGATTTTAGTCATATAAATCAAAGAATATTTATGCTTTGTTGCAGATGATTGCATTCTATTGATTTCTACCAAACAATTTAAAAATACCAATAGTGACAAACAAATCTGTACAGTGATTTTTTTATCTGGTTATTGTGCAAAATTTATCTTGAGGCAAGGGATAATTATTATTTTATTTTTATTTTATAATGGGAAACAAGAAAGGAAGGCAACAAAAATATGCAAGGAAAAGATCTGATGAAGCAGAACAAAGAAATATTCAGAAGACTACAGCACATTATCATCTAATTAAACAAGGTGAAGGAAATGTTGAAGAAGGCTCAAAAGAAGTAGAAGTAGTGCATATGGGAGAGAGGTCAGGAACACTCCCTATGAAATCTCAAATAATGAATGTTGAAGAAGGTTCAAGATCAGTCCCTATAGAGGTTCAAATAACAGAAGTCAGAGAAGGGTCAGAATCTTTTCCTGTTGAATTTCAAACAATGGATGTTGGAGAAGGCTAAAGATCGGTCCCTATAGAAATTCTAGTAACAAAAATCAGAGAAGGGTCAAGATCAGGTGTAGGAACTAGTATGGATGAACTCTTAAATATTGTCCAATCTATAAAGTATGGTATTTCACATAAGAATTTAGATCATTTACTTAAAATGGATGTAGATAAATTGAGAAAACTTGCTGCTAGTGTTCAACCATTAAGTTTGTCTAAGAGAAGGTCAATGAAGAAGAAGATAAGATAAATTATGACTCAATTTGATAACACTGAAACACTTGAACAAGCTTAGTTGCTTTCACTTTTGCTTACACAAAAAAAGTTGCAAGATGCATTGAAATTGTTAGGTTTAAACACAACATCAAAGAAGAGAAGATTTTCTAGCATGCAAACTGATTTGATTGAAAATGTTAAACAAGGTTTGAGAAACATAGGAAAACACTCTCGAACTAAAGATAATTCTATGGCAAGAAAAGTGATGTTGTTGTCTGTTGTAAGTAAAAATATGTCTCAAAATAGACAAATATCTTCAATTTCATCTGAAATGGGTTTTAGTACGAAAATAATGAGACAATACGTTAAGAGAAGATGAATTGTGGATGATAGTACTATGGAGGGAAACTGTGCAATCATGTGTAGAGCACCTCATTCTGATAGAATTGAAGAGTTATTAAAAAATTTAGTCATATTATTTTGGATTGATAACACTCGTCCTTCATCAAATAGTAGAGATGTTATCAGGCATAAGATTGCACCTGGTCAATATGAACATCATACAAAACATTGGTTAGACACAACATAGCATGAGTTTTATGTGTCGTTTTGTAATGAACATCCTAATGTACAAGTTGGGCAAACATTGTTTGAAAAATTGAAGCCATACTTTGTTAGGTCAAACAAAGTGTTTGAAACTTGTTGTTGTCATCATCATATTGAGTTTGATCTCCACTATTAGGTATTTCGAAAGTTTATAGAAGACACATATGGTTTTCATGATGCTCTACCTAGTAGGAGAAGTGAGTTTATATCATCCATTTTGTGTGACAACATAGATGATCCAACTGGTAAAATAAATTGCATCAAAGGATTATGTGAAACATGTGGTGATTTGGCTCTATTTCCTTTAAAAACTAAAAATATTGATGTAACAAAAATATTAAATTGCAAAAGTTACAAGTATGTCAAGAATGAAACAAAGTTGGGGAAAGAAACAAAAAGGTTGGAATATGTTGAAGAGGAGTTTCCTGTTCTAACATTTATGGATAGATTTAAGAAATTGATTCAACCTTATATTTGTCATGCATTTTTTGCAAAGTGGTAAGCACAACAGTTTCAAAATCTGAGAGATAATTTTCCACTTGGAACAATTGTATTAGTTGTTGATTTTGTAGAGAACTATTCATTTGTTCATCAAAAATCAATTCAATCAAATTATTACTTTAATAAGTAGGTCATTATTATGGTACATGTTTTTTATAGACATGCATAGTTAGATTTAGATGGTGTTTAGAGTATAGTTCAAGCACGAGTAATTATAAAGGAATATCATTTTTATATAAGTGATGATAAAGAACATGACATTCACTATGTAGAACATTGAGTCAATATGTTCTTTTCTTATTTGAAAGAAAGAAACATAAATGTTGATAAACATTATGTTTGGTCTGATCGATGTGCCACACAGTTTAAATCATCTAGACCATTTTATGCATTGTGCAGATATCATCGCAATGAGAATATAAAACACATATGGATTTTCTTTGAGAGTGGCCATGGAAAAGGTGAACATGATGGTGCTAGAGCTTGCATCAAATGTGCTTTGTGAAAGTATCAAATGAATTATCAGGGAGTTTGTGTAAATGATGCACATGATGTTGTTGAATGGTGTAAGACTCATTTTTCATTAGATGAGGTCGGGACATCATCAACAATGAGTCAACAGGCACCATATAGAGTCTTCTGGGAGATAACAGGTATGGATGTGTATGCCTGTTTAAATTTTATGCAATTAAATTATAAAATTTTATTGTTAAGTTTTATTTTTGAATTCATTGAAGCTTAAATTTAATTTTTCTATATTTTCAATTTAACGAACTTTTAGGTGTTAATAGAAAAAACATGCATGGTTGCAAGAGGGTAGAAAAGACACGTTCCCTACATCCAGTCATGAGTACAGATAATTGCAATTGGAAATTGAAGACAAGAGAATACTCATGTTTTTGTGACAGTTGCATTGATGAAAACTATGAAGAATGCATCAATCAGACACATGGATATACAGGTGCATGGATTTCGGTAGCACTTGATGTTACCGATATATTTGATAAAGAAGATGAAAATTTTGATGATATTCTATTGATTTCTGATGATTATAATCATATCTCTAGATTGGTAAAAGTGGGTGAGTATCATAAAAATTAATCTCAACTTTTTATTTAATTATCAATTTCAACTGTCTTATATATATTGTACACATGCATTCATGTATACTTGTTATGCATGAGATGTCTTTGCAATGATTGTTGAGCTTGGAAATCATGAAGGTCTCAGTTATTATTTATTGTGATGTACTACAGAGAGGACAAAGTTATATGACCTTGAAGAAAGTGATGGAATGTTGTTCCCCATAGGTAAATTATACATATACATGTACATGCACATATATATTTAAATAAATATATATATCTAGGTAACTTCATATCTTTCAAATTTTAAAACACTTATATTTTTGGTACAAGTTCTGTTGTGATAGAGGGAACATATTTGAAGCAAGAGAAAATAGTCCAACATAGAATACACTTTGTTGATTATCAACCTGACAACAAATTTTTACAATACAACCACTTGGTCGTTGCTATAGGGCTTTGTTTGCATCTAGTCAAACTTAAGCGTGTACGTCGCAAGTGGAGACTAGATAGTGAAGATCATGAAAAATATTGCATGTTATAAGTGTACATCATGGTTGATTAGACCTTTGAGATTTATTTTATAATAATCTGAATATCAACTTTGGTGAAATGTGTTTTCAATTGTACTATGGTGAGATTGTGAATATCAACTTTGGTGAAATTGTGTTTTTAATCTAAATATCTGAGTTTCAGTTACCATTAGTTTATTTAAAAACTATAATATTAATTGTACTATGGATGAATTTAATAATTTAAAAACTCGATATAAATAGGCTAGAAGTTAGTTCGAACTTACACAATTTCATTACCTATGTTACAATTCTTAAATATCAACTTCTTTTCAAATTATTGAATTTCATCTTGAATTAAATGTGTTTAGATTAATTATACAATCATAAGTTCTTAATTTTCATTAATTTATTAAAAAAATAGATAATTTAATAATTTAAATTAATTGTACCATGGATGAATTTAATAATACTCCACCTTAAAAAGTTCCAAGGAAATTCAAGTAGTTGCAAACAATAAATATGGTGATTTTGTATCATTGTAAAACAGAACGCATACTTTCTAAGCCCATAGAGGTCCTCCAAAAGTTATAATAAAAAACCATCCGTTAAAGAAGATCAGAAACATTATTATTATGATAAGCTTCCATGACAAACCACTTTAGAGTCAGTTCAAAGAAACTTGTTGGATGACTGAAAATTGAACTCTCGTTTAAAAAAAAAAGTATTTTCTGATTGTAGACCTTTATAAAATTAATTTGAAAATGAAAAAAATTACTATTCTTAATTAGGGTATGTAATCCTTTGATTTCACAATTTAAGATCAGTAGAGAACATTATGTTATATTTAAAATCATTTTCCATTTTTCAAGTAGTCTATTAACATTGAGTTATTTACAAAAAAAATGAGCCTACACATTGATCAGGAAAAATTATTAGCTAAGGCTTTTGAGTGCATTATTTCTCTCACTTCCATCACAATGCGAGGAAAATCATAATTTAAAATAGATACAACACAACTTAAATGCATTCCAAATTGATGAAGAGCAACTTCTGCTCCACCAATACCAAAAAATAGAGAAAGTACTCTGACGCCATCAGGATATAATGCTTTCAAGACAGATAAATGATATGCAACTGTATCTATTTGGAATGAATTACCCAAACAACACAAGCAATCAGTCAGACAAGAAGTTCCACAAGTGTGATCTCTATCAAATTTTATTATAAGCTCTATCTCATGGAGCTCTAGAGGGACGAGGTCACCTGGCCCCACCCATACCAAATTCCACTCTTCACACTTTTGAAGTATATATTTCTAGGCACTATCTTGCAATTGCCCTCATGAATTCTGAATCATAACTCTTAGTTGATCAATAAGGATAGTGCCACATCGTCTTGAGTTTATGGAATTTTTTTTTGTTGTCTAATCCCATGAAGGCCAATAATTTTTTATTTGCGGAAGTGCTTCCTGAATAGTCATGGGGGGAGAGGTTCTGCTTGAAATCACTCTTCTATTGGAAGGTTATGCACATACCCTCTTGCTCTTCTGGAAGCTGAAAAGAACTTTGAGTCCACCAACTCTGGTTCAACACTATTAAATTGTTCGAATATTGTCTTCCAAATATCCTTTGATGTAAAAGCATCATTCTCATAGTAGAACAAAGGTGGCCTTTGCATGAATGCATTGATTTCCTTTGAACGTTGGCCAACAGGTTTCCCAGGAACCCCAAAACCAATTAGTTCCTTGGGACACAAATTAGGGATTGCATCACATACTTCAAACATTGCTTGCTTGTCTTGCATACCCTCTATGTATTTTTCATAGCTCAACACTTTCATTATCTATGTTACAATTTTGAACTTACACAATTTCATTATCTATGTTACAATTCTTAAATATCAAGTTTTTTTCAAACTATTGAATTTCATCTTGAATTAAATGTGTTTTTAATTGTACGATCATAAGTTCTTAATTATCAAATTTAGTTTGTTAAAAAACTATGTAATTTAATAATTTAACTTAACTATACCATGGATGAATTTAATAATTTAAATTCATTTATCAACTTTTTTTCAAACTAGATTGAATTTCATAAGTGAAAATTAAAGTATGTGTTTTTAAAATTGTAAGATTATAAGTTTATAGTTATCATTTATGTTAGTTTATTAAAAAACTATATATTTTAATGTTACTTTATTAAATCTATGGTCATGTACTCTTAAAGTTTAAATTAGTTTAAATTAATATGTTTTTTTAATATTATATTTTGTAAAAGTTCTCTAAAATAATGTATTGGCTTACCTAATTAACATATTTTTATCCACATAAAACTAATATTTATCTTTAGCGGGTTAGTAATTGATAATTTAAGAAATATGTATCTTTCTAACTTCCTACTAATTGGTAACTGATATACATGTACACATGTGTCTCAAGATCATGTTCTATAGCTATAACACAAAAAAATACACATATGTACACATATACATGTCTCAAGAATAAACATCTATAGATCTAATATATCTCTATGTATTTTAAATGCAAACTGTAAATCTCAAATAAATATATGTATGTAGGAAAATATAAAAAGTCATATATACATACATGTGATGGTATCTAACTACTAACATACTCAATAATCAAATAAATAGTGAAAGTACATGCATGTCATCAAGGAACTGAAATACACATATGTACATGTAAACTGGACCTCCAATATATAAATCTGATCTACTACTAGAAGGACCCCCTCAAGATGCATACGAATAGAACGACCCTCTAATTGAGTCTCATGTACATCCTTTCGTTGAGGCACATCAACCAAGCCCTGCAAATATATATACATATATACATATATACATACATGTGTCAGAGTTCTATCTTTAAAACATATATATACATACGTGCATCATGTACATGTACATTCAAAATTAAATACAAATTTGCATATATATAGATATATATCTAATTTTCAAAATATTTAAATAACATTAAATAAACTATTTAAAACTCAAGTACCTAAGCACTACCAGATGCCTCAATAGAATCATCTCTCTCATGTATATGATGCCTTGAACCAACAGTATGTGCAACCATGTGCTCAGCGACCTATGCCTACATGATTTATTATGAATTAAAAATTAAATTAAATATCTACATATATATCTAAACTAAATTTTTCAATAAATAAACATATTTTTTAATTTCATATATATTTAAAATTAAAAATAAATTATATATGTACCTGGGTCTTTGGAGGTGGAGGATGATTAGTAGACTCCATCATATCATTTACTGATGCACCTGAGCCTGAAACTCCATTTCCAACTGCTAATAAATCTGAGTGAAGTGGATTGTGTAACTGGCTGGGTACATTTGGTGTAGAATTAGTGCTGCTAGGTCCAAATAATAGGTCCATATATGATGAAATACCCAGGCTCGAACTAGTATCAATCTCAGACAGGCCTCACAACTACTCACCAAAATCATCAAGGCCCTCATCTATGATATGGACATCTCCAACTCGTATGCTCGAGTCATCTATAGAGTGTCATGAGTTTGGTGTTGAATGCTGTGAGCTACGCATAGACGTATCATCTGTCACTAGTGTGGTGGCTTGTATCCGTGGAACTATGTCAGGGCTTTGATGCTATCTAACAACATGCATCATCGCATGTACTGGAATCCTCTATGTATCAGAAATATAGCTAATAAAGTGCAACATATCCTCCAAAAAATATAGTGCCATATCCATATGTGTCGGTTGTCCTGAAAGACCATGAATATTGCCTGGCAGTGGTAGCTCAGCAGCTCTATATGCATCATCAAAGGAGGCACCTGAAGTGATACTAGATGCCTATGAAGATGGTCGACCTAGTGAACGAGGATGTTGACTATAAATATAATGACCAATAGAATCTGATGTGATACTAGCCATCATAGATGCAATGTGCCCAATAGTGTCAATTGCTTCCCTCTGGGAAGCAATGATGACTCTATCTACAATAGGCACATGTGTAGGAATCATAGGAGGCATCCTTGGTCCAACAAACTGTCTAAGATTTGCAAGTGGTAGATGATCTACACTACGGTACTGGTCACAATCTACGATCTGACCATGCCTCTATCTGCAATAATTAGGAATATCCAATTAGTTGACATTGAGCCCTATATGAAACTTAGCATACAACTGTTGTGCAAAATAAAGGGGTATCTGGTCGTTATTAGGATAATGACCATATGTAGCTAAAAATTGTGGATAGATCATGCCAGCAATAATAGGGTCTCTGCATTGTGTGACTCTGTAGCCTCTCACCCTACCCTATGTCCCCTCATAAGCTGGAAAGAGCTCTCTTTGGATGATGTCTTTGGGGGCTACCCTCTTGAATTCATCAAATGCTGCATCTCCTGAAACCTCAGTCCTAAGCTCCCCAAATATGGAAGCTAATATGGTAGGAGTAAATGAATGGTGACCTCTAAACCTAGCTGTCAAATCTTGTAAACTCCTACATATCGTAGTACATATGTCTCTATAAAGACCATCATTAGAGGTCAATATAGAGTGATGTAGTCTAGCAACCTCCTGCTCTAAAAATGCAAATAAAGCATCAATATCGATGCGTGGAGGTGGTGCAGCAGGACCTCCAGTAGGAGTTGCAGGTGCAGCCTGACTTGGAACATGAGCCACACCAGGAGCCATGGTAGGACCTACACCACCAGGTGTTGGAACATGAGCTACATGATGAGCCCTACGTCGAGGTACATGAGGAGCCCCACCTGAAGCTACAGCACAAGCCCCACCACAAGCTGCGCAAGGAGCCATATCAAGAATTGCATTAGACGTTGCAACAGGAACCACATCAACTTGTGTCATAGTAGGAGTTGCAGTAGGAACTACATCAGGTGTCACACCAGAAGCCGCATCAAGCATATCGTGTGAAGCCATATCTGTAGAAATGTATGAAGAGCTAAACTACCTGGTGTACACAATTTTTTATTTTTAACATTAAAAATTATGCACATGTAATTAAACATACATCACACATCATGGACCTAGATAATCTGTAATACATCCAGACCTAGATTAATTTTCATATAAGTATAAGATAACTTTAAAGTTGAGAGTTTGGTTATGGTTAGAGTTAATTTGTTGTTCTAAGATTTTATTATACTTTGGGGCCTATTATTAGAGAATTTAATTAAAGGGTAATAAATTATTTATATTACTCTTAAATGATAATGTTTTGAGGTTTAGGTTTCAAGTTAGGTTACATATATATCATTTAAAACAAGGTTCATACTTCATGTATGTACATGTGTTTGAATGTATGTGCATGTATCTCAAATGTAATTTTTAACAATTTAGGATTCAGGTCAACTTGTTTTAATTTTATGTAAGTTAGGCCTCAATTAGGTTTTGAAATAGGGTTTTAGTGTAATTAGGCTCAATTTTAGGGTAAGATTTAAGACCTTATGACATTGTTAGGGTTTACATGAACTTACATGATTTCTAGCATTAAATTTAGGGGTTAATATTAAGGTCCATGGTTAAGAATTTAGGATAAGGGAACTTAGCATACGAAGTTTATTATTTGGTTGAAGATTATGATTTAGGGTATTTATTATCATTTATAATCTTGGGTTTACAAATTAAATTTTAAGATCAAGGTTAGGGTTAGGGTTTGGATGTACATGTATGTTATATTCATACCTAGATATGCAAATTAATCTACATTCTTATATATGTATAATTTAGGATCTCCCCTTAAGACATGTCATTGAATTATATACTTCTAATTATTAAGACATTAAAAATAATAACATATGTACATTTAAACATGAACATTGAAAACATATTTATGCACGTCTATATCTAACACATGAACATATTTACATGTACATTTATGAAATAAAATATACATTTTAATCTACATTCTTATGTATAATTTAGGATCTCCCCTTAAGACATGTGTTATTAAATATAGTTAATTACACTTAGTTATAAAATAAATTAAGATCAATAGTTAACATATACACAAATTATACATATAAAAATGTGAATTTATTAAAACATGTACATACATCTACTTTTAACCATGAACAAATATACATGTACATCTATGTTCAAAATAAAAAATTATACATTCTAATCTATATTTTTACATGTGCAATATAGGATCTAGACCTTTACGATATGTCATTTAATTAAACCTCTAAAATTAACACATTAAACTGAATTTGACATATATACATAAACATTAATATCAAAAATATGTACATGTCTACATTTAACATTAACATATACATATGTGTGTGTGTGTGTGTGTGTGTGTGTGTATGTTTTTTTAAATTTGTTTTCTAAAATTTATATTATTATAAATTTTATAATGTTTTTCTAATTTTTTAAAAATATTTTTTCTAATTTTTTTAAAATTTTATATTATTATAAATTTTATAATATTTTTCTAAATTTTTTTCAATTTTTTTTCTAAAATTTATATTATTAAATTTCTAACATTTTTTTAATGTTTTTTCTAAATTTATTTTCTAGAATTTATATTAAATTATAAATTTTCTAATGTTTTTCTAATGTTTTTTCTAAATTTTATATTAAATTCTAAATTTTCTAATGTTTTTGCAATGTTTTTTTAAAAATTGTTTTCTAAATTTTATATTAAATTATAAATTTTCTAATTTTTTTAAAAAAAATTTCTAAATTTATTTTTTAATATTTTTTATTTTTTTTTAAAATTTTATATTAAATTATAAATTCTCTATTATTTTTGTAATGTTTTTTTCTAAATATGTTTTATAAATTTTCTAATGTTTTTCTAATTTTTTTTCTAAATTTTCTAATTTTTTTAAATGTTTTTTTTTTAATTTTTTAATTTTTTAAAATATTTTTTTATAAATTTGTTTTCTAAATTTTGTATTAACTTATAAATTTTCTAATTTTTTTTAATGTTTTTTCTAAATTTTCTAATATTTTTGTTATGTTCTTTCTAAATTAGTTTTCTAATGTTTTCCCTAAATTTTATTTTATTTTTCCTAATGTTTTCTAAAATTGTTTTCTAATGTTTTCTATATAATATTTTTCTATTTTCTAAATTAATATAAATAGACAATAAAAATATTAAATTAACATTTAGATATGCTTTCAAAACTATTAAAAACATAAATAACATTCAAATATTCTCTAAAAACATTAAAAAAATGTATTTAAAACATTAAAATTTACTTTGATAACATAAAAAAATACTTTAAAAACATTGAAAAATATTAAATTAATAATATTTTGACATACCCGATGATGAGAATCAGAACGAAAGCGACAGGATGATGGTGACGGAGGTAGCACAAATGACACGTTCACCCGAACGCTCTGAATGAATAGTAGTCACCGTGAAAATGAATTAGAAAAGTTGAAAAAGTAATTTTAACTGCCAGAAATGCATGCGGTATAGGTTCACGTGAACACATGTTCGCATGAACATGGCTTAATGTGTTCGCATGAACATGTGAGTGGGGTTCGTGCGAACGTATGGAGTTTGGAATTGCAAAAATTTTACAACCTTTTAGAATTTGTTCATCCCACTAAAGTGGAACTCATTATTCTAGGTTCATCCCCCCCTTTCGACTCATATAAACAATTATAATGTGTTGCTAGGGGTCCTAGGACCCCTAGGAACATATGCTATAATGAAATGTGTCAAAAGGGGACATAGGTCATCTTACGACCCCTTTTGACCCCATATAAATGATTCTAATATGTTCCTAGGGTCCTGGGACCCCTAGAGACATATGTTGTCATGAAATGTGTTGAAAGGGGTCATAGGTTATCCTATGATCCCTTTAGACCCATATAAACAATTATAATATGTGCCTAGGGGTCATGGAACCCGGAGAGACATATGTTTCAATGAATTGTGTCAAAAGGAGCCATAGGTTTTTTGATGACCCCTTTCGACCCATATAAATAATTATAATATGTCCCAAGGGGCGTTGGGACCCCTAAAGACATAAGTTTTCATGAAATGTGTTGAAAGGGGTCATAAGTTATCCTATAACCCCTTTTAACACATGTAAAGCGTTATAATATGTCCCTAAGGTTCTTGGCACCCTTAGAGACATATGTTCTAAAATGTGTCAAAAGGGGTCATAGGTTATCCTATCACCCCTTTTGACCCATATAAATTATTATATTATGTTCCTAGGGTCCTAGGACCCCTAGTGACATATCTTGTAATCAAATGGGTCGAAAGGGGGTCATAGGTTATCCTATGACCCTTTTCGATCCATATAAATGATTATAATATGTCCCTAGGGGTCCCATGATCCCTAGATACATATTTTGTCATTTAATGGGTCAAAATAGGTCATACATTACCCTATGACCCCTTTCAACCATTTAAACACATTATTTATGTGCCTAGAAGTACTAGGATCCCTAGGAACATATATTGTCATATACTGTATTGAAAGTGGTCATGGGGTACTCTATGACCCATTTTGACTCATTTGAACAAATGATATATTTTCCTAGGGGTTATAAGAACCCTATAAACATATGTTATCATTTAATGGGTAAAAAAGGGTCATAGGGAACCCTATGACCCCTTTCGGCCCATTCAAACACATGATGTATGTTCATAGGGGATCTAGGACGCTTGCGAATATACATGATGTGTTATAATGGGTGAAAAGGGGTCATAGGGCATGCCATGACACATTTTGACCTATTACATGACAAAATCCATTCATAGGGTTTGTAGGACCCCTAGGGACATATATGTTATGTTCCAATGGATTGAATTGGGTTAAATGATATCCTATGACCCATTTCAACCCTTTACATGAAAAAATATGTTATTGTAGGTCCTAAGACCTCTAGGGACAAGCATGTTTTGTTGAGATGGGTTAAAAGGGAACATAGGATAACTTATGACCCATTTCAATCAAATACATGACAACTTATATTCCTAGGGATCCCAGGGTCCCTAAGGACATATATGTTGTGTTCCAATGGATAGAAAGGGGTAATAGGGTATCCTATGAGCCCTAAGGACATACCTCTTATAATCTTAATGGGTAGAAAGTGGTCATAGAGCATTATATGACCCCTTTTGACACATTACGTGAGAACATATGTTCCTAGGGGTCCTAGGACCCTTATCATCATGTGTGTTGTGCTCCAATGGGTCAAATTTTTACCCATTACATGATAACATATGTTCCTAAGGGTCCTAATACCCTAGTGCCATACATGTTGTGTTCCAGTGGGTCAAAAGAGGTCATTAGATATACTATGACCCTTTTGAGCCCATTACATGATAGCATATGTGGAACATATGTTGTCATGCAATGGCTTAAAAGGGTCATATGATACTCTATGAACCCTTTATACCCATTGCAACACAACATGTATGTATATAAGGGTCCTAGGATGTCTAGGAACATATGTTATCATGTATTAGGTCGAAGGGGGTCATAAGATACTCCATAACCCCTTTCTACCCATTACAACACAAGATATATGTCCCTAGGCATCCTTTGGACCTTAGGAAGATATGTTGTCATATAATAGGTCAAAATAGGTCATAGGGTATCTCATGCCCATTTGGACTGATTGGAACACATGAATGTCTCTATTGACACCTGTAGGGACATATATCACCATATATTTTATTAACTTAGGTAACTAATATATATAATATATATGATATATAATTAGGGTATCCCATGTCCCATTTGGACTCATTGGAACACATGTATGTCCCTAGGGGGACCTCTAGGAACATACATCATCATATAGTTTATTAACTTAGGTTAGCAATATAATAATAATATATAAGTAATAACTATATATAAAATAATTATATAATAAATAATAATAATAATTATTTAATATTATATAATAAATTTTAGTAACTATATATAATAATTGGTCCCCTTGACAATTATGCTATAACTATATTATACTAGGGCTTGATATAACTTAAAATTTGGTTCCCACTCCCTTTGGAATTGGTGCCATAATTTGGGAACATAGATTGGGTACATGACCTCAAATCAGATACCTGATCAAGAAAGGTAATAAATTTTTGGTTTGTACCAGGATGGGTGGGAAAAAAGTCAAAGCACATTTTGAAACACTTTTTGGCATTTGAAAACTACATGTTTTTCACATTACCACTTTTTGGCACACCATGATCCAGTAATAAAGTTAACCTATTATGGTTACAATTTTTTATCATAAAATATGATCTACAATTTGAGGGCTCTACCCTATTAAAATCTTAAGATACTGATAGGTCTCACCTTGATAGAGTTGGATTTAACACTTACAACAAAGTAAGGACTCTATAAGGAGATTTATAAAGATATGTTAAGACTAGATTCTGCTAACAGATTTACACACTAGTAGATTTGGTGTCAATTTTTGACCTTATGCCATTTTCCATTTGATTTTAACTTTTTCTTTTTGTTAAGCTCCCAAGTAGGTTGAAAACTCAACCAATGTGACTCCGTTTTGTTGCAATTTTGACCTGAATGGATTATAAACAAAGAAAAAGAGAAAAATGTGCAGGATGAGGGATTTTCACTACATCTCTTTGCTCACAGGCATGTAAGGATGGATTGAGCTACAAGTGCCTCACCAATTTCTTTGGTAAGTCATCAACCACATGCCATTTTGAATGCAAGTGGATGCAAAAGGATGTAGAATTTTGAATGCAACTAATCTATTCACAAAGAAATCAAACTCATTTTTATTTTTAGTAATGGTAGAAAGTAAGTGAATGCATAAAACCATCATTTAAAACTAGAGCCAAACCTTGGCAACTGTGAAATGAAAATAAAGAGAGCTTAAGGTAAAAAACTAAAACCCTATGGATCAGTGCATCTTATCTATTTTGAGTCTTATTGTATATCTCATATGATTTTTCATTTTAGGAGCTCCCACGGGCATTTTAGTGTTAAGCACATTTTAGGCCACATTCATAATAATAATCTTGTTTTGTTTTGTTTTTATCTTGGTTTTATTATCTTTTATATCAATATTTGAAGTTTAGATACTATTAGATTGTATTTCAATTTTGGGTTTGAAGATCTTTTAGAAAATGTAGCTTCTATCTAAATATTAAGTGATTTCTTTCTCAATCCCGCACTTTTTTCATTAGAGTTGTTTGCAAAGAGTAAATGAGTTTGTATAATTTTTATCTAATCTCAATTGTATAAATGGGTTAATAAGCCTATCATATATATACTACACTCAAATTATTATAGTAGAACCATGAATCAATTTATTAAATTTTAAGATAAATAATGTAGGCTAGATCTAAGTGAGTTAGGGACTATTCAATCTTCCCATCTATAAACAAAAATTTACTATAACAAGTTTAGTAATCTTAAATTTACATTAGAAATAGCTTTTCCATAATGATGTCCCCCACAATTTTTGCTTCCAGTGGAAATCATTTTTTTGGCGACAAGCTCCTTGTAAACTATGAAAGTATGCATATAATTCATTCTTTGATATGAGGCGTGTGTTTTCTTTATCCCATACATTATCTTCAAATCAATTCTCTTTAACTATTCCATACAATATCTTTTCAAATGATTTTTCTTTAGTTTTAAGAGATGTTATTAAATGGATGGCAATACTATGAGGGAAAATATTTGGATTTTTAATTAAAGTGAGTTCACTAGACCTGTTTAAGTTAAATTTATCTATCATTATTCTCCATGTACCAAAAGGCCTTTACTTCATGGGCATTATTGACTCCTTGAAAATTAATACATGTTAAAGTGAGATCACACTACTGGCATACATGGAAATATCACAATAAAATATAATAATGATATATAATGCTCATGGTCAGTGTTCCCATTAAGAAATGAGAACCTAAAATTATGCAATCTATTTAGAAGGTATGAAAAATTAAGCTATGAAACTCCTACAAAGTCATGAATCTTTTGTAGATCTATTATTATGAGATTGATTCCTTCCTATGAAATGGTTTGAACTAAACATAAACTAGTTTTAGCTATAGAAACATTTTTTTAGTGACGAGTCCTTTTAACATTATGTAATATCCCCTTGTATTATTTGTTAGGAATTAGGGACAATTAACTAATAAAAATGGGTGAGAAACTTTGATCCAAGAAAACTTTAAAAGTCCTTTAGAAGACTTGTAATGATGGTCATTGACACTAATTCATATAAGAATGAAAGATTATGATTTAAAATTGATACTTCTTATAATATGATGATCTAAGATATATTACTTATCAATAAAGTAGAGTATCATAGCTATCTCAAATATATTGATGACATTTATGCCAAGATGATCTCTACTATATATTAGATTTGCACTTCTATCATAACAATATGAATTGTGTGAAGTCTACTTCCAATTTCTTCTATTTGTTTCTAATATATCAACATAAGATATAGTGCAATTCTTCTCAATGTGTTGATAGTTAACTCTGATATGGCACTAATATGCTGAAGTCTATTTTTGTCACTTATAGCAATGATGTATCTTTCTATTCTTGATCTATCTTATAAGTACACAAACATCTCAATATCACTTATAACATTGATATAGTTGTTTCTTATCTATACTTGTCTCCAACATCACTTATAGTGATGATATTGCTAATTTTGATGTGTACCTTATTCGTATGGAATTTTCATCAATGTTGCTTACAATAATGATATTGCTATGTCTACCTTGTCTTTGAAAATAGAAAAGATAGTGGGCTCTTCATGACTACTTTCCTTTAATATTTGCAAACTGATTTTTGAAAGGTAAGTACTCCCTTAGGCAAGACAATAAGGATAAATAGCTAATAAGAAATACTTGATGATGTTTTTGAGAATGGGATTTATTCTTCTAACAGATCTCATTGTTATTAGATACTTGCACCCATAGGTTGGGATACAACTTTTCTTTTTTAGAAATGGGCATTTAATGGTCAATCATTATTTTTTGCATAGTTATGAATAATCACTACTGATTAGTTTGTACACTTCACTTATCACTATTTAATTAATCTTCCATAGGTGGTGATAAATACAATATCATCTTGAGAAAAAATATGTTTCTCTAACATCTAGGCTAAACCAAAGTATTAAAGTCAGAGCTTTCATCTCCTTTGCTGGATACAACTACAACAACATCAATTTACCATAGCAAGCATCTTTTGCTTGTATGCAACTTGGGGCCACCTATGCATTAATAACCAACTCAATGCTAAGCTGAAGAAGTCAACAAATAGTGGTAGAAAGTATTCAAATCATCTCAAACTCACCAAGAAAAACATGGCCAGGCTCACACAAGCTATGTAACCTTTTACTAGGACAATATTTCTCAGCAAGAAAAATTGATCATATATATGAAAAGATATAGTCATTGAGATTGAAAACATATCCTCACACTTGAACACCTAGAATTATTCAATTTCATTCATCCCAAATTCTCCAAATAACTAGTGGGCTCAACGATTATCCCATAAGGAGGCTCACACCAAGAGATTGGAGCTATGCCATATCCTTTCCTTAAATGTTTGTGCCTTTAAGGAACTTTCAGGCATAGGGAATATATCAAGAGTGTGCTCCTAAAGAAGTTTTCCAGAATGATCTCCTTTCAGTAATGATGGTTTTTAAAGACCACTATTCACATAAGAAAGTACACTACATTAGAAATTGATACTGGTAGGTAGCAACAAGGAAAAGATGCCTCATGTTATGAAATAAAGTGGACTTGTTAAATATGAAGGATGCAACCTTGTATAAAAAACATTAGGAACTTGGCATTAAGTAACTTTTTGAGAATAAATTAACATAATTTTTCCAAACATTAAAATACATAATTTTAGCACCTAATATCCCCTTTGAACAAATATTAGCATACCAAGATGTATAATAGGCAATGTGTGCCACCCAAAAGACTATTCTAAGGAAGGGTACAAGACAAAAGACAAGACCATTATACATAGGATTGTGAGTGAATATCTCTTTAAATCTAACATTTATTTCCTCCATTTTAATGGCCATTGCTTGTTTCACTCTTTTGTGCATTTTTCTAGTGGCTCCTCATTTTTACTTTTCACATCTTTCATTTTGGCTTTTAGTTACTACAACACAAGTAATTTTTTTCTTTTCTTTTTCATAAATAAGTATTTGAACTTGTTCTTTGAGGGAATGCTAAGATTAAATTCAGTGATTCATAAACCTAGTAAAAAAATTGATTAGTTTATTTATCCTAGAGCACCTTTACTGCATTCTTTTGTACATAATAAACTAGCCTAGCAATTTGTTGAAATGTTCAACATGTTCTAGTTTAATTTACTTTCAAAATGAAGTAAATTTTTAAATTTTTGATTCATAAAAATGATTTATTGATATAATAATAATCATGAAATATATGAATTTCATATTATACAAAAAATCATTCATAAAGCATAGGGCACAACTCATGCACTTCAAGGACACTTGGTACAAAAGAGGTATATTGCAATCTTGACATTTTAAGTCAAATTTTCCTAACTAATTTATACACACATATACTTTATATTATGATATATGTGAATATATGTTTATATGTATGAGAGATGCCTTCTTCATTGAATTTATTGGTTACTAGTGACCTCCAATTGATATTAATTTGATAATTTGGTTCATTGCTTTGGATAGCTAATAGGCACTTATATTTTTTTTAATATGTTTTTTAAAGAAATGTATGCAAATAGAAATCAACTTAGATTAACTAGCAATGACCAAGAATTTAAAATATTAAAATTATCTTCCCAATTAAATGTAGGAAATTAAATATATTTATTATAGGAGTACTTAGCTATGTTACTTGTTGCAAAATTTTATTTAGGTGTTAGAAATGCCTATGTGGCTCTAAACCTGCACATGGACATGTCTTATGAAACATGCATTTATAAGTTGAGGATTTGATCTAGTGTGTGTGATAATGTATGAAGAGATTTCAAATGAAAACCTAGGGATCAATGAAAAAAGTAGTTTGGTATGGGATCTCAGCCAATTTCACACACAATTATGCCACTTATAAGTTGATCATTCATTTATGTTTGTAATCAAGTTGGGCCCAAAGATAAGGGTGTAGACACCTAAAAAACCTTTAGAAAATAAAGTATTTTTATTTTCTGAAAAATTCCCGATGACATCATCATTTATTAATTAATTAATTATTTAATTAATTAATTAATTAATTTTTATGCCATTAAATCCTTTTATCTTAATTAAAAATATTTAATTAAGGAATCCCTCCCAAAAATGTTTAAATCTTATTTAAACATTATTTCCTTATTTATTAATTATTTAATTAATAAATTGACCAAAAATCCTAAAATAAATAAAAATTTTATTTTTTCCCCAAAAGTTGGCCAATTTCCTTATGACCAATAACCTCTTCCAAAATCTTCTAATCCTTCTTTAATTTTGATTAAAGGCTAATCCCATCATTTCCTACCCCTAATCCCAACTCAAAATATTTAATTAAAATTAAATATTAATCCTCATGTTTATTAAAAAAAATTTAATAAATATCTCCTCAACCCAAACCCTTGAAATAAATAAAAATTTATTTATTTCCTAAAAATCTAATTTATCCTCATCCTAAGAAGTTCTAGACTCTTCTAGAAAGTCTCCATCCTCATCCTAGGAAATTCTAGACTATTCTAGAAAGTCTTTATCCTCCTCCAAAATCTAGACTCTTCTAGAAGATGTCTTTAAACCTAATCCTAATCCCCTCCTAACCTTGTCACATTCCCTAAACATGGGTTAAAACTTACTAACCCAAGCCAAAGTTAACAAATATCTCTTCCTTCACCCACCCTCATTAAATGCCATCCACTTGCCTATCCCTAAGCTAATCCTAAACCATCCTAATCCATCCTCTAATCATTTGAACAAGCCTAAGCAAGCTTAAAACCTTCCTAATCAAGTCCAAGTCGAATTTTCTCTCATCACCCTCAAAATATCTCAACCATAAAACTTTATGAAGTCCACTAGGTCATAAATGACTCTTACAAGCCCTTTTATTGCTCTTACAAGTCATTATGAGGGTCTTTATGAAGATTTTATCCCTTGAGCCTCCTTTGTTGACTCATCCTTCCCCTTTCCTCCATCCTCTCACCATGTGACATGTGTCACTCTTTGATTGGCTATAAGGAAGCACAATCCATGTGCTCTCTTCTCATGCAATCTGAGCCCTCCATGAGCTTTTTCTCATCCTTGTATCTTAGCCCTCAATCCCTCAAGCCTCTTGCCTATAAATTGGATCCTTCCCCTTTGCAAAATAACACAATCCATGAAGTAAAGTCATAATGCCATTTTGAGAAGCCATTTTACATCAAAACCATACACTCACACCCAAATTCCAACTCCATTTGAAGCCCTTTTTGAAGCATAAAGCTTGAGCATACATCCTATCTATTTAGACAAAGCTACTCAACAAGAGAGCTTCTCATTGAGAGAGCCCATTAATGGCTCATATTCTCAATTGAGAGCTCAACTTAGTCTATCTTGAAGTTTATGAATTTTGTTTAGTTTGTAGAAGCTTTATTTAAATTTAGTTTCTATTAGCATACTAACATTGCTCATATACATTTTGGCACGCCCGGTGGGACCCCGCATGGGTCATCTTCATTAGCTTTTTTAGTCAAATTTTGTATGTCATTTGCTGATTTTGGCTAATTTTGCTTGTTTTTGTGATTGGTAGGATTGTATAAATTGGTTTTGTAGGTCCACATGAGCATGAAGAAGACAAAGGAACTCATAGTCTATCTCATAGTATTTGTAGATTTTTCAAGCTTATAGGTGGACAAAGCACTTGGAATTCTTCTTCCTCTTCTTGTCTATATTCTTCTTATTCCATCTGTTTCTTCTTCTTCTTCTTGTGGCAGATCTTGGCCATTTTTTTTTAAGGAAGAAAAATCATACACACTTCTTTTTAGTGCTTAAAATGAACCCCCAAATCATACTTAAATCCATTGAAAAATTACAAATTTGCAAAAAAGAAAAATTCTTTTAACAAGTGAAACTAAACCAATCTAATCATTTGCATCCTTGCAACATCAAGGTTTTAGATGCATTCATGCAAAATTAGGAACACTTCATTTTTGGAAATTTAAAAAGAACGTCAAGTTTCCATTTCAAAAGGTTCAAAATCAACACTAAGTGCATACTAAAATCTAAATCAAACTCAAAGCATCAATCAAGGATAAAATGAACCTCATTTGCAAATATTTTAAAGTTCTTTTAAAAATCTCATGAAAACTAAGAGTCCTAAATGGTTTCCAAAAATTGTCCTAAAAGCTTTGTTATTTGTTCCAAACAAATGTTTTTTTGCAAAATCTTGAATGTTGCTTAGGTTTTTCATGCATCAAAACAATCTAGGAATATCATTTTTGGGCTTAAAACATGCAAACTAGAACACAAAATCTTGAATGAAAAGCAAAGTCCAAAGAGTCATTTTCACTTTTGAGTCCAAAAACAATCTTGAATGATCTAAGGTTAAAACAAAACACTTCAAAGTTCTTAAAACAACACACAAAATCTCAATCTTGAATGCTCAAAGGAAAAAAAAAAAAACTTGAATGTTTAATCACTTGTCTTTGAATGCATGTTGCTAAAATCACTCTTGAATGCCATGAATTAAAATCAAATTTTCCTTGAATGTATGATTAAAACAAAAAATCTCAATCTTGAATGCCTAACAATCAATGAACATTGCATGGTTTGGATGCATTTTCAATGACGCTCTCATTTCTTATGTTGACGATCTCTCGACTTTCATTATGCTGACGACGCTGTCAAATTGGAATGAACATTGTATGCCATAATCACAAGTGTCTTCAATCATAGCTTACAAAATTTAAATCATCAATTGGAATGAACGCGTGTCTTTTAAAGCCCAAGATCATGTATGTGGTCTTGCTTTACACTTTTTAGGAGGCCTGCTTGGGGATTTCATCACCCCTTGGGACGACCTCAACTCCAGCATTCTGGCGGAGTATAAAGATCGGGAGGTCAATCCAAAGACACCTCTCTTGGGATCAAAATTTTGTCACTCGGTCTAAGCCTCAAGGAACTTTATACCTTTGAGAAGTGAAAGAGGAGAAGTGGGTTACCGCTCCTCTCGGCTGTGTGACATCTTTTTGGTTTCATCTACGGATTTGGGCCTCATGTACCTTGCGTATATCGAGGACTCCCTAGCTAAACCAAACTTCATCCTTATAGAAAGCTTCCTAAGATGTTGGTGTGTTTGACGTGCTTGCTCAAAACTTTTGTCTGCTTGTTTGTTCATAGCTTTTGAATGAATGTTTGCCAATTTTGGTCGAAATCCCAGAAAAGCAGAAATCTCCCAACTCAAGGCATACTTAGCATAGTCACTACCTTATCAAAAAATCATCCAAGCTCCCCCGATGCAACCGAATCTATCTAGTTCTTTGCCTTAGAAAAATCCCAAATCCAAAGTCCATCCAAATCATCCCCCCAGCCAGCTAGCAACCCAATCCAAAATCACCCAAGCCTTTAAAGAGTTGTTGTCACTTTGTTAGATTTTTCTATCCAATCAATCCAACCAATCCACCAGCCTCACCAAGGTTATCCCTTTGACAGAGCTTTGTCTAGGGTAATCTAGCTTTGTCACTGGTTATCCCTCATCACCTTGAGCTAAAGGTTGGGATCCACAAGTGATCAATCTCGTGTCATGCCCATAGGATCATTAGTCTATTCTTAGGTTGACACAATCTCCACCAATCCAGCGCATAGGAAAGAAAAACTCTCACTTTTTGATAGCATACCCTTGAAGTCTTCCATCCACAGGAAAGCCAAAAATCTCCAGCTAATCCCCCTTAGGTCTGTCATGCAACTTTGACTCTCCCTAGGAAATCTTTCATCATCCAATCCAAAATATGTGCTTAACCCAAATCCAACCATGAGCTTCCGTGTTCATCCATACGCAAGACCCCATCCCCATCAAACTCATGATCAAAGCATGAAGTACCAATCCTATCATGATGTGTTTGGTCGCATTGTCCTTGCTCCCACCACCTCCTATTCCAATGATGATGAAAATCTTGTTGACTATGATGGGTATATTGAAAGCCTTAGAAACATTCCCCCAAGCATCCCCCAAAATCCAAGAGTTATTCCAAACTATCTAGTCATGCCATCTGATATTCCAGCTTCCCCTCCATCACCCCATCAACCAAGCTTCCAATCTTCCACCCGCATCACACTAGCTATTCCTGTCAATCCACCTCCACCTTCGACACACGAGTCTCCAAGGAATCTCCTAGAGGAAATACAAGAAAAGTCGCCTCCAATAGTCGATAAGCCATGTCATCTGATCCAACCATGTGAAGTAGTCAGTGATGAAGCTTCCCCATCTATAATATCACCTCCATCTCCCATAGCTATCATCCCCATACCATCCATCAAATTGCTTAAAATCCTTCCACTTCCCGCAAGCATCAAAATCCCACCACCTATCAAATCCCTCCAAATCCTATCCACATCGCCTCCAAGCATTTCCCAAATCTCTCGTAATGACCCTTATGCATCCATCTTCTACTCACCCATCTCCACTACTGAATCCCCCATCTATCCATTCGCTGCCTTTGAAGAATCCATCCCTTCACCTCC
The DNA here is from genome assembly GCA_028749045.1 of Cupressus sempervirens. Classification (NCBI taxonomy): domain Eukaryota; kingdom Viridiplantae; phylum Streptophyta; class Pinopsida; order Cupressales; family Cupressaceae; genus Cupressus; species Cupressus sempervirens. Next base: position 835,012,374 of record CM053787.1, on the reverse strand, counting down.
TATTGCACCATCCACTCCAAACCAATCCTATCAAGATCCTGCCCAAAAGCATGTTGACATCCCCCAAAGCATAAATGAAGATATCATCGTACCATGTCTTCCATCCATAGTGCAGTCACCATCTCCTCCATCTCCAAAACCTCAAGCCATATCTCCTCCACTGCAATATATCTTGTCATCCCACCAGCTACATCAAGATCCTATCCTTCCATCTCCCCTGCTCCATGGTTCCATCTTACCACCTATCCAAGCTATTCCACCATCTATAATCTACCCTCTTGGTTCACTTACATTCATCCACGGTGGCCCTCTCTCGGCAGAAGAATTAAGAATAGTATCTCCCCATTGCAATACACCTAATAAATCACTTCTACCATTTTCTACAAGAAAAAAGTTTCCTCAGCTTGTTCAAATGCTCAATCGATGGCATTATCAAGGTCAAGGTTTAGGACCACAAGAGAAAGGAATCAGAGAGCCTATTATTGCACAAAAAAATCTAGGATTTCATGGTCTTGGATATGTATCCAAAGGCTCACCATCTAAAGGTGTTGGTACACCACACCCCCAAACCAAGCCTATCTCCAAGCACACCATGCCAGCCTCCCATCACTCCTTCAAGAAATCTTATGTCATCCCCCCTCCACCATCTTTGCAACCCAAAACAACCTACCATATCCCCCCTTCATCCGCTAAATCCATTTTGGGTCCCTATGTCCCAAAATCTACCATCCTCCATCCTCCTATTAGCCATCATAAAAATCCTATTCCATCCATTTCTATGCAAGATCAACAAAGGCACATATCAGGGCACATCATCCATCATCATCCCCCTACATGCTCTTTCATATCCTCTCCATCTCACAAAGCTTCTCCTAACCATCTTCCCAAAGCTTACCACAACAATGTGAATGCCAACTTCAAAATGCATAAAGCTAAAAATCCACATCCTAGGCAATCATATGTCTATTCTAAAAGACATACTCCAAAAAGGAAAAATCCAATCAAAGAATGCAAAACAATGCAAAAGCCTATGAAAAGAAAATCCAAAACCATGTGGATCCCCAAGAAAAAAGTTGAAACCCAATGCATAATGGCATCCACCATTGCTAATCCCCCATCTAGTGACTCATGTCCCCCATCTCCTAACTCCATCTTGGGTGCCTATATCCCCAAGCATGCTTCCACAAATCCTCCATCACGCTCGCATCTACCATCTATCCCCCATATGCTCTTTTCACACCCGTCCCAACATGTGCCAATGTTGCTCTTGCAAGCATCCCCATATCATGCTCCTTTCCACCTTTTCATCCCTCCATCTCCTACCATCAATCCCATCTAATCCAATCTATTGCATAAATCACACATCCTGTGTACCAACAGCTAGCAACAAAATTGAACATTCCAACAGCCAGTGAAAAATCCCAAAAAAGCCAAAATAGCTGAAGAAAGCCAAAATCATTCCAGCTAAGTCCAAAGTCAAAAATTAAAAAAAAATAAAAGAAAAATAAAGCGTCCACTGGTGAAAACTTGGCAATTCAAGTGCCTTGGACAAGTACCATGATGAAAACTTGGCAAACAAGCGTCATGCGTAATCCTTCCATCCCCAGCTTAGCCTATCACCCTCATGCTTTTGGTCATCTCTTGACATCCACCTCCATCTTCCAATCTATCCACCTATCCTCCATCCTCCAGCTTCCATCTCACACCATCCACTAATCTTATGCAGCTTCAGCCAATCATCTCAGCTATCATCCATCTCCCCAACCCCTTCAGCTTTTTCCATCCTAGCTTCAATCCTATCACATCCATCATAAGACCTCCTTCCGCATGTTATCTTCTGATTGGGGGCACTATATTCCTTGGAGATCTTTTCTTGTCCATCCTCCCTTGTCATTGGTATCTAGCTCTAGGCTATCCTCATGCAAACCCAATGTCATCTCTTTATATCCATCATAATCCTAGCTATCTACCATCCTATCCAACCATCTCATCCTGCTCCTCTAGCTATCCTTGGTCACAAAATCTCTCATCGTCATTGGATGCATCCTGCCAAATCCATATCTTTTGCTATCACCCCACCCTTAGCTTTCACATCTTGCACAACATTGAACCATCCCGCTATCCTATCATCCTGAGCTTTTGCCTGCTTGAAACTATCTTGGTCCGTTAGCTTGTACCATATCTTGATTAGCTCACTTGTAAATATCTTGGTCTGTCAACTTGTACATCCTCTTTAGCTTAGTACCATTGCATCTATCCAGCGTTCATGTCAGTTCATCCTTGATCAACATCTTGCACACATCGCACATCTTGGTTAGCTATTCCAATGCATCCTTTAGCTAGATTTCCTATCACCAAAGTGTTATCTTTCTTAGTTTAGCTTGTCAGACGCATCACTCATCCAAATCCACCAGCTTAGGTGCTCTCCGATAGGTCCTTGCAGGATATAGCTTTCCTCATGTCTAATCTTGGTCTGTTAGTACCTCGTCCTACCCATCTCGTTGGCAAACGGTTCTCTTTTGGATTTTCACTTTCTTTTGATTTTGGATCTTCCCTTTTGGGTCTTGAAGTATCTTTTCCAAGCAATCTCCTTGTTCCCTCCTCAAGGTTGCCACGATCTTCCATATCATGGTATGCTGTGAATGGGGCAATTAGAGCGTAAGGTCTTGATCAGGTCTTTCGTTTGTTTTTCTTTTCTGTTTGTGGGTTCTTCAGTGTCGTTTCCATGTTGCTTCCTCTAGGATTCATGTGTGATGTTGGGGCAATCCTTGCGTGTTTTTTTTGAGTCAGTTCGTCAGTCCTTTGGACGGTTGGTGAAAAGGCCTTGATGTTCTTGGTAACCTTGGCAATTAACCAATAGTCCTATAGCAAATCTAGTGCTCAACTACATGGTGGTACTTCTCTTTGAAGTATCCCCCCACTCAAAAAGCTTCAATGGTTTTCCTTCATCTCCATTATCCCCCATCCATATCCAGCATCCGTCTCTCCTACCCCAGCTTATGCATCAGTATCTCTTTGAATCACTCATCACTCTTAGCTTTAGGGATCCACAATCCTAGTCTTAGGGATCCACCAATCCAAATCAATCCACCAAGCCTCATCTTTCGAGATCCACAATCCTAGTCCTAGGGATCTCCAAAACCCATCTTCCCACAATCTTACTCTTTGAAATCCTGTTGCATCAGCTTTATAATCCCCTTATCCATCTCCCTATCCTGGATTCCTTTTTATAGCGCTCCGCTCCTTCATCCTCTGCAATCCCTGAGATCTTAAGCTTGCTTCCTCTTGTGCCTCTGATTCTCCCTTTATCATTCTCTCATAGTAAGAGTTTGAGCTAATTCAGCCCCTTCTCTTTGCCAATCTGAGTCTCCTTGCTCATCTCGGATTCTTGTATTTTTCAAGAAGCCACCAAGCCTCGCTTTCTCTCCCCGCTGCCTTCTTGAGGGGGCATCTCACAGTCCAGTCTCTCCTCTTCTGCTCTAGCCTTGGGCATCTTATTTTCTTATCTTTGATGCCATGCCACTTGCGGCATCACATCAAAGAGGGGCAAAATGTAGACACCTAAAAAAACCTTTAGAAAATAAAGTATTTTTATTTTCTGAAAAATTCCCGATGACATCATCATTTATTAATTAATTAATTATTTAATTAATTAATTAATTAATTTTTATGCCATTAAATCCTTTTATCTTAATTAAAAATATTTAATTAAGGAATCCCTCCCAAAAATGTTTAAATCTTATTTAAACATTATTTCCTTATTTATTAATTATTTAATTAATAAATTGACCAAAAATCCTAAAATAAATAAAAAATTTATTTTTTTCCCAAAAGTTGGCCAATTTCCTTATGACCAATAACCTCTTCCAAAATCTTCTAATCCTTCTTTAATTTTGATTAAAGGCTAATCCCATCATTTCCTACCCCTAATCCCAACTCAAAATATTTAATTAAAATTAAATATTAATCCTCATGTTTATTAAAAAAAATTTAATAAATATCTCCTCAACCCAAACCCTTGAAATAAATAAAAATTTATTTATTTCCTAAAAATCTAATTTATCCTCATCCTAAGAAGTTCTAGACTCTTCTAGAAAGTCTCCATCCTCATCCTAGGAAATTCTAGACTATTCTAGAAAGTCTTTATCCTCCTCCAAAATCTAGACTCTTCTAGAAGATGTCTTTAAACCTAATCCTAATCCCCTCCTAACCTTGTCACATTCCCTAAACATGGGTTAAAACTTACTAACCCAAGCCAAAGTTAACAAATATCTCTTCCTTCACCCACCCTCATTAAATGCCATCCACTTGCCTATCCCTAAGCTAATCCTAAACCATCCTAATCCATCCTCTAATCATTTGAACAAGCCTAAGCAAGCTTAAAACCTTCCTAATCAAGTCCAAGTCAAATTTTCTCTCATCACCCTCAAAATATCTCAACCATAAAACTTTATGAAGTCCACTAGGTCATAAATGACTCTTACAAGCCCTTTTATTGCTCTTACAAGTCATTATGAGGGTCTTTATGAAGATTTTATCCCTTGAGCCTCCTTTGTTGACTCATCCTTCCCCTTTCCTCCATCCTCTCACCATGTGACATGTGTCACTCCTTGATTGGCTATAAAGAAGCACAATCCATGTGCTCTCTTCTCATGCAATCTGAGCCCTCCATGAGCTTTTTCTCATCCTTGCATCTTAGCCCTCAATCCCTCAAGCCTCTTGCCTATAAATTGGATCCTTCCCCTTTGCAAAATAACACAATCCATGAAGTAAAGTCATAATGCCATTTTGAGAAGCCATTTTACATCAAAACCATACACTCACACCCAAATTCCAACTCCATTTGAAGCCCTTTTTGAAGCATAAAGCTTGAGCATACATCCTATCTATTTAGACAAAGCTACTCAACAAGAGAGCTTCTCATTGAGAGAGCCCATTAATGGCTCATATTCTCAATTGAGAGCTCAACTTAGTCTATCTTGAAGTTTATGAATTTTGTTTAGTTTGTAGAAGCTTTATTTAAATTTAGTTTCTATTAGCATACTAACATTGCTCATATACAAAGGGTAAATGATAACCCTTCACATGAGTTATGAGACACCTAGAATTCAATGGTCCCTATTGGAGTACTATTCTGAATAATTTTAAGAATGTAGCTTCATTCAAATTAAAGCATGTAATACATTGTCATGCCCTAAATTAACAAGGAAAAGACCAACCAATTTTTTTTGTTATATTAATTAATCATTTTATTATTATTATTTTTAGGATTATTCTTTATTATCTCGAACCAATTCAATGTCTTTTGACTACGCTTTTCAATCTTCCAAAAAATTACTTATGCCTCAAGTTCTTTTAAATAGGTGCTACTCTTAGATAACCCTAATATTTTATTTTTCACGTACTTAATTCTTCATCAAATGATATACATATTAAGACAATATTTTGCATGTCCCATCTTAACATAATATTTATTATTAATATTATTATTATTACTTAAAAATCACCTATGCCTTCCATTCTTAATATACATCTTTGTTTTAATCATTTAACATTGTTATTATTTAATATTATATTAAAATTACTATATTTTCTAATAATGTTTAATTACATATAAACATTAATATCACAAGAAGTTTTCTTATAAGTAGGATGCTAATTAGGCACTTCGCCTATACATACCTTTACCAAAAAAATACATTTCTAAAAGTAAACCTTACCTAAACTACCCTTATTCTAATAAATAAACTTTTAAAATTTTAATTTTAATTCTTTCCATTAACATTTCCTAAACCTATAATCCCATATTGCCCCTTTTACTTAGCAATGCACCAATTACAAACGAAAAAAAACTAAAATTTAAAACTCAACTAACCCACTTTACCATTTCCCTAGACTGCAATCTTCCCCATGCTAGCCACCAACCCTCCTTGCTTCACGTGAGCAAGGATAAGGAGGCATGCAAGTTGTGGGTAGCCTTTCTAGGCATACTTTGCCCCACAATAAATGCACTTCCCAGGAGGTTTTAAGGCAAGCCAATGGGGAGAGAGGATGTGGGAAGGTGGAGTGGGTGAGGTCACCCTCCACTCTCCTTTAAATTTTAAATTTTATTTTATTTTTAAAGATGAGCTGACCTTTAGTTAGCATGGGCAGCCCTGGCCAAGAATGGGGTCCATTTCCTCAATCGTTTCCTAGCTGACTATTTTTTAAAAAAAAGATTGGCATGTTAGTTGTTTATTTTTCTTAGTACAAGGTCCTTTAATGATTTAAGGATATCATATCTCAAGGCTGACACATTATTAATGGGGAGTGGTTGCAAAAATTATTTATTTCTAACTCATAATATCCAAGATATGAATATCTTATTCAGGGTATATTATTTTATTGAACTATATTGGCAAGAGACACAATTTTATTTTGCTCATACATTTTCTAGAGAATAAATATGCATCTACAAGCACTTGTTTCTAAGTTGAGCTTATTGCCTAGTTTTCTACACAATTTCCTCTATGGATACTTATATCAAAGTTAATATAATTGAACATTACATTATGTAATTCAATGCTTATTCCATATAGTGAATCTATAGTTGATACATGACAACTACCCTCTTACTATCAAACTTAAATTACAAATAATTTTATATATGAATCATAATACAATCTTTTGCATGTTATTCGAGAACTTCAATTACTCCAATTTTATTGTTGATGTCTCCATCATGACTATAATTTTATCATCAATAAGAAATGTAATCTACACTTGATGTGATTCAAGATTGAACACAAATTCATTTAAATTATTCATATGAGACTTGTGGGAATAAGAATAACAATATGATACTCTCCTATTCTTCTTTCTAATGTCTAGCATGATAATTAATCCCTTTCTTCAATGCATTCATATTCAAGAAAATGAAACTGCAATTACAATCCAACAAAATTCTCTTTCATGTCCCTCTCAGGCTCATATACAACACATTCATCAAACATGCACATAGGGTGGTGAAATCAATATATCAAAATTTGCACAATGGAAATAGCTTCTCATAATGCTTAGATGTCTCCCAACCCCTCTATTTACTAATGAATATAAAAAGTTAACACTTTTGCAATACAACATGTTCACATAACATGATGGAATTTCCCACTATTCAATGCAAATACAATAGTGTCTTCTTCTTCCATTCTAATGAAAGGATTATGAGAGCTCCAAGTTTTCAAAAATTATCATGTAAATCCTACAAAAGAAAGAGACAAAAATGGGGAACCATAGAGGCTCACCTCCCATCCTAAGCCTCAATGAGGCCACTCACCGAGCTTGGGGAAACAAGGCACAAATGGTTGCACACCTTCAAGCTCACATATCATACATAACCATTATAACACATCTCAACACAACATAATACAACCCATCCCAAGGCTTGCACATAGATTCAAAAAGTAGAACCAAGATCTAGGGTGAAGGTGGGCTCTCTCCATGAGGAGAATTTCAATCCATGAATAACATATATTCAAAGATTCCCATAAGTAACATGCTCTTTGAAGACTTAACAATATCTTCCCTCTTCATTCACCTCTTTATACCTCCCAAGAATGCAAGTAAACACGAAGTCCATACTCCATTTAAAAACATCAAGAATCATGTCCAGATATGGGAGAGTTTCTCAACTACATGGGTAAGCCCAACTAACCCCTTCACCCAAGCATCTCTTCCCTCCCAAGGGTGAGTGATGCTTCACACCCATTTTACACAAGGAACAACATGAACAAAACAAGATTCAAGGAAAAAATCACATAAAACTTCTCACATTCAACCCACATACAACAAAACTCTTCACAAAACCACATCTACACCATATCAAATCTACAATGTGATAAAGAAACACCATATCAAATCTACAATGCAAAGAAGAACATCATGGGTACTAACCTCACTTGAAGTAATGGCAAATGAAAGTTTTTATGAAGCTCCTTATCATCTTCCTCCAAACCCTAAATGTATCTAAAGTTAGAGAGTGGGTAAGTGGGTTTCTAGTTTTGGCCATTCCTCTATATAAGACTTCCATTTTCGAATTCAATATAAAATTCATTCTTTTTGGGGTCTCCTAGGTCTTCTAGGTACCCTAGCGGTCACTATTAGCCTCCTAACTTAAAGTATTATCATGGGTAGGGTTTATTTTCATCATAAATTCACCTTAGAACTACTTTTTGGCCCTCACAATCCTAGGTAAAGTCCAATTTCAAATTTCCTATGGTGGTAACCTTTGTTTCCCTAAGTCAAGGCAATAATTCTAATTCTTAATTAAGGAATTTAACTTTAGATAAGGTGGCCACATGATCCATGTTCAGAGAACATGCCATTTTCACACAATGAGTACAAGTGTCAAGTGACACACACCAAATTCACACTATATATCACACATGAGATGTTCATAACCTATTCATGAAATACATACTACACACATACATCTCAAATTTACAAAACAAACACATCACAATGAGGTTTATGAATCTTCTAAAGATTCAGCTTGGTAGTGTCATATGAACACGTTTTTATACCTTGTTTCCCTGTTATATTTCCATGGTTCCTTTCCTACACGCTAAACTCGAGCATCAATAGTCCAATGAAATTTCACATATAAAATACATATGAAGTAAAGATACATATTAATTTCATTATTCTATAATTCACATATAACACATTTCATAATTGATTTCCTATTCCCCATCATTTTCTTATAAAACATTTAATCATTAAATCTCCAAAAATTTGCATATTACATTAAATCACAAATCATCATAATCATCATATCATAATCTAATTTTATCATGTCATAAAGTTGCATCCATATGTGTTTGATCATTCCATTCACAATATTAGGTGCATAGAATATATCATAGATATAGAATACCGCTATAAACATCAATATATATATATATATATATATATATATATATATATATATATATATATATATATATATATATATATATATATATATATATATATAATAATCCATGGACCTTCTAAGTCTTGAATAATGTCATGATATCCAAATCCTAAATATCAATAGCAAGTAACATACCCCCACTTAGCATTTCATTACAAGCATTTCTGCAATCTAGCTTCTATTAACGCGCAATTGAAAAAGGGTTAGTACATGAACGCAATCATTACTTATATTATTTAGGTCTTAATGTGAAGACATAAGTGTGGATCATCAAAATGTGGATAGCAATATAACATAACCCTATAGTCTCAAAAATATATCAAAACATCAAATTAGAAGTATCACAATGTAATTACATCATCTATACTATGATAGATTCGGTGGGGCCTCACATCCTCCCCCACTAGGCATGAACCTCCTCCTAGAGTTCATCAAAAAGGTGTAGGTATTATGATCTTATCTATTCTGCATTTACCAAGTTCAGCCCAACCTAAGTCTTCTACTTATGGTTGTTGATATACCACTCTTTACCTTACTAGGGTCTAACCAATCAAAATTTTTATGCCCTTGCTTAAGGTTCTTAACATAATGTTTTCCTATAATTTTAACAAGTATAAGAAATAATCTATGCCTGTACTAATAGAGTTTTTCAAGAAATTTGACCTTTTAAATTATATTTATGACATAGGAAGGAATGGCATCCTAGGGATTTTGCCTAGTAGCTTTGCAATGTATATAACATGAAGGTTTAATAGTGTACTAATTTTCTAGATGATTTGTCAAGGATCCTCCTTGGTATGGCCATTTCAATATAATATTCTTGCTAACCTGATCCACAATAAAATGCCTCATACGTAACTTAAAATAAATGGATCAATTCTATAGGAAAACAACATAGATGTGACCAAATTGGTAAATCACAATTAAAACAAGACATGTCCTTGAGGCACAATGGGACCAAGATCAAGAAATCTAGCAAAATGATAAGTCGTGAGAGAAGGGTTTGGTGAATCTATTATTAAGGTTAATTATTTTATTTTAGTATTAATTTTCAAAATAAAATTCATATTATTATGATAGTTATGAACAAATTTACCTAGTACTAGGGGAATTATATTATTTAGTATCATTTAGAATAATTTATTTAATATGTTTAAAGGTCATTTAAAAATTTGTGGTCAAGGGTTATTTTATCAATAAGTAAAGAATAATAAGGGTGTTATGCTTTCAGTTGACTCCCTCATAGAAGATACTAGCTTGAAAGATGAGTTCATTGAAGTTTTTCTCTTATGAAGGTAACATTTAAATTTTACATTCGTTCATGGACCTATTAATGCCCAATGTTTCATAACCTAGGCTCTAATACTAGAATGTCATGCCCTAAATTAATGAGGCAAAACCCAACCAATTTTTTTTCTTTTATTAATTAATCATTTTATTATTATTATTAAGATCATTCTTTATTATCTCTAACCAATTCGATGTCTTTTGATTGGGCTTTTCAATCTTTTGAAAATTACTTACACCTCATTTTTTTAATTAGGTGCTACTCTCAAATAACCCTAATATTTTATTTTTCACATACTTAATTTTTCATTGAATGATATACATATTAGGACAATCTTCTACATGTCCCATCTTAATATAATATTTATTATTATTATTATTATTACTTAAAAATCACCTATGCCTACTATTCTTAATATACATCTTTATTTTAATTGTTTAACATTATTATTTAATGTTATATTAAAATTACTATATTTCCTAATAATGTTTAATTACATATAAACATTAATATCATAACAAATTTTCTTATAATTAGGATGGTAATTTGGCACTTATCTTATACATACATTTACCAAAAGAAAACATTTCTAAAAGTAAACCCTATCTAAACTACACTTATTCTAATAAATAAACTTTTAATTTTTTAATTTTAATTCTATCCATTAACAGTGCCTAAACCTCTAATCCCATATTACCCATTTTATTTAGCAATGCACCAAATAAAAAAATAAATAAAAATAAAAATAAAATAAAATTTAAAACTCAAGTAACCTACTTTACCATTTCCCTAGACTAAACCCTTCCCCATGCTAGATACCAGCCCTCCTTGCTTCACATGAGCATGGACATGGAGGCATGCAAGTTGTGGGCAACCTTTGTAGGCATACTTGCCACCCACCATAATTGCATTCCCTAGTAGTTTTTAAGGCAAACCAATGGGGAGAGAGGAGGTGGGAAGGTGGAGTGGGTGGGATCACCCTCCACTCTCCTTGAAATTTTAATTTTTTTTTTTAAAAGATGAACTAACCTTTAGTCAGCATGGTTGGCTCTGGCCAAGAATTGGGTCCATTTCCTCAATCATTTCCTAGCTAACTAGTTTTTTTAAAAAAAAATTGACATGTTAGATTATTATTTTGGTTAGTACAAGGTAATTTCATGTTTTAAGGACATCATATTTAAAGGCTAACACATTATTAATGGGAAGTGGTTGCAAAAATTATTTATTTTGAACTCTTAATTTCCAAGATATTAATATCTTATTCAGGGTACAATATTTTATTGAATTGTATTGGAAAGAGACACTATTTGATTTTGCTCATACATTTTCCAGAGAATAAATATGCATCTACAGGCACTTGTTTCTAAGTTGAGCTTATTGCCTAGTTTTCTTCACAATTTCCTCTATGGATACGTATAACAAAGCTCATATAATTGAACATTACATTATGTAATTCAATTCTTATTTTATATAGTGAATCTATAGTTGATACATGACAACTACCCTATTACTATCAAACTTAAATTGTAAATACTTTTATATATGAGTCACAATACAATCTTTTGCATGTTATTCAAGAACTTCAATTACTCCAATTTTATTGTTGATGTCTCCATCATGACTACAATTTCATTATCAATTAGAAACATAATCTACACTTAATGTGATTCAAGATTGAACACAAATGCATCTAAATTATTCATATGAGACTTGAGGGAATACAAATAAAAATATGATAATCTCCTATTCTTCTTTCTAATGTCTACCATGACACTTAATTCTTTTCTCCAATATATCCATATTCAAGAAAATGAAACTAAAATTATAATCCAATAGAATTATCATTCATATCCCTCTCAAGCTCACATACAAGACATTCATCAAGCATGCACATAGGGTGGTAAAATCAATATATCAAAATTTTCACAATGGAAACACTTTCTCACAATGCTTAGATGTCTGCCAACCCCTCTATTGACAAATAAATAGAATAAGGTAACACATTTGCAATACAACATGTTCACATAACAAGATGGAATTTCCCTCTATTCAATGCAAATACAATAGTGTCATCCTCTTCCATACCAAGAAACGGATTATAAGAGCTCCAAGTTTCAAAAAATTATCAAGTAAATCCTACAAAATAAAGAGACAAAAATGGGGAACCATGGAGGCTTACCTCCCATCCTACGCCTCAACAAGGCCACCCACTGATCTTGGGAAAACAAGGTTCAAATAGTTGCACACCTTCAAGCTCACATATCATGCATAACCATAATAACACATCTCAACACAACAAAATACATCCCATAGCAAGGCTTGCACATAGATTCAACAATAGAGCCAAGATATAGGGTGAAGGTGGGCTCTCTCCACGAGGAGAATTTGAAATCCATGAATCCCATATATTAACATATTCCCATAAGTAACATGCCCTTTCAAGGCTTAACAATATCTTCCCTCTTCATTCACCTCCTTATACCTCCCAAGAATGCAAGTGAACATGTAGTCCATACTCCATTTAAACACAACAAGAATCATCTCCACACATGGGTGAGCCCAACTAACCCCTTCACCCAAGCATCCCTTCCCTCCCAAGGGTGAGTGATGCTTCACACCCATTTTACACAAGGAACAACATGAACAAAACAAGATTCAAGATAGAAATCACATAAAACTTCTCACATTCAACCCACATACAAAAAAACTCTTTAGAGAACCACATCTACACCATATCAAATCTACAATGGAAAGAAGAACATCATGGATCATGGGTACCAAAATCACTCCAAGCAATGGAAAATTAATTTTTTTGTGGAGCTCCTCATCATCTTCCTCTAAACCCTAAATGTCTCTAAAGTTAGAGAGTGGGTAAGTGGGTTTCTAGTTTTGGTCATTCCTCTATATAAGACTCCCATTTTCGAATTCAATATAAAATGCATTCTTTTTGGAGTCTCCTATGTCTTCTAGGTACCCTAGTGGTCAATATTAGCCCCCTAACTTAATGTATTATCATGGGTAGGGTTTATTTTCATCATAAATTCACCTTAGAGCTACTTTTTGGCCCTCAAAATGATAGGTAAAGTCCAATTTCAAATTTCCTATGGTGGTAACTTTTGTTTCTCTCACTAAGTCAAGGAAATAAGTCTAATTCTTAATTAAAGAATTTAACTCAAGATAAGGTGGCTACATGATCCATCTTTAGAGAACACATCATTTTCACACAACTAGTACAAGTTTAAAGTGACACACACCGAATTCACTATACATCACACATGACATGTTCTAAATCTATTCATGAAATGCATACTACACACATACATCTCACATTAACAAAATAAACACGTCGCAAAAAGGTTTACAAATCTTCTAAAGATTCACCTTGGTAGCGTCATATGAACATGTGTTTATACCGTGTTTCTCCACTATATTTCCATGGTTGCTTCCCTACACACTAAACTTGAGCTTTTGTAGTCCAATGAAAATTCACATATAGAATACATATGAAGTAAAGATATATAATAATTTTTTTATTCTACAATTCACATATAACACATTTCATAATTAACTTCTTAGTCCCCATCATTTTCTTGTAAAACATTTAATCATTAAGCCTCCAAAAAATTGCATATTACATTAAATTACAAATCATTGCAATCATCATATCAAAATCTAATTTTATCATGTCATAAAGTTGCATCCATCTGTGTTTGATCATTCCATTCACAATATCAGGTGCATAGTACATATCATAGATACAAAATACTATTATAAACGTCAAAATCAATAGATAAAATAAGCCATGGTCCTTCTAAGTCTTGAATAATGTCAAAATATCCAAATCCTAAATATCAACAGCAATTAACATAATGCTACTTAACATTTCATTACAAGCATTTCTGCAATTCAACTTTTATCAAAGCAATTGAAAAAGGGTTAGTACATGAAGGAAATCATTACTTATATTATTTAGGTCTTAATGTGCAAACATAAGTGTGGATCATCAAAATGAAAATATTAATATAGCATAACCCTAGAGTCTAAAAAACATATCAAAACATCAAATTAGAAGTATTATAATGCAATTATGCCATCTATACTATGATGGATCAGGTGGGGCCTCACATGCATCATTATTGTATGTATGTATGTATGTATGTATGTATTTTTGAATTATAATTCAAGGCGATACATTGAGATCATGCACAATAACACTAATACAATTAAAGACATGATTAGTATTAGTACTTTTGGGATATTCATTAATTAGCATAACATTTGGTTAAGGCCATGAAGGGCCATGACTCCTCATAGCATAAGCCATGTGGGGGAGGGGGGGTCATGTGTCTTCATGGACTTAACCCCTTTTAATGTATATATTATGAACATCAATAACTTCTAGATAAACAAGATCAATAAAAGTGGTAATGTTATTATCTACAATGGTCATTTGATATACCATGCTTCATTATTATACAAGGCAATGCATTATGATCATTCAATTCATAGATTAAGAAGATATTCTTGGTACAATTCAAAATAAATATATTGATAATCATGATACATATATAATATCAGTCAAATATGAGTTATATATAATAAAAAGTTTGATCATATATGTATATATTTTATTTAAGGAAGAATATCAATATATAAATTTGAGATAATCTAATAGTACAAGACTATTAAAATTCTCTATCACAAATCCATATTCCTTAAAACGTAAAAGCACGATAAAGTTATAAACTAAAAGTCTCTTCTAGAATTATGCCTGCATAACTTACTGAACCATGTGATGAAAGGTTCTAGTCATAGATGTGTACCATACCTAGCATCCATGTGGTTTATATTATACCCAAAGCGTCCTATAGATTTATGCCATTAGAGCTTGTTACCCATTTGACCAAAGCTTCTCCTCACAAATATGTTCTATAGGAACCATCCACTGTCTTCATGGGCTGACTTATGTAACATAGTTTTATCATTTTAGAACCATTTATCTTGATCGATGTTTAATAGGTATTAATCTCTTATGAGTCTTAACTGTTCACTCTGTATGATAAATTGTTTGGCTCCAATGTTTCTTTGGACATTATAGTCATAGTAGTAGTTAAAGGAAATGATGAAAACTTAAAAATGCATTGAAAAATGTAGAAAAAAGAAATTGAACTTCTTGTCATGTTGTATGTTCATCGGAATAGGATTAATAGACTAATTGATGATTTGATTTTTTTCAATGGAGAGAAATATGACAGTTTGTTCAAATAGTTCTTGGATTCACTGTTGTCTAAATGTATTGTAGTTTTTACTTATTTAATACTTAGAATTTTTTATTATTGGAAGGGTTACATGGATTTATTTATAGAGTTATTGAATACTTGTATTTCTTTTAGCTTGGTGAGTTCTCTTTCTTAACTTGAAAATTTTTGTAGATGACTTTCAAAGGAAAAATCTCTTCATTTTAGTGTTGTGTTTCATCCAACTATAATGTTAAAATATCTATGGATATTGGTTATCTCATAGACATCAATTAAACAAGTTGTGGACAGGTGACAACAATGTAAGTATCTTCCTTTTCAAATTTCTTAAATCTTTAAGTTAAATGTTTTACTAATTTATGAATGTTTTATGTTAAGTAGGCTCATGTGCACGTGAGAGAGTCAATCATTTCAGTGTGCACCAAATTATAGAGATTTCCAATTCAATAGAACATCTTAATGTGTTAAAAAATATAGTAGTCATATAAGGCCACAATTTAATGAGCATTCTAGTAGAATTTGATCATCTTCAATCCTTTAGATAATCATTTAGATAATCAATGTATGAGACATTGTTCATTTCCATTTATGCCCCATATATAGGTATATTACATCTTTAAAATATATTATGTAGATCACTTTTATAACATATAGTAGGTATTATCTCTATTGTATTATGTGAATAATGTGAGATATATATTGGAGCATGCAACGTTAACAATTTAGAACTCTTTCATCAACATCATATATAGAATTAATGCTTGAATTGTACAATTTTTTGTATCATGGAGGAACCAAATTTGGTCATATAGTAGGAGGCCCCTTTATTACTACAAGCAATGATTGTAAATGCTTCGATCAATGAGTATGGTGTGTTATTTCTTCTGGATAAGGGTAAAATATTAATGTCCAATTTTTTTAATGGGGATGTTTTTTTCTTTTTTTGTTGTTATATACCTTAATAGTTCTTTGCATACTAGAGATGCTAGAATTAAAGGTAGTGTTACTGTAGAAAGGAGTGATGAACAATTTGAATTGTACCAAGGGAACAATGACGATATTTACAAAGAAAATGTTATTGTAACAAGTCTCAAACCATATACAGGTTTCAATCCAAATAGTTGGAGAAGGAGAAAGAGAGATAGGAGGCTAAAATTGAGGTTGAAGTTGAGGTTGCGGTTGTGGCTAATTGTGTGCCTCAGGAAACAAGAGCTTCTTCTCCTCTACCTACTATTAAATAAGACAGAGTAGTTGTCAATCATGATCATTTTTTCAATTCACTCAACCTGTTCAATTCCATGGTGGGCTCCAAATATCAATAAGTTTCAATTATTATTTTTCATTTTTATTTTTCATAGCTTACTCCTACTATTTTAGTATGTTTAAGTTATAGTAGTGTAGTGGATTTAAGATTTTATTTGACCATGAGGGAGGATTGATTCATCCTGCCATCCCTAAAGGAATTATCTTTACTCATCTCTAGAATTCAATTCCATTCTTCAAATTTTTTTCATCTTCCTCATTGTTATATGTGAATTATGATATCATTGATTATCTTCTTCCCTTTCCTCATGACTTTGAGAGCCAAAATATTTGCTATATTTTCTTAGAAATTTTGGATGATAGCTTTTGCATGTGAGATTTGGTTTGATTTCATGTGGATGCTCTATCATAGCATGGCGTTGAAGTTTTTTGGGTATAATACATACCCAGTGAGGCTTTAAGAGAGGTGCATATAAATGTTGTTCATTTATACATCTATTTTATTATCATAAAAAGTGGAGGTCTTATATGTTTATTTCTCTATGAGTGAAGGTCTTATATGTTTATTCCTCTTTGAAACACTACAAAAACATGGGTGTTGTGTTATTTTTTCGTAATCTTGCAGATATAGTGGAGAACATGTTTACAAGCTTCTTATTGTGGATGTTATCATCACTACAATAGATCCATTCAAGGAGCTTGCATTAATAACTACCAATATAGTTCTTTCTATTCTTGCACATGATTATCTAGTAGAAAAATTTTCTTATTATATCTAAGATGATGGTGTATCTCCCATCACTTTCTACACCCTCATAGAAACTTTGAGCTTTGTCAAAAAATGGGTACTATTTTGCAGAAAATTGAAAATAAAGAACAGGTCACCCTTTATGTATTTTCAAAGAAAATGAGTCATCTAATCTTGATTTTGTATGAGAATGACAAGATATGAAGGTGATGATGATGTGATTAAAATGTATAAATTAATAGTTCATTTTTTATTAAATCATCATGCTTCCTTAACATTGTTAAATTTTATTTTGTAGGATAAGAATGAAGGTTTCAAGAAAAGGATAAGTAGAACATTGGAAGAAAAACAAGCTCCACCTAATTTTACTTCTCATCATAGTGTTGATGGTTTTGTGTATAGAAGCTTGGATGTTAGAAGCCATACAAATTTAGTATAGGTAACAGGGAGAGTATGAAGTTAAAATGATTGTTTATTATGATTTTGTACTATTAACTTTAATCAAGATAATTAAAGCTTCTCTAGAGGATGAATATCTCACATTATTAATTCATGATATATATAGGTTATTCATGAAAACAAAATGGTTCATGACAAGAAAGCTGATGCTTTTCCCCACT
This sequence comes from Cupressus sempervirens, assembly GCA_028749045.1. Classification (NCBI taxonomy): domain Eukaryota; kingdom Viridiplantae; phylum Streptophyta; class Pinopsida; order Cupressales; family Cupressaceae; genus Cupressus; species Cupressus sempervirens. The sequence continues at coordinate 834,994,244 of CM053787.1, read as the reverse complement.
TGATATATGTTGCTAGAGAGAAACACTCCAAGGTTAGACATCATTATAAGGCTTGCAACATGAATATCATGGTTAGTAGATTTTTTTAATTTATCTTTCTAGAACTTATTTACAATGTTTCTTGTATAAATTATTATTGAAATTTGTTTTGAATAATTGTTTGTAAATTTTAATAATAATGTCAACTATGAATAATAGCATGAAATAAATAATAGTGTACTATCAACTATGATAGGTTTTGATGGTATTAAATATATATTGTTTGTTAACATCATTTTTATTGATCTAATGTGGTGTTGGGTTTTCAGGCAAGAGTCTCAACGCTAATGAAAAATGCTCCTTTCTAACTAAATCTTGATAGTTATATGCATGTTAGTGATTGGGGAGCCATACAACATGCTAAGTGTTTTTTCCATGAATGTAAATCCAAGAAAGAATGTGATTTTGTTCATTTCACTCAAGTGTTCCAACAAAGTCTCAAGGATGATTCCTTTGGAAACCAGTTAAAAATACTTGTAGAAGTAAGAGATAATTTACTATCTTTTCTGAACTGATTAGCTCTATAGCATTTTTGGCTAAGTTATTACATGATTATAGTTGTAACAATGGAGATGTTGGTTGTATGCAAACTATAGGTAAGGGATCAAATGCACTCCAAGGCCCTCTTTATGGAGCTACTAGCAACTTTCATAGAAGAAAATGCTTGTATGGATTGCCACCTTCGATTGATCAACAACACAGAAAAGGAAGTAAAAGGCAAAGACAAGGTAACATAAAATCTCTGGCATTAAATTGGTTTAGAGATTGAAGTTCATTATATGGTATTTTGTTTTACCAAATTCAAATATTTCACATGAAATAATGATATATACTACTAAATGTATTTTAATATATTAATGTTCACAATAGTATTATATATTAATAGTAAATGTTTAATTATTTTTATATTTAGTTATAATCTTGATATCTTTGCTGATTTCTTTTTTGTTATTGATTGTTTGTTGTGTACTAACATCATTGTAAATGTATGGGAGTCCTTTTAAAAACTCCCTAGGCCTAATTAAAAAATAGTAAATTATAATTTCAATCTTATTTCAAGAAAGGTTTCTAGAAGTTACTTTTATAGTTGTACACTACTTTGTTTTCAGGTGCATGATAAATATAGTGTCTAGTAGATGTTTGAGGAAATTATGATAAGGACTCCTTTGTTTTACTTCCTTTTATTTACTAAGATTTTATTGTGCTCAATCCTCTTTAATTTTTTTTTTTTTTAATAAACTTCATCTCATAATGCATTATTATCTTTTATTAAATAAAATATATTTATAGAAAATGAAACATTAGCAACATTCATGTTGATATGTGGTTGGAATAGTGATTCATAAAAGGATTATAATTTTTTAAAAAAAAAATAAATAGAAAAAACCCTTTAAATATTCAATCAATAACATGTATGATGTTGCCTAAGTGGAGATTCCAAACTTTGCATTATCTTGTTTATCTTAGGCACTGAGGAAAGAATTTGGAGATTCCCATGCCCTAGTTGAAGTAGCTCAGATTATACTTGTTGGAAATATAAGGTAGGAAAGGTTACTAAGAGGGGAGGGGTCAATAAGGAACCAATAAAAAATTATCTTACTTCACCAATTAATCCTTTATATAATATTCTGGTCTAATTGCATGCATTAAAGAATGAAAGGAAATAAACATTCATAACAATTTGATACAAGATATGGTGACCTAGAAACCTTCCAATTAGAAAGTAAAACTAGGGTGGGGATGATACCAACAAGCTTTAGTACTATAGTATAAAGTTAACCTATTAAGGCTTAGAATTGACCACTTCTAGTGATTTTCCCTATTAGGAGTAATAAGGACTGTGAGGTTCAACTTGTAAGAGGATTTACAAACATACAATGAAGTATGCAGTTGGTTAAGACATTTAGTAAAGACTGTTAAGTCTACCCTATTAAAGGATTTTGCTGATGCACTTGTTAGGATGAACCAATGGCTGATCTTTGATTTGCTGGCTGAGATTCCATATATTATAATTATCACCTGACTATGATAGATAATAATTTGTTGTCCCTTATACTTCTTGTAGACTCTTTAATTCATACTTTTTCTCATCATATTCTCTTCTCGCACATATTTGGATATGATATATAATGTATTACATATAGATCAATCCAAAATACAACTTACTAGATTTGGGTACAATACCAATTTCATCATAATCCATAAAGTTAGCCTAACTACTATAACTTAGGTTTTGAAGACAAACTTGATGATGTTCTAATACATGATAAATACTATCAATTCTCAAAAATCTTTGGCACTGAGTTGAACTTGAAGCTCAATCCATACTAATCACCTCCATGTAGCTTGAACTCAATTAGCAATGTATGACTTAGTGAAGTCTAGGAAACTTGGTAGTAACTAGATCACTAGGTTGATAATGTATGACTCAATCAACACTAGATCCACTTCATTAACCTTGTGAGCTTGGTAGACATTGTTGGACTTGGTTAATACTACAAAGCTTGATTAACACTATGATCTTCTTCAATTCCATTGACTAGCTTGGTAGCCTCTGCTATGCTCAGTTTACATTGAACTTTGTGTTAGAAGCTTGGTAAACAATGTGTAGCTTGGAAAACACCACAAAATGACTACTTAACTTAGGAACAACTGAATCACTTGGTTAAAATTAAAATTAAATGATAATTTTGATAGAAACTATAGAGCTTAGTAGCAGTGTAACCAATTTGACAAAGTGTTGAGTCACTGATAGACAAATTGACCTTAATGTCAACAATACTAAATGACATTCCATGTAAAAACCATACCCTTCCTTCCTTGGTTATAGAAGAAGCTTTCAAGATTTCTAGTTGAAGCTATGAAGCAAAAACTACTTTGGGTCAAAGTGGTAGAAGATGCATAACCATTTTTTTTTCTTAAAAATAATTCCTACTAAAAGATTGTTGATCATCTTATATTAATCCTATTAGATGTCCACTATCCATTTGAAATGAAAACTTTTGTTTTTGGATTCGGTGTATGTTTTCTTAGCATCAATTTTTTGGATCACACTCTGCAATCCATCACCAAGATAAGAAAAAGAAAGAATGGAAAAGTGAAATATGCAAACCAAATCTCTTTTTCATTTTATTTCCCTTTAGTTGGGCTTGGTCTTTATATTTCATGTTTCAATGCATTCTCTCATCCTGATGATGGATCATGAAGCATGATGTAAAACATTTATGCTAAAAAAAATGCACTATCAAATCTAAACACAAAATTTTACATATCACCTTATATATTAGATATTTGATGCAACCCATAAAAATCTTCCATAGCATAGATGCTAACTCACTTTTGACTAGTTGCAGGTGGGATGGTTGTAGGTGATTTGATAAAAAAAATTATTGTTATTAGGTAGTTAGGTTAGGGTTAGTATCTTGATGAGTGTCTTTCATCATTATGAGTATTATAGAAAATAAATTATAGTTTCATCCATATTTCAATATTGTTAATGAGTCATAATATAAAAAAAAATAACAATTTCATCAATATTTTCATTATGTAATCTGATACATTTATATGCATAACAATTTCATCCAAACCCTAACTTGAATTCTTGTATATTTCTTCCACACCTTGCCCCATGTGAACCATAAAATAAGTATTATAATCCATCATTCAGCATTTTATTTAACTGTTAATAAGATTTATTTTGCATAGGCACATTAGAAACCTCAATTGATAGAAATATTATTTCTCTATTCGATGTTTCATATATTGCTATAGGTACAATGATTAGGCTTCATGAGTTGGGGTACACTATAGAGATTGCAGTATGGTAAAAGTGATTTTGGGTACTCTATCACTATAGAATATAGTGAACTCTTCTATCGCTATATGAAAAAGGCCTAATCTTGTCATAGTGATGAGTGATGAGGAAAGTATATTGCTATGACATATAGTGATCCCTTTTAGATCTATGCAAAGAAAGTGAAAAATATATATATTAATGAGTGATAAAGGAGGCCTATCGCTATAACATATGGAAATCATCAACAAATAGAAAACAAATAAAACTATTGTAGTGATGAGCTATAAAGATGTTGTATCGCTACAAGTCATGGCGATGAGTGTTTTCAGTGATCAAGAAGGAGGAGATATTGCTATAGAATATATCTAGAAATTTGATATCACTATGTGGAGAAGGCCTAATCCTGACATAGTGATGAGTTATGAGGAAAGTAAATCGCTTAAAAAATATAGTGATACCTTTTATTGCTATGTAAAGAAACTACAAAAATAATATAGTGATGAGCGATAAAGGAGGCTTATCACTATAACATATAGTGATCATCGATTATGACTTTATCAAATAGGTTTTTTGGATACGACTCTATAAGTCATGGAGATCACAATAGGTTTTTTGGATAAGACTTTATCACTATAAGTCATGGCAATGTGTGTAAAGGAGGAGATATTGCTAGAGAATATATAAAATTGTTCTATTGCTATATGGAGAAGGCCTAATCTTGACATAGTGATAAGTGATGAGAAAAGTATATTGCTATGACATATAGTGATCCATTTTATCACTATATGAAGAAATTGTAAAAATAATATAGTGATGAGCGATAAAAGAGGCTTATAGCTATAACCTATAGTGTTTTTCAAATAAGACTTTATCACTATAAATCATGGTGATGAGTATTTTTAGTTATTGAAAAGGAGGAGATGTTGCTATAGAATATAGTGAACTCTTCTGTGGCTATATGGAGAAATCTTATTGTTGACATAGGAATGAGGAAAGTATATCACTATGACATATACAGATCCCTTTTATCACTATGTGAAGGAAACTGCAAAAAAAATATAGTGATGAATGATAAAGGAGGCTTGTCTATATAATATATAGTGACCATCAACATATATATATATATATATAGTCATTACAAGATGGGTGATAGAGATGTTGTATCACTATAGATCATGGAGATTAGTGCTTGCATTGGTTGAAATTTCAACCAAGTTTGGTCAAAATTTTGACCAAAGCATCGACTAGGATGTTGTCATGGGTTTGACATCCTGGTCAATGCTTTGGTCAAACTTTTGATGAAACTTGGTTGAAATTTTGACCAATCATCTCATTAACAAGGGAGGTGATTTTCAACCAAATGCACCATCAAAATTTTGACACTGATGAGAATATGTCAAAGTTTCGATGTAAAAGATAGCAACAAAATAGTTTGTCAAAAATTTGATCGACATGTGTCAAAAATCTAACCAATTTTCATCAAAAAATGAGTCAAAATGTACTAGTGACCTTGATTCAGTACCTAACTCTTGGTATGCTCTCTATGATGATATCAAGTCTTCTCCTTGCTAACCAATCCTCTCATCAGATATAATAATACATGTCTTCACTTTCCACTTCTCTAGATTAGGCCACTTGCTTTGTCAAGAGATAACACAACACTTTTATTGACATCTGATATGATCTTGATCATTCATTTCACTATTTGCATATTACTCCTTGTTTGGATGTATACACTTCTCTTCTCTATGCCATACCCTATCTCTCTAATGTAGGTTAATATCTTCTCTATTTAAAGAGTTCCATAAAGCATTTTCTAGATGCTTCCAAAATAGCCTCTCCATCTGAATCCTTGATCATAAAATATAGAGATCTATAATCCATGTCATTAGCACATAAAACTCTTTGTAACTACCTCTAGAAATATAAAACACTTGACATTATTACTTTTTGGTCTTTATAGTGCTCAACACTTGTATGTTTGAAAATGCTTGATCAATGCTGAGATAAGCTTTTATATAAAATACTTGATGACCATATAATTACTCAACTCCTATAGAGCTTGGTATATTCACTTATGTATATGAGTTGACCAAGATATAGATTAGCTCGATCATAGTGTTGATTGTCTAACTCTACCTTGTAAATTACTAAGTGTTTCACACTAATAAACAATAATAGTTAGAGATACCAACAAAAGATGATGAAGGGACCAAGTGTGATGATATGAGAAAATAGGAGATTGTGTTGACACCACCTCCTACTATTGTAGATAAGGTATGCCAAGAATTTAATGAACAAGAAAGTGTAATAGGATTCATAGACATCAATTTTTGTTCCTTAAGTAAAGAAGATCAAGAAAAACCTAGAAAGTATCTAATAGGAATGATGATACAATTTAGGACTATACTTATAGAGATGTGAAATGACATTCCTAAAAATTTATATAATATGATTGATGCTAAGTGGAAGTGGGAATTATCTACTGAATGACATATCAAGCAAACCACTTTCCCTCAAACAATGCTAGATTTAGGGAAGACACATATGTCAATTACCCTAAAATATTTTGTGAAAAAATTCATGCCAAAAGAAATGGCATACAAAATCTTGATAAATAAATATCATGAACTTGAAAAGCAAAGCATAAATATATTGATAGAAGCATTTGAATTTCTCAATCCATTGGCTAGAAAAGGAGATGAGGAGGAAGAGGTAAGAGATGGAGAAGTTAAAGATGAAGATGATGATGTAGAAGATGTTACAAAACTTGTAGAGAAAATTAGGGATCTTGAAAAACTACATGAACAAAAAGATGTTGTCACCATTGAAAACATTCGCGTTTCACCATTTCCTAATTAAGATGTGTTAACAAAAGAAGACCCGAAGAATGTTGAACCTAATACATAACTATCTAACACTAATCTAGTATTGTTACAAATCATAGATTAACCAAAGATAGAGAGTGTAAAGATTAATAGTTTTAAGGTTTCATCAATCACTAAGGATACAAGTGTTGAGAAACTAAGCAAGACTATAATTGTGTTTCCACAATTTACTTGTATTCCCATATTACAAACAAAGGTGAAGATTGCAGAGGTCAAGAAAATAGAGTATGTAATAGACCATGAGAATCAAAAAGAGAGAAAATACACAAGCTCTTGGATAGTTGCTGAGTGCAAAACCATCATAACCATTAACTGTAACACTTGAATAGCATGTGACACCTACTCAAGAGGAGAAGAAACAAGTATCTAGATTAGTTGAAATGGGTAAAAACTTGCAAATATCACACCCAATTTATAAAAACCCATGATGTCAGATTATGCCTCAATCATAAGAGATGATTGACAAGTAAGTAAGTCTAGATTAGGTAATCAATTTATGCATGTATGACTTTAAATTTTTGACATTGGAACAATTGAAGGAATTTATTGAGCTAGAAGGAAACCTAGGAAAAAATAAGGAAAGAGAATAAAAAGAAATATATACTGCATACTATTAAAGTTATTTTTGTTGATGCATTTTGAATAAATGACTTGAGTAATCAATATTAGATTTTGAATCAGTTACTGCACATAATTGATCAAGTTCAACAAAAGATATTGAGACCAATGAAAAATTGATGCAATGGTTTAAGAGAAAATTTGAGCACAAAGCTTTAAAGAAAGTCTCTAGATAACTTGAATACAGACAAGTAGAGCTTTCTAATTTAGTCAAACAGTTGATTAAGTTAGAGATTATCGAGCACCCCTATTTTGACCAAACACATATATAAGTCAATATTATATAGTTGAGACTAATTAAACTATAAGATTTTCTTTTTTGAGTGGACATCAAAGATCGAGTTGTTAGAATCTGAGTGCTAGCATGAATGTTAGTAATGACAGACCATGAAAATATTCACATGTTGAGAAAATTGATTTTGCCATATGATTTTGTAATCACGTTGATATCTATGTAAACCATTTTTGGTCAACTTATCTATAATATTCAATTATTGTAGAGATAATAAAAATGGATTTTACATGTCTCTACTGATGGTAGTGATCCCAAGGAAAGAGGATCAACAAATCATAAAATCAGAAGGTAAATGGGAAAAAGGATAAATAGTGGACAATCAATTATGATCTAGATCTTTTGAAGATTGTCTATTTAAAGAGTCTTATAACCATAGGATCATAACTATGCAAGTGTGTATGAATGGGTGAGTGTGCAAGTGAAGGAGAAAACAAGGAAAAAATAGAGGAAGAACAACTAAATCTAATAGGAGACTAGTTAGAGAAATTAAGAAGTGAAGGACAAAACAAAGATATTAGATTAAGAGATCAGATTAAGAAATTGAATAGAGGAGATCCAAAATTAGCTATCAAAGAAAATTGAGGATCAGATTCTGAATAAGTATCAATAGTTTTATTTAGGGAAAATCTCTTAATAGAGTGATCCTAACAGATCTTTCTAAGTCTCCAAATAGATTCCTTACTAGATTGTAAACTTGTAAAACCTTTGACAAGGTAAGACCTAATTTTTAAAAATCTTTTAATAGGGTAGATCCCTCACAAGGTAGATCATATATAATGATCAAACATTGTAACCCTAAGAGGTTAATTTTATTGTTGCAAGAGTGAAGATTTTTAGGTTTCATCCCCACCCTAGTTTTACCTTCATGTTGAAGTGTTTCTGGGTAACCCAATCATTTGTGTTATGTGTTGAACCTTTTCATGGATGCAATGTTTTAATTTACATTTCATCATTATAGTTTTGATGATAGATATGAGATGAATTAGGTGTGAAATCAGTAAATTGTCTTACAAGTTAAAATTTAATATTCTGATTCACCCCCACCTCTCATTATTTATTTCTTATTAAATCCTTCTAAAATTAATGAATGGATTTTTATGAAATTTATAGGTTTAGATAACTTGTTTGAATTTCTAGAATTGTCACTCCTATCACTAGAAATAAGAGCCATGAAAGTAAACATCTTGAGTTGAATCACTTGTAACAAGTAATGGTTAAGTACTACACATAAATGTGAAAATGAGGTATACTTTGTAAGGAGACTCTTATCTCTAATGTCTTTCAATAAATTAGAAATAGAGATTTATTGAATATAAATTTGAATATAGAAATATTTAAATCTACTAATAAAATTAGTAACTTTCTCTTTAATATTTTCCTTACAACATATTAAATCAATTAATGAAATATGTGGAGAAAAAATATTCTAAATTTCTTGAATAAAAGAATTAGAAAGAGTTTGGAAGGAATCAATAAAATAAGGAGGTAGAGAGAAATACCATTGTAAGGCTCTTTCCTATAAAGTAAAGATAAGCAACTTGTCCATAAGCCTATAGTCATGGAAAAAATTGATACATATATTCCTAAAAGCTTTAACATGAATTTAGAGATCTCCATTATTATTATAAGTCTGAGGACAAGGTACCTCAATATGTTGTAGTATAAGAGCATGAAGGATATCAAAGGAAAGGGGATTAACAACATTACATGTAGGAATTTTATACTTAGATTGAGTTAAATAAGCTAGCTATAGCCATAATCTAGTGATGGTTAGAACTAAGGTACTAATAGTAGGATTGAAAGACACAACAATAGGAATAGATATGCTAGATGTATTGGGAAATTTATAAGAAGAAAAATAAATGGGTAAGGATTTTGGCAAAGGATTAGAAGGAATAGGTAAAGGGTTTGAATAAGTAAAATGAAAGACATTACGTGAAGGTAACAAAGAATGAATAGTAGTTGGAGGAACACTCACTAGAAGTGAAAGGCTAGGAGAGCCAACACTTAAAGGATTTGAAACTTGTGTAAGAATATTCATATGAGGTTGATCATATGTAAGTATGCTAAAAATTATAGTGGAAATTGGAATAGAAGGTTCAATGATTGTGGAATGAAAAGGATATCCTAACTCTTGAGCACATTCTCTCAAAGGATTAGCATGAGTATAAATAATGTGGGATACAACAAAATGTTATTGTAATAATTCTTAACAATTTTCTTAATAGTTTCAATTGCAGAAACACTATAAAGATTCTAATTTTCTTACCCACCACAAGTTTCCAATTTATCAAATTCATGAGAAAGTTTGCAAACTTGCCAAGGAATAAATCTTAAAGATTCAGCTTCATCATGGAGTGAGTGGGAAGAGTTACAATCCATTATAGAATTAAGATAAGGAGATAAGATATTAGTGTCATCATGAGTCTTATGAAGAAAAGAGGAATCGTGATCAAAGGAGCCCATTCTTATATGACTTTTCCTAATAGGAATGTTATAGGTTGAATTTTTTGTAATCAAGATCATAAAAGGGGACATCAAAAAATGAAAATATAATGAGATCTAACCACTAAAATTTAATAAAGAGCATAAAAGAGATATCTAACTACAAACAAGATGGAAAAATCTAACTCTATGATAAAAAAGAAAAGAAAAAGGGAGTTCACCAAAAGGAATGTAAAGAAGAGGGGACTCATTGGGTACACCAAAATGTGAACAAGGGAAACAAAGACACTTTAATAGGAGTTTAGATCTTCCATTTTCTCAGCTACAAAGCTATTCAAATATGTATGTGAAGCAAAGAAGGGGATTAGGTAATATGATTGCATTTACAATGCAAATTAGATTAGCTAGAAAAAGAAGGAAGAAGGGAACCAATACCAAATTCAAATTATAAAGGGGGATACAATTGAAGGAAATACAATAGTTGGCTATTATAGCATAACATGTATCTTAAATAAAATCAAGTGCTTAAAAATAATATAGATCTAGATGCTATGTGAATACAATCAACCCTATTAAGATCTAAATCTAAGATATAGATGTGAAAGAAAAATAAATAAGACTCACCTAGAATATGTAGAGGAAGAAGTATTTTACCTCTAAAAGTCATCAGTTTTAGCATATTTTTGAATATTGGACTCCAAATTTCTAAATAAATTGACAAAAGGAATAAAACCCAAAAATGGTTAGACAACAAGATAGAAAGGACTAGGTCAACCTAGAGGAAGGACATCTTTCTATAGAATTTACATATTTTAATGACACTATAAAAAAATTAAAAATACTTCTCTAGAAATATTTCAAAGAGTTATTTCAAGATCTCTATGTCTTATGATGCTATCCTCCTTCTGCACATTAAAAATTAAGTTTTTTTGTTGTCAAGATGAATGAGAACATGCCTTCATCAGGCCCTATGTTAAAAAATTAACAATAAATGATAAAAGTAAATTTAAATGACTGAATAGAAATATAAAATGTCAAGATTTACCTTTCTTATATCCTTATCATTAAGGATTTTGTTTCTAATGTGTTGTAGATCTTGAATTACGAATGTAGGGTATCTTCAAAATTTTCAATGTATTTATCGTATTGTCATCATGGTGCCATGGATGTAAGTCTACATTAGTATAGAAGATGGTGAATGCTTCAATGTAGATCTCCTCCTTTGATGGCCAATAATAACATAGATCTTGAAGACAAAATGCTCACAAAGGATCCTTTAATGCTATATTCTAATTACAATAATAGTTCAGAAGCTAAGAAATAAGGAAAGAGGTGCACAATCCTTCACTGGGTTATAATTCCTCATTTATACAAATTTAATGTCTTTCACTATGCCTTCCTAATATTGTATGTATTTAGAAATCTACAGAGTCCTAGTCCTTCTCTCTTCTGGTGTTATCCTTAACCAATTTCATACTTTAAATATGAAATTGAATAAACTTCCCTTAAAACATGGCCTTGGTTGCTCACACGCTTCCCATTTTCTTGTAACATCAAAAAATCATAACAAAAAAATTAAATATACCCCCCTAAGGAAGCTATAACAATGAATTTGAAGAGAACAAAGGTCAATATCTAATTGATTGATTTATATGTTAAAATTACTAATGAGGAAAGTACTCCGCTTCACTTAGTTAGACTGGTCACTAAACATTGTGCCTAAGAGAAACACCTAAATGACCTCTCTTCTTCTGATCAACAAAGATGACCTGAAGAATGGGGTGGAGCAACATGAAACCATGTGAATAAAATCCCCATTGACCAATATATGCAACTCTACTTATATGTTTGAGAGCCCAAAAACATATCTTAAACCTACTCCGCATCCCCAAATAGTGCCAATTCTCCCTCTTGTAGCTTTGGCATGGAAAATTTTACTATGGATGAAGAATGTAGTGTCAAGGATGAGGGTGATGGTAAATAGGATGATATTGAGAAGACAATGGCTAGTTTAAAGAATAATCTATAGGGAATTGTCCATGATGTCATTGCTATAGTTAAGAGGATGTAAGAGATTGCCCATTTTGCATTGAAAGTCATGCATACTTATGTAACCACACTTTGCCTACTATAGGAAAAAATTTATAAGGGATAAACCAAAGAGGAGGACAATGACAAAGACAAGGTTAAGTTCCTTACCAAAGACTACTCAAGGATGATCGTATCCAAGCCCAATTTTAACAAGAAAAAATAATGATGGTTGTTTTTTTCTTGTTTTCTCTTTTATTTAATGGCATGCATAGCCTTAGATGTTTCTTATAATTTTATTTTTTTATATGACTTGTTTTAGGTGTTTTAGCCTTGTATGAAATGCTTGAGTTATGCTTAAGACTTTTAATGGTTCTAATAGTTTTATTGAGATGTGATGTTGCTATCGTAAGACCATATGTTATTTATGACAAGAAAATTTGAGTGATTATTGTAATCTACTCAAAATACACTTACAATATTTAAATAAGAATAGTCCGGCTGCGTCAACTACTATAAAAATTTAATTAAACTTTTAAAAAGTAAAAAAATTATAGAGTTTAAAAATTCTTGCACAGCTAACCAACCAAACTACCAATACTCACGAACAGATCCAATATCTCAAATAATTTAATCTATGCGTTCTTCAATACAGAATAATTTATACAGAAAAAAATTCGTAATATTTATTTGAAGTCTAGAATTATTAGGAAGGGTTGTACCCTCAGATTGCTTGGCCCAATAAATCGAATATCTTGTCAGGGATGCCGACCTAATCACCATAACACAATTATAAAAATCATTTTCATCACCAAATTGATCACTAAAGATAACGATTGCGCATTGTCATAATCATTTCTCACTATAAATGGTATAATGACCATGTTGGGTGGGTAACCTAAACTAGAAATTAGGTGAATCTTTCATCCGTGATTAATGGGAATGTTTGAGATATGCCAAAGTAATAGTAGTCAGAAATATATTAATCCGTCAGTGGTATAATGGATCGTTAGTGATCATGTTTAAGATATATTCTAAACAAAGTCAGAATTGTCCCATTTACCATGTTATAACTTTGCAAAGACTAATCCAACCAAAATTCTGGTTCAACGTGTAAATTTACATTTAATGAAAAGGGATAACTGTAGATTCCTTATTTTATTATTAACAAGGTTAAAATAGAAATGCACATAAGGAATAGCAGTTTAAAAAAATTTTGAAAATGAGAAAAATTGTAAAAGGAACCAGTCTGAAGATTTTTAATAAATAGAAATTAAGTGTCAAAAACAATAGAAATAGTCATTGAAGATTATATAATATTAAAAAAAAAAATAGTAGGTAATGGGCAGAAGTTTAGAAATTATTTATTATTATTTATTTATTGTTGTTTTGAAACATATTATGTAAAATAAGTATTAAAAACAAATAATCTATTTTTAATATAAAGGTTATTAAATAGATAATAATTTCATAAATAATCTCGCACAAGAGTCTATAGTACAACAGTAAATTGCGAGTTTCCTAAATAATTTTAATTTTTCACTTTTTATTAAACATGAGATAATCTTATCGTAAAAAATATATCAAGTAATTAATTTTTTAAAAATAAATTATTTTTCACTTATTGCAAAATTAATTGAAATATATATTATTTAATTTAAATATTTTTTGAGTTATAAAATTTGTAGAATAATGTTTGTATAGCAAAATTCTTTTGTGAATGTTAATGTTTTACACTCAGTTTTAATTAACTAGTTATGTTAAATTATTAATGGTATATAGAAATTGTCCAAATGATAAATAATAATCATTAGGTAATGAGTTGTTTTTGTGATGAACTTCATAAACTATTAGTATAAAAAATCAACATCTGAGAGGTGTTATAAGACCAAATCAAATGAATCTATAGATAAATATTTTTAATAATAACAAATATTAATAAATTTATATATAAATTTTATAAATATTTGATTGACTAAAAATAATTTATTGTGACTGGTTGATAAATGTTAAACTAATTCACTAATAGTGATAGTAGTAGCCTACAAGAGGTAGATAAAGGTGACCTAAATTATTTAAGGAATCATTTGTTTTAAAATTATAATCAAGGTTACACATTTGGGTTTAACACAAGAGCTATGTTAGGGTTTCATATGGTCTCTAAGTTTCCTTGCGCGCAACTCTCTGTCTAAGCTTTCCTTCTATGTTTTCCACTTGTCACGCCATGTTTACAATAGGAGTTTTTAGGTTAGTTTATAATGGCCCAAGCCAATGGTGACCCAGTTGTTGATACTAGTGTTCACGCTGCTACTTTGGAAAGCCATGGCGCTTCCATTGAACAAGTGTCCTTGCAAGTTTGTCCTAAAGGTTTTTCACTAGGTAATCCTAATATTATCTTTCCTTGGCAAGAATTTGATGCTGCTTGTGATTAATTAGAACAACATACCTTAATAGGGTATTTTGTGGGTAGGACTCCTCCTGAAGCTATGCTCTAAGAATGGGTTAACAAGAGCTAGACTCCTCATGGAGTCTGCCTTGACACTATGCAAAACCTTACCAAAGGTTTTTTTTAATTTCGCTTTGCCAACCCATCATAGGCTAGCGTGGCTTTAAGAAATGGTCCTTGGTCTATGCATTCTTCCCTACTAGTTTTTCAAAGATGGTTGAGAAATTTCACTATCTCTAACAAAAAAAAAGCTTAGGGTTCTTGTGTGGGTAGAGTTTCTGAGTTTACCCTTGCCATGTTAGCCTTTCATTGAGTCCATTGCCAATAATCTTGAAAAAGTTATTACAAAGGAACATGAAAAAATTTCAGTGCTTATCCTCAGAAACATGTATGCGTTGAGGTTGATCTCTCCAAAGATCTTAAAGATTTTGTGGAGATACAAGTTGGTTCTCAAACAAGCTAAACTTTAAGAAAGATGTGTCGAAAAAAGGATATAAAATATTGGCGAATATTTTATTATTTTGAAAAAATAAAATTATTTCTATTGGTGAATCTTTCAATTTTTTATTCTAGATATGATTAATATTGGCAATTATTTTTGAATCATAATATTTTTGTATAAAATGTTGACTAATCTTAATAATAATAATAAGTTCATTAATTACCATGGAATATTACAAATCAAAATTGAATATTTTTTACCTTGTGGAATAATATGAGGATCGTTACATATACTTTAAATCAATAGTGAAAACTAAATATTGGTGATATAGCCCTAAAGTAACTAATAATTATGATAATTATTGGTTAGTTCAATTTGATTTCTCCAATAATATATTATATTTAGGTGACTCAAATCTAATCATGTAATGAATATTGTGGTGAATATTTGAGTTTAAATTTTTCAATAAAATAAAATTTTGGGCAATTTTAAATATTCTAGAACTAAATTTTATAAAACTATGACGATTTAGGTTGTATCAAATCTTAAATTATTAGCCAAATTACTAGCCAAAAAATTGTAAAATTAGCCAATTTGCGAATATTAGTCACTAAAACATACCTTGTTCTCAAACCTTCTCTTAGAAGATGCTTTACTTGAACCTACCTAACACCTATTATGGTGCCAATCAGTGGAACACAAGATTATGGATTGCCCTTTGGCTATGCTAGGGTTAAACGCCAACCTAGAAAGGCCCCTATCAAACCAACATAAAGGAAGAAAAAAGAAGAATGGACCACTATTGGGCACAAAGGAAAGGCTCCCTTAGCTCCTAAATAGTCATATGTGGTTGTCATTTTGGTTCATCATATTTCAATAGGAGTGCAAACCCTAGTGAGTGTAGGAATGCAAGTAGTTTTTTAGAACCAAACCTTGGTGTTTCACAGGTTTCAAACCTTGGTTCACAGGGGATCAAGGCAGCCACCAGGGCTAACATCTCGATTGTGATTCACACTCCTCTTGCCACTTCCTCCATTGCAACCCAAAATATGTGGCATTTTCATAGTCCTCCTAGACATAAAGAGAAACTATTACCCCACCCAACGGTCACCTCCTCGATTACTAATATTTTAATACCCACGAAGATATCAAAATTACCTAAGTTTCGAACCTTATGATATTTTTGCGCCTTGCAAGTTCTCCACCATTAGATCAAGGCCGATCAATGGTCATCGCCATCTCGCTATGATGAAGTTGTGACAGGGTTACGATGGTGACATAGCGTCTGGTCAACGCGTGTCCGGTGGGTTCAGCTTGCAGGGCAGAGGATGGCGTGGGTCAGAAAAGTTTTATCGTGGGTCAAAAATGTTCTGTGGTGCCCCAGGCACTATGTCGCTATCACGTGTTGGCTCAAAAATTCCCATGGTGACATAGCACCCGACGAAAAGTTGTGCCGACGACGGTGAGTCAACGTGTTTGGCGGCAAGGTTTGGCGGACCGGAGAAGATAAACGGTGAGGTTTCAGGCAAGAGGTTGGGTCACGTCAGGTACTTCATTTGCCTAGTTGGCAGAGTCTGATGTCATGGCGATAAATCAGAGGGAGCCACGTGCACCAGATCTTTAGTTCAACCAGCACAGAGATGAGTCTTCACGATCGTCAGATCTGTAGAGATCTACGGCTAGCGCTATCTCGCCATTAGAAACTGCTCAAGAGATAACATCGACGACGTAGCGACAAGGCACCACGTGTCCTAGTGGGACCGTATTTCATGTCGCCAGTGCAGTAGGGATTAAACGATCGACGGACCAACAGGGAAGTGCCACATGTACCGCGGGCCCAACAAATTACGAGAGGGGAAGGTCGTAGGAAGGTGGGTCTTCGTGACCGTTAGATTAGAGAAGATCAATGACTGTCGCCATGTCACCATGGTGAAGATGTGTGATCTTTACCATAGTGACATGGCACCCTTTTGCCACGTGTCAGTGGGGCCAGGTCTCACCAGGGTGTGGTCGCTGAGGTGTTGCCAGGTCTCGATTGGATACGACAGCAGTTGCAGAGGTGGCGCCAAAAATGATGGGCTCGAGGTAAGGACAGCGTGGAGTATGATGAGTCTTCACGATCGTCGGATCTAGGCCGATCGATGGTCGTCGCCACCTCGCTATGAGTAAGCCACTCGAGGTTTATGTTGGCGACATAGCACCTTGTTGACACGTGTCTCGCTGGCCCGGTCAGGAAGGACGGTCGGTGGCTGGCGGTCAATGTAGTCGTCATAACTAATATTAATATCTGCAAGGGTGGCATGGTTAGTTCGATGACGGAAGGTCAACCACGAAAGACTTCCCTAGGTGGCAGAACGAAGAAAGGTGATTGGCCCGCATGACCCAGCTGGCTCGTATAGCCTGTTTGACTTGCTTCAACCCTGTTGATTCATGAACCAGGAAGCAAAGATGATCAAGGTTATCTTGCAATCTGATCTTTGCGATCAATTTTGACCTACCAAAAATGAATGCAAGGCATAAGGAAACACTCCACCGTCTCAGTCGATCCATCTACTATGTCAGGATCATTCATTGGTGCTACTTCTGTCTACTTGAGGCGTTCATTCAGTCGAATATCTGATTTTGTACTTTAGAACCATGCTCGAGTGTGATTTTTTATCAAATATTTTGGGGTTCAATGGCAGTAGTTGAGCAGTTAATGCAGAATCATTTTCCTCAGTTATGCCTGAACTATAAAGGCAATTTTACAATCTTTTCCAATGGGTCAACTCTTTCTGATTTCTCTAATAGTGCTCTGCAACTCTCAGTGTAACATTCCCTATGCCTTTGAACTGAATGATTCTCTATTTTATCTCCTTCAGCCATTAATGTGTATGTGCATCCGTTTTGCCTCTCATTGGTGTATTGTCAAGATCTGTAGCCTGCATACTGTATCTATTTTTGCCTACTAGATAATATATAAGTGAGATTCCTCTTTCCTTTTGTTATTCTGTTTGGTTTCTTGATCTGCATGAGGTTATTAGATCAAAACAAGCCTGTATGTATATATCCTTAGTTTCATTATGGTTCAATAGTGCATATATGGGCAGAAATGTGTCTGAGCACTCTATTTTGGTGCATCACCTCCGTAGTTTAGGTAGGGTAGAGTTGTTTTTTGCATCTCCTTCTTCCCCTTTTCCTTCTGAGAGTAGTTAGGTGCCCCCTGATAGTAAGAGGAAGCCGGCCTTCTCCGGAGACTCAACCTCACAGTTCAAGTCCCACAGCTTGGAGGTTGTTGTTGTCACATAGGTTTGCACCCTTGTCCAAGGCCTATGCATGAGGACAACCTAGTGAAACATGGAAACAACCTCCAAGCTGTGGGACTTGAAGTACGAGGTTGAGTCTCCGAAGAAGGCTGGCTTCCTCTTACTATCAAGGCGCACCTATCTATTCTCAGAAGGGAAAGGGAGAAAGAGAGCATCAAAGCAAATCTACCTAGTCTAATCTAAGGCGATGATGCACCAAGATAGAGTGTTCATATTCATTCCTACCCATATATATACTACAAAACCAGAATAACATACAAAAGTCATACACATCCAGACTTATATCGATCAGTAATCACATAGAGATCAGAAGAAACCAACCGAATGACACTAGGAAAAGGAGATTTCACTTATGTATTATTCGATAGACCAAAGATAGATACAGTATGCAGATCGTTGATCTCAACAATACACCAATGGGAGGAAAAGTGATGCACATTCACACTGATGGCTGAAAGAGATGATACAGGCTATTACATGGCTCAAAGATAAAGGGGTTTTACACTGCAAGTCTACAAGTAGTAGCAGAGGAAATCAGGAAGAATTGACCCTCAGAACAGATCACGAAACTGCCCTTATAGATCGGCACAACTGAAGACTTCCGCGTTACATTCACTTCTTACCTACTGGCATTAACTTCCTATCTTGAGAATCCAATCGGCGATCTGGATTGAAATACTGGCTTGCATACCGATAAATCTCATTTCTTCTGAGAAGAGCCCGGAGAAGATAGAAACAGCACCACAACATTCTCTGACATGGTAGATTGATCGACCGGATGGGTGGAGTGTCCTTATGTCCTGCATTCATTCCTGGTAGGTCAAAAATGATCGCGAAGATCATATCGTAAGATACATCGATCGCCTCTGCATTTTGGTTCATGAATCATCCAAGCCTATCAGTCGACCCGATTCCTTATAAGCCGATTAGGCCATGCAGGTCAATTGTAATCCTTTGTCTTGCCACTTGGAAAGTCCTTCCGTGGTTGACCGCCTTCGTCAAACTAATCGCGCCACCTTATCACCTAACCGCTGGCCATCAGCTAATTGCCACGTTGAAAACCGAAATGCAAGGACACGTATCTTCTGAGCGCTAACTTGCTATTGTAAAATCCGCACAGTTCCTCCATGGCGAGATAGCGCCGACCCTAGATTCCTGCAGATTTAATGGTGGAAAATTCACTCCTTAATGTGCTGATTGTATTAGGAAATTTGGCCCCTCAACATATCTGTGTTCTGACTTGGAACACGTGGTTGTTTCTGATTCGTCGTGGAATCTCTTTCCTATGACTGGGCCCCATCCGAATCGGTGCCACCTCGATGATGCATCCGGCGAGACCTGACCCCACTGACACGTGTCAATCGAGCGCGATGTCACCATGGTAAAAATCTTGCAGCTTCACTAAGGCGACATGGCGCCTACCGTTGATCTCTTCAAATCTGACGATGGATAACCTAACCTTCTGTAACCCTCTGTTCCTATTGATTCGTCGGGCCTGCCAACACGTGGCGTTCGGGCGCGATGTCACCGCTACTATCTCCCGTGCAACTTTTGATGACGAGATCGTGCCGACCGTCAATCCATCTAAAATCTGACGGAGAGAAAGCTTGGCGAGTCGGGCATTAAAATAACAATTGTTTGCCTAACCGTTGAACAGGTTGCAGATTTGAATTTAAATCTTTTGGCGGTAAAACCAGAGGTAACACTTCTGGTGACTCGCAGGGGGCATGAGCCTGCTCAATGCATGACCAGTGCCTAAGAATGATCTGTTGGGCTATGGAGTCAAAAGAGGACCAGGAGGCACAAGCTGAGAGCTGCAAGAACCCTAACTGAAGAGAGCCATGTGCTCGTGCACTTATTGCAAAACAGAAACAAGCAGGAAGCAACTAGATTAACTATGTACATAGATTCACAACCCTTCAGAAATAGGGCTTCAGATAGATCCCATTGACTGGAATGGGTAGAACTTCACCACTTGGCCTACTTAGTTAGAATGCGTTGGCCTGTTTACAATTGGAAATCAGATAAGGGCCACTCCATAATGGGTCAAATTTGGAGTGCCTTCCTGGTTTTGCTCTGTCTGAGTCCCACTTGAGAACTAAATCCCCTTCTCTAAAGATTCTAGCCCTTGCCTTCTTGTCAAAATTCCTCTTCATCTGTTGCTTGTGAATCTCTAGAGTTTTCATGGCTTTGTTTCTCTTTTCTTCCAACTCAATTAGTTCTGCCATTCTTACTGTCATGGCATCATCTTCAACCAGTTCCAGCTGATGAGCCAACTCCAAGGATGGGAACTCCAACGAGATTGGGAGTCTAGCTTCCCTACCATATACTAGCACAAAAGGTGAATTCCTAATAGATCTCTTGGGTGTTATCCTATCAGCCCACAGAGCAGTCCTTAATTTCTTGTGTCAGGTCCTCTGATTGTCTTCTATTGTCCTCTTCATAATTCTGATCAGATTCTTGTTGGAAGATTCAGCCAAACCATTACCCTGAGGATAGTAGTTCGATGATGTGCTCAGGTAGATATTGTGATTCATGACCCATGCACAAATTTGGGTTCCAACAAAAGACTTGGCATTATTTGAGATGATAGTAGAAGGAGCACCAAATCTAGATACAATTCCATCAAGGAATTCAACAACAGATGGCTCTGTGGCATCCTTCAAGGCAACTGCCTCTGTCCACCTAGTGAAATAATCAGTAGCAGCCAAGATCCATTTATGACCTGCACTAGATGGAGGATTAATGGGGCCTATAAAATCCAACCCCCACTGAGTGAAGGGCTGATCCACCTGAATAGGATGAAGGGGAAGAGCTGCAAGTCTCTGTTTTCTTGAGAAAAAAGCGCATTTCTCACATTTCCTCACATACCTATAACAATCATGGAACAGAGATGGCCAATAATATCCAGCCCTCATGATCTTCATAGCGGTTGTTCTTGCAGAGAAGTGGCCGCCATCAGGGCCATCATGGAGTTCTCTAATCACCCTCTCAGCCTGATCCTCTTCAACACATCTCAACAGGGTTCCATTAAAATCCCTCCTAAATAGGATATCGTCAATCACAACATAGGGAATGGATTATAGTCTATATTGTCTTCTTTTAGTTCTGTCCAATCCCTGAGGGTATCCATTCCCTAATAAGAAATTATTCATGTCATTTATCCAGCTCCTTAGACCATCAGCATACTTTTCCTCCTACTGCTCTGCTATCACCATGGCAACTTCTTCATCTGAGTTCCGATCTGATAACATTTCTTTACATAATCCTCTTCCTCTTACCAATTTGGTAATCTGAATGTCAACATCATATTCCATTACCCTAGTGATCCATCCAGCTCTCTTCTCACTGACATCTTTGTTTAATAGGAAGTCTTTTACACTTGCATGGGGTACCAACAAATGGATCCTATTATGGGATAAGAGGTGTCTGAACTTCTTCAAGGCTCTAATGACTGCAAGGGCTTGCTTCTCAATGAAGCTATACTTATCTTCATATTCCTTAAGCACTTCACTAAAGAAGGCTATGGGCTTCTCCTCATTCTTGTCATTTGTTTGGGTCAAGACAGCAGAGATACTTGACTCACCACCTAAAGTGTAGAGGATGAAATCTTTCTCAAATTTTGGGTTCATGAGGGTAGGGGCCGATGCTATGACTGCCTTGATCTTTTCAAAACTCTCCTTCCCCTCCTTGGTCCATGAGAAGACCATATCTTTCTTGAGCATGGCTGTGAGGGGTTTCACCATGGTGGCAAGATTAGGAATAAACCTTCTTACAAAATTTATCCTACCAAGGAAACTTTGTAGCCCTTTCTTGTGTTTAGGGAGAGGAAGGGCAAGTATTGCTTTTGTCCTTTCTAGATCAACGGTCAATCCATCCTTAGATACAATGTGTCCCAATAGTTTTCCTTGGTCTGTAGCAAAGACACATTTGGCTGGGTTGAGAGATACCCCAAACTCTCTACATCTTAGAAATACTTGTCTCAAATGATCAAGATGATCTTCCACATTCTTGGAATACATAGTTATATCATCCAGGTATACCAAGACAAACTTGTCAATTAATCTTCTGAAAGCTACCTCCATTACCTTTTGAAATGTGGCACCTGCATTTGTTAACCCAAATGGCATTTTGCATTAAGCATAGGTGCCCAATTTAGTAGTAAATGCTGTTTTGTATCTATCAGACTCTTTAACCAGCACTTGGTTATAACCAGAAAACCCATCAAGAAAAGAGAATCTCCTTGAACCACTGACCTTGGATAGAATTTGCTCCATAAAAGGGAGAGGATGGTGATGTTTAAGGGAAGCCTGATTGAGATCCCTAAAGTCCACACACAATCTGATTTCTCTATTCTTCTTCCTCACAGGGACAAGGTTAGCTACCCATGATGAGTGTTTGATAGGAAAATTTATGTTAGCCTCAATCAGTTTGGATAGTTCTTTCCTCATTAAAGGTTCAATCTTGGGATTCACTAGCCTCTGTTTTTACCTTACGGGTTTGACCCTATCAAGTAAATCTATGGTATGCTGAAACAAACTAGGGTCAAACCCTTTTAAATCATCATATGTCCAAGCAAATACATCACTAAATTCTTGACATAGATGAATGAAATCTTCTTGCTTAGCTTTAGAACATACCTTCCCCATGTTAAGAGATTTTCCATCAGCAATAGTAACTGGGGCATGGTCATCCTTTTCTACAACTAGATTCATCCCTTTGCCTCTTGTTTGATCATCAGGATTAAAGACGCCCTCCAGGGTAATGAGACCCTTGGGTAGCTTGTTGGAACTGAGATGAATGATCTGATCACCATATTGATCTTGTAGTCTCAGATGACTTCTCTTTGAAAATTCTGCTTCATTCTACAAGAAGCTTATAATTTGCTCATCAGACTCGAACACTTGCCAATGAGTATTATTATCAGGAACAGTAGGCCTCACCACTACCCTTATTTGTTTTTTCTTTCCTTCCTCAAGATTCCCTGGCACATCATAAGATGCACCCACTGCTACAAGTCTGTCAGCATGTTTATTTTCTTTCCTAGGAATGCTCTGAATGTTAAATGCATTGAAACTCTCAAGAAAATCCCAGACACTATGTTTATAAGACTTGAGCAGGCCATTTTTGGTGATATTTTGATTTCTCACTTGGTTCACTACCAACTCACTGTCCCCATATACTTTGAAGGCTTGAATTCCCCTCTTTTGGGCAAGTAGGAGACCTTGGATCAAGGATTCATACTCGGCCACATTATTGGTACAACTGAATTGGAACCTAAAAGAGAAGTAGTATCTTATTTGTGTAGGAGAGATCAACATAACACCAGCCCCTGATCCATTTCTATTCCTTGAGCCATCAAAGTACATACTCCATACTCCATTTATGTCATCATTAGTCCTAACAAGGTCAGGAACTTGAACCTCCTTCTCTATTATGCAATATGTACTAAGGCCAGTCTCAAGGGTTTCTGACATAGGTTCAAACTGACATGTATTTGCCCACTCATCCAAGAAGAAATCAGGAATCTCTGCTATGGAAGTGACAGGCTCGTTTACTATGTTATTTTCATTCACCTCTAGGATAGGGCAATTCATATTGATGAAGTTGGGAGTGTAGGGTTCAGTGTGGTGAAGGGCTTGAGGTTCTGCTCTTATTGAAGCATTGGCCCCATATCTGGTCTTAAATGACATGTAAGACCAATCAACAGATATGAATCCACCAATTTGAGCAGTGAAGTCTCTCGAAAGACAAATGGCAAAATAGGGCTTAACCTCAGCAACAGATATGTCTTGAATCACAGTACAACCAGGGCATGCATGTAGGGCCATTTCCACACTTCTAAGGATGCCTACGGTTTTGACAGTACTCCCATCTAGTTGTAACACATCCCTAACAATGGGCTCATATTTCATCCCTAAAGCATCAGCAACACACCTAGGCATTACTAAACTGCTAGCCCCTGAACCTATCATGCAATTATGGACTAATTTGCCCCCTATAATCAGAGAAACATAAAATGGAGGAGGTCTAACCTTTTTATTTGCCTCCACATCTCCTGCTGGTTGTACTAAACTAGTGGCACTTTCCATGGTAGATGACTGATCCTTGGGCTCAATCCTTTCCAATTCTTGCTGCAGCATCTTCCTCTGCATTGGTATGGTAGCAACAGCATCCCACATGGAAATGTTTACATTGGTCTTCTTCATTTGCTCTACCACACTCAATGGTGCACTAGGTATTTTGGTAGAAACTTTGGGGCCTGCACTTATAAGAGGTTGAGATGGGGCAACAAAAGGATCACTTGCATCCTCATTTCTTGGACCTTGCTTTTGCTGTTGTGAAGTGTTCGTCTGCTCATTTTTTGTTTGTGTGTTAGGTATAACACTTGAAGTTGAGGCCTACTTAGGAGAAGGAGGAGCAACATGTTCCATAGCTCTCTTCTTGCTTCTTGTGTTATGAGCAACAGAGTCTTGGTTTACATTACAATGTTCCTCCATTTGGTGATTCATAAAAGAGCAATCACCCTACCTCTGAACACATGGGGCCTCCTTGGGATGATCTTCTTTGTGTGATTTCTTTACTGTGGACTCCTAGACAGTTAGGGCCAAATAAGATTCTGCTTTCTGACATAGGCAGTAGGTATAAGAATAGTTGCATGAGGGACAAAAATCTTGGTCTTGGGCCAAGTTATTTTGAGGGACTATAGCTCTATTCTGATTTGAGCTTGAAGTAGAAGCATGACTATTCTGCCTATTCTGATCAAAAGAGCTATTCCACTGATTAGGAGGCCTACCACCACTTGGAACCTGATATTGCAATTGGGGAGGCTTGCCACCTTGAGCCTGCTATCTTTCTAAGGCCACCACCTTGTTACTCATCTTTTGTATTAGAGAAAAAATATCCTCTAGTCTCTTCCCTTGGTCCTTCAACTCCCTCCCCTGCTCTTGTAATTTTTTATCCAGGGTCTTTTCTCTTTTATCTGCGTTCAATACTAGACCTTGGAGCATTTCCTTGAGTTCATCTATTCCGTTTGAGGATGTGGAAGCTTGGGGAACTGGAGTAAGGGCTTGCGATGTAGAAATTGTAGGGAGAGGGGCTATTGCTAGTTGGTGGTTGGGAACATCAGGAAAGAAAGGCATAGGAGGCCTTGGGGCCAACTTTCCTCCTTCTATTAGAATGTTCTCAGCTTTTATGGTTGTCTCATAAGCATTAGGTAATGTATCTCCTCCCATAGTTTGGATTGTGGTGGCAATATCACTGTTAAAAGCTCTAAGGTAATGCAAGAAAGCATTACCAGGGGTAGGTTTCACTATAGTAGGTATTCTATCCCATGTCTTTTGGAATCTGTAATTAAAATCAGTCATACATTCATGGGGGGCTCTTTTTATTGTAGTCAGCTGCTCTAATAGTGACAAATGGTCACTCTTATCCTCAAAATGTTTGCATAATCTTGCTCCTAGTCCATCCCAATCAGTTATGGAACCATGAGCTAAGCCTATATACCACTATAATGCTTTTCCTTTTAAAGATGAGGCTAGAAGTCTGACAGCAACATCATCTTCTGTAATACCATGAATATTGCAGACATTCGCTACCTCTTGGATATGCTCTAAGGGGGAAATAGAAGTTTCACCAGTAAAATCAGGTATGCTTTTTAGTGCAGCTAATGGTATATCATGCCTTTGGGCTAACAACAGAGGACTTCCACCATTAAAGGTGGCAAAAGGATGAATTCTTGGTTGTGCCATATAAACAAGTGTTCTATTGATGAGTGCTGATGGCAATCTAGGCTGAGTTCGGACAGTAGGAGGAGTAGAGACAGATCTCACGGGTATGTTGATTGTTACTCCACCTCTAACTGGTGATAATGAAGCTCTAGCCTTCCTTCTTCTAGGACTTGAAAGTGAGAGTTCTTGATATTGAAAATTACCTCTAGAAGACGCCCTTGTTTCAGCTCTGGGCATGAATTTCTGCAACTTTGGCCTGAAACCAGATTTGTTGATGCTCAGAGTCACCAAGTACTTGATGAATCAGCCTCTTGAAGGCTTGAATACTAAAGTCAGCACTACTTCTTCAGCATTAATCTCAGAAACTCTTTCTTCTTTTGACACCAGTAGACATGAAATCTTCTGATATAGGTCCCACCGAGCGTGCCAAAAATTGTTGTCACATAGGTTTGCACCCTTGTCCAAGGCCTATGCGCGAGGACAACCTAGTGAAACATGGAAACAACCTCCAAGCTGTGGGAATTGAACTACGAGGTTGAGTCTCTGGAGAAGGCCAGCTTCCTCTTACTATTAGGGCGCACCTATTTATTCTCAGAAGGGAAAGGGAGAAAGAGAGCGTCAAAGCAAATCTACCTAGTCTAATCTAAGGCAGTGATGCACCAAGACAGAGTGTTCATATTCATTCTTGCCCATATATATACTACAAAACAAGAATAACATACAAAAGTCATACACATCCAGACTTATATCGATCAGTAATCACGTAAAGATCAGAATAAAGCAACCGAATGACACTAGGAAAAGGAGATTTCACTTATGTATTATTCGATAGACCAAAGATATATACAGTATGCAGATCATTGATCTCAACAATACACCAATGGGAGGCAAAGTGATGCACATTCACACTGATGGCTGAAAGAGATGATACAGGCTATTACATGGCTCAGAGATAAAGGGGTTTTACACTGCAAGTCTACAAGCAGTAGTAGAGGAAATCATGAAGAATCAACCCTCAGAACAGATCACGAAACTGCCCTTATAGATCAGGCACAACTGAAGATTTCCACGTTACATTCACTTCTTACCTACTGGCATTAACTTCCTGTCTTGAGAATCCAATCGGGGATCTGGATTGAAATCCTAGCCTGCATACCGAGAAATCTCATTTCTTCTGAGAAGAGCCTGGAGAAGATAGAAATGGCGCCACAACATTCTCTGACATGGTAGATGGATTGACCGGATGGGTGGAGTGTCCTTATGTCCTACATTCATTCCTGGTAGGTCAGAAATGATTGCGAAGATCAGATCGCAAGATACGTCAATCACCTTTGCATTTTGGTTCATGAATCATCCAAGCCTATCAGTCGACCCGATTCCTTATAAGCTGACTAGGCCACGCGGGCCAATTGTAATCCTTTGTCTTGCCACTTGGAAAGTCCTTCCGCGATTGACCGCCTTCATCGAACTAACCACGCCACCTTATCACCTAACCACTGGCCGTCAGCTAATTGCCACGTCAAAAACCGAAATGCGAGGACACGTGTCTTCCAAGCGCTAACTCGCTATTGTAAAATCCATGTAGTTCCTCCATGGCGAGATAGCGCCGACCCTAGATTCCTATAGATCTGATGGTGGAAAATTCACTCCTTAATGCACTGATTGTATCAGTAAATTTGGCCACTTAACATATCTGTGTTCTGACTCGGCACACGTGGTTGTTTCTGATTTGCCGTGGACTCTCTTTCCTGTGACTGGGCCCCATCCAAATCGATGCCACCTCGATGATGCATCCGGCGAGACCTGACCCCACAGACACGTGTCAGTTAGGTGCGATGTCACCATGGTAAAAATCTTGCAGCTTCACTAAGGCGACATGGCGCCTACCGTTGATCTCTTCAAATCTGACGGTGGAGAACCTGACCTTCTGTAACCCTCCATTCCTATTGATTCGCCGAGCCCGCCAACACGTGGTGTTCGGGTGCGATGTCGTTGATACTATCTCCTATGCAACTTTTGATGACGAGATCGCACCGACCGTCGATCCATCTAAAATCTGACAGAGAGAAACCTTGGCGAGTCGGGCATTAAAATAACAATTTTTTGGCTAACTGTTAAACAGGCCACGGATTTGAATTTAAATCTTTTGGCGGTAAAACCAGAGGTAACAGTTGTTTCCATGTTTCACTAGGTTGTCCTCGCACATAGGCCCTAGACAAGGGTGCAAACCTAAGTGACAACAATTTTTGGCACGCCCGGTGGGACACTTTTCAAACAAATTTTAAGTCTACTGGTGTCAAGAAAAAAGGAGTTCAATGATTAATGTTGAAGAGGTAGTGTTGGCTTCAGTATTTAAGCCTTCAAGAGCCTGGTTCTTCAAGGTACTTGGTGACTCTGAACATTAACAAATCTGGTTCCAGGCCAAAGTTGCGGCGATTCATGCCCAGAGCTGAAACAAGGGCATCTTCTAAAGGTAAATTTCAATATCAAGAGCTTTCCCTTTCAAATCCTAGAAGGAGGAGGACTAGAATTTCATTATCACTTGTTAGGGGTGGAATAATAGTTAATATACCTATAAGGTCCATCTCTACTCCTCCTACTACTCGAACTCAGCCTAGATTGCCATCAACGCTCATCAATAGAACACTTGTTTACATGGCACAACCAAGAGTTCATGATTTTGCCACCTTTAATGGTGGAAGTCCTCTGTTGTTAGCCCAAAGACATGGTATACCAGTATCTGCACTAAAAAGCATACCTGATTTTACTGGTGAGACTTCCATCTCCCCTTTAGAGCATATCCAAGAAGTAGCAAATGTCTGTAATATTCATGGTATTATAGAGGATGATGTTGTTGTCAGACTTCTAGCCTCATCTTTAAAAGGAAAAGCATTACAGTGGTATAGAGGCTTAGCTCATGGTTCTATAACTAATTGGGATGAACTAGGAGCAAGATTATGCAAACATTTTGAGGATAAGAGTGACCATTTGTCACTATTAGAGCAACTGACTACAATAAAAAGAGCCCCCCATGAATGTGTGACTGACTTTAATTATAGATTTCAAAAGACATGGGATAGAATACCTACTTTGGTGAAACCTACCCCTAGTAATGCCTTTTTGCATTACCTTAGAGCTTTTAACAGTGATATTGCCACTACAATCCAAACTATGGGAGGAGATACCTTGTCTAATGCTTATGAGATAGCCATAAAAGCTGAGAACATCCTAATACAAGGAGGAAAATTGGCTCCAAGGCCCCCTATGCCTTTCTTTTCTGATGTTCCTAATCACCAACCAGCAATGGCCCCTCTTGCCACAACTTCTACATCACAAACCCTTACTCCAGTCCCTCAAGCTTCCACATCCTCAAATGGGATAGATGAGCTCAAAGAAATGCTCCAAGGTCTAGTGTTGAATACAGATAAAAGAGAGAAGACCCTGGATAAAAAATTGCAAGAGCAGGGGAGGGAGTTGAAGGACCAGGGGAAGAGATTAGAGGATAGTCTCTCTATGATACAAAAAATGAGTAACAAGGTGGTGGCCTTAGAAAGGAAGCAAACTCAGAGTGGCAAGCCTCCCCAACTACAATATCAAGCTCCAAGTGGTGGTAGGCTTCCTAATCAATGGAATAGTTCCTTTGATCAGGGTAGGCAAAATAGTCATGCTTCTGCTTCAAGCTCAAATCTGAACAGAGCTATAGTCCCTCAAAATAACTTGGCTCAAGATCAAGATTTTGGTCCTTCTTGCAACTATTCTTATACCTATTGCATGTGCCAGAAGGCAGAATCTTATATGGCCCTAACCGTCCAAGAACCTGTAGCAAAGCAATCATACAAGGAGGCATCATATATTCAAGGATGTGATGATTGCTCTTTCATGAATCATTAGGTTGGGGAGCATTGTAATGTAAACCAGGATTCCATTGCTCATAACACAAGAAGCAGGAAGAGAGCTATGGAACAAGCTGCCCCTCCTTCTCCTAAGCAGGCCTCAACTTCAAGTGCTACACCTCATATACAAGCAACAAATGAACAAACGAGTACTTCACAATAGAAAAAGCAAGATCCAAGAAAGAAAGATGCAGGTGATCCTTATGTTGCCCCATCTCAACCTCTTATAAGTGAAGGTCCCAAAGTTTCTACCAAAGTTCCTAATGCACCTTTCAGTGTGGTAGAGAAAATGAAGAAAGCCAATGTGAATATCTCTATGTGGGATGTTGTTGCTACCATACCAATGCAGAAGAGGATGCTGCAACAAGAATTAGAGAAGATTGAACTCAAGGATTAGCCATCTATCGTGGAGAATGCCACAAGTCTAGTACAACTAGTAGGAGATGTGGAGACAAATAAAAGGGTTAGACCTCCTCCATTCTATGTTTCCCTGATTATAGGAGGCAAATTAGTCCATAATTGCATGATAGATTTAGGGGCTAGTAGCTCAGTAATGCCTAGGTGTGTTGCTGATGCTTTAGGAATGAAATATCAGCCCATTGTTAGGGATGTGTTACAACTAGATGGTAGTACCGTCAAAACCATAGGTATCCTTAGGAATGTGGAGATGGCCCTACATGCATGCCCTGGTTGCACTGTGATTCAAGATATATCTATTGCTAAAGTCAAGCCCTGTTTTGCCATCTATCTTTCAAGAGACTTCACTGCTCAGATTGGTGGATTCATATCTGCTGATTGGTCATATATGTCATTTAAGACCAGATATGGATCCAATGCCTCAATTAGAGCAAAACCTCAAGCCCTTCATCACACTAAATCTTACACCCCAAACTTCATCAATATGAATTGCCCTATTCTAGAGATGGGTGAAAATGACATAGTAAATGAGCCTATCACTTCCATAGCAGAGATTCCGGATTTCTTCTTGGATGAGTGGGAAAATTCATATCAGTTTGAGCCTATGTCAGAAACTCTTGTGACAGGCCTTAGTACATATTGCATAATAGAGAAAGAGGCTCAAGTTCCTGATCTTGTTGAGACTAATGATGATATAAATGGAATATGGAGTATGTACTTTGATGGCTCAAGGAATAGAAATGGATCAGGGGTCGGTGTTATGTTGGTCTCTCCTACACAAATAAGATACTACTTCTCATTTAGGCTCCAATTCAGTTGCACCAATAATGTAGCCGAGTATGAATCCTTGATTCAAGGTCTCCTACTTGCCCAAAAGAGAGGGATTCAAGCCTTGAAAGTATATGGAGATAGTGAGTTGGTAGTCAATCAGGTGAGAGGCCAAAATATCACCAAAAATGGCCTGCTCAAGTCTTAAAAACACAGAGTCTAGGATTTTCTTGAGGGTTTCAATGCATTTAATATTTAGAGCATTCCTAGGAAAGAAAATAAACATGTTGATAGACTTGCAGCGGTGGGTGCAGCCTATGATGTACCAGGGAATCTTGAGGAGGAGAAGAAGCAACAAATTAGGGTGGTAGTGAGGCCTGCCATCCTTGACAACAACACTCATTCGCAAGTGTTTGACTCTGATGAAAAAATCATGAGTTTCTTGTAGAATGAGGTAGAATTCTCAGATAGAAACTAGTCAAGGTTGCAAGATCAGTATGGTGATCAGATCATTCACCTTAGTTCTAACAAGTTTCCCAAGGGTCTCATTACTTTGGAAAGTGTTTTTAATCCTAATGATCAAACAAGAGGCAAAGGAATGAATCTAGCTACAGAAGAGGATGATTATGCCCTGGTTACAATTGCTGATGGAAAATCTCTAAATATGGGGAAGGTATGTTCTGAAATTAAGCAAGAAAAATTAATTCATCTATGTCAAGAATTTAATGACATATTTTCTTGGACATATGATGACTTAAAAGGGTTTGACCCTAGTTTGTTTTAGCATACCATAGATCTAGTTGATAAGGCCAAACCAATAAGGCAAAAACAGAGACCAGTGAATCCTAAGATTGAGCCCCTAATGAGAAAAGAATTATCCAAGTTGATAGAGGCCAATATAATATTTCCTGTCAAACACTCATCATGGGTAGCTAACCTTGTCCCTGTAAGGAAGAAGAATGGGGAAATCAGATTGTGTGTGGACTTTAGGGATCTTAATCAGGCTTCTCTTAAGGATCACCATCCTCTCCCTTCCATGGAGCAAATTCTATCCAAGGTTAGTGGGTCAAGGAGATTCTCTTTTCTTGATGGATTTTCTGGCTATAACCAAGTGCTGGTTAAAGAATCTGATAGACATAAAACAACATTTACTACTAAATGGGGCACCTATGCTTACTACAAGATGCCATTTGGACTAACAAATGCAGGTGCCACATTTCAGAAGGCAATGGAGATGGCCTTCAAAAATTTAATTGATAAGTTTGTCTTAGTATACCTTGATGATATTGTAGAAGTTGATGAAATCCAACTCCGCAGTCGCCAAGATCACCTACATGCAAATAGCTTGCTGAAGAGAAACCGAAAGAGCAAGAGCATGAAGCAAACAATGCAAGAGAAAATATTTCACAATAGGAAAATGAAATTGCTATGTGAATGGATTGATTTACAATGAGAGAGAGACCGTTTAAAAAGGCCTCATGGAAGCTTGTAGAACAAGCTAGAAGGTGGTAGAAGATAAGTGTGACAACTAGAAGGGAACAAACTCCCGTGTTGTCACCAACTAACCACAACACACATTAAATATAAAATATTAAATAAATGCATGACCTAAGTAAGCTTAAGCAATAGAGTAAATAATTAATAATTAATTATTTACTCTAACACCCCCCCTTAAGTGCAACTTAGGGAAATGCCTTAAGCTCACAAAACTAAGATGAAATGCAAAATGGGTCCCGACAATGAGGCCATTTTAGGTACCCATGTACAATGCAACCTCTGTAAAACGGAGAAAGAGGGAAAACCCTGTGGGAAAAACCCTCCTCCAAAAAGAGGTGAAAAACAACATGCTAAAAAAAAACATGAAGTGAAGGAAGGAAGGCCTCAACCAATCCCCCCAAGGACAAATTCTGCCAAAAATGTTTCAAGAGACTCTCTCAAAACCATAAGTACAACCAGCCCCCCCATGAGAATAGACACCAAGCCCCCCCCATAATGATGGAGCTCCTGTAGAAATGATCGAACCAATGAAACTCCAATTCGGAAGGAACAAAGGCACGTAACAAGAAAATCCCTGCGTGAGAGGAGCAACTGGAAAGCCTAGCTGATGTCCAGAAGAGAATGTATGAGGAACCGAAACGGGAATCCCCAAGGCAGGTGTGATGACATTGTCATGAATGTCCATTGAAGTAGCTGCAACAAGTGTACCTGGAGTCTCAATAAAAGAAGTTGGAAGATCAGATGGAGTGGAAGGAGAATCTTGTAGAGAGGAAAAGCCCTCAACTGGTTGTGGTGTGGCAGTCAAAATAGGGATCTCGGGAACAATACAAAGGTTCAAGTGTCCTGACTGCACCACACGATGCTCCTGCGAAAGTGAAGTAGTGTGCTCCAACAATGGAGACTGTGGACCAAAGTGTGAGAAAGAGTAGAGACGAGTGGAAGGATCAACTGCCCCTATAGCAATAAGTTCTCCTGTAGCATGATCTCGAATGAAGACTGAATCAATAGTGAACTCAACTGTCTTTCCTGATCCACTACGTGTAATCTAAGAAATCGAGAGAAGGTTAGCAGACAAAGATGGAACATACAATAAATCATTGAATATACCATCTTGGATGTGAACTGAACCTTTCCCACAGACTGGTAAGGCAGTGTTATTCCCCATGAGAATGTGAGGAATAGGAGAAGCCTCAAGAGTGGAGAAGACACCTTGAGAAGATGTCATATGGTGAGAAGCACCTGAATCCAGTATCCAAGGAATTTTTGAAGGAGATGTAATGGAAGCCTGAAATGCATGACCCTTTCCAAGATCTGATGTAGATGTTGAAGAGGTGGAGGAAGCTTGAAAAGAAGACCCTTGTGAGGTAGAAGAGGATGGAGAGGAAATAGTGCTCTTCTGAAGGAGAGCGTGCAAATCAGCAATCTGTTTCTTATAGCCATCACATCTCTTTTGAAAACAACGTGCCTCATCATGAGATCCTTTCCCACAACAGGAACAGGTAGGAGTTGCGGTCTTCTTTTTCTCCTTCTTGTTAGAAGATGATGAACTAGTAGAAGAGGGATCTGATAGCTGCTTCAACTTCTGTTCCTGTGTATCCTTAGAAAGCAATGCTTGTGACTGAGAACTTGAAAGTGAATCCATTTGAGTAATCTTCGACTGTTCACGGGTTAACCGATTACAAAATATCTCAAATGAAGGCATCCTATGTCTATCACCCAAGGCATCCATAGTGGAGTAGAAAGTGGAAGAGAAGATCTGATACTGTCCCTTTAACTTTGAGAGTACCAAAAAGATACACTCATCATCTATTTTGTTCTTCCCACATCCCTGCAAAAGTGTACGTAGAGATTTGAACTTCATCAAGAAGTCCTCAATGGTGGGAAAGTGATCAAGTGTCAAAGAAGTCAATTCTGCATCTAGCTGAAGTGCCCAAAACTCATTCACTTGTCCAAACAAAGTCTGAAATCTTAGCCAATAAGCCCGTGGAGTAGTCAAACCATCCAGGTGAAACAACAAGCTGTCTGAAATGTTGAGTGCAATAAGCCCCATGGCTTCATCCATCTTGTTCCTGTGTTGTAGAATCTCATAAGGTCGTTGGAGATTAGGCTGATGCTCATCCAAACAAGACCATAGACCTCTTGACATTAGAAGTCTAGTCATTTGTGCCTTCCATGTGTGGTAGTTGTGTGGTGTGAGACGGGATATAGATGGATCCGCCATTGAGAGAA
Organism: Cupressus sempervirens; assembly: GCA_028749045.1. Taxonomy (NCBI): domain Eukaryota; kingdom Viridiplantae; phylum Streptophyta; class Pinopsida; order Cupressales; family Cupressaceae; genus Cupressus; species Cupressus sempervirens. The sequence goes on along the minus strand of CM053787.1, from coordinate 834,959,408 downwards.
AGAAGAAGACGGAAGTAGAAGGGTCTTAACTGAAGTAAATTACAGAAAATAAAGACACCCCCCCACAAACGTACAAAAATATCTCTCAAATACCGCAAAAAAACAACTAAGGAAAGCAAAAAACTAGAAAGGAACCTGGATTTGTTGATGCAGAATAGGAAACAGAAGCCTCTACTTTGACACAAAAATTGGAAGCTCAAATGAACTCAAAATCATGTGAAACTAGTACCAATGTGTCCGTCTCTGAGTTAGCTTTTTGACGCTTCTTTCAGATCGGAAAAAGACCTCCGTATGCTCAAGTTATAGCCAAAAAATCGACTGCTTCTCAAAAATGCACTTGCTGGAAAATTACAGACACTGGCATAAATTTGACGACCGTATGCCCATCACAAACTTGTTGCCGGCAAAAAAAATCCGTCACAGCAAGGTGATGTCACACGCTAGGAAAGTGACATTTGCAGACCGGAATATGACGTCAGCAAATCTGTCAGCAGCCACGTGGCGGTCAATGATTGGTAGTAGACAGCGCCACGTGTCGTCCGGTGGTTGGAGAGGCCGCAGGGCGGCGGAGCGATGAAAACCGCCGGTGGCAGTGGTGCCCGGGAGGAAAACCCGGTGGCGCCGCTGTCTGCGGTGGTGGAGGCAGCTGTGCCCGGGCGGCGGGTGTTTAGGGTGGCGCCGCGGCGGGAGCCGCTGGCGGAGCGGCCTGTCGGAGGCGCGCGGGCGGAGATCGGGTGGCCCTGCGATGGCACGTTGGCGCTGCTGCGGCGGTGCCCAGTTAAATTTTTTTTTTTTTTTTTTTGCACTGTCGCGCGTCCGTATGATGGTACGGCCAGACCCTGAAACAAAAAAAAATTTGCCTTCCAGAGCTCTGTCTCCAAAAATGGAAAGTTTTATATGAATTTTGACTGTAAATGGCCTTCCGAATCCAATGGTGATGTCCATTTGGGCTGAAAGTGCTCCAAAAATTTTCTCTAGCCTTGATTTGAAGAAAAAATGCACAAACAAACTAGGGTTTGTGACTTTAAATCACGGCTTCAAAAATCCTTCAAACAAGAAGCAGCAGGGAGGCTCTAATACCATGTAGGAGTTGACGAAATCCAACTCCGCAGTCGCCAAGATCACCTACATGCAAATAGCTTGCTGAAGAGAAATCGAAAGAGCAAGAGCATGAAGCAAACAATGCAAGAGAAAATATTTCACAATAGGAAAATGAAATTGCTATGTGAATGGATTGATTTACAATGAGAGAGAGACCATTTAAAAAGGCCTCATGGAAGCTTGTAGAACAAGCTGGAAGGTGGTAGAAGATAAGTGTGACAACTAGAAGGGAACAAACTCCCGTGTTGTCACCAACTAACCACAACACGCATTAAATATAAAATATTAAATAAATGCATGACCTAAGTAAGCTTAAGCAATAGAGTAAATAATTAATAATTAATTATTTACTCTAACAGATATAACTGTATATTCAAAAGATGTAGAAAATCATTTTGATCATCTAAGGCAGGTATTTCTAAGATGTAGAGAGTTTGGGGTTTCCCTCAACCCAGCCAAGTGTGTCTTTGCTACAAGCCGAGGAAAATTATTGGGACACATTGTATCTGAGGATGGTCTAACCATTGATCCAGAAAGAACAAAGGCAATACTTGCCCTTCCTCTTCCTAAACACAAGAAGGGGCTGCAAAGTTTCCTTGGTAGAATAAACTTTGTGAGAAGGTTTATCCCTAATCTTGCTACCGTGGTGAAACCTCTTACAGCAATGCTTAAGAAAGACATGGTCTTCTCATGGAACAAGGAGGGGAAGGAGAGTTTTTAAGAGATCAAGACAGCCATAGCCTCAGCCTCTACTCTCATGAACCCAAATTTTGAGAAAGATTTCATCCTCTACACTTTAGGTGGTGACTCAAGTATCTCTGCTATCTTGACTCAGACAAATGGCAAGGATGAGGAGCAGCCCATAGCTTTCTTTAGTGAAGGGCTCAAAGAATATGAAGATAAGTATAGCTTTTTTGAGAAGCAAGTCCTTGCAGTCATCAGAGCCTTGAAAAAATTCAAGCACCTCTTATCACACAATAGGATCCATTTGTTGGTGCCCCATGCCAGTGTAAAAGATTTTCTGTTAAGCAAGGACATCAGTGAAAAGAGAGCTAGATGAATCATTAGGGTAATGGAATATGATGTTGATATTCAGATTACCAAGCTGGTAAGAGGGAGAGGATTGTGCAAAGAAATGTTATCAGGTCAGGATTTTGATGAAGAGGCTGCTATGGTATTAACAGAGTAGAAAGAGGAAGGAAATGTTAACAGCCCAAAGAGCTGGATAAATAATATGAAGATCTTCTTATTAGGGGATGGATACCCTTAGGGATTGGATAGAGCTAAAAGAAGACAATATAGATTGCAGTCCATTCCCTATGTTGTAGTTGATGGTATCCTATTTAGGAGGGATTTTAATGGGACCCTATTGAGATGCATTAAAGAGGACCAGGCTGAAAGGATGATTAAAGAACTTCATGATGGCCCTGATGGCGGCCATTTCTCTACAAGAACAACTGCCATGAAGATCATGAGGGCTACTTATTATTGGCCATCTCTTTTCCATGATTGTTATAGGTATGTGAGAAAATGTGAGAAATGTTCTTTCTTTTCAGGAAAACAAAGGCTTGCAGCTCTCCCCCTTCATCCTATTCAGGTGGATGAGCCCTTTACCCAATGGGGGTTGGATTTTATAGGCCCTATTAATCCTTCATCTAGTGCAAGTCATAAATGGATTTTGGCTGCTACTGATTATTTCACTAGGTGGACAAAAGCAGTTGCCTTGAAGGATGCCACAGAACCATCAGTTGTTGAATTCCTTGATGGGATTGTATCTAGGTTTGGTGCTCCTTCTACTATCATCTCAGATAATGCTAAATCTTTTGTTGGAACACAAATTTGTGCATGGGCAATGAATCACAATATCTACCTAAGCACATCATTAAATTATTATCCCCAAGGCAATGGTTTGGCTAAGTCTTCCAACAAGAATCTGATCAGAATCATGAAGAGGACAATAGAAGACAATCAGAGGGTCTGGCATAAGAAATTAAGAACTGCTCTGTGGGCTGATAGGATAACACCCAAGAGATCTATTGGGAATTCACCTTTTGTGCTGGTATATGGTAGGGAGGCTAGACTCCCAATTTCACTGGAATTCCCTTCCTTGGAGTTGGCTCATCAACTGGAATTGATTGAAGATAATGCCATGTCAGTAAGAATGGAAAAGCTGATTGAACTGGAAGAAAAGAGAAACAAGGCCATGCAAGCCATGGAGATGTATCAGTAGCAGATGAAAAAGAGTTTTGATAAGAAGGCAAGGGCCAAAACCTTCAGAGAAGGAGATTTAGTCCTCAAGTAGGACTCATACAGAGCAAAACTAGGAAGACATTCTAAGTTTGACCCACTATGGAGTGGCCCCTATCTGATTGCCAGTCACAAACAGGCTAATGCATTCCAACTGAGCAGACCCAACGGTGAAGTTCTGCCCATCCTAGTCAATGGGATTTATCTTAAAGCTTGCTTCTGATGAATATTGTGAATCCATGTACATTAGTAGTTTAGTTCTTTCTTTTGTTTCCTACTTTTCATGAAGTGCACAGGCATAGTCGTCTCCCTATGACGTAGCAGATTTTGAGACGTCTCGGGTTGCAAAGGAAGTTTTTTTTTGTTTCAGTTACAGAGGTAGACCTAGGGTTTTAATGTTTTGATTTCCTTGTAGAAGGGTTAGGGTTTTGCAGTTCTCAGATTTGTACCTTTCAGACCTATTTTTGACTCCATAGCCCAATGGATTGTTTATAGGCACTGGTCTTATGCATCAAGCAGGCTCATGCCCCTTGTGAGTCGCCAAAATTTTACCCCGCCCAATGGTCACCTCCCTGATTACTAATATTTTAATACCCATGGAGATATCAAAATTACCTAAGTTTCGAATCTTATGATATTTTTGCACCTCGCAAGTTCTCTGCCGTCAGATCAAGGCCGATGAATGGTCGTCACCATCTCGCTATGATGAAGTTGTGTGAGGGTTAGGATGGTGACATAGCATCTGGTCAACACGTGTTCGGTGGGTCCATCTTGCAGGGCAGAGGATGGCGTTGGTCAAAAAAGTTTTATCGCGGGTCGGAAATGTTCTACGGCGCCCCAGGCGCTATGTCGCTATCATGCATTGGCCCAAAAATTCCCATGGCAACATAGCACCTGACGGAAAGGTGTACCGATGATGGTGAGTTAGCGTGTTCGACGGGAAGGTTTGGTAGGCCAAAGAAGATAAACGATGAGGTTTTAGGCAAGAGGTTGGGTCATGTTAGGTACTTCATCTACCTAGTTGGCAGAGTCCAGTATCACAGTGACAAATCAGAGGGAGCCATGTGCACCCGATCTTCAGTTCAGCCAGCACAGAGATGAGTCTTCACGATCGTTAGATCTATAGAGATCTACGGGTGGTGCTATCTCACCATTAGAAACCGCTTGAGAGATAAAATTGGCGACGTAGCGACAGGGTGCCACGTGTCCTAGTGGGATCGTATTTCATGCCGCCAGCACAATAAGGATTAAACGACCGACGACCCAACAAGGAAGTGCCACATGTACCGCAGGCCTAGCAAATTATGAGGGGGGAAGGTCGCAGGAAGGTGGGTCTTCGTGACCGTTAGATTAGAGAAGATCAATGACTGTTACCATGTCGCCATGGTGAAGATGTGCGATCTTTACCATAGGGACATGGCGCCCTTTCGCCACGTGTCAGTGGGGCCAAGTCTCGCCAGGGTGCAGTCGCTGAGGTGTTGCCAGGTGTCGATTGGATACGACAATAGTTGTAGAGGTGGCACCAAAAATGATGGTTCTAGGGTAAGGACAGTGTGGAGTATGATGAGTCTTCATGATCATCGGATCTAGGCCAATCAATGGTCGTTGCCACCTCGCTATGGGTAAGCCGGTCGAGGTGTATGTTGGTGACACAGTGCCTTGTTGACACGTGTCTCACTGGCTTAGTCAAGAAGGACAGTCGGTGGCTGGCAATTAATGTAATCATCACAGTTAATATTAATATCTGCAAGGGTGGTGCGGTTAGTTCGATGATAGAAGGTCAACCACGAAAGACTTCCCCAGGTGGTAGAATGAAGAAAGGTGATTGGCTCGCATGACCCAGTTGGCTCGTATAGCCTGTTTGACTTGCTTCAACCCTGTTGATTCATGAACCAGGAAGCAAAGATGATCAAGGTTACCTTGCGATCTGATCTTCGCAATCAATTTCGACCTACCAAAAATGAATGCAAGGCATAAGGAAACACTCCACTATCTCAGTCGATCCATCTACTGTGTTAGGATCATTCATTGGCACCGCTTCTGTCTACTCGAGGTTTTCCTTTAGTTGAATATCTGATTTTTTACTTCAAAACCATGCTTGAGTGTAATTTTTGATTAGATATTTTGGGGTTCAATGGCAGTAGTTGAGCAGTTAACGCAGAATCATTTTCCTCAGTTATACCTGAACTATAAAGGCAATTTTGTAATCTTTTCCAAGGGGTCGACTCTTTTTGATTTCTCTGATAGTGCTTTGCAACTCTCAGTGTAACATTCCCTGTGCCTTTGAACTGAATGATTCTCTGTTTTATCTCCTTTAGCCATTAATGTGTATGTGCATCCCTTTTGCCTCTCATTGGTGTATTGTCAAGATCTGTAGCCTACATACCATATCTATTTTTGCCTACTAGATAATATATAAGTGAGATTCCTCTTTCCTTGTGTTATTCTATTTGGTTTCTTGATCTGCATGAGGTTATTAGATCAAAACAAGCATGTATGTATATATCCTTAGTTTCATTCTAGTTCAATAGTGCATATATGGGCAGAAATTGGTCTGAACACTCTATTTTGGTGCATCACCTCCGTAGTTTAGGTAGGGTAGAGTTGTTTTCTGCATCTCCTTCTTCCCCTTTTCCTTCCAAGAGTAGTTAGGTGCCCCCTGATAGTAAGAGGAAGCCGGCCTTCTCCGGAGACTCAACCTCACAGTTCAAGTCCCACAGCTTGGAGGTTGTTTCCATGTTTCACTAGGTTATCCTTGCGCATAGGCCCTGGACAAGGGTGCAAACCTAAGTGACAATAGAAACTAAAGGAGAAATGTTGTACCCTCAGTCTAGAGGATTTTTCTACTAGCTTTAACCAAGTTTCAACTTTCTTGTTGAATAGCTACTCCTGTTTGGAGGACGAGGGAGATATGGAAGAGTTTTTATGAATTTCTTTTATTATGGAATGTGCGAGCTCCTATAGACCTCTCCACAAAGTACTAAATTAGGTATATCTATCATAGACTTCCTAATTTAGATTTTCTTTGTATGCAAGAAGTTAAGATCTCTAGTTTTATGCTTTTCTTTGCATGTCACGTCATATGGGTGGATGGCATTATGTTCTCCTCTCAGCACGATTCTAGAAGTGATTATTTAGTTACTCTTCTCTGACCTCATCTTCATTTTTCTATTATTTCACAAGGTTCTAATCCCACGTATAGAATCATTTGACTTTTTTCTTTCTATCAACAATCATTCTTTTGGAGTAGTTAATGTTTATGCTTCCAATGATGCTATGGAAAGATCTCAATTGTGAGGTTGGATGGCTAACAACTTGCCTCCAACTAATTGGGTTATGTATGGTAACTTCTGTTAGAGTAAATAATTAATTACTAATTATTTATTCTATTTACTTAAGCTTACTTAGGTAAATGCATTTATTTAATATTTTGTATTTAATGCATGTAATCTAGGAGTTAGTTATAAGTTGTTGACAATACGAGAGTTTGTTCTCTCCTAAGTCATACTTATCCTCTCACATTGTTCAAGGACTTTCCACCTTATGTGGATGTATGATTAGTTTTCACACTTATCTCCTAGCATCTTCTAACTTGTTCTAGAAGATTCCTAGAGCTCTTTATAAGTGGGCTCTCTCTTTGTATATCATATCACAATATCACATTCTCATTGTAAATAAATTTTCTCTTATGTTTGCATACTTGTGGTCTCTCATGTCTATTTAGGGTTTTTCCCTTGCTCCATGCTCTTCCTCTCCTTGGCTTCTCTTTGACAGGTTTTCGCATGCAGGTGATCTTGGGCATCTTCGGAGTTGGCTTTCATCAACTCCAACATGGTATCAGAGCCTTCCTGTTGCAGCTTTGTTAAAGGATTTTTGAAGCCATGATTTGAAGTCACAAACTCTATTTGTTTGTGCATTTTTTCTTCAAATCAAGGGATCAACAAATTTTTGAAGCACTTTTAGCCCAAACAGACATCACCATTGGATCTGGAAGGCTGTTTGCAATCAGGCTTCATATAAAACTTTTCATGTTTGGAGATAGAGCTCTGGGAGGAAAATTTTTTTTAGCCCTACAGGGTCGTACGAACTATACAGACAATTTTTTTTGCAAGAAAATAAAAAACATTTTTGCGCAGGGTGCACCGCTGCGCTACTGCCCAGAGGCCACCGCAGGGCTACCCCTGCCCAACTCCTCCGACGATGTCTATAGCTCCTCTTCCTACGACCCACAACCCTCTGACATCTTTCTGCACCGCTTTGCTAGTGCCAACAACCTCTTCCACTTTTTGCGCCACTTCGTCGGTGCCAGCAACCTCCTCCACTGTCTACGCCACTCTAACAGTGTTTCCACCGCCAGTGACATCACTTCGCTCCACCACTGCGGCCACCTCTGTTTGTGCTCCTTTAGAAGCCTCCGCTCCGCAGCCGCCTCCCTGTCAGCTCACCCGCTCAACGATACAGTCAGCAACAATTGGCATTTTTTGCACAGTCAACGCCCAATTAGCGTGTGACATGTGGTAGGCATGCCACGTGGCACATCACCACATAGCCCCTACCACATCAGCCACCTGCCATGTGGCGTCCATGTGGCCTCTTTTTTTGTATTGATAGCCACGTGGTTGTCAAATTTTTTGTAGTGACTTGCTGATGTCAACATGATGTTATTAGACCTTGCATGTACCTCTCCTAATTTTGTTTTGGAGCTACTTGTGGTTTTTTGGCCATACCTGGAGCATACAGAGGTATTTTTTTGATTCAGAAGAAGCACCAGAAAGCTGGATCTAAGACGGAGACTTTGGTGTAGATATTTTTAAGTTTTGATACATTTTTATTGCTCTTCTTTTTAGTCAAAGTCTAAAGTTCTATTTTTGACTTCGGCAAGCATATCTTTTGTATCAAATGCCTATTTTTTGAAAACTTTATATTTTTGGAAAGTTGGTTCTATCACCTTTTCAAAAATGTGGTCCTTTTCTTTAATTTTTGACCTCTGCTCTTTCTATCATAGTTTTGGCATTTTTTCTATATGGTGGATATTTTGAGTGTTTTAGGCCCAAGGATCATTTTCCGAGCATGGTTTCCTTTTTTTATTTTTGTACTTTATTTTTTTGCAGCTTGTTTATAGTTTTGATCATTGTAGGTATCATTTTGAAACACTTTTATGTATCGCACTGAGATAAAGTGCCACTTTTGCATTTTGGGGATCATGAACATTGTTTTTGAGTCAGTTGTATATGCACTATTTTTATAAAGCACCATGGGAGGGATAGTTGTTTGTTATTTTAGGCCTTCTCCCTTTGTCAAGTGAGTGTCCCCTCCATGACATTAGCCCCATGTAGAGTCAGTTTGACAGTATCTTTATAGGTGTCTGTACCTCTTTCTCTCTCTCGTCGTTCTTGGTTCGTCTGCAGGGGACTTCAGCCTACCTTCTCAGTTGCCTGTCATCACACCCCGTTTGCATTAAGGGGGGGTTATGTTGTTGCTCTAATGCATCCTCGGTTTGATGGTTCGATAGTGTGAACTATGTATTCAGTAGTTGATCCTATGTACAAGACGATTGCAGTGGCTGGCTACCTATGGATTTCGGTGAGATGGATCATCTACCATATAGACAATATGGATCCTTAGTTGGAAGCTTCTTCAGTTCTTCATTAGGTTATTTCTTTTTGGGGGAGGGTTTTTCCCACGTGGTTTTCTCTCTTTTCTCACTTTCAGAGGTTGCATTTTCTTGCATTGTACTTGGGTACCTAAATTGACTTTGTTGCTAGGACCCATTTTGCATTTCATCTTAGTTTTTTGAGTTTAAGACATTTCCCTAAGTTGTACTTAAGGGGGGGTGTTAGAGTAAATAATTAATTACTAATTATTTATTCCATTTACTTAAGCTTACTTAGGTAAATGCATTTATTTAATATTTTGTATTTAATACATGTAGTCTAGGAGTTAGTTATAAGTTGTTGACAATACGAAAGTTTTTTCTCTCCTAAGTCATATGTATCCTCTCATATTGTTCAAGGACTTTCCAACTTATGTGCATGTATGCTCAGTTTCCACACTTATCTCCTAGCATCTTCTAGCTTGTTCTAGAAGATTCCTAGAGCTCTTTATAAGCAGGCTCTCTCTTTGTATATAATATCACAATATCACATTCTCATTGTAAATGCATTTTCTCTTGTGTTTGCATATTTGTGGTCTCTTATGTCTATTTAGAGTTTTTCCCTTGCTCCATGCTCTTCCTCTCTTTGGCTTCTCTTTGACAAGTTTTTGCATGCAGGTGATCTTGGGCATTTTTGAAATTGGCTTTCATCAACTCCAACATGGTATCAGAGCCTTCCTATTGTAGCTTCATTGAAGGATTTTTGAAGCCATGATTTGAAGTCACAAACCCTAGTTTGTTTGTACATTTTTTCTTCAAATCAGGAGATCAGCAATTTCTCAGGGCACTTTTAGTCTAAATGGACATCACCATTGGATCTGAAAGGCCATTTGCAGTCAGGATTCATATAAAACTTTTTATTTTTGGAGACAGAGCTCCGGGAGGTAAAATTTTTTTTAGCCCTACAGGGCCATACACACTGTACGGACAATTTTTCTTGCAAGAAAATAAACAAAATTTCCACATAGGGTGTGCCGCAGCAGCACTGCCCAGCAACCACCGCGAGGCCGCCCCCACCTAGCTCCTCTGGTAGTGTCTGTAGCTCCTCTGCCTCCGGCCCATCGCCCTCTGACATCTTTTTGTACCGCTCCGCCGGTGCTAGCAAACTCCTCCACTTTCTGTACCACTCCATCAGTGCCAGCAACCTCCTCCGCTATCAGTGCCACTCTGATAGTGTTTTTGCCGCTAGCGATGTCGCTTTGCTCCTCCACTGTGACCACCTCTGTCGGTGCTCCTCTAGAAGTCTCCACTCCATAGCCGCCTCCCTGTTAGCCCCGCTGCACATCGATACAGTCAGCGATAGTTGGCATTTTTGAATAGTCGGTGCCACGTCAACATTTTTTGCATAGTCAATGCCCAATTAGTGCATGACATGTGGCAAGCATGCCACGTGGCACATTGACACATGCCCCTGCCACATCAGCTGCCCGCCACGTGGCCTCTTCTTTTGTGATGATAGCCATGTGGCCATCAATTTTTTTGTAGTGACTTATTGACATCAGCATGATGTCATCAAACCTTGCATGCACCTCTCCTGATTCTATTTTGGAGCTACTTATGGTTTTTTGGCCATAACTTGAGCATACAGAGGTATTTTTTCGATCCGAAAGAAGCGCCAGAAAGCTAGATCTAGGACAGAGACTTTGGTGTAGGTATTTTTAGGTTTTTATACTTTTTTATTACCTTTTTTTTTAGTCAAAGTCTGAAGTTCTATTTTTGACTCTAGCAAGCATATCTTTTGTATCCCATGCCTATTTTTTGAAAACTTTATATTTTTGGAAAGCTAGTTCTGTCACCTTTTTCAGAAATGTGGTCCTTTTCTTCAATTTTTGGCCCTTGTTCTTTCTATCATAGTTTTGGCATTTTTTCTATATGGTGGATATTATGAGTGTTTTAGGCCCGAGGGTCATTTTCTTGGCATGGTTTCTTTTATTTTTGGTTGTACTTTATTTTATTGCATCTTTTTTTTAGTTTTGATCATTGTAGCTATCATTTTGAAGTACTTTTATGTATCGCATTGAGATAAACTGCCCCTTTTACATTCTGAGGATCATGAATGTGATTTTTGAGTTAGTTGTACATGCACTATTTTTATAAAGCACCATGGAAGGGATAGTTGTTTGCTATTTTAGGCCTTCTCCGTTTGTCAAGTGATGTCCCTTCCATGAAATTAGCCCCATGTAGAGTCAGTTTGATTGTGTCTTTATAGGTGTCTGTACCTCTTTCCCTCTCTCCTCATTCTTGGTTCGTCTGCAAGAGACTTTCGCCCACCTTCTCAGTTGCCTATCATCACACCCTGTCTGCATTAAGGGGGGGTTATACTATTGTTCTAATGCATCCTTGGTTTGATGGTTTGATAGTGTGAATTATTTATTCAGTGGTTTATCCTATGTATAAGGCGATTGCAATGGTTGGCTATCTATGCATTTCGGTGAGATGGATCATCTACCATATAGACACACTCGGTTTGTGCCTTTTTCTTCCATGGAGGTTCTTCACATCAGTAGTTTGGAAAATTTGCACTTCTTCATGCTTCAGTGATGCTCTTTCATGATCACTCCTTGTTCCTATTTTAGGGACAATTTCCTTAGTTGGAGGCTTCTTCAGTTCTTCACTAGGTTACCTCTTTTTGGGGGAGGGTTTTTCCTACGTGCAACCTTTTCTCTCTTTCCCCACTTTTAGAGGTTGAATTTTTTTGCATTGTACTTGGGTACAAAAAATGCCCTCGTTTCTTGGACCCATTTTGCATTTCATCTTAGTTTTGTGAGCTTAACATATTTCCTTAAGTTGCACTTAAGGGGGTGTTAGAGTAAATAATTAATTACTAATTATTTAATTATTTATTCTATTTACTTAAGCTTACTTATGTAAATGCATTTATTTAATATTTTGTATTTAATACATGTAGTCTAGGAGTTAGTTATAAGTTTTTGACAATACGAGAGTTTGTTCTCTCCTAAGTCATACTTATCCTCTCACATTGTTCGAGAACTTTCCACCTTATGTGGATGTATGCTTAGTTGTCACACTTATCTCCTAGCATCTTCTAGCTTGTTCTAGAAGATTCCTAGAGCTCTTTATAAGCTGGCTCTCTCTTTGTATATAATATCACAATATCACATTCTCATTGTAAATACATTTTCTCTTGTGTTTACATACTTGTGGTCTCTCATGTCTATTTAGGGTTTTTCCCTTGCTCCATGCTCTTCCTCTCTTTGGCTTTTCTTTGACAGGTTTTCACATGAAGGTAATCTTGGGCATCTTTAGAGTTGGCTTTCATCAACTCCAACATGGTATCAGAGCCTTCCTGCTGTAGCTTCGTTGAAGGATTTTTGAAGTCGTGATTTGAAGTCACAAACCCTAGTTTGTTTGTGCACTTTTTCTTCAAATTAGGAGATCAACAAATTTTTGGAGCACTTTCAGTCTAAATGTACATCACCATTGGATCTAGAAGGTCGTTTGCAATCAAGGTTCATATAAAACTTTTTATTTTTGGAGACAGAGCTCCCGGAGGCAAATTTATTTTTATCCCTACAAGGCCATACACACTGTACGAATGATTTTTTTTGCAAGAAAATAGAAGAAATTTCCACACAGGGTGTGCCACTGCGGCACTACCCAGTAGCCACTATGAGGCCGCCCCCACCCAACTCCTCTGGAAGTGTTTGCAGCTCCTCTGCCTTTGGCCCACTGCCCTCTGGCATCTTTTTGCACCACTTCGCCAGCACTAGAAACCTCCTCTGCTTTCTGTGCCACTTCGTCGATGCCAGCAACCTCCTCCACTGTCTATGCTGCTCTGATAGTGTTTTCGCTGCCAGTGATGTCGCTTCACTTCCCCACTGTGGTCACCTCTGTTGGTGCTCCTCTGAAAGTCTCCACTCCATAGTCGCCTCCCTATTAGCCCACCTGCTCATTGATACAGTTAGTGACAGTTAGCATTTTTGAACAGTCGACACCACGTCAACATTTTTTGCATAATCAGTGCGCAATTAGTGTGAACACGTGGCAGATGTGCCATGTGGCACATTGCCACATGGCCCTTGCCACATTAGCCGCCTGCCACGTGGCATCCACGTGGCCTCTTTTTTTGCAATGATAAACACATGGTAGTCAAATTTTTTGCAGTGACTTGCTGATATCAGCATGATGTCATAAAAGCTTGCATGCACCTCTCCTGATTCTATTTTGGAGCTACTTGTGGTTTTTTGGCCATAACTTGAGCATACAAAGGTATTTTTCTGATCCAAAAGAAGCGTTGAAAAGATGGTTCCAAGATAGAGACTTTGGTGTAGGTATTTTTAGGTTTTGATACATTTTTATTGCCTATTTTTTAGTCAAAGTCCAAAGTTTTATTTTTGACTCTAACAAGCATATCTTTTGCGTCCCATGCTTGTTTCTTGAAAATTTTATATTTTTGGAAAGCTGGTTCTGTCACCTTTTCAGAAATGTGGTCCTTTTCTTTAGTTTTTGGCCTTTGCTCTTTCTATCATAGTTTTGGTATTTTTTCTATATGGTAGATATTTTGAGTGTTTTAGGCCTGAGGATCATTTTCCTGGCATGGTTTCCTTTTTTTTTGGTTGTACTTTGTTTTTTTGCAGCTTGTTTTTAATTTTTATCATTGTATCTATCATTTTGAAGAACTTTTATGTATCGCACTAAGATAAAGTGCCAGTTTTGCATTCTGGAGATCATGAACATTGTTTTTCAATCATTTGTACATGCACTATTTTTATAAAGCATCATGGGGGGATAGTTTTTTGTTGTTTTAGGCCTTCTACCTTTGTCAAGTGAGTGTCCCTTCCATGAAATTAGCCCCATGTAGAGTCAGTTTGACCGTGTCTTTACATGTGTCTATACCTCTTTCCCTCTCTCGTCGTTCTTGGTTTGTTTGCAGGAGACTTTGGCCCACCTTCTCAGTTGCTTGTCATCACACCCTGTCTACATTAATGGGGGGTTATGTTGTTGTTCTAATGCATTCTTGGTTTGATGGTTCAATAGTGTGAACTATATATTCAGTGGTTGATCCTATGTACAAGGTGATTGCAATGGCTGGCTAACTATTCATTTCGGTGAGATGGATCATCTACCATATAGACATGCTTGGTTCATGCCTTCTTCTTCCATGTAGGTTCTTCAGATCAGTAGTTTGGCAGATTTGCAGCTTCTTCATGCTTCAGTGATGCTCTTTCATGATCACTCCTTGTTCCTATTTTAGGGAGAATTTCCCTAGTTGGAGGCTTCTTCAGTTCTTCACTAGGTTACCTCTTTTTGGGGGAGGGTTTTTCCCACATGGTTTTCTCTCTTTCCCCACTTTTAGGGGTTGCATTTTCTTGCATTGTACTTGGGTACATAAAATGGCCTCATTGCCAGGACCCATTCTGTATTTCATCTTAGTTTTGTGAGCTTAAGGAATTTTCCTAAGTTGCACTTAAGTGGGGGTGTTAGAGTAAATAATTAATTACTAATTATTTATTCTATTTAGTTAAGCTTACTTAGGTAAATACATTTATTTAATATTTTGTATTAAATGCATGTAGTCTAGGAGTTAGTTATAAGTTGTTGACAATATGGGAGTTTGTTCTCTCCTAAGTCATACTTATCCTCTCACATTGTTCGAGGACTTTCCACCTTTTGTGGATGTATGCTTAGTTGTCACACTTGTCTCCTAGCATCTTCTAGTTGGTTCTAGAAGATTCTTGGAGCTCCTTATAAGTAGGTTCTATTTTTGTATATAATGTCACAATATCACATTCTCATTGTAAATACATTTTCTCTTGTGTTTGCATACTTGTGGTCTCTCATGTCCATTTATAGTTTTTTCCTTGCTCCATGCTCTTCCTCTCCTTGGCTTCTCTTTGATAGATTTTCGCATGTAGGTGATCTTGGGTGTCTTTGGAGTTGGCTTTCATCAACTCCAACAACATTAATATCATTGAGCTGGCCTCTGACAAATATGAAATTTTTCCTTTTCATTGGATAGTTTGTAAAGGGAAACTTGGTACTACATGCATAATAAATTGGGCCTTCTTTATCCCAATACTAACTACCGCTAGCATAATGGGGTTTGGAACACGATCTAACTTTTGAGCTGGCTCTAACTACATTTTAAAACATCTTGATTATACCATGATTACTACACAATCTTTTTATTCCTTTTCTGAGGATCAAGATTTACCTATCATTCGCTTGCCAAATTTGACATTATCAAATCATTATCCCATTTATTTTCCTATTTCGTGGCACACAGTTGTCTAGTGGGTTATCAGGATTTAGTTTTTCCTTAATACATTAGTGTTGATGCATGCTTCCATTGTTTCTCATATCCTACGTGCCTAGAATTTTGTGCTATTTTTGCATTCTTAGACAATGGTGGATCCAATTGTGGAATGATGTCATTACTAGAACCACTCAATTTCAAAAAACCTATGGACAACAATTGATGGTTTTTAGAAGGCGATCTTATGAATTCACTACCACTGCTCTCAAGAAAGCTTCTAAAGCTCTCACCCTTAACTCTTTTGATGTTGATTTACAAATTCAGCTTGCCAAACTGTACTATGACAAGTAGGTTGTGGATAATTATGCTACTCAAGGGGCCCAAATCAAAGCTCACCTCCATTGGTTCGAGGTTGGTGATAAGGCTTCGAAGGAGTTTTTTAGGCTCTTTGAGCCCATCATACCATTTTTTGGATTAAAAAAATCAAACGAGGCACTTATATTCTTTCTAGTATCCTTGACATCCTGCAAGCTTTTGTTCACCATTATGAAAATGTGTTTGATTCATAGGGAAATTTGGTTTCTCAAGAGGAAGCCCTCAGAAAGCGTATTTCTATTATTATGAACTACCTAGCAATTGAGCAACATGCTTTTTGTGAGTAGTTTCTCACCATCTAAGAACTTGAAAAGGTAGTTTTTTCCATGGTTGATGAAAATTCCTCTAGGTGTGATGGGTTTCCTTATGAATTTTACAAACACCTCTAGAAGTATATTGGTCTTGACTTGCACAGTTTATCTTGAAGCCTACCATTCTAAAATGTTAGGAGCTATTATCAACAAACAAAACATCAAATTCATACCTAAAGTTGGAAATCATGCAGATATTTGTAACTGGTGGCACATTACTCAGCATAATATGTTGTATAAAATCATTGTTAAGGCATTTTTTCTTAAAATTCACCATCTCCTTCCTTTAATTGTGCGGCCAGAGAAAATTGGCTTCATCAAATCTAGGTATATTCTTAACAACATCATTGCTAGGTGGGAAGGCATGGAGTGGACTCACGAGTCCAGTCAGCCATCAATTTTTTTGAAAATTAACTTTTCTAAAGCCTATGACCCGATTGAATGACTATTCATTTTGGCTATGCTCGAGGCTCTTGGTTTCGGTCCCAATTTTCTTTAGTCTATGGAGATGCCAATTCTTGTACTACTATCAATAGGTCCCATTCTGAAGCCTTTGGGATCTTTCATTCCATTAGGTAGGGTTTCCCTTTGGCTTTGGTATTATATGTTTTTGCTACTAAAGGGTTTGGTTACTTGCTAGCCCACTTTGTCCCTTCAGGTTTGGTTTGTGGAATTTCCTTACCAAATTCCTCTTCCTAGTTGGTCAATGGCTATTTTGCTAATGATTCCTTTCTCACTCTTTTGGAGGATGAAGAAAACATCATTAGTGCCTTGAATTGCCTTGACACTTTTTTCCAAATCTCTGGCTCTACTATTCAATGGCATAAAATGCTCTATTATCACTAGTATTTTTTGCCAGCTTTGCCTTGGCTCAACTAGTTTGAAAGCAAATGGGTTATGCACAGGGATATTTTCCTCTTTTTGGGCATTCCTTTTGCCTTACAAGCTTCACAAGTTGATCTATGGAATTCCATGCTTGCCAAGGTTGCAAAGAAGCTAGACTATTAGCTTGCGAAACCTCTTTCTCTTGCAGGAAAATTCTAGATTTTCTCTAAAGTTCTTGCAGCTACACATGTATGTTTTTCTTCCAATTGGGGTCCTTCCAAAGCCTCCTATTAGAAATTAGAGTGATTTCTCCATGATTTTCTTTGGGCTTCTAGTTCTGACCATCATGGCTTTCAAAAAGTTGCTAGGGATTTTTGTTGTCTCCCCAAAGAGTCCAAAGGCCTTGGCCTTCTCTCCATGTAGAAGAAAGGCCTCACTCTTTGTACAAAATGGATTATTCATGTAATCACTAGAGATGAGGCTTGCAAGATTTTAGTTTGGCATTGCATTTCCTCTAGGTTTCTTGTTAATAGACTTGCATGGAAGGGGATTGGCTTTCAAACCCTTCTCATCATGCAAGAACCCATGCAGATATAGGGCTCTTTTGTTATCAAGAGCATATGGAAAGCTTGTGAATTTTTCAAGCCTTGGCTTTACTGGTCTAGTAATGAGTTCTATGATGGGCTCTCTTTGAACCAGTAAAACATTTGGTGGTCTCCTCTATTTGTCATCCAGGGTATTCCTCCAGTCAAGACTCAAGGTGGTAGTTCTCTATGCTTTTTCAAATGTGGCATCAAGACTCCTAAAGACCTTTTCTCTAGGTTCTCCACAAATCTTAGATCTTGGGAAGCTATGCAAGTCTAGTTCTGTCTTACCCATTTAGATTGAAAGACTTTTGAATTGCTTCTTTTTGTAATTCCAAGGCACTTAATTCACAAGTTGGGTATTTAGTCTATTTGACCTTGGTGGACTAATTGGAAACAATATTTTGCCACTCCCTTCACCAACTACAAGCCAATTTTGGGATATTGATGGCTTTCTCTCAATTTTTTGATGGTGGATACACTCAAACAATGTTAGCACTTGCAGTCTTCTCTTTCTTAGTGGAGAAAGTACTTTGACACTATTTGGAGTGCCATTATAGAACATAAGATTGCACATTTTTCTTGGTGCCTAAATTTCCAAGGTCTTCACCTTGGGCCTCAGCCTAAGTATATTCAGGTTTTAGATCCTCGGTGTCCATTTTGTGGGCAACTAGAGTCTTTCTTGCATATTTTTTCGTTTTATAGATGTGCTCAAAATTATTAGCACTAGATTCATGATTTCTTTAAGTCATTTCATCTTGAACCCTTTTATTGGCATATGGTTACTTTGGGTGATTCCCCCAGGTTCCTAAGAAAATTTACCTAGATCTAGCACACTTTTAGGATAGAGATTTTGTTCACTTTGTGAAAAGATAGAAATGTTGTTCTTTTCACTAACAATTTTCTTGACATAAATGATGCCATGTAAACTAAAGAATGTATTTGTAATGATGTAATTATGTAATGATGTGGATCCAAGTGGAAGCCAACAAGGTGGCTCTAGCAGCAGCCCACCTTTAGGAGTTTCTTAATTATTGGGGCAATGCCCTTTATATGATTGCAAGAGTTCCTTTTGATACTTCAAGTGATACCATTTTTCCCAGGGGCCATGTTGGAATTCTTTTAGAATAATTGGGAGTGGGTAAATCAATTATTCAAGGTCTAGATGTACAAATAATTTTTTTCACAATTTAGTGAACCCATAAAACATTCTCAACCATGCATGCATTCATTGTGTGTTAACCAAAACTGATATGTTAATACCAAATCAACATGTAGAAATATAAAGCATAAAACACAACATATCCATTAGCACATTTGACACAATGATTTAATGTGGAAAACCAATTTGGAAAAAACCACCAATAACATGGTACTCCTTTTTTACTCTTTTTAAGTGATGCCTTGTTAAAGGCCAACCTTATTAAAGGCTACAACACACACTATTAAATGTAACATAGTTAAGGGATTTCAATCACCTTGTCAAAAGTGAGCCTTATTAGAGGACTTTAGGCCATTCCCTTGGAATGCCACCCAGATAAAGGATTTTCCAATGACTGTTAAGTCAACCTTACTACAAAGGATTTACCCTAGGCTAATACAATTTTTAGAAAGTAATAGTAGAGCTTTGATTTGGTACAACTTACAACCTTACTTGCAAATTAAAAATTACTATTTTTTCCTCAACTTTTCTTGGTTTCCAATCTCTATATCTTTGATAGCTTCTTCACCCTTCAAGAATTCATCCTCTTTAAGCCTTCTTACTTAGTATGCCATTGTAGACTTCTTCTCTTGAGTCACTTGATGAAACAAAACCCCTTCCTTCTCCTTATCATATTTTTGCATCCAAACTCTCTAATCTCTCTACTTCATAACTAGACATCGCTACATATATGAAATTAGAACACTTTTCTCACTCATTATCCATCACCAAAATTAGGTTTTTCGATGGATTAGGTAGGATAAAATGTATCTACATCATATCTTGTATTTTCTAGAAACTTCTCCTAGAATCCATTTGAATTTTCCTCCAAAATGGTTTACATAAGATTCTATGCCACTAATTCATCAATCTTATCTTCCCCCTAATTCACAAGTTCCAAGAAAACAAACTTGTTAGCTTTTATTTGGTGAATCTTCAATCTTTTCATAATGCAGCAGCTCGACATTATCAATTTACTGATGCTTGACACATACTATGCTACTCAAAATCTACTGTAAAATCACTCGACATCAACTAGATTTTACTGGTTCTTAGCATCAACTAAATTTTCCTCGACATCTACCAATTACTCAGAATCCACTAGAATTCTCTTTCACTTGGCTTCAACTAACCTTTTACTGAGCTTGCACTAACTTTGCTTAGCACCTTCTATCAACTTGGTCAAGCTTGGTAAATGAGCTTTGTTCAACCTTATTCTTTTGAACTTTCTAAGTATAGTTAGTCATTTTTTAACCTCAAGTAGATCATCAATACATTATGTTATCACTGTCTTAACTAATTATTGCACTTCAATACATAATCATAACTCAACCTTTCCTCTAGCTAATTTTGTTACATCTTGTTGATCAAATCTTTCTCATCAATCAACTAAGTGAGACTGCTTGAAACATATAAGCAATTGTCTTACCAACATGTAGTAGGTTTGACATCAATGACAAAACAATGATTGAAACACATAGTCTTTGTCAACAATCTTTCTACTCAAAGGATCTTTTCAATCATATATCAACATTCTCCCTCTTTGGCATTGATGGAAAACCAAATTGATCAACCAATCAAACAAATGATAAACATCTTGTTCCACCAAACTAATTAAGTTAAAATAGTAAGGCAATACCAAAAAGAAATTTTGTGATTAAAAATTCTCCCTCTATTTGTAGCTTCTTCTTCTAATTAGGTTACAAAATTAAAACTCCCTCTGAGTTCCTTCTTTTAGTTTGTGATTAAAACTTGTCATGTCCCCTATTCAAATAATTAAAAAAAAAAAACTTTGCTAAGGCAGGCAGGCTCCAAAAAGGTGAAGTCGGAAAAAAGGGGCTAATATTTGGAAACAAATGGACTAATAAATAAAAATTATTATTAAATTATATTTTATTAACCCCTCTTGGACATGAGTTAGGGTTATGCCCTCTTTAAAAGGGGTTTGGAGGTATTTTGGACTCATTCCAGAACTTGATTTTTGCTAATTTTCTTGTTGTTCTTCAGAGGCTGCCAAACCTATGGAGAAGGAGACCCAAGAACGGGAGTTTGCAGGTTTCTAGGAAGGCTAAGGATGGGAGTTTTAAGCCATTCCATGTGCATGCTCATACAGATTTTGCCTTTGTGCTGAATAGTGCCGATTTGTGGGTTTTCGGGGTTGTTTTTGGTTTGAGTTTGGTGTTTTCAGTTGAGTGTTTCATATCAGTTTGGTTTGCTGTTGTATTTAAGACTTTAAGATGTTAAAATAGAGCTGAATATATATATTGGGTTGTGATTAAACTTCTGAGATAGTTTATGAGTGTTTTTGTGGTGTTTCCGGGCATTGTTTGTTAATTTCAGGAGCCCGATTGAGCATAGTTTTGTCCTACATTTGTGAGCTGTTGTGTAAAGGCTATACAGATCTGGAAATGTCATTTTGTAGGCTATTATGCTGCTGAAATTTCTGTAAAAATGTCCATTCTCAGATTTATTAGTAATTTTTGAAGTTGTGAAGTTTTTTGGCACTAATTTGGACATACCCGATTTGGGTTTTATTGGGAAATTGGTTGATCTTTGTAATATTGGTTGTTTGATTTTAAAGATCTGATTTGAGGCTAGAAATACCATGTAAAATAAGTAAAGGGACATTTTAGTGGTATCAGAGCCGTGATCTTGCCAGCCTAAGGGTTTGTAGAAGTTGCATGTCAGTTTTAATAACTACCCAGATCTTGCGTGTCAGTTTTGACAACTACCCAGATCTTGCATGTCATATTTTATAGTTATATGTTGCTTCTAATTAGTTGCATGTCAAAATTTATGATCGCATGCAACTAAGTGAAAAAGAAAAAAGATATTTGCAGCGAGAAAAGAATAAAGAAATTTTGATCAAACCCCCAGTTGAAAGCAAAAGTACAAAATCCAAGGAAGAAAAAAAGTATGGCTGATCCAGATGAGATGGCAAAGAAATTCTTCCAATACATCCAAAATACTCCGAAGCAAACAGTGGATGGTTTGGCGGAAACTAGAGAGGCTTTGCGAATATTGACAGAAAAATTACAAGGAGTTGCATCTATTAATGAGAAAGGGAGCACTTCAGAGGAGCCAAGAAATGGGAGATCCACACCATCTAAATCAACCAAAACTATTTTCTTGCCTGAAAATGAGCCACTAGTACCAAATCCAACCATTAATCTAGTGGAAGAGGTTACAGGTAACTCGATTACATTAAGAGCTACTTATAATGGCTTAGATGATGACTTTCGTAGTTCAGTTCCTTTTAGAGAATATGTGGATATAATGAACACTTTGATGCCCAAGAAAGAGAATAGGAGGGAGCATGACACAAGTGGAAGAGAGCTCAAAAATAAAATAAGCAAGTTTACAGCACCTACTTTTGATGGAACAAATAAAATT
Organism: Cupressus sempervirens; assembly: GCA_028749045.1. Lineage (NCBI taxonomy): Eukaryota > Viridiplantae > Streptophyta > Pinopsida > Cupressales > Cupressaceae > Cupressus > Cupressus sempervirens. The sequence continues at coordinate 834,937,501 of CM053787.1, read as the reverse complement.
TCAGCTAGAGCATGGCTACAAAAATTACAAACTTTCTTCACACTTAACCCCATGAAAGAGAGTGATGCTGTTCAATTTGCAAGTCTACACTTGGAAGATGCAGCCTATGATTGGTGGTATCATGGAATGACTACTCAAGGTCACGATTAGGTAACTACATTTGAAGATTTCAGTCAAAGAGTGATAGATAGATTTGACCTCAAGGATGATGAAGAGTACTTTAAAGAATTGTCAAAGTTGAAGCAAACCGAATCAGTTAATGAGTATATAGAAGAATTTCAAAAAGTGGCTGTTATGGTACCTGATATGAGTGAAAAGAGGATTGTATATCTTTTTCTTGATGGTTTAGAAGATTCTGTTAAGGGTTTGGTTAATGCTTTCTCACCCTCAACCTTACAGGAAGCTATCAAAAGAAGCTTGCAACTTAAAACTTGCGTGCCTATGAAATCAATCACTAATCAAAAACCCCCAAATCTTTGGCAACATAAGGGAAATTTTTAGAAAAAGACTTTCCCAACACTACCACCAAAAGATGTGACAAATGTGGCAAAAAAGAAAGTAGATGAAGAGACTAGGAGTGAATTACGAAGGAAAAAGCTTTGTTTTACTTGTCATATTGAGAGGGTTATCGAATGGAGCACCTAAGGCGGTCTCTGCAAAGAGGATGGAGAGGACTTTTCGAAGAGGACAAGTAACATGGGCAGTAGGAGTCATAATCCAACCAACAAGCTCTCCAAAGAATCAAGGTAATTTCCATTTTGAAATTCAAAATATTCTTGATAAGCATAGTATAGTTTTCAATGATTTGCCTCCAGGATTACCACCAGATAGAGGTTTTGAGCATGTTATAGAGTTAGAACAGGGTGCCAAACCAGTTATAACAACCCCATACCTCCATCCAAGAGGTTATAAGGAAGAAATTGAAAAAACTATTAAAGAACTCCTGGACATGGGATTCATAAGGCCTAGCTCTAGTCCATTTGCATCATCTGTGGTACTTGTCAAGAAAAAGGATGGTACAATGAGAATGTGTATAGACTACAGGGCTCTAAACAAGAAGACCATAAATAATAGGTATCCCATACCATGCATAGATGAACTCATTGATGAGTTACATGGTACTGTATACTTCTCAAAAATTGACTTAAGATCAGGCTACCATCAAATCCGAATGAGGAGTGAAGATGTGGAAAAGACTGCTTTCAGATGTCACTATGGGCACTTTGAATTTCTTGTTATGCCATTCAGACTCACTAATGCACCTGCAACATTCCAATCTTGTATGAATAAGGTATTCAGTCAGCATCTTCGAAATTTTTTTTTGGTATTTTTCGATGATATCTTGATATACAGTAAAACATGGGAAGAGCATCTAAAGCACATAGACACTATTTTGAGAATCTTGGAGCAGCAATCCTTCTATGCTAAGCTATCTAAATGTGAGTTTGGTTTGACAGAGATCCTATATTTGGGACATATTATAAGCTCTAAAGGAGTACAAGTTGATCAACAAAAAATCTAGGCAATTTTGGATTGGCCTCCACCCACTAATCTTACACAGTTGAGAGGTTTCTTTGGGTTGCATAGCTACTATAGTAGATTTGCCAAGGGATTTTCTCAGCTTTCTACCCCCTTGACTGATTTGACAAAGAAAGGATCTTTTGTTTGGACAGAAGAGGCACAAAAAACATTTGATAAGCTTAAGGAGGTAATGAGTTCATGCCCTGTGTTTGCAATTCCAGATTTCTCTTTACCTTTTGTTGTTGAATGTGATGCTTCTGGAGAAGGTATAGGGGCTGTCCTAACTCAAAGAGGACATCCAGTAGCATTTGAGAGTAGAAAATTAAATCAATCAGAGAAAGGTTACTCCATCTATGATAAGGAAATGTTGGAAATCATGCATGCACTTCGTAAGTTTAGACAATATTTGGTATGTGGGAGATTAATTGTAAAGACAGACCATAATAGCCTCAGGTTCTTCTTGAACCAAAGGTATTTGAATGATCATCAACAAAAATGGGTAAGCAAATTGCAAGCTTATGATTTTGATATCGAATACATGAAAGGAAAGAATAATGTGGTTGCTGATGCTCTCTCAAGAAAGCCCACTTTGTGTTCCTTATCATATATCTCTGCTGATTGGAAAGTCTCCATAATTTTAGAGTATGCTAAAGATTCATTTGCCACCAAGATTTTGGATAAGTTAGTGGATGATAACAGGTACAAGGTTGTTGATGAATTGATTTATTACAAGAACAGGATCTTCTTAGTGGCAGGGTCAAAAACTAAGGAGAGGATATTGAGGGCCTTTCATGACACACCTTTGGCTGGTCATCAGGGATACTTCAAGACATACATGCAAATTCAAGAGCAGTTTTCATGGAAGGGTATGAAGGAGGATGTCCTTAAACACATTAAAGAATGTATGGTATGCCAACAAAGCAAGAGTGAGCAAAATTTTCCTGCAGGGTTGTTGCAGCCACTTCCTATTCCCGAACAAAAATGGGAAAGTATTTCCATGGATTTCATCACTGGGTTGCCCAAGGTTCAAGGTAAGGATTGCATATATGTGGTGGTAGATAGACTAACTAAGTATGCACATTTCTTTCCTATCACATCTGATTTCAAGGCATCACAAGTGGCCGAATTGTTCTTCAAAGAAATTTTTAGATTACATGGTTTGCCTAGAAACATTGTTAGTGACCGGGACAGTAGATTTCTCAGCTCTTTTTGGAAAGAGCTCTTTCATTTGGCAAGAACTGAACTCACTCCTAATACTAGCTATCACCCTCAAACATATGGACAAATAGAGATAGTTAATAAATGGATAGAGGGATATTTGAGGAACTATGTTTCCAATCAACAACATGCTTGGGTGAAATGGTTACACCTAGAGGAGTATTGTTACAATACATCTCATCACATGTCTATTGGTATGCCTTCTTTTCATGCTCTTTATGGTTATGACTCCCTTTCCTTTGTTGATCTAATACTTTTTGATAGCAGAGTACCCGCAGCAAGTGATTTCATCAAGCAAAACCAAGACATAATAAGGTCCCTCAAGGATAATCTACAACATGCACAGAACCAACAAAAGATATATGCTGACAGGAAAAGGATTGAAAGATCTTTTGAGGTGGGAGATTTGGTATTTGTTAGGTTGCATCCATATAAGCAAAGCACCTTGAAGAGGAGTGGGGTGGAGAAACTCAAGCCAAGGTTCTATGGGCCTTATAAAATCATCAAGAAGGTAGGAGAGGTAGCTTATGAATTGGAGCTCCCACCAAACAGAAAAATACATAATATTTTTCATGTATCTTGCTTAAAGAAGGTTATAGGCCAGAAAACCATAGTATATACAGAATTACTACCTTTTTATGATGAAGGGAAATTAGTTTTGATACCAGAAGAGATTTTGGATACAAGAGAGAAAAGGTTGAGAAATAGGAGCGTCATAGAGCATTTGGTCAAATGGAAAGGATTACCACTAGAGGATGCAACTTGGGAAGGAGCACATATTCTTGAGAATTCCAACCTTCATTTCTTGAGGACAAGCAATATTTGGGAGGGGAGGACTTGTCATGTCCCCTATTCAAATAATTAAAAATAAATAAACTTTGCTAAGGCAGGCAGGCTCCAAAAAGGTGAAGTCAGAAAAAAGGGGCTAATCTTTGGAAACCAATGGACTAATAAATAAAAATTATTATTAAATTATATTTTATTAACCCCTCTTGGACGTGAGTTAGGGTTATGCCCTCTTTAAAAGGGGTTTGGAGGCATTTTGGACTCATTCCAGAACTTGATTTTTGCTAATTTTCTTGTTGTTCCTTAGAGGCTTCCAAACCTATGGAGAAGGAGACCCAAGAATGAGAGTTTGTAGGTTTCTAGGAAGGCTAAGGATGGGATTTTGAATCCATTCCATGTGCATGCTCATATAGAGTTTGCCTTTGTGCTGAATAGTGCCGATTTGTGGGTTTTCGGGGTTGTTTTTGGTTTGAGTTTGGTGTTTTCAGTTGAGTGTTTCATATCAGTTTGGGTTGCTGCTGTATTTCAGATTTTAAGATTTTAAAATAGAGCTAAATATATGTATTGGGTCGTGATTAAACTTCTGAGATAGTTTATGAGTGTTTTTGTGGTGTTTCCGAGCATTGTTTGTTAATTTCAGGAGCCCAATTGAGCATAGTTTTGTCCTACATTTGTGAGCTGTTGTGTAAAGGCTATATAGATCTAGAAATTTCATTTTGTAGGCTGTTATGCTGCTGAAATTTCTGTAAAAATGTCCATTCTTAGATTTATTAGTAATTTGTGAAGTTGTGAAGTTTTTTGGCACTAATTTGGACATACCCGATTTGGGTTTTATTGGAAAATTGGTTGATCTTTGTAATATTGGTTGTTTGATTTTAAAGATCTGATTTGAGGCTAGAAATACCATGTAAAATCAGTAAAGGGACATTTCAAAACTTCTCCCTCTTTCTTTCTTACCAAACCAATTAGTAATGTACTTTCTCCCTTGATCATCTTCCTTGATTAGTTTAATGTACTTTCTCCCTCTTTGACAACAATGTAAAAGACATATACTCAACATTTGGTATCTTTGATATATGCAGACATAGGGTTTTGCAAGCCCTTCAATTTTCTCCCTCTATCACCTTGCTTGTGACTAATTTGTGATTCTAGTTCTGTAATTACTTTAGGCAATTTCCTAAATTAAGATCCACTGTACCAATTTTTATGAAATGAATGTCAACTTGTTTGATGTAGGTACTCCCTTTGTCTTTTACATAGCATGTGATAGTGTTATCACCCCTAGTTTACCTCTCAGATACTCATAAACATCCTTAGGTAATTCTTTGGTGAAGATATCAGCAGTATTAATATATTCCATCTTTAGCTTTTTGTCTTGAACCAATTGCCTTACATAATGATACTTTATTGCAATGTGCCTTGTCTTTGTATGCATTACATGATTCTTTGATATATTTATAACACTTGTATTACCACAATAAAGTGTCACTAGTTCTGTGATTTCTTCCTTCATTCCCTTAAGTAGCTATTTGATCCATACAATATTTGTACAATTAATAGCAACATCAACATACTTTGCTTCAGGATTAGATTGGAAAGTACAACTCTACTTCTTTCTGGTCCATATAACAAGTCTTCTACCTAAGAAGAATGCTCATCCATTGGTTCTCTTTTTGTCATTAATATTTCTAGCCCAATCAGCACCAATGTAAGCTTTTAGTTCAAACTTCTCATTCTTCTTATATTATAAACCATACTCTTCTATTCCTTTCAAGTATCTCATTATCCTTTTCATAGCCATCAAGTGATTCTCTCTAGGATTAGCAAAGAATCTTGGAACTATTCCCATAGCTAGTTCAATATCAAGTATGTTGTTTACTACATATTGCAATTTTCCAATCATGGATATGTATAATGTTTGATTGACCTCAACTGAATCATCATTCTTTGATAGCTTGATTGTTGTCACCATAGGTGTACTTACTGGTTTTGAATCCTCAAGTCCAAATGTCTTCAATATCTCTTTGACATATTTTGATTGAGTGATATATACACTATATTTTATTTGATACACTTGTAATCCCACAAAGAATTTGATCTCCCCAAACATTGACATTTCCAAATCTTGCTTCATCTAATTTGCAAAATCTTTACACAAAGCTTCTTGTCCTCCAAATATTATGTCATCAACAAATATTTTAAATAATAGTATAGCTTTTTCTTTATTTGTCTTCATGTATAAATTATTGTTATCATTTGTCCTTTCAAATCCAATCTTAACAAGATAAGTATGAAGTCTCTCATACCATGCTCTTGGTGCTTGCTTCAATCTATATAGGGCTTTGTGTAGTCTACATACCATGTTCATATTATTTTTACCAAAAAAACATTCTAGCTGTTCTATGTAGACTTCTTCTAATATACCATTTAGAAATGTAGACTTGACATCCATTTGGTAAACTTTGAAACCTTTGTATGCATCATAAGCAAGTAGAATTCTCACTCTTTCCATTCTTGCAATAGGGGAAAATGTTTCACCATAGTCAATTTCTTCTTCTTGTGCATACCCTTTGCAAACTAGTCTTTCTTTGTTTCTTTTTACTTCACCATTCTCATCTAACTTATTTCTAAATACCCATTTTGTGTCAATCACATTCTTGTCTTTTGGTCTAGGAACTAGACTCTAAGTCTTGTTTTTTTCTATATGCTGAATTTCCTCTTACATGGCCTTATACTAGTCACCATCTTCCAATGCATCTCTCACTATCTTAGTTTCCTTCATGCTTATTAATCATGATTCTCTTCTCAACCTATTTCTTTTCACTAACCTTGCATCTTTGTTTCCAATGATTTGATTTGTAGGGTGGTGTCTTTTGACATATTTGGACAGTCTAGGCTCAATTCTTGTAGCTACATTTTGTCTCTTAGCTTCAGTATCACTGTGTACATCTCTATTAGGTGTTTCAACATCTCTTTCCTGTGTGCTAATCTCAAATTCAAATTGTACATTTTCTTCATTCTGCAACTTGGCATCCATAGGATGTGACTTGGTAGTTATTGAGACTTGTTGTTGGTTTGTTGCATGATTTGTAGCATCTTCTTTAGTAGACATTCCTTCATAATAGTATACAAATGACTTGTATTATTCTGGTTCTTTTGTATATTCAGCCTCATGTGCTTTTGTAAATTCATCAAAATTCACATTTGCACTTTCCACAATTTTGTTAGTGTTAGTATTTAAACACTTGTAAGCTTTACTTCTTATCGAGTATCCAAGGAATATGCCTTCGCCTCTCTTTGCATCAAACTTTCCACTCATTTTTTTTTTAAAATATAGCATTTGCTTCCAAATACCTTAAAATATTTCACATTAGGTGGATGACCATACCATAGTTCAAAAGGTGTTGAGTGAGTACCTTTCTTGACTTGCACATGATTTAAGGTGAATACAATAGTACTTACAACTTCTCTCTAGTATTTTAGAGAAAAATTCTTCTCCATCATAAGTGTCTTGGCATATTCTATTATAGACCTATTTATTCTTTCAAAAATTCAATTTTGTGGAGGGGTCCTAGGTGCAATTGTCTATCTCTTGATTCTTCTTTCATTGCAGAACCTCTCAAACTCATTTGAAGTGAATTCTCCTCCTCTATATGATCTTTAGCATTTCAAACTCTTACCTATTTCCTTTTCCACTCTTTCCAAGTGCCATTTAAAGATTTGAAAAACATCTAATTGTTATTTTAGAAACATGACTGTCATCATCCTAGAGTAATCATCAACAAAAAACATTAAATACTTATCTCCTTTGTAGCTTTGCCCTTCAATAGGTCCACACAAGTTAGTATAAACAATTTAAAGTATTTACTTAGAGGTATAAGCTTTACTTTTAAAGCTTGACTTTGTCATCTTGCCTAGTTGACATCATTTGCACTTTTTTTTTTTGGTTTCCTCAATTTAGGAAAACCTCTAACTCTTTTAATGTTACTGATACAATCAGATTATCAAAGTGAACATGACATTAGCTCTTGTGCCAAAGCCATACATCACCAAATTTTTCAATAAGACAAGTAACATCTACTATATCCAAATAAAATAGATTACTTCTAGTTTGATCACCTTTTCCAATCAAGTTTCCATTTATATCATATATCTTGGCTGATTTATTTTCAAACTCAACTTTGCATCCCAAATTATTTAATTTTGACACACTTAACAAATTATAATTCAATCTTTCAACATAATAAGCATTGTTACATGAAATCTTGTCCGTGAGTTTGATAGACCCTTTTCCTTTTATCAAACATGATGCATTATTACCAAATCATACACTATTTTCCATCATAACAAGTCAAGGTAATGAACTTACTTTTGTCTCCAGTCATGTGATGTGAATATCCACTATCAATGCTCCATTTGTCATTCTTGTTCACACAAGTCATAAGTGTAGTTGTCTCATCCTCATCAGATTCATTCTTCATTGCAACATATACCACTTCATCATCATTTTCATTAGAGTCATGTTCATTAGCAATGTAGCATGAATTTTTTCCTTCATCTCTATAGTCTCTTCCATCATCTTCTCTTCTATTTTTGTGCTTGTGCCCTTCTCTGAAGTTCTTTGTCTGTGTACATATTGCTACAATATGATCAACTTCATTGGAATTGAAACAAATGATAGGTAGGTTACCTTTGAATTTACTTTTTCCTTTGTGAAATCTTCTTGCCAACAATGCTTCCAATTGTTCAATGTCTTCCTTATCTATGCTAATATCACTAGATGCATAATTTATCTTTCTTGTCTTCTTCTTCTTCTTTTTCTTTCCCTCCTCAAAATCCTTTAGTAACAAATTTTCTTGGAAAGTTGATTCAATACTCTCTAGTCTATAGTTATCAAAATTAAATAGCTAAAAAGAAGTGATTCTTCCTATCAGACCTTCAAGTGTTAGATAGTTTCATGGTATACATCTTAGCTCTTGGATTATAGACACTCTAATGATATACACAGGTAACAATGTTCTCAAGACTTTACTTAGCACAATATCATCATCTATTTTACTAGTAGCACCTTTTATTACTCTAACAACTTCTTTTATTCTAGAAATATATTAAGCAATATTCTTACCTTCTTCCATTCTCATGTCATAAAACTTACCTCTAAGGCTCTCTAACTTGGCTCTATGAACATTTTTTTCTCCTCCATAGATGGTGTCTAGGTCATCCCACATCTTCTTTGCATTCTTAAGGGCTTTTATATCATAAAATTTTGCATAGCTTAAGGCAGAGATAATCTCCAACATTGCCTGATTATGTTCTTTCTTTTTCTTCAAATCTTAAGCAATTAGGGCTCTTACTAGATCAACAATTTCTACTAAAATGTAAGATTGTGCATAATCTCCAAGTCTTCCAGGGTGTAGCTTCATCAAACTTTTCCATGCAAGAAAGTTATCTATGTTGAGCTTGGGTACCTCTCTTTTTGACATCTTAATCTGTGTGCTTCTAGTACCTTAAAACTAATCCTCTTAATTAGATGGCTCATATACCAATTTTTGGAATTCTTTTAGAATAACTAAGAGGGCATGAATCAATTATTCAAGGTCTAGATGTACAGATAATTTTTTTGACAATTTAGTGAACCCATAAAACATTCTCAACCATGCATGCATTCATTGTGTGTTAACCAAAACTAATATGTTACTATCAAATCAACATGCAAAAATGTAAAGCATAAAACACAACATATCCATCAACACATTTGGCACAATGATTTAACATGGAAAACCAATTAGAGAAAAACCACCAGTAACATGCTACTCCTTTTTCACTCTTCTAAAGTGATGCCCTATTAAAAGCCAACCCTGTTAAAGGTTACAACACACACTGTTAAATGTGACCCGCTTAAGGGATTTCAATCCTTATTAAAGAACTTTAAGCCATTCACTTGGAATTCCACTCTATTAAAGGATTTTCCAATCAATTTTAAGTCAACCTTACTCCAAAGGATTTGCCCTAGGCCGATACAATTGTTAGAAAGTAATAGTAGAGCTTTGATCTGATATAACTTACAACCTTACTTGTAGATTATAGATCATTGTTCAATCCTCAACTCTACTTGGCTTCTAATCTTTGCAAATTAGACAACTTTTTCACCCTTCAAGCATTCATCTTCTTTAAGCCTTCTTGCTTAGTATGTCATTGCAGACTTCTTCTCTTAAGTCACTTGATGAAGCAAACCCCCTTCCTTCTCCTTATCAAATTTTCACATCCAAACTCTCTAACCTCTCTACTTCATGATGATACATCATTACATATAGGAAATTATAACACTTTCCTTTCTCATTATCCATCACCAAAATTAGTGTTTTTGATGGATTAGGTAGGACACAATGTATCTACCCCATATCTTTTCTTTTCTAGAAACTTCTCCTAGAATCCATTTGAATTTACCTCCAAAATGGTCTACATAAGATTTTGTGCCACCGACTCATCAATTTTATCTTCCCTTGATTCACAAGTTCCAAGAAAAAAAACATGTCAACTTTTATTTGGTGAATCTTTCATCTTTTCATAATGTAGTAACTCGACATTATCAATTTACTGATTCTAGGCACATACTGTGTTACTCAACATCTATTGTAAAATCACTTGGCATCAACTGGATTTTACTGGTGCTTTATGTCAACTAAATTTTACTCAGAATCCATTAGAATTTTCTTTTACTTGGCTTCAATTAACTTTTTTCTTAGCTTACACTAACTTTTCTCGACACCTTCTATGAACTTGGTCAATCTTGGAAAATGAACTTTGTTTAACCTTATTCTTCTAAACTTTCTAAGTGTAGCTAGTCATTTTGTAACCTCAAGTAGATCTCATCAATACATTATGTTATCACTATCTTAATTTATTCTTGCACTTCAATACATAATCATAACTCAACCTTTTCTCTAGGTACTTTTGTTACATCTTGTTGATCAAATCTTCCTCATCAATCAACTAAGTGATAGTGCCTTAAACATATAAGCAATTTCATTACCAACATGTAGTAGGCTTGACATCAGTGACAAAATAATGATTGAAACACACAATCTTCTTCAACAATCTTTCTACTCAAATGATCTTCTCAATCATATATCAATAGGCTGCCACTAGGGGTGCAACACCTTGAGTCACTTCTCACATAGACCATGTTCGTAGGCTTCCCACCAACACTCTCTCAGTAGTGATAATGATGGTTCATATCATTGCTTGGTTTCTCCACTACATGGTGGCATAGGCTGGTCCCAAGGATGAGTGGTGCCCCCTGCTAGTACTCGATGAGTTATTTTTGGAAAGTGGCCCTTTCACCTAGAATTGGCCATCTCACCTTTATGGCCTAATACCAAAGTTGTTGACCAAGCCCCTAATGATGCTACTGATGGTTGGATTATTCTCAACCTGCTTTCCAATCTTAGGGATGACTAAGGATTTCATGATCAAGATGAACCACCCTCCTTAGTTGACACTGCTTTAGCTTCCTCAAAGTTGCTTCTTATATGGTTTTTGGATGAATAGATGTTGATTTTAGCTTCTATTAGAAATATTCAAGACTATGCTAAGTTATTGAGAGGGGAGGGGTGAATTAGTAACTTCTAGAACTTCAACAATTTCAACTCATAATCTAACAATCCAATTAGCATTTAATCCATTACATATAATCTAATCTAATTAAATGCATAAGAAACTGAAAACATGAAAGCATTCATAACATTGTGACACAAAGATTTGGTGACCCAAAAACCTTCCAAATAGAAAGTAAAACTAGGGTGGGGATGACACCCACAAACTTTAGTACTACAGTATAAAGTTAGCCTATTGAAGCTTACATTGATAAATTCTTATGATCTGCCATGTTAGGAGCAATAAGGACTACTAGGTCCACCTTGTGAAAGGATATATAGACATAAATTTAAGTATGTACTTGGTAAAGAGTTCTACAAAAGATTATTAGGTCTACCTTGTTAATGGATTTGACTGATCCACCTGTTAGGATGAAATAGTAGATGATCTTTGATCTATAACTTGGTTTGTTGAATGAGATTCCTTTATGTGCTAATCACCTTGCTGTGATAGATATGACATTGCTGCTCCTTATACTACTATAGCCTTTGTAATTTTCTCTTTCTATTCTTCTCTGATTATATTCACATGCCTTACTTCCTTAGACACTTGGATATGATAAAATTCATTACATATATACCAATCCAATTACACAAATTAGAAAGTCAACCATAATACAAGTTACCAAAAATATTACAAAGTCGGCCCACATTAAGATGTTTGATTTTTGAAGACTAACTTGGTTAGGTTCTAATACTTGACATCAACTGCCAATGCTTGGCATCATCATGCACTTGGTAGATGTAGAAGCTTGGTCCATACTAATCACTTCCAAGTAGTCTTGAACTCAGCCTATAATGGTGACTTGATAGATACTGTAAAAATCATCATATAAACTAAGTCTCTTGATTTACATGTATGACTTGGTAAACACTATCACTTTGAGCTCAATATAGATTGAGTCTCTTGGTGAACACTAAGTGGCTTGATTAAAACTGGACTTGCATCACATACACTATGAACTCGATGAACATTGCATAATTTGGCTTGTACTGGTAAACTCACCATGAACAGAGATGCACAATTTACACTACTAGTCTTCACTATAACTGCAACTTCTTGGTAACCACTAGGATTTGTCCAAAGGACTCGGTAGCAACTATAGAACTTAGTGATAACTGAAATACTTAGCAAACATTGATAGCTATACTAATTTTAGTAGCTATATACAATCTAAATAAGCGGGTGTCACTAATAACAAACTTGACTGCTATGTCAACAAGTTCCCCCTTTGGCATTAGTGACAAAAACACTTATCAGCCAAAATTGAATTCAAAAGGTTTCTTGAATACCTTGTATCCATCAGCTTATGATACTCGCTCGATAGAGTATACTATTTTTGAGATTTTTCAATTTTGATTTTGTAAGGCATATATGTGTACATGATAAGGTTCTTTCATACAATATACTATACATCCTCTTGCTATATACAACATATCTCTCTGTACATATCTTACTACCCCATTGATTTTGCATATTCTCTCCCATAACATATGTCTTTCTCCCCCTTTTTGACATTAATGCCAAAGATGTATTCTATATGTTTACATAGTAACACCAAAATGAGATAAAAATTCTAAATGTACCTTGAGAATGATTGCCAAGGTGTTATCCCAGTTGTCTTGCAGGACCTTGCATCTATGAAGTGCAATTTGGACTTATGCTGATAGTTCTGTCATATGATCCATAGTGGAGAAGTTATTGTCATGGATGAGAGTTTTTGAATGTACAATATGTTTCTACAGTGCATCCATATGGGAAGAATCATATTTTGTATATATCTATCAATGTGAATCTAATCCTTGCTTCTTCTCTAAGTAATTTTGCTTGCATATCTGACAAAAATCTTATCTTTTGAAAATGTGCAGAGCCTAAAATAGGGTCAAGCTATAGCTACTAATCACTAGTCTTTCAAATCTTCATCTATTTTGGATAATTTTTCCTTTATTTCTTTAGTAAACTAAAAAACATCACATAGCTTTCTAAAGAGTGATGACACATTTGTACAAGATGCTTCTAAATTGCCCAAAATAGTAGAAAGTTCTACTTGATAAATGGCTATTTTCTAAGCAATGTGCTCTAACACTTTATTATAAAACTTCTTCTTTGATTTTTGTGCTAGCTTATCTTTTCCCTCAATTTCTTCATTAAATTTCTATACTACCTCTACTAGCTAATACAAAATTGGCTCAGATGTGTCAACCTCAATACCTATGGCCTCTGCCAAAATGTTCTTTGCATCCTCAATTATTTTAAATTCCTTATCTCTCTGCTCTTTTAGTCTTTGTTGTTTAGCCTTCTTTTGGAGGAGTTCACCAAATGATTGCATTTGGTCTGGAGTAAGCTTGGAAATGTCCCAATTTGGGATTACAATTTCCTCATCTAAATCAATTTCTTCCTCCATCTCTTTTCCTTTAGTCAAAAAATTTGTGCTCTATTGAACCATGGGCTCAATTGTCCTTGTAGTTATTGCTTTTGTACCTAAAATAGAAACAATTGTAGACATGCTAGGGCTGGCTGTAAAATCTAATATTGTGCTTATTGAAGGAATATTTATAGAAATACCTAATGAATCCAAAATTGATGTGCTCAAAACTAAAGTAGTTAGCTTGGTTGACAAAAGAAGAGTCTGTAGCATAGTAGATGAAGTGGAGGTCACTTGTATTAGTTATGTGCTGAGTTGAGTAGGAGCAAAGAGTGATTGGAAGTTTGGAATAGCACTGGTGGTCACATTCAAGCTTGTTGGGGTTGTATCCGTGCTTGATATTGTCACTAATTTTCTTATAGAGTGAGGAAATGACTGCTACATCCATCTTAACTAGATTAGTCTCTTCATCATCTTGCTTTTCTTCCTAAGTAGCATCTTGTCCTTGATCCTCTTCATCTTCTTCAATATTCTCTTCTTCATCGTTCTCCTTATCTTCTTCATCATCATCATCATTAACATCAACTCAAAAATTGCTTGGTTTATGTAAAAAATAAATATTCTTCCATGTATTTGTTGCATTCCTTACAACATTCTCAATGTCTTTAGTCAAGACTAGATAAGTATTAAACTTCAAAGTCAAATTATCTTCATTTTTCTTCTATGACTCATTTACCTCAGTATCTAATATGCTTAGTATTAGCTACCTTGAGGTTTTTCCATATATGTCTTTGATAGTTTGCATGGAAAAATCCCATCTTGGCTTTATCTTTTCCAAAAAAATATTAGGAAGCTAAGAAGTAAGCTAGTTTGGTGAGTATTTCCACTTACCCATTTTGTTCATCAGTAGTTCTTCAATCTATTTCTTTTCCTCCTTAGTCCTATTCTCATATTTTAATGCTTTAAAGTTGGTTATTCCTGCTCCTTCCTAAATTTCCTTTAGTCTATCTTGGAAGGTAGGTGGAGGTTTCCTAAATATAATATCTCCTCCTTCCTTGTCAAATTTCTTCCTTGAGGATCTCCTAGTGAAAAATGATGTGGATGGCTTTTGTGGCTTGGCGATAATCACCTTGTCTTTCTTCCTTAATGGATCTTCTTCCTCAAATTCTAATTCATCCTCTACTTCCACATCCTCTACTTCCTCATCTTCACATTTTTCCTCAGTTAATAAAAGGGTATACATAGTTTTCAGTTTTGCAATCCTCTTCTTTCCTTTGTTCACTACCTAAGGGAGCTTTATTTCAAGTTCAATCATGGCTTTTACTTCATCATATGTTCCAAAATATGTAGACTTAGGATCAACTAGCTCATTAAAAAGAGCTTCAGTAATGTCTTTAGTTTCATCAATATTAACCTCATAACCAAGAGGTTTTACCAATGCAATTCTCGGCTTAACTACCTAGATGCACATTTTGTCACAATCCACCATGAAACATACATCATCCTTATAATCTTCAACTAGTTTCTTGGGGATTGAGAAGCTATTGTTCATTTTCTCTTTGAATGCATCAAAATAATTATCCATAATACTATTGTAATTTTCACCCATTTTAGAAATAAACTCATTTATCTGATATGACACCAGCACATCTTTTCTCCAAACAATAGTGCCTTTTGAAGGGAAGAATATCTAAACATAAAAGAATAGATGAGTTAACAAGGAACTAAACCTACATGGGTTATTCTTTGAAGTCCTTATGATTTCCATATTTTTGTTGAACTATTTCAACAATAGTTGAACAAGGTTGAATGATAAGTTGTTCTTTACCGACTTGTATACCAAGTCCACAACTTCACATGACACACTGCTCAACCTGCTAGAGCTATATATCTTTTGCACAATCATGTGAATACCAAAATTCAATTCCATATCTGAAACATAGCTAATTTTCATTCCTCTACTATCCCATTCTACTAGGGTTTTCTTTTCACATTTAGCCTGATCTAGGGTTTTCTTCATTTGGCCTTGGCTGGCATTAGGAGGCCAGTGATTCAAAGAATCATCTTCTTTGTTATCAACACTAGTTGTTCCAACCACAACTAACCATTATGCACTTGACTAAGGATAAACCTAATCCATTTAACTTGAAATTCATGGGGCATGTGAGGGATGAGAGTTAACCCTTTGGTTTCTAGGTGTTGGTGGTTGGGTTTCAAAACTCCATTCACACACAGTTAGCCTAGGGCATCATCCATTTATGACGTACCAATTTCTTGAATAACACATTTTAAATGAGTACAAATATTGTTGATTAGTAGTACCTTTGGAGGGATTTCAGATTGTGCTCCACTCAGATCTAGGGTTTCAACGATCATAGAAGTGAGCTTGAAATTTGGTGCTTTCCATTCCACTCCATGAACCAACATGTTAGATCCTTGCTTAACCTTGTTTCTACTATATGCCATCTTCGATTAGTAGGGTTTGAGGGAATTCAAAAACTTTCACTAGAAATTTTCTCAAATCACTTGGAAGCTCTAAAGATTGCACCTTTGCAATAGCACTCAAGATTTCATGGTAAGAAATGACTTTGATTACATGCTTTTTAATTTTTTTTGCCATAAATGCTCAATATGAGAGGTAGATCGACTAACATTATGTTGATAGACTGTTAACCACTATGCTTGCATTGAACACTCAGTGAATTCTGTGTTAGTGAAGTCTTTGTGACTCGGTAATCATAAGCATCTTTATCATTCCTAACCTTGCTTGGTAGAGTCTGTGACCCACCCTCACTTGGTAGAGAAGATAACTTAGTAGACACTTGTATTTTGTGATCCCTTTGTATCCTGAATATTGATTTGGATCATTTTGCTCTTTCAATCTAGAACTATTTTAGATATCTTAATTTATAGCATAGTTCCAGTTTCTCCTTTGAGAACTTAAGTAGAAATGATAAAGTCATCCAACTCCTAAGTGACTTGATCATCATTACTTGGACTTGTATCCTTTGTACACTAAGGAACCCATTGCTGTCTCACCTATTTTTGGATGTTATCAGCTTTTTCCTTTTTCTCATCTTCAATTCTACTAGTATTCATGTAGTTCTTGGCAAGATGAGCAAGTTTTGTACAATTGAAACATCTTTTAGTAGTGTCTCTTTTCCTCAAATGATGCTTTACACAATTTATTCCAATGTGTCCAAATTTTCCACAATAATTACATTTGTGCCAAATGTTGTAGTTCCATCCAAATATTGCTTTAACAATTTTCTCTACTAGATTCAATGCTTTGGTTTTACATTTTGAGGAATTATGTCCATGTTTCTTACATTTGTGAAATTTTCCTTCAAATATTGGTTTCTCTTTGCATTAATTAGCCTTATCACCATGCTGATTGCAATTGTAGCATTCTCCATTAAATTTTGCTTTTCCATTGCTTCAACATTTGTTTGATGTATGACCTATCTTACCATAGTGATTGCTTGTAGGTATTTGGTTCTTTTGAGCTCTTTACTTGAATGATTCTCCTTATTCTATATATTTAATTCATACTTTTCCATTTTTTCTATAAATATTTGTCTCATTTAATTGATTCAGGTCTTCTTGTGATTTCATCACTCTTTCATTAATTTGCCTCTCAGAGTTTAGATCATTCTGTAATCTTGCATTGATTTGTGTTTTAGAATTTAGATCATTCTTCATTCTTTCATTTATTTTCCTTTTATAATTTAGATCATTTCTCATTCTTTCATTTTCAAATCTTAGGCTCATGATTTCCTCATTTGCATTGGAGAGCTGATCAATAAGGTCTTCTTGCTGAAGGGATTGGTTTTGAATTTGATTTTTCCTTCCATCTATCTCTTCTTTTATCTTGTTTTTCTATTCCATGACTTCACAAAACTTTACTACCTAAATTCCTTACTCTCTTTTAAGTTTTCTTACCTCTTCTTGTAGGGAAGCATTCATTTTTAGGAGTTCTTTGATTGCTTCATTGGATTTTTCTTAATTTTCTTGAATGAAGGTCTTCAATGTAGAGATGATAATTTATTTGAATTGTAAGTTCTTTTTTCTTTTTAGGGATTGAGAGAGTTGCTCCTTTGATTTCTTGAGTTGGGAAATGGCCATTTCCAAATCTAGGTTCTCATTATCAATAGCTTTGTCAAGTTCGAATATCTCCATGGCTCTGATATTTACTCAAGTTGTTAAGCTTTCCTCCTAAGAACCAAAATTCTCTGATACCAACTGCTGGAAATATTAAAGACTATGCTATGTTACTGAGAGGGGAGGGGTGAATCATTAAATTCTAAAACTTCAACAATTTCAACTCCTAATCCAAAAATCCAATTAGCATTTAATTCATTACATATAATTTGATCTAATTGTATGCATAAGAAACTGAATATATGAAAGCATTTATAACATTGCGACACAAAGATTTGGTGACACGGAAACCTTCCAAATAGAAAGTAAAACTAGGGAAAGGATGACACCCACAAACTTTAGTACTACAGTATAAAGTTAACCTGTTAAAGCTTACATTGATCACTTCTAATAATCTACCCTGTTAGGAGCAATACGGACTTCTAGTTACATGATGTGAAAGGATTTACAAACATACAATTTGTATGCACTCAGTAAAGAGATTTACAAAATACTATTAGGTTTACCTTGTTAAAGGATTTGATTGATCCAAATATTAGGATGAAATAGTAGATGATCTTTGATCTACAACTTTCTTTGCTAAATGAGATTCCTTTATGTGCTAATCACCTTCTTGTGATAGATATGACTTTGCTGCTCCTTACACTACAATAGCCTTTGTATTTCACTCTTCCTACTCTTCTTTGATTACATTCACATGCCCTACTTCCTTACACACTTGGATATGATACAATTCATTACATATATACGAATCCAATTACACAAATTACAAAGTTGGTCACAATACAAGTTACCACAAATATTACAAAGTCAACACACATAAAGACATTCAAGTTCTAAAAGATTGACTCAGTGAGGTTCTAATACTCAACATCCACTGTCAATGCTCAACATCATCATGCACTTGGTAGTCATAGAAGCTCAGTCCATGCTGATCACTTCCAAGTAGTCTTGAACTCGATCTACACTGGTGACTTGGTAGATAGTGTGAAACTCATCATATAAACTGAGTCTCTTGGTTTACATTGTATGACTCAGTAAACACAATCACTTCAAGCTCAGTATAAATTGAGTCTCTTGGTTAACACTAAGTGGCTCAGTTAACACTAGACTCACATCACATACATTGCAAACTCGATGATAATTGCATAGCTTGGCTTGCACTGGTAAACTTGACATGAACTAAGATGCATAGTTTACACTATTGGTCTTCACTGTAACTACAACTACTCGATAACCACTAAGATTTTTTCCCAAAGGACTTAATAGCAACTATAGAACTTGGTGATGACTGAAATACTTGGAAAACAGTGATAGCTATATAATAACCTCAGTAGCTATACACAATCTGAATAAATGTGTGTCACTAATAAAAAACTTGACTGATATGTTAACAACTTCATCCAAGTGAACTTTGGCAGGGTGATCTTGTGTCCTCCGACCCTTTTTTTGTGAATTGTAATATAGTATATTTTTTATTAATAGAAAAGGAATATTCATCAAAAAATTACAATCAAACATAATAAGAGTGTTAGTGTAAATAATTAATTATTATTAAACTTTACTTAAGTTTACGTAGGTTAATGCATTATTTTATTATTTACTAGGTTAGACACCAAGGAGTATGCATACTCAAATAAGTTGTCTTGTTGACAACACAAGAGTTAGCAACTTTATTTTAGGAGATGGTGTCTACAACACATGAGTTTGCATAATGAACTGAGTTGTCATGTAGACAACATAGTTGTTCACACTCTAATTATGTACATGGTGTCTACAACATATTTTTGTGTGACACACCTATGTAAGATTATCCTCTCATTATCACACTAAATTCTAAGCTCAATGGAGGATAATCCACTCTTAGTGGACATTTTCTTAGTTGTGAGACTTATCATTGTGCTAACTCCTTCTAGAGACCTCTATATACAAGCATTCCTAGTGTGTATGTACATCAATTCAATTTCGTATTGTGCTAGTGCTTGAGCATCTTGATGTTGGGTGATTTTATCCTATGGAAAATTTTTAAATGGTATCAAATATTAGAGAGCTTCTCTTCACATGGCAAATTGGAGACCATTTTTTGCTTCACCTCTTAGAGGACATTGATTCAAATTAGGAGTATCACAATCATTGGGAGCATCTAGAATGAAAGTGGGCCTCACCATTGCATTTGGAGCA
Organism: Cupressus sempervirens; assembly: GCA_028749045.1. Taxonomy (NCBI): domain Eukaryota; kingdom Viridiplantae; phylum Streptophyta; class Pinopsida; order Cupressales; family Cupressaceae; genus Cupressus; species Cupressus sempervirens. The sequence goes on along the minus strand of CM053787.1, from coordinate 834,917,613 downwards.
TCAATTCAATGAATTTTGACTATAAATTTTCCTATGTTAGGTCATAGTCAAATTTGAGGTAAATTATTTTTGCAAACTGACACTCGAAGACCCAACATGCGAATTTGGTATGATCATTTTTAGATCTATGTAATTAATTTTTAGATCAAATTTTTTATTGACTTCTCTCCACTTTTTTTATTTGGATCTACATTTTTTCTTTTTGGATTTGCACTTTATTCCAAAATTCTATTGAAAAATTGGCCGTTTAGGCCAATAGGAGAGATTTTTTTTGTAGGACAAGATTGGAACTTGTCAGTGCAAATCAGATATTGGCATCATATTAAAAAGGTCAAAAAACCCCATATTGACTTTTCTTTCATTAAAATCAAACATCTAAGGTGAAATCTAGAGTCAATTGATCTTTTGAATTGTGATGGCAGTGATTTAGGAAAAAATAATTGCAGAGGTGATTTTAAAAAATGATATCTCCCTCATACGGACTCCATTTTCCAAGCAATTTTTTTTTGTTTTTGGGTAGAATTTGATGATCTACACATTGTTGCAGGATGTTTGAAATCTTTATTCCTAATTTTTTTTGCAAATCACAAATCCTAATTTTTGCAAGTTCAAAGGCTTAGTTCAGGCTCATCTGGACACATATTCAGGCTCCATTTTTTTGAATGTGCATAATTTTTTTTTCTATATCTACAATTAGATTATAGGCTTGTGTGGACAAAAATACTACTGTCAAAAATAGGTCCTCTTTTGCATTATATTGCATTGATTAAACTTTAAATTGTTGAAAATCTAAGCTACATTTCTAAGCACCATATTTGAACTCCAAAAGGAGGTTATAAATAGAAAAAATAGAAGCCTACTTTTGTCCATTTTGAAAAGTGGCCTATTGTAAATGCACTATATATTAAAGTGCCAAAAGGATCATTTTTGGGTAGGTTCTTTGATTGAGTAAATAGGGGGGGTGTCTTGTGTTCTTGTGTCTCTCTTTCTCTCTTGTGCTCTTTTAATTTTTTGCATCATGGGTTCACCAAAAACTCCACTTCTAACTTTATACGATTATACTACATGGAAAGATATTGTATGGAGTAGACTAATGAAAAAATGTTTAAATCTATTTGTTGATGGTATAATTGTAAAACCAACTAATGTTGTTGTACAAGTTTATTGGCAAGTTAAAAACAACTAGGCTATAGGAATTATTAGGAGCTGTGTTCATAGAGATCTCTTCTTCCACATTTATAGCTTTAAGGATTGCAAGAGTGCTTGGGAGAAACTTGAAGGGTTGTATGGTAAGGTGGATGAGGAAAAGGGATTCCAAATTGAAGATGATCTACTTCTATTGGATCCTAAGAATTTTGATACGATTCAAGACTATGTCAACAAAGCCAATGAATTGAGAGCACTACTTAAGGATTGTTGTAATCCCATCAAGGATGATAGATGGATTCATCACATCTTGAAGAGGGTACCTTTATAGTATGCATGTTTCGTTTCGAGTTACAACACTCATAGGTTGACCATGGGAAGTTCCCTCACTAAGCCTACATTTGATGCATTTGCTGAAATGTTGATGTTGGAACAATCCAAGTTGATAGATATGGGAATTCTCAAGTCATCTAAGTCTACAAAATTGGTGGCTAGTAATGAGAACCCATCAAATCAAGGCAGAAAAAGTTTTACCAATAGAAAGAAAAAGAAGTGGAATCCAAAATCACAATCAAAGACATAACAATCTTCCTCCTCACAACAAGGCAATTCTTCTTCCAACAAGATGGGAAATAGTAACAAGAAGGATAAACTATTTTGTGCATATTGCAAAAAACCAAATCATGATGAGCATCATTGCAAGACTAAGAGAATAGATGAGTTTGAAAAATGACTTAGGAAGAACAAAATCAATGTGCCAAATGCTTCCAAGGATTCAAATCCATCGACTTCATAGGGAAAAGGGCAAGCATTTATGGAAAGTTCAAGTTCTTTAGGAGAATGGATTCTCCACTAAGGTGCCTCATATCATATGGGTTCTTCAAAAAGACACTTTTCTTCATTGAAGTAGTCTAAGGTACCTCACATCTTTGTAAGGAATGATACACAAGTGGAAGTTGAAGGGAAAGGAAAAGTTGAGATGGAAAATGGAGAGTTCAAATATGTTCTTTGTGTTCCTAATCTTAGCACTAATCTACTTTCAATTTACCAAATCACTCACTATGGAGGTGGCAATAAAGTTGAGTTCCTTCCTAATTCAATAATGGTGCAAAATCTTAAGGATGATTCATTGGTTGCAGTGGGTAAAGTCAATCATGATACATGACTTTATTCTGTCTCCCACTTGTGCCTAAGTCTCCTTCACATAGCTTGTTGAAACATTTACAATCACAAATTAAATTATAGCATAAGAAGTATGGACATCTTTCCTTTTTCCATTTTCATCAACTTAGCTCAAAAAATATGGTCAAAGGTCTATCTACAATCAACTTTTCTATAGGTGAATGTTCAACTTGTTCAATGGATATGCATCTACTAGAAAAGTATCACAAAGGGATGTATTGGAGAGCATTAGTTGTTCTTGAGTTAGTTTACATGATTCTAGTAGGTCCTTTTTCAGTGACATCCATTAGTGAGGATCCCTATGTCCTCACATTCATTGATGACTTTTCATGCTACACATGGGTCTACTTTCTTAATCATAAGAATGAAATGTTTGATAATTTTCTAGCCTTCAAGAGTCATGCTGAGAAGAAATCAAGGAAATCCATCAAGGTTCATTGTATGGAAAATTAGAGTAGATATGTGAACTCAAGACTTAGAGACTTTTGTCAACTTGAGGGTATCAATCTTCAAAATCTAGTAGCATTTAGTCCACAAAATACAAGTGTTGTAGAAATGAGGATTAGAACTCTTAAGTCAATGGGAAGTTGCATGATTCAAGCTAAGTCTCTTGATCCATCACTTGAAGTTGAAGCTATAAGTAGTGCCAATCACATCCTTAATCGGTCTCCTCATAATGTCTTAGATGGAATGGCTCATTTTGAGGCATGGTGTAGAAGAAACCTAGTTTTGAAACACTTCAAAGTTTTTGGTTGTCCAGCACAAGCACAAATATCTTCAAGGGAATGCAAGACACCACCACCATGATCTTGTACTTTCATTGAATATGATGAAATTGTTAAGGCATATAGAATTATGGATCTTGAGAATCATGAGATATTCATAGAGAGGAATGTTCACTTTGAGAAAAGTTCACCTAGCTTATCCTCTAATCCTCTTAATACTTCATACATTGTGGAAACTGATAGTGACAACTGTGATAGTGATTCAACAATTTTAGTTATGGGGTCTCCTATTGACAAATTCAAAAAAAGGTCACAACATCAAAAAATTCAACATTTATACATTGCTATAGTGATAGGTCCATGTAATTTAGTACAGTTGGTTACACTTTGTCTTCCAGTTCTAGAATCAGGGGATGACTACATAATAGATATTTTAGGCTTGTTTCTTGAATCCTACATAGTAGATCTAGGAGACTTCATTAATGATATACATCTTTTGATGAAGAAGATCCCTTTTCAATTGTTGTGAGGGAACACTCTGACCCTCTTGTCCATTCTATACATGATTAGTCTTACTAGATTGATATGATTGTGGATCCTTATGTACAATAGTTGCAGGAGGTCTCTTTATAATTCAAGGAGACTGATGGTTCTTTGTGATATGTTCTACATCCATCCTTGCTAGATCTAAACTTGTTCTTTTTAGTAGTGTTGGAAGGTCGATTGTTAGTATTGACATAGGGACAATTGAGCAATTTTCAAAGACACCGTTCATCTTCATGATTTTTTCTACAAATTGGGAAAGCATCTCATATGTACCTATGAAATTGTTTCTTCCTAAGGGGAGGATCATTATTTAGTTGTCCTGGATCAGCTTCTACATTCATCTTGGAGCAGCTATCACTAATTGGCATTCTACATTTGGTGGAGGGGGGGACTCCCTTGACTCCTTTCTTCTTCTCTCTTATGGGGGTTACCTTTTCCTCTTATGGAGTTTTGTCCTTTTCATACTTCTCTATTTTATATACATGATGTATGTTATAATGGGGGAGTCTTGATTAGTCCATCCATACATGCATCTTACTTTTATTTTCATCTCTCTTTTTGGGGGGGCATTTTTCCCATGAGGTTTTCCCTCTTTCTCCATTTTTAGGGAGATTGCATTGCATTTGTACATGGTTACCTAACATGGCCTAGTAGCTAGGACCCATCATGCATTTTCATTATAGCTTTCATAAGCTTAAATGCATTCCCCTAAGTTGCACTTAAGGGGGAATGTTAGTGTAAATAATTAATTATTATTACACTTTACTTAATTTTATTTCAGTTAATGTATTATTTTATTATTTATTAGGTTAGACACCTAGGAGTATGTGTACTCATATGAGTTTTTTGGCTAACAACACAAGAATTAGCAACTCTATTTTAGCACATGGTGTCTACAATACAATAGTTTGTATAATCAACCAAGTTGTCATGTAGACAACATAGTTGTTCCCACTCTAATTAAGCACATGGTGTCTACAACATCTTTTTACATGACACACCTATGTAATCTTATCCTCTCATTATCACACTAACTTTTGTGCTCAATGGAGGATAATCCACTCTTAGTAGACATGTGCTTAGTTTTGAGACTTATGACTATGTTGACTCCTAGTCATTCTAGAGGCCTTTATATACAAGCACTCCTAGTGTGTATGTATATCAATTCAATTTCATATTGTTATTCTGATCGTACTTTATTGGTCTATAATGTGCTAGTGCTTGAGCTTCTTGATCTTGGGTGAATTTTCCCTAAGGAAAATTCTTACAAAGAGAAAGATTATTTAGTCATGTTTTATATTCATTGAATTCTTATTCATGTTAATGATTGGATCACCAACTATAATAGAAAAATATTTGAATTCTTTTTCACATGACTAAATTCAAAAAATATTTTTATTGTTGTTATGGATTGTGAAAATGCCATAGAAGTAATATGGAAATTAAATAAAATTTGAAGTTTTCCTCAATAAAATAAAATAAATGAGTTCTTACATTTAGTGTCTACCCATATTTGTTGTGTGTTTTGTAATTTTATGTCTACTTTTATATATGTTGTTCAAATTGACTTTTAGTTCATTATAGTTCTTGTTGAAATTTTACTAAAGGCTAAATTTTGGGGGAAAAAAATTATTTAACATTATTATTAATTTTCCTCTTTTTTATGTTAGTTACAATTATAAAATTTTAATGTATCTATTTCATTTAGATTTCTAATCTATTAGTTAGTAATATAAATTTTTGTGAATATAAATTCTAAAATACCTTTATAAATTATTAAAAGTTAATATTTAATATTATAAAATCTTCTTTATAGATATGTTTTAAATATCTATATTATTTATTAAATAAAATATACTCATATAAATTTTATAGTGTAAAATTTTATTTTCCACTCGTTCTTTGAGATATTATTCACTATCAGTATTGCTTGATCATCTACAATGTTTAGCATATAAAAAATGAGTTTTCACAATTTGAATTTTTCCTTAATCAATATGAACATAAATCTAAAATTCATATATCAATAAAAGAAAAATGAATGAAAAAATCAAAATCTTAAACAAAAAATGAATCAAGAAAAGAAAAGAAAATACTTTACAAAAAGTAATTAATAAACTAAATGTTTGGAGTAAATGTGAACCAAATTTTATGTATGCATGTATGTATGTATGTGTTAGAAATTAAAGTTCACCAAGACGATTAGTTATACTCTTAAAACAATTCTCATCTCTTTATTAATTCTGAAATGTGTAAACAATATATACAACAACTATGGAAAGAAAACCATGCACAATAAAACAAGATATGTTAACTAGGGAAACCCTTGATTAGAGGAAACCTCGATGGGAATGATGGCCAAAACATGATGTCCTGATATAAAATTTCCTTTTGAAAGAATATATCTTATTAGGAGTCAATGAAATATAATTAATACATATGAGTCTCTATTAGAAGACTTTTAATCTCTATTAGTAGATTCTAACCTTTTAGAAGTTGATAAGAGGACCACTGAACCTACTATCCAAATAGCCTCAGTATTATTCTTCTTGAATAATACAAGTTTGCAATAATAACTATCCAACCAACAACTTATCTTACCAAATTAGTTCCTTTTAAGCTCACTATGTATCAACTACATTAGAAAGTGTTCTGATCTTCACAAGTTCACATATTAAGATCACACATTACATATTACATAGATATGACCACATATCACACTTATTTCATAAGGAAAACACATTTTCCTTTATACCAAGTCCTAAAGAATACACACATTGAGTTGTCCTTGAGGATTTCCTAATTTAAAATAATAATATAGGATCATGTTAAGATATTCTGGTACACTTTACATTGCAATTTCAATTTTATTTAAGATTACAAACCAATTGTTAACTCATAGTCTTCATAATTTTTCACTCAATGATATTTTGATTATTCGCTCTTGAAAAAGGCATATTTAGCATGTATTCAACCTCTCTCTTAGTTTACTCAAGTTGATTTCATCTTTGTAAGGAGATAAAATTAAAACAATAGTATGCAATTTTAAGAAATGTTTTCTAAATGATGTCTTCACTAAATTCCTCATAACTCTATCAAGTTTCAATATTTCCATATGCTCTTTTATCTATAACATATAAAAATTATTATAGAACATAGCCTCATGTTAATGTAGTCTAGTCTTTAATGTATGAAGTATGCCAAACACTTCTACCTTTGTAACTCTGACAATTTTCATATGATAACATGTACGTTGATGCCAATGACAAACACGGTCATAGATGCAACAAATAAGCTATGAATAATGTCTTCAATAAATCTTATATGCTGCCCAATAGGAATATCAACAACATTCATGCTAACAATTACCCTTTTTCGCTTTGTTGGAAACATAGATGAAAAACATAAATGTTCCAAGAATTGACAATATAATTCTTCCTCATATACCTTTATTGCCCCATTCATGTTGTTCATCAGTGTAAACATACATCTTAGTCTAATATAGTTCGCTCTTCCTCTACAACCTATCATATCAAGTAACCAACATGCACAAGGAAGGTGTTAATCTCCCCCATACATAAGAATCTCTCCTAAAGGATAATCTCTCCTCCAAAGAATGCCACTCTTCCTCAAAGGATGTTTAAATTTTTTTTCATGTACACATCTCTCCCCCATTGACATTAATGAAAAAGGTATCATTATGCAAGTTCTTGAAATAGTATCCAAAGACATTATGGAAAACCAATACCAAGAATCCTTAATGAATCAGCTCAAACATAGATACTCCCTCATAGGAGAAGAATCAAGTATCCAATCTAGATAATGATTTTATTCTTTTACCAATAGGGTTGATACAATCTGTATATCAATTACTCAAAAGTAGGTTGGGGCATAACCCAAAGAAAACCTCTCAAGTACTCAAATGTATCCTTAACTAAAGGTTTTGTAAACATATATGTTATCTGCTCCTTTGTACTAACATATTCAAATCTAATTTCTTTCTCTACAACTTTATCTCTTAGAAAGTGATACTCAATAGCTACATGATTTATCTTTGAATGCAATACTAGATCCTTTGACATACTCATTGTACTTGTTTTATCACAATCTATGATAAAAAAGGATTAGTAAGTAGTATTCTAATATACTTCATCGTCTGTTTCATCCAAATAATTTGATTACAATTATTCTTTTCTACTACATACTCTACTTTGACTATTCTTTGTGAAATGAAATCTTATTTCTTTCATAGCCAAGAAATCAATCTTCCTCCAAAAAATAATGGGCCACCACTAGTTCTCTTTTTTTAATCTATACTTCCATCCTAATCAGTGTCAATATATGCACATAAAGTGAAATCATGTGATATGGCATACTATAATCCATAATAAGTTGTGCTTTTCAAATATCTAAAGACTATTTTTAATATTGCATAATCTATATATATATCTTTAGAATCTATCTAAAATCTTTCCACAATTCTAACTATATTAGATATATCAAGTCTAGTTTGTGTCCAATGCTACAATTTTCCAATCATAGATCTTTACTTTTTCTATTCAATAGTGTTGTGGTTCCACAATGCATGCCCCATTTCTAATAAAAAATGGGGACCCCCTAATTTTTCATTTTGTCTTTTTGGAACCCTAGTCCATGGTCTATGTCCTTTAGAGGTTTTATGTAGTGTCCTAGTTCATGTTTGGGTCCCAACTGGAAAACCCTAGTTGGTAAAATCAAAGTTTTTCGAGGAAATAGGCCTATTTTGCAAAAAAGAGAGGCACACCAGTGCCCATCGCACCTCAATTGGTGTGCTAGTGTGCCAAATTAAGGGTAATTTTGCATTAGTAATGCACAACTATGCAACATTGAAGGTTATTGGGCCTATATAAGCTAGGTGGTTCCCCCACTCTCCTCACTTACACTTTTGTCCATTGAGCTTCTCTTCCCAAATTTGCGTACTATCTAAGGTGCACCTCCACTTGCCCTTCAAAACACAAAGAAACACAAACATTAATAACACCAAAAAAGGTGTGAATTAGTGCATCTACCTAGGTGCATTGATGTGCACCTCTTTTTGTATCTAAAACATTAAAACTTAAAAAGAAAACCTAAAATGGAATTAGAGTGCACAATAGCACACCTAATTAAGTGTGCTACTGCACACCCTTTGAACATAAAACTTTCTTAAGCCCAAAATGAGGTGCACATTAGCACACCCTAGGAGATGCCCTAATGTGCACCTCATTATATAATAGATGGCTAATGAAAGGTGCACCAAGTGCACCTATCATTTTTTTACATTCTAGGATAAGCTAGGTTTTAGATGCTTTTTATATAATTAAGGTTTTGGGTCTTGTTCATACCATTATTAGGATCTGAATTAATCTATAATTTCTTCAATTTTGAACTAATGGATGTGATTTTTTACAGATACAATGGCATCTTCATCATCCTACCTTGTTGAGAAAATGAAACCAATACCAGTGGTATTCAAGTTTTGGGGCATTCCTACAAAATCATAGTTTCAAGATGAAAACTTAGAGATGTGAGACATAGATTTAGGTCACATAGATTAGGGTGAGTTTCTTAAACTATGTAACAAACCAACAAAAAGATCTTAGATGGTTTCTGCATTGATTTGATTAGGGCTTGTCAGTGTGGCATCACACCTGGTGTTAGTACAGTCCTTAGAATTAATCATGACACTTGTATAGCATTTTTTTCTTGAAGAATGCGTAGTCAAGAGCATTACAAGAGAGGTCATTCTCAATCTTCAACCCAAGAACATTGAAAAAGTTTACCATCTCCCAAGGGTGGATCAATTCATTAGATTAACCTATGATCAAGAAGAGAGATGGTATGGAGAACATATTGGTGAGGCTTCTAAGATCATCCAATCTTCATACCTTATAGAGAAGACTCCTCTAGGAAAGAAAGTGGGCAAAGTAGAAATGACAAGAGGATACATGAAGGAAGACATTGGATATTCAAGCATACTCTTGAGTAGAGTTATGGGTTTGCTGATAGCTGGACACTTGAATATTTTTATAGTGCATTTTATTGAGACAATAAAGAAAGAAAATATGCTTCTGGATTGGGCTTCTACTCTTAGTGAAAAGTCTAATAGTGGTGACGAATAACAAGAAATTTTATATGATTTCATATTTGGTTTACCTACTAGCTATGAGAGAAATAGATTATCTAGGGCTCTATAAGAGGGGTAGCATGCAGGATGCAAATGCATGGTCTTATATTATATATCCTTAGCTAGTAAAGAAGAGGCTTTTAGATAAAAGAAAATAATACAAGATTGTAAATGATCCTTTCATATTCAAAATAATCTAGTTTATAGAAGGAGATTATGTGAAGAGAATATTAGAGGAGGCAACTGCATAGGTATCACTAGTCAAAGCTTATTATATCTAGTTCCAAAAATTTGCATATTTGAGGGTAGTGGGTACAACTATCAATCCTAAAAAGCTCCCTAGATATCCTAGTGAAAAAATTATTCTCCTGGAGATCTCTTGACAACTCTTGTCTATATATGACAAAGTTAGAAAACAACACAAAATATGTTGGATGTGGCCTATGACTATAGGACCTTTCTAGGTGGATCAAAGGTAAGATATTCCTTCTTTTGAGTGTGAATGGGATCAATATCCCTTGGATGAGTATAATTCTCCTTGGCCATATTTTGACAACATTGGGAGAGTTAAAAGCTTAGCTACTAAAACATTTCAACATGAAGATGCCCTCAAAGATCACTAGATGAATGCAACAAATGACTACGATGTTTGCATAAGGGATTATTGTAGGATACCTTTGTATTTGGTAGAGAAGGCTTTAAAGGTAAAGATTCCATTTAAGATTGTGCAACAAGACATGGAGGAGTTGCTTGATCCATTGTTCCTTAGAGATAAGATTGGTGAAAAACCTATCATGAATGTCAAGATTGACAAAGAAGAGAACTCAAACATTAACCAAAGAGAAAGGTACATCATCAAGGTGACAAATGATTGGATCAAGAGATCTAATTCCTAAGATACTAATCTTCCATGCTCAACCCTATCTAGCTAAAGGTAGAGGAGAAAAAGTCACAATGCCTACATTTATAGCCCAATCACCAATAAGACCAAAAATGGTGTACCAACTTGATTGACTAGTTGGGTATTATTGGTCTCAAAAGGGTAAAGGTAAGGGAAAAAGGAAGAAGAATTCTCTTCAACAAGATAAAATAGAAAAGGGAGAAATTCAAGCAACTACATAGACTAGAAAAGAAAATGTGGAAGGGACAAAAAATATAGAAGCCACACAAGCTCAAGGTGATCCCCAAGTGCCACCAGCTGAACAATGTCAAGAGGAAGAAGAAACTGAAGTAGAAGAGGTTTCCTAGCCTCAATAAGTAGAGAAAGCCTCCCCCTCTATATCTAAGAAGAGAGGAAAGATTAAGATTCTAGTAAAGAGGAGGCAAAAGGTGATCATGAAACTAATTCCTATCACATCAATCTACGAACCTATTTTGGGAGAGGCAAAAGAAGAGGATAATGAGGATGAAGAAGATAATTTTCCTTTATACTAGAGGACTTGGCTTGCCAAAGCCACAAAGGAGGAACATAGAAGAAGCTCCACAATCACACCACCATCTATCCCTGATGTACTCATTTAGACTACAACATCAAAAGATGAAATGAAATAGTGGATAGATGAGCAGGATTTAGAGCGCACTGATGGTTTTTAGATGTCAGATTTTGACTTTATGCCTATGGGTGTTGAGTTGGTCAAGGAAAAAATCAAGGAAAATCCAGCCAATCAACCTTAATAGGAGGAATGGAGTCAGATTCCACTCAAATCACAAGAGCCTAAAGTAACACTATTATCCCATGTGCAGGTCACATTTTGTGTTGATAAGGGATCGACTACTCCCCTTCCTCCTAACAATGAAGAAGAAAAAGTCCAAATAGGATAGGAGGAAGAGCTAGAATAGGTATCCACTAATGAAGTGCTAGAAGAAGGGTAAATAAGTGAATAACCTCAAAAAACTTCCCAAGACATAGAGGTGAGAACTATGGGCTCCAGAGATACAAAGACTCCTGGTGTAGATCTCTCATAGAAGGAAAAGACTCTAGTAATGTGTTATAAGGGGAAGAGCATTACAAAATAGACTCCTTCTTCTTCAGAAAGAAAATATCCATTAGAACACATTCCAAGGTGGTTGAGAAAAAAAGTGATAAGGAATAAGAAACAATAATTCACCATGGAAGAGGAGGATAGAATAGAATTCATTGAAGTCCTAAGGAAGCTTGATTTAGCTCCAAAAGATGCATAGACATTAGCCTCAATCATGACTAATCAGAACCAAGACTTTTTTTCTCATGTGTCTATCCCTCCTCTACATTTGAATGTTGAATAATTGACTCTACAAGACTATCAGATTAGGGAAGTTATGCTTGGAAAGCCTACTTTTGATATCACAAAACTAATGGTTACAACAAGAATGAAAGAGGTATTCAGAAGCTTGGAGCAGGATGCAGCAAAACTAATAACACTTTAGAGACAAAATGAAATCCTAAATGGATATCTAAGAAAATTTGTTGGTCCCTTGAACCCCGAGTATCCAGAGGAGACTTTGAATACAACAATTGAGAGAAGGGACAGGGGTACATCCCAATTGGATCCATTTTTGAGAGCTTGTCAACAGTGGAGAGAAAGTTTTGAAGAGAAAGGTATATTGATTATACAAAGAAACCTCAAGTTGTTACACATCATGAAAGGTAATGTGGATAGGCTAGTAGCCATTTTTAATCAATATTTTGGTCTGATGGATGAAGTGCATACCTAGGAAAAGACTTGAAAGAATTATAGGTAATTAAAGGCCAACGGTATCAGATGTTGATGGATGTATATACAACTAATGAATTAGAAAAAATAGATGAATGGATAGAGAAGATTGTAGATGGAAATAAAGTAATGGATACATTACATGCAGAGATTGATAGGCTCAAGGACCAAGCCCAAGAGAATTATTTTGAAGCTGAGAAACATTATGGTGATGCATGTTTGGACATTTTTAAAAATGATACATGAGAGAAGCTAGTGCCAGTAGAGGTAGTAGTTGAGAAATTTTGAAAGATTTTTGAGGAAGCTTCTAACGATGAAGATATCAAGTAAGCATTCAAAATGGAAGAAGCTTTATTAGAGCTTGATGTAAAAGTTAGAGATTTTGCAAAAACCCATATAGAAGTGGGAAACTATAGGCAAAAAGTAAAAGATAAATATAATGCCTTAGATTTTTTGGATGTGGCTCAATTCAATAAGATAATCAAAAAATTTAAGGGAAAATATCTAGATATAACTTTGGTATAAAGGAGAACAAAACCTAGATGCCAGAATTTTAATTTTGACACTTACTGAAATTTTGCAATTTTGGAGCCTGCTTCTAAGGTGTGTTGTTGTGCCAGGTGCACTAGTACATGGGTGCATTTTTTCAGTAATATCATTGAATATTTTGAAGAACTCAAAAGTGCACCAAAATTTAACTGCCTATTCTAAAATTAGAGCTTTTCATGCATCAAAAACACATTCTTATGATATTTTAACTCCTACAAATGCCTACTGAAGACGGAGCTTCTATTTTTTCTACTTCTAGCTACTCCTACATCAATTGAAGGCATTCTCTTTCTTATTTTATCATGCTTTCTTTGTTTTATGACATGTTAAGTCTCATGCATCCAATTAATGATATAAAATGGATGGAGTCCTACTTAGCACCAGTTAGATAGATAGTTTGTACATAAATAGATTTGTTTTATTAGTTTAGAAGAATATGATTGCAAAAAGCTATCTCTCACTCTCAACACAAATTGAGGAGATGATTTCTTATAAATTCAAGATTGTAATATGTAATCAAGGTTGCTATTATTTTGCAATAAAATATGCTTTTGGTGCTCGCATTTGGAGTTAATGATTCTTTCCTAAGTGTGTTATATTTTGTGGATGTATGTGAATGGAATGTAATTGAGCCAAAATTGTATTATGTTATTTATGGTTGTGTGTTCTTTTAATTCTAGTGTTTGCTACATATTTACAAATTCTACTGACATACTTAGTTTGAGAAGAGATCATAATATGGCTCCTAAATAAACTTTTTTCTTGCACGAGCACACTAAATTCCCATCTATAATTGCATCAATTGAATTAAGGAAGCACTGCTCCTATTTTCATTGGTTTTCCACCAATCTTTTCGAAAGCTTAACTCCCAGACATGTTTTTTTTAGCTTATGTCTATTAGGATTTACTTTCATGGTATTTGCTTAAATTTCTTATCACCTTATCTTCATTATTTTCTTTACTAACCCCTTGATTATATTAGGAATTCATATAGTTGCATTGTTAGATTGCATTCATCTTAAAAATAGAAAACATAAATATATATTCTATTTTGTGTGGTCATTCTTTCGAAGTAGCAAGTAGATCATACATCTTATCTAAATCATTTTAGAACCAGCAAAGGCCTCCTCATGAACATTCACATTTATCTTCAACTGAGTGGGTTCTAGTAGGTTGCAAGATCACCCAAAACCTTGGAATTGATCTTCATATTAGCTTTTCGTGAGAGGAGTTTGAAAGAATTCTTGCCATTAAGCATTATGAAAAATGATAGCTCAACAAATAGTAGGGGATTCGTCTTTTGTAGATAGCTTACACCAACTTAGAATAGGTATTCCGCTAGGTTTAAAACTTTCCAATCCAAATCTTTTCAACAACTCTTTAAGATACTTCATTTGTGATTTAGAAATGACATCTTTGTTCTATACAATCTACAATCCCAAGAAGAATTTTATCTCTCCAATCATAGTCATCTCAAATTACTTCTTCATTTCTTGTAAAAATGTCTCACTTTCTTCATTATTACCTCAAAAAATAATATCATCCACAAATAATACAACAATGATGTAGGAGGATCCTAGGGGTAAGAGTAATCTTAGATCAACCAAAAATATTTCATTTTAGTTGTTTGAATAAGGATTGTCTTAATGCAAAGTTATTCTCTATAGAGGCTTTCTACTTACTAGGTCAGCCATCCATGCACATAATCTCCTTATTTTAGAGGTTGAGGTTCATCTCAGTCATATCATCCTATCTATTGAGACTCAATTCCATATCATAAGTATCAATGAAGTTATTTGGGAGTTTTAGTATAATAATTTGATACAAAATCTTTGGGCTCATTTTTGAAGACCTAAACATACCCAGATGAGGCCCACAATCTTGTAGAATGGAGATTAGAAGCTAAGGATTTTGAAAAGGTGTTATAATAGAAAATTAGAGAAATAGTTTAAAAGTTATGGCCTTTTGAAGTTGGGCTGGAAAAAATTACAAAATAAGTGTCAAAGGTGTATTTAGCTGATTCTATATGTATTGTTAGGATCTATTTGCCCTGGGTATTGAGTTTGTGTGTTTAGAACCTTCTCGAGTGGCACAAAATTGCCTACTCAAGAAATGTTTGTAGATTGTCTAGGACAATGCTGGATGATAGTTCGTAGTGTTATCTTGCATATCACTCTAATGAAGACACCCACTTGGATTAACATATTCTAATTCTAAATTCTATAATTCCACATTTGCGGTGATAATAGGAAGCTCATATTTCATTCTCACAAATTGTTGTTATTTTTTTATTTATGTTATGTTTTTAAGGTATTAAGGGGAGAACACTCCATCAAGTGGTATTATAGCTCGAGTTCTTGAGTGTGTAAATAGATCACCAACTATGAAAGACTTTCACTATGAGTATGTTTTGGGCTATGTATGTAGATAGAGCATTGATTGTGAGATAGCTTGCACTAGGGTTTATGTATAATCACGAAGATGCCTCCACAAAGAGAGTCTGGTGGGAGAGTCATAAATTTCACACCTAAGAGCTTTAGAGTCCTCTAAAGGAAAATGGAAGCATTGCAAGAACAAATGCATAGAGGAATAAATATTTCCATAGGAGATGTTGAAAGTGAGGATGAAAGAGAAAAATAAGGAAACACTAACCAAGCAGTAGTATATGAGGTTCTTAACCCAGAGGAGGAAATATTTTTTAAGGCCATTTCCAAGATTGGAAAAAGACTGAAGTTTGATATTTCAACATTTTCTAGAAATCTTAACCTAGAAGAATTGATCAATTAGATCATTGAATTAGAAGAGTACTTTGAGTATGAAGATATTAAAGATCCAGATAGGGTCATTTTTACAAAGCCCAAATTGAAGGGTCATGCAAAGATCTAGTGGCAGGAGATCCAATTTGAGAAAAATATAAGAGGGAAGGAAAAATCACCAAATGGGATTGAATGATAGCTAAAATAAAGTTACAATTCATTCCCATGGATTGTGAGCTTGATCTACTATAGAAAATGCAAGGGTTGAAGCAAGAAAGAAGATCTATTGAGAAGTATACAAAAGAGTTGTATCAAGTTCTCATCAAAATAGGCTACGTAGAAGCTAACAAGGAGAAAGATTTATATTATCTTAATGGCTTAAGGCTAATCATTTAGGAGGTGTTGAGTCTAGTTTGAATGAATAGTATTTAGGAGGCATATCATTTTTTCCTATGAGTTGAGGAGAAGCTAAGAAGAAAGTTTGATAAGAAAAATAGTGGAAAATGTATTGGTGGAAGATTTGGTAGATAGTCTGATGGAGGCTGAAATGATGATTAAAAGAACAAGGATGAGGTGAGTAGTAGTAGTCAAAACCAAATGGAAAAACTTCCAATCATTTCCATGAACAAAACAACAAAGATCAAAGAGGAAGAGGAAGAGGGAAAGGATCTAGAAGATGAGGTTTTAGTGGAAAATGTTTTCATTGCAGAGAGGAAGGGAATAGAGTATTTTAATATTCCCGACACCAAGGAAGGATAGATCAAAGAACTAAAGGCCAGGCCAAAGTTGCACATGTTGATGAAGATATAATACCATCCCATTCTAAAGATGCTAAAAGAGAACTCCTAGTGAATAATAAAGTCTTGCTGAGTGCTGAGAATTAGTTTGAACAAAGGAGGAGTTTTTTTTGCACCAAGTGAAAATGTGAAGATAAGTGTTATGATGTGATCATTAATGGTGCAAGTATTAACAAATTGGTGTTAGAAATGATGGTCACCAAGTTAAATCTCAAGAGGTAGAAGCACTCACATCCATACTATGTTTCCTATGTGCAAGATAACCACAAGGTCATGGTCAATGTGTAGTGCCTAGTTAAGTTCAAGATTGGGAGCTGCCTATTGAAAATATAGGAGTAACTAAGAGGGGGGTGAATTAATTACCAAAAAATAAATTCTAGATCCCTTAGATGTCAAAAAAAGTAAACTAATAAAACTAATTACTGCTACAACTCAGTAACATATAGAAATTATTGTAACTTGGTAAATGCAAAGTGTAAATTACTTGTAATAGATCTTAAAGCATTAAAAGTAATTAATTTGCAAGCATAAGAGAAATAACATGAAAACATGTGACATCAGATTTAATGTGGAAACCCAATATGGAAAAAATCAACAATGTAACTAGTTACTATTTTTCACTCTTCTAAAGTGAGCCCTGTTAGAGGATTTAATCACCCTGTTAAGAGTGCCCTCGCAAGAGGTCTTAAAATAATTCAATGGAATTTCCACCTTGTTAGAGGATTTACTACTGGCTATTAAACCAACTCTATTAAGAGATTTTAGATCACTAGTATAATGGTTAGGAAGTAACAATGAAATGACCTGATTATGATGCAGCTGAATTGCTGAATCTAGATATATGTTCTACTTAAACTTGATCCTTCCTAATTGAATAGTACTTTTCTTCTCCACAAGGATATCCGCTTATCCTTCAAGTTTTATCTCACTCTTTACTTCTTAATTCCATCAACACACTTGCACACACTTGAAAACCACAACTATTTATATCATCTAGATTGTCAAGTCAGCTCAATACAAATTAGAATGATCACTAATCATTACCATAGTTGGCTAGAACCAACACTTAAAATAATTAAGCTTCTCATGTGAAAAAAACAAAATCCTTTATTAGCCGACCCTGCTCGATAAACACTGGTCTGAGACAATTTCTTGTGTTAACTAACATAAACTCAGTTAACACTATGAACTTGCAAAAATCATTTGGTAACTGAGTGAACTTGGTTATCACTAACTCTATCAAAATTTCCTTTGGTTAACCCTATGAACTTGGTTAACAGTACTTTTTCCCATAATTTCCTTCAACGCCCAAGTGATCTCAGTAGACATTAACTTTGCAGAGAAAACTTTAGTAATGCTTAGTAGACAAAGTAAACTATCTTGCTGACCAAGAGATGTTGGAAAGTACTATCTATCAACTAATATGAAATTTGTGTAACATCAAAAACAACACACAATTAGATAATTGTATCCAACAATCTCTCTCTTTGGCATTGATGAAAACATAACATGTCATAAAATAATGAGGTTTGAGAACAAGACTTTCCCTGATAGAAAGTTTCTCCCTCTTAGATTTATTACAAAAAACTTCTTTCATGCAGTAATCGCCCTCTATGAAGGAATTACATAATTCTCCCTCTTGAAATGATTAAAAACAAATTCAAAAATATATGATAGTAATCTTCTCCCTCCTTGACAACACATACCAAAGGCAACACATACCAAATTAGTATTAGTGTACCTTGAGTACTGATTCATGTGCAATATTCTCTTGACTATGCTGCATCAACTAATTGATCTTTAACTTGGTTCATGTTGATGCATCACTAAAACCTCATTTAGTGAGCTTCTGATAGGGGAATGACCCCTAACTTACCCCTTAGATATAGGAATGCATCCTTAGGTAATGGCTTGGTGAATATCTCTACAATCTATTCTTTTGTATGAACATATTCCAATCTGATTTCTTTGTCCTACACCAATCTCTAACAAAATGATATTTTATGCCAATGTGCTTAGTTTTGGAATGCATCACTAGGTTCTTTGATATGTTAATTGTGTTGGTGTTATCACAAAACATGAAAATTGGTTCTTTTATCTCAACCTTCATTCTTTGTAGCAATTATTTGAACCAAACAATGTTAGAACAATTCACTACTGCTACAACATATTTTGCTTCTGCCATTGATTGAGACATGCAATTTTTCTTCTTGCTTGCCCAAGATACCAACCTTTTACAAAGAAATAATGTTCCACCACTTATTCTTTTTCTGTCATCAAGATTTCATGCCCAATCAACATCAGTGAATACCTTTAGGTCTATGTTTCCTCCAAGTTTGTACCATAAACCATAATCTTCAGTGCCTTTCCATCATATGATTTTCTCTAGGTTTGGGTAATAATTTTGCAACTATTCCAACTGCTAGGGCAATATCAAGTCTTGTATGAACTACATACTATAATTTCCCAATCATTGATCTATATAAGGTCTACTCTACCTCTTTGGAGTCATCATCTTTTGTAAGCTTTAGTCTAGTACACATGGGTGTTCCAAATGATTTTGAATCTTCCATTCTAAACTTCTTGAGTATCTCCTTAATATACTTAGATTGAGTAATGTAGACACCATTCTTGTTCTACTATGTATGTAATCCAACAAAGAATTTTATCTCACTAAACATGAAAATTGCAAACTCTTTGTTCAATTTTTCTAAAAGTTCTTTGCATAGATCATCATTCCCTATGAATAGAGTATCATCCACAAATATCTCTTCCAACACAATCTTGTTATTTGGTCCTTCCTTGATATAAAAACTACTATTATCAATAGTTCTCTAAAAACCAATATGTATAAGTTAGTTATGTAACCTTTCATACCATGCTCTAGGAGCTTGTTTCAAACCATACAGTCCTTTGTGTAATTTGCAGACCATGTCCCTTTTGTCTAGATCAAGAAAACCTTCTAGTTGTTCAATGTAGACATCTTCATCAAGAATACCATTCATAAATGTAGATTTAACATCCATTTTATATACTTTGAATCCTTTGTGTTTAACATATGCAAGTAGGGTCCTAAAACCTTCTAGTCTTGAACTAGGAGAAAAAGTCTCACCATAATTAATTCCTTATTCTTGATAATATCCTTTACATACCAGTCTAACTTTGTTTCTTGATACTTGTCCATCCTCACTCAGCTTATTTCTAAATACCCATTTTGTTCCAATCACATTTTTATCTTTAGGTCTAGTTACAAGGGTCTAAGTTTTGTTCTTCTCTATATGTTCTATATCTTCATTCATAGCCTCAATCCAAATTTCATTTTCTATAGCATCCTTAACACTTCTAGGTTCAAAATCAGCAAGTAAACATGTACCTTTTAGCTTACTTGTTGTCATAGTACCTTCTTATTTATCTCCAATAATCTAATCAAGTGAATGATGCCTTCTACCATACGTGGCCAATATAGGTTCTTTTCCTTCTAAATGAATTGTACTGTCTTCATTTTGAATCACAACTTTTGGCTCGGGCCATTCAAACTTGGTAGGCATTGGCTCGGTAGCTTCACACTATAACTTGCATCCCTGTGACTCGGTTTGAACTTCTTGCAACTTGATAACTCAAGAAGACTCAGGAGGAAAGTCTCCTTATTATTAGATGTTCCTAGCAATGAATCAGGTTCAAAGTAAACAAATCTTTTGTAATCTTCTGGTTCCCTTTTTCTTTCTTCTTCATTCTTTTTTACAAACTCATCAATTCTCACATGTGCACCTTCTATGATTTTGTGAGTAGACAAATTCAAACATTTATATGCTTTGCTTTTGCAGTAGTATCCTAGAAATATACCTTCATCACCTTTTGCATCAATTTTTTCTAGAATCTTTCAAGATATAACATTTTGTTCCAAATACTTTTAGGTAACTTACATTAGGTTTGTAGCCATACCATAGTTCATAGGGAGTCTTGTGTGAGTCCTTTTTCAACTGTACTCAGTTCAAAGTATGAAGTTTAGTGCTGATGGCCTCCTTCTAGTATTTGATAGCAACATTCTCTTTAATCATTAGAGTCCTTGCACAATCCATGATGGATCTATTTCTTCTTTCAACTATTTCATTATGGTTGAGAGTACCAGGGGCTGTTACTTGTCTTTTAATTCCTCTTTCAATGCAAAATTTATTGAATTCATTAGAGATGAATTCACTACCTCTGTCTGATCTCAAGCATTTCTATCTTTTTCCAATTTCTTTTTCTACTCTTTCTAGATACCATTTTAATTTCTCAAATGCTTCTAACTTTTCTCTAAGGTACATAACAATCATCAATCTAGAGTAGTCATCAATAAAAAGAATAAAAAAAATTTCTCCACTATAACTTTCTATTCTAATGGGTCCACATAGGTTAGTATGCATAATTTCCAAGACATCTTCAGATTGATAGTTTTTGCTCTTAAAACTACTCTTTCCCATTTTGCCAATCTGACAATTTTTGCATAATCCAACATCTAGTTTCTTCAAACTAGGGATACCTCTTACTTTTCTGAATTTTCTTATGTTGACCATATTATAAAAGTTTACATAAAATAGTCTTATGTTCCATAACCAACTTTCTTTCATTTGAGCAATCACCAAGATCAAGATAAAATAGGATACCTCTTTTTTTTTTTCCTTATCTAATTAGATTCCCTTTGTCATCCAATAGTCATGCCTTTCCATGCATGAATTCTACCTTGAATCTAATGTTGATTAGTTGTGCCACATTTAGGAGATTATGTTTCAGTCTTTCAACCCAATAGGCATTCTCACATACAAGTTCATTGGTTAATGAGATTCAACCTTTCCCTTTTATGCAACAAGGTTCATTATTTCCAAATCTTACACTACCTCCATCATAATGTTCAAAATGTTCAAACTTTGTTCTATCTCTAGTACTACGATGTGGACATCCACTATCTATGATCCATGTATCATTTTTACTAACATCAAAGATAAGTGCCATCTTTTCTTATTCTTCACCAAATTCATCTTTTATAGTAATGTATATTATCTCATTTTCAATGTTATCAAAATATTTAGCCATAAAACAAGTTTTCTTGCCTTTATCCTTGTATGATTTGTGATTTTTGAAATCCTTTTTGCCTTTTTACTTGTGACTCTTCTTCTCATCCTTTCTCTCTTTGTTTGGGCACTTGGCAACAATATGACCAATTTCTCCACATGAAAAATAGATTAAAAGAACTTTACCTTTGTACTTTCCTCTACTTGTAGAATTTTTGTTTGTAAGTAAAGCTTCAACAACTTCAAGATCACTATCTCAGCTTTCCTTGGTTTCTTCTTTAGTGTCAGACTGATTTTCCTTTATCTTCTTACCTTTCTTTGAGTGAAAGTTTGGCCTCAAATGCAGATTCAATATTTTTGGAAGTTGTAACATAATTGTCAAAGTTGTCTAGCTAAAAAACTATTAATCTTCCTACCAAGGCATCCAAACTTAACTTGTGATTTGGATCAAACCTCTTTTCTTGAATAGTAGATACTCTAATTGCATAGATACGAAGCAATGTTCTAAGACCTTTACTTACAATAGTTTCTTCCTTAATTTCTCCTCTAGAAGCTCTGATTGCACTAACACTAGCTTTGATTCTTTCCACATATTTGGCAACATTTTCATCTTCTCTCATTCTCATCCAATCAAACTATCCTCTAAGGCTTTCTACTTTGGCTCTCCTTACATTTTTATCACCACCATAGATATCCTTTAGCTTGTTGCACATATCAATAGCAGTTTTGTAGTCTTTGATCTCATCAAATTCATCATAACTAAGAGTAGATGCAATATCAATTATCATGATGTTATGGTTCTTTTTCTCAACAAGATCTCCAATAGATAATTTAGTAGTTGGATTATTGTATTCTTCATCAAGATATTTGTAGCCTAAATCACTAATGGTGGCCAAATGAAGTCTCATGAGTCCCTGCCATGCTGAAAAGTTGTTTCTATTTATCTTTGAAATCTCTCTCTTGTAAAACATCTTGATCTTTAGCTTAGGTTCTTGAAACCTTTCCTACAAGCACCAAATTCTCCGATACCAATTATTGGAAGTATAGAAGGAGTAACTGGGGGGTGGTGAATTAGTTACCACAAAATAAATCCTAGATCCCTTAGATGTCAAAAAAAGTAAACTGGTAAAATTGATTACTGTTGCAGCTCGATAAACATACATAAATTAATGTAACTTGGTAAATGCAGAGTGTGAATTACTTTCAACATATCTTAAAACATTAATAGTAATTAATTTGCAAGAATAAGAGAAATAACATGAACATATGAGATACCAGATTCAACATGGAAACCAAATATGGGAAAAACCACCAACATAACTAGTTACTATTTTCCACTCTTCTGAAGTGAGCCCTGTTAGAAGCCAACCTTGTTAAAGATTACAAAACATATTTTTAGGTGTGACCCTATTAGAGGATTTAATCACCCTATTAGGAGTGGCCTTGTAAGAGGTCTTAAAATAATTCAATGGAATTGCCACCTTTTTAGAAGAATTACAACTAACTATTAAACCAACTTTGTTAAGATATTTTAGATGACTTCTACAATGGTTAGAAAGTAATAATCAAATGACCTGATAGTGATGAAATTGAATTGCTGAATCTAGATCTTCATTCTACTTAAACTTGATCCTTCCTAATTGAATATTACTTTTCTGGTCCACAAGGATATCTACATATCCTTCAAGTTCACTCTCACTCTTTCCTTCTTAATTCAATCAACACACTTGCACACACTTGAAACCACAACTTGACCTTATATTTATATCATCTAGATTGTCAAGTCAGCTCAATACAAATTTGAATGACCACTAATCATTACCATAGTTAGCTAGAACCAATACTTAAAACAATACTTTAGGAATGCTTGGTAGACAAGGTAAATTGTCTTGCTAACCAAGTAAGCTTGGTAAGCACTATTTGTCAACTGATATGACATTTGTGTAACATCAAAGATAACATGCAATTAGACAATTGTATCTGACACTACAAGGATGAGGTGCTCTATGATATCATACCTATGGACATATGTCATATGTTTCTAGACATGTTGTGGTAGTTTGACAAACATGTTGTACCTAATGGGTGAGAAAATACCTTCACTCTAACGAAGGATGGAGTGAAACATAAGTTGAAGTCATTGAAAGAAAAAGAAGAAAAGGTATGTAGTACTACCAAGATATGTTTTTATGATACAAAGGGTTTTCTTCAAGGTATGAAACATGAGCATATATATTTTTTTGTAATGCCAAAAGATGGTAAATAGCTTCAAGGTTAAGAACAATGAACTCACTATTCAAATGATCTATGTATTATTCCTTGTGGAATAATAGAACTAAATTTTACTTCCTTCCTCTATCTTTGTCTTGTCAACTAGACTTGTTCTCCTCCTAATCTTCTAATCGGATCACGAACTGTGCATCCAATAATCTCTTAGTTCACTTAATCACATTCAATCAACACTGTGATCCTTTTTGTAGTTCGCAAATACAATGCATAATAGATACCTGTTATACATCATACATTTTACAATTAAGGAAAACATCTTTCCTTTATACCATATCTTCATAATAATTCCTTGAGTCATTCTTAAGGCTTACCTAATTAATGAAAATAAAATATATAATTAATTATAATAATAATAGCAATGTTAAAGAGCTCAAAGTCAAGAATATCACTAAAAAACCATTGAAGGGTAAAAGTACAAAGTTGTGTCACCTTTTAGGCTGACTTATCAAAATGAATGACTTTGAGTATTTCTATCCAAAAATTAATTTTTGTTCAAACATAAGATCTATATAAATTGATTATGGCTAAGTTATACATGGTCTCACACTTTTCCAATTGCAAATGTCTATCAAATGTATGTTTTATACTAGTTTTTATCCAATTACTAAAGAAATAAAATTATTTCAGAAAATTGAAGTTTCAATAACTCTTACTATTTTTTATGATTTTTTTTTGTAACATATAAACACCATGTTATAGAGCTCAAAGTCAAGAATATTCTCATATAGAGTTTATAGTGTTTTAATTAGATATAGTATATTGTAATTAAAAAATTCTATAAGAACATATTTTAACACTAAAAAATATGTCAATTTAGAAAAAGAAAAATTACTAAATCATATCAAAAGAATTTTAAAATTATATGATGTTCTAGAGGAGACACTTCTCTTCTTGAATGCATTTTTCTTCTTTTGGTTAGAATAGATTTATTTTGAAAATTATGGTGGTAGATGAAATCTATTGATTTCATGTGAGTTGAAGTTTGAATCATTATAAAAGAGAAAATATAGGTCTAAAGTCCATTTTTATTTTTTATTGTTTTAGCTATATATGTTATGCATAATATTTTTAGAGTTCAAATGCAAATAATTTAATTTCCATATAGTTTTGTGGTCGGAACTAAACCCCTAATTTTTATTATTTTTCAAAAACTAAAACTTTATCTATACAAATTAGGAAAATATATCAATTTTTATTCCAAATAATTATAAAAAATTATAATCCTAAAGTTTTTCCATTTCTACACATTTCATTAGTTTACTCATTTTCAAATTCTAAATAATAATACCAGTTTTATGTCATTGAAGATGAACAATTATACTTTTGTTAGCCTTTTTGTTTAGAAAAGGGTGAATCAATTTTGTACTTTTACCCTAAAGACTTATGCAATTGGTGTAGAAGAACCTACTCTAAACTCATTAAGCAATGCACCTAAGATTCCTAAACATTCTACTTAAGTTAGTTAGGCACATCGATCTAGTTCTAAGGCCTAGTTCTAGGATTAGGCATAATTATGAGCCCCTAGCTAACTAAGGTAAAAAATGGTCAATAATCCTAAAACTCATAGGATTCTAGATTTTTCCATATTTTTTTCCATATTTAGATCCATGTTGGATAACTTGCATACTATTTGGATCAAGTTTGGTCACTAGATTTTTAATTTTACAAAAGTTGCTCAAAAAGTTGTCAACTACTTTTGAGCAACTTTCTTAAAAGTTGTTAAAAACATGTAATTGCTTCTCCCAATGGCTAAGATAGTTTGACCTAGTAATGTAACCATTTGGAGTGCACTAAAAAGCCCTCATAGCTGGGTGGTAGGGAGAACTCTATATATTGGCATTTCAAATCAATAAAGAAAATAATATTTCTCTGCAA
The DNA here is from genome assembly GCA_028749045.1 of Cupressus sempervirens. Classification (NCBI taxonomy): domain Eukaryota; kingdom Viridiplantae; phylum Streptophyta; class Pinopsida; order Cupressales; family Cupressaceae; genus Cupressus; species Cupressus sempervirens. Next base: position 834,891,859 of record CM053787.1, on the reverse strand, counting down.
ATCATATGTTCTAGGCCATTGTATGGATTTGTATGGATGTCAAGGTATGTGTTAGTGATTCTAGAAGTTGGAACATTGATTCTTCTTTATTTTTCATCAATTATCATGCCTTTATCAAGTCTAGGTTGAAAGATATAAACTTGTTACTCTCGTGGACTAGAATTCATCCTTAAAATCAACATTCCTCATAGGGTTTGATAGTTTACGCATATTCCGTCTTGGGAAATTGATGCCCCTTGGTGGAATAAAATTATTATCAATGTACATTGGTATTTTTTATATTATTTTCTATTAGATGCAAAGGGATGGATTTTCTACCATACCCTAGGTGTGCATCCTTTTGTGTACACCAAACAACATTTAAGGACAGTCCTTCTTAGATTTCAATAGGGGATTGATCAAGGCTTGAAACCTTGCATTTTAGATTATTTTTCATGCCCACACATGTCTCCATGCTTGTTTTGAGTTTTGGAATAGGAAAAAGAGTACTTGTGGTGCAAATGGAGCCCTAATTAGGCCTATAGGCCCGATCTAATGTTGCAACAACAACAACCTCTATGCATTCCCATCATTTAGTGCCCTGGCATGTTTCATAAAACCCAAAGGTATTATAATCCCTAGTCAAACTACCATCTCATTTGGAGATATTCAATCTTATGTTCCATTTTTATTCTAAGAATGGCTTCAAGCCAGATCCTTGGGTTGTGAAGCAACTTGTTGTTATGGGTTATTTTTTATTAAAATAACCATTGACTCCTTGTGAGTAAGACCTAAATAGGCCATAATAGTTATTGTAGGCCACCCCTAGTCTTTGTATACACTTTTTGGGGTTTGATCCTTCTTATAGTTAAGGTAATCCAATAGTACATGTGGTGTTCTGTTGCTTAGAACCTTGGTAAGCCTAGTGATTAGGTTACCTTACCTTTTAGGGTTATGATAACCTTCCTTTAAGCCCTTTTCCATAAATGTGATAGGTATTAGGCACTTGGACCCTTCAGCTTGGGTATTGAGGGATTTGAAAATATTACCATTTCTTGTTGTTTAAAGGCTTCAGAAATCCACTGCTACATCAATTGGTATTAGAGCCATGTCTGATCCTAAGAATGAAAAGATGGCTGCAAGGGTCACAAATAGTGGGTTAGAAAAGATGGTGATGTTAGAATTCTTTAGAATAACTGAGGGGGGGGGTGAATCAGTTATTCAAGGTCCAATAATCTCCAATCAAACTTTCTAATATAACAAAGGTGAATTAGAAGTACTATCCTTTTTACTTTATTATCATGCATGTAATTAAACATTAAACTATTATTAAAAGTAAACATGCATCACACCATAACACAAAGGATTTTGATGACCCATAAACCCTCTAGGAATAAGAAGGTAAAATTGGGGTGGGGAAGACACCCACAAAATAGCTGCGTAATTAATTTCAACCACTTCTGATGGTTTGCCCTATTAAAGGCTTTACACACTATAAGATGTAACCCTATTAAAGAATTTCTACACCTTGTTAGGAGTGTACCTATTAGAGGACTTAAGAACATTCAACTTAGAATGCCACCTTGTTAAACGATTTACATAGAGCTATTAGGCTCACCCAAGTCCATGGGATTTACAGTCACCTTCTCAAAAGAATATTTTATCCCTCTCTAAAGATCTCCTATCCTTCTCCTAAGGATCTCCTATCCTTCTCCTAAGGACCTCTTATCCTTCTCCTAAGGATCTCTTTATCCTTCTCCTGGGGATCTTCTATTCTTTTCCTAAGGCTTATCCACCTAGCTGTTAAGCTAACCTAGCAATGTAGGATCTCAATATCTAATAAAATGGTAAGAAAGTATTAGAAGGTTTTTGACCTAATAAAGATTTCAACCCTATCATTGTAGATTTTAGACCACTCTTTATTTATTTTCTTTTCTTGGATTTTCTTCCTTGTAGTTTTGACAGCTTGTTCATCCTTCAAGATCTATCTCCTTGAGTTCTTCCACTCGTAACACCAATGCACTCTATGGTCACTTGATCAACTTAGAGTCTTGATGCTCTATTCTTACTCCTTGCTATGTCCTCTTCTTGAAACTTCACACTAGCCTTCTCTTGGCTCCTTCGCACAACCACTCTTTTGACCAATTCCCTCTCACACACTCTTGATTTCTGACCTATAACTCCTTATAAAGAAGTTTTGTTCTTCATTTCCCACTTAAATCTTAATTTGATCTTGAGAAAATGGTATTGTTTTCCCTCCAAATTGTTTCTTCCAGAAACTTCATGACAAATCCATCAGCATTCACCTTGAATTGGTTTGCATGGTTCACATGAAATTCTGCAACATCTACTTATCATCCTTATCATCCAACTAATTCAAAAATTTCAATATAACAAACTTGTCATTACTAATTTGGCAAATCTTTGACTTAACAAATAATGTAGCAACTTGGCATTATTGGTTTACTAATGCTCGACACCTTCTGTGTTACTCAGCTCCTACTGTATTTACTGATGCTTGGCACTCGAAGAAACTTGCTCATAATCCATTACCTTTTTTTGATACTAGGCACCTGAAGTCTTTTCCTAAGTTACTCAGTACCTAAACATTCCTATGTTACTCAACACTTGAAGGATTGCTTGGCACACACTAAAGTTGAACTTGCTTAGCTTCAACTAAGAATCTACTCAGCTCTCTCTAATGAACTTAGTTAGGCTTTACAAATGACTTAGTTAAAACTTACATCTTTGATGTGTTTCAGTATGTCCATCCTCTGTGTCTTAGAGTATGTCATCAATACACTATTTCATAAATGACTTAGTTGATCCTTATACTTCTTTTCAACATCATAACTTCAATCTTTCTCTAGGTGCTCTAGTTACATCTTATTGATTGCCTCCTTGTCAATCAACCAATTGATAGTATTTGGATCACTTAAGCAATTGTCATTCCTACAAGTAGCAAGTTTGATATCAATGACAAAAAAATTATTGAAAATATTCTTTACCAGTTCTATTATTCTTCATTCATGATCCTTTTAATTATTTCCTACAATGTCTCTCTTTGGCATTGATGGCAAACCAAACCAATCAATTGATTGAGTTGATCAGCTTAGTTACCACCAAAATTATATTTGTTTTCTATTTGGTATATAACTCCCTCTTTTTCTGATAGAAACTAAATCCTTTTTTCTACTTCTCCCTCTTGACTACTGCATCCTTACTACTGGTCTTATACATCTCCATATCCTTACCTTTCATTGATTAGTTTCTCATAAATCTCCCTCTTTGACATAAATGCCAAAGATGTAGCATCTTCAACATGCTAAATGTAAGCTTTGCATCTTATTTTTTCTCCCTCTGTCACCATGCTTGTGACTAATCTAGAATCTCTATTCTTCTTGTCATCCTCTACATCATTCTTCTGATATTTCAATGATTTGTTCCTGTTGATGCAAGGAAGCTTCTTTGTTTCTTTAGACTACTTGAGTTAGGGGCATTACCCCCAACTTGCCTCTAATATATTCATAAGGATCCTTGGACAATGGTTTGGTGAAGACATCTGCAATTTGTTCCTTTGTGTGAATGTACTCCATCTTCACTTGTTTGTCTTCCACCAATTTTTTGACATAGTGATACTTGATTGCAATATGCTTGGTTTTTGCATGCATTACTGAATTCTAGGATATTTTTATAGCACTTGTATTATCACAATATAGTATCACATGTTTGATTACCTCTTCTTTCATTCCCTTCAATAGATGTTTAAGCCATACAATGTGTGTGCAATTGACTCTTGCTGCCACATATTTTTCTTCTGTAGTGGACTGAGATGTGCATGTTTGTTTCTTGCTAGTCCAAGTAACTAGCCTTTTACCTAAGAATAATGATCCTCCACTTGTGCTTTTCCTATCATCAATATTGTCTCCCCAATCTACATCTGTGTATTCATTGAGCTCAAACTTCTCATTCTTTTTGTAATATAGAAAAAAATCATCAATTCCTTTGAGATACCTTATTATCCTTTTTTACTTCCATGAGATGATTTTCTCTAGGATTAGCAGAGAATCTAGCCACTATTCCAACTACTAGTGCTATGTTTGGTTTGCTATGTACAATGTATTGTAATTTTTCAATCATGGATCTGTGCATTTTTTGATTGACTTCAATTGATTCATCATTTTTGGATAGCTTATGTCCTATTGCCAGTGGTGCGCTGATTCGTTTGGAGTCTTCCAATCCAAATATCCTAAGTATCTCTTTGATGTACTTTGATTGTGTCATGAATATACCATGTTTTAGTTGATGTACTTGCAATCCAACAAAGAACTTGATTTCTCCAAACATAGACATTTCAAACTCATGTTTCATTTTGTTAGCAAAACTTTTGCAAAGTGCTTCCTTTCTTCCAAAAAATATGTCATCCACAAAGATTTCAGATAGAAGGATATCCTTAACTTCTTCTAATTTGATGTACATGATGTTGTTATCATCAATTCTTCCAAATTCTATTTGCACTAGATACTTGTGAAGTCTCTCATACCATGCTCTAGGGGCTTGCTTTAATCCATATAGAGACTTATGTAATTTGCATACCTTATTTTTGTTATTTCCATAAAAAAATCCTTCTAGTTTCTCTATGTAGACTTCCTCTTCAAGTATACCATTCAAAAATGTGGACTTAATATACATTTGGTAGACTTTAAATCCTTTGTAGGCTGCATATGCTAGTAAAGTCCTTCTCCTTCCATTTTGGCAACTGGAGCAAAAGTTTCTCCATAGTCTAGTCCTTCTTCTTCGGCATACCCTTTACAAACTAGTCTTGCCTCGTTCCTTGTGATTTCACCATTCTCATCTAACTTTTTTCTAAATACCCACTTGGTTCCAATTACATTCTTGTCAGCTAGTCTTGAGACTGAGATCCATGTCTTGTTCTTCTCAATTTGTTCTATTTCTTCATTCATAACATTGTACAAGTCATCATCTTTTATGGCTTCACTTACTATTTTTGGTTCCATTTTGCTGAGAAAACATGTCTCACTTCTGAGTCTATTCCTTGTCATTGGTCCTACCTATTTGTTTCCAATAATTTCATCTGCAAGATGATGTCTTATTACATACTTTGCCAATATTGGTTCTTTCCTTGTTTGAATGTTGTCTCTTTCATAATTTGAAACTTCATGTGTATTTTCATCAGACATTTCTTCATTTTCTTCTTGTTGACAGTTCTCAAAATCTGAATGAACATTCTCTGTATTCTACAGCTTAGCTTCTAAATGTGTCTACTCCTCGGCATTCACTGTTTGTGATTCAAAAGATGCTAGATTTTGTTACTGATTATCATTTTGAGTTGCAACTTCACCATTATCAGCTACACCTTCATAAAAATATAAAAAGGTCTTGTATTCTTCTGCTTTCTTGGTGTTCTCAACACTTTGAACTTCTACAAGCTCATCAAATTTCACATTTGTGCTTTCTACTACTTTTTTAGTATTAATATTCAAGCACTTATAAGCTTTGCTTCTAGTATAATAACCAAGAAATGTGCCTTCCTCACTTTTTGCATCAAACTTTCCATTTCTAGACTCTTTATATATATTGCATTTTCATCCAAATATTTTGAAATATTTTATATTAGGAGAATGCCCATACCATAATTCAAAAGATGTTGAATTTTTACCTTTCTTGACTTGAACTTTGTTGAGTGTGTAGACTGCAGTACTTACAACTCCTCTCTAGTACTTGAGTGCAACATTTTTCTCCATCATTAAGGTCCTGACACAATCAATGACTAATCTATTCCTTCTTTCTACTATACCATTCTAAGGTGGAGTCCTAGGTGTTGATGTTTGCCTTTTGATTCCTCTTTCATTGCAGAATTCTTCAAATTCTCTTGATGTGAATTCAACTCCTCTATTAGATTTGAGACATTTTAGACTCTTCCCAGTCTCTTTCTCAACTTTGGCCAAGTACCATTTGAACATTTGGAATGCATCTAAATTTTGTTTTAGGAACATGACTGTCATCATCCTTGAATAGTCATCTACAAATAGCATTATGTATCTGTCACCTTTGTAGCTTTGCACTTCAATAGGACCACACAAGTCAGTATTAACTAGCTCTAGTACTTCATTAGAAGTATAAGTTTTTCTTTTGAAAGTTGACTTGGTCATCTTCCCTAGTTGGCATTATTTGCACATGGTTTTATCAAGCTTTTTCAACTTTGGTAGACTTCTGACTTTCTTCATTTTGCTAATGCTTATCAGATTGTCAAAATTTACATAATATAGCCTCTTGTGCCATAACCATACATCATCAATTTGAACAATGAGACAAGAATCATCTTCCATATCTAGGAAGAACAAATTACTCCTAGTCTGGTCACCTTTTCCTAATAGACTTCCTTGGGAATCATAGATCTTAGCAACTCTATTTTCAAATTCAACCTTGCATCCTATGTTGCCTAACTGTGAGACACTTAACAAGTTGTAATTTAGGCCTTCAACATAGTATGCATTATCACATGTTATCTTTTCAGTAAGCTTGATACTACCTTTCCCTTTGATCTGACATGGTGCATTGTTTCCAAATCTAACGCTATTTCTTTCATATTGAGTAAAGGAAATGAACTTACTTTTATCTCTAGTCATGTGATGAGAACATCCACTATCTATGATCCATTTATCATTCTTGTTCATGCAGGTTACTAGGGAAATCACTTCATCTTCATCTGATTCATCTTTCATAGCCACATAGACTACTTTATCATCATTCTTGTCAAAGTCTTCTTCAACAATGTAGCACCTTTTGCCTTTACCTCTATAGTCCTTGTTGTCCTCTTTCTTGTTCTTGAAGATGCCTCCATCCTTGTAATTTTTCTTTTGTGTGCATCTGGTTGCTTACAATTAAAACAAATGATTGGTAGCTTACCTTTGAATTTTCCTCTTCCTTTGTGAAATCTTCTTGCTAGTAATGCCTCCAATTGATCTACATCATCTTCATCAGTGCTGCTGTCACTAGATACATACTTTCCTTTTCCACTCTTTTTCTTTGTTTGCACCTCCTCATTATCTTTTATTTTCATATTGGCTTTGAATTTAGATGCAAAGTTTTTTGGCTTGTAGTTGTCAAAGCTGGATAGCTCAAAGATAGTGAGTCTTCTAATTATTCCTTCAAATGACAATGCATTGCCTGGTACACACCTTAGCTCTTAGATGGATGATACTCTTATAGCATAGATAGGAAGAAAAGTTCTCAAGTATTTGTTACATACTATTTGTTCTACTAATTGTCCTCTTAGGCTTCTTATGGCACTTACCACTTCTTTCATCCTTGCACTGTATTGAGTAGCATTCTCTCCTTCATCCATTTTCATGTCATCAAACTTTCCTCTTAGGCTCTCTCTTTTGGCTCTCTTGATAGTATCATCACCTCCATAGGTTCTTGATAATGTTTCCCACATTTGATGTACAATACTACATTCTTTGATGTCATCATACTCGACACATCTTAGTCCTGAAGAAATATCTAACATTGTTTGATTGTGCTCCTTCTTGCTTATGTCATCTACAGTGAGGGGCCCCGTAGGGTCTACATGATCAACTATGATTGAGGTCTATGTATAGTCACCTATTGATTTGAGGTGTAGCTTCATCAAACTTTTACATGCAACAAATTTGTCTTTGCTTAGCTTGGGAGCTTCTCTCTTGGACATCTTGATCTTCCTGCTGCTAGTACCTTGAAACAAATCAGCAGTGTGCTCTGATACCAATTGTTAGAATTCTTTAGAATAACTAAGAGGGGGCTGATTTATTTATTCAAGGTCCAATAATGTCCAATCAAACTTTCTAATAAAATAGAGGTGAATCAAAAGTACTCTCCTTTTTACTTTCTTATCATGCATGTAATTAAACACTAAAGAATTATTAAAAGTAAACATGCATCACACCATAACACAAAGGATTTTGATGACCCAGAAACCCTCTAGGAATAAGAAGGTAAAACTAGGGCAGGGATGACACCCACAAAATAATTGTGCAATTAATTTCAACCACTTCTGATGCTCTGCCCTGTTAAAGGCCTACCCTATTAAAGACTTTACACATTGTAAAATGTGACCCTATTAAAGGATTTCTACACCCTATTGGGAGTGTGCCCTATTAGAGGACTTAAGAACATTCCACTTAGAATGCCACCCTATTAGAGGATTTACATAGAGCTATTAGGCTCACCCAAGTCCATGGGATTTACAATCACCTTCTCAAAAGAATCTGTTATCCCTCTCTAAGGATCTCCTATCTTTCTCCTAAGGATCTCTTATCCTTCTCCTAAGGATCTCTTTATCCTTCTCCTGGGGATCTTCTATCCTTTTCCTGAGGCTTATCCTAGAAGAAAATTTTGATGCTAGAGACTTGGAACTAGAAGAGGGAACATGTTTGATGATGATGTAGGTCTTCCTTTAAGTACCACACACCCAAGAACCTCCACAAAGGAAGAATCTCTTTAGGACAAAGATCAAGTGTCATGGAAAGGTATTCAATCTTCTTATAGATTTTGGTTCAACTAAAAATCTTGTATCTTGTGAAATGGTTCAAAAGTTAAACCTACATAAGAAACCACACCCTTACCCCTATATTTTTCATGGTAACCAAAGGCCAACAAACTCTAGTCATAGAGCAAGCTTGTGTAGAATTTTCTATTTCTAATTTCAAGGACAAGGTCCTTTGTGATGTGGTTGAAATGGATGGCTCACACATTCTTCTAGGAAGGACTTGGCAATTTGATGTTGATTTCATACATCATTGTAGGAAGAACACCTACTCCATCACTAAAGATGGGATGACCTTCACCATGGATCCCCTACCAGATAACAAATTTGAAAAGGAACCTACTATGATTATCATAGGAGAAAAGGAGGTGTTAAAAAATTTGAAAGAATCTAATATGGAGCCATTTTTTTTAATGTCAAAGCCAAAAGATAACATAATGTATGATAAGCAAGAGCCCATACCAAATAAAGTTGTAGAACTATTGCAAAAGTATAAGGATGTCACTGCTAGTGACCTGCCCACTATACTCCCTCCCATTAGGGACATTAGTCATCAAATAGACCTCATCCTAGGCTCATCCTTTCCTAATAGGACACCATATAAAATGAAACCATTGTAGTGTGTAGAGATTTCAAAATAGGTCATTGAATTATTGGAAAGAGGGCTCATCCAAAAGTGTCTCAGTTCTTTTGTTGTACCTATAGTCTTGGCCCCTAAAAGTGATGGAAAATGGAGGTTATGTACTAATTTTAGGGCTCCAAATAAAATCACAATAAGATACAAGTTCCCCATGCCATGGATTGAGGACCTATTTGATCAAATAGGAGGTGCTTGCTACTTCACCAAGATAGACTTAGAGTCTAGTTACCATCAAATCAGAATAAGGCCAGGAGATGAATGGAAAACAACATTCAAGAATACTAAAGGTTTTTGTGAATGGTTAGTAATACCTTTTGGTTTAAGCAATGCCCCTAGCACTTTTATGAGGCTTATGAATGAGATATTCATTGATTTTATTGGAAAATTTGTTATAATTTACCTTGATGACATAATATTATTTAGTCATAGAAAAGAAGACCATATTAATCATGTGGAACAAGTACTAAGAAGACTCCATCAGCTCAAGTTGATAATTAACTTGGAAAAATGCATCTTTATGAAGAAGGAACTTGCGTTCCTAGGTTTTGTGATCTCACAAGGTATCCTCAAGATGGATCCTTAGAAGGTTTAGGTGCAATCATTAATTGACCTCCACTAAAGAATCAAGGTGATGTAAGAAGCTTTCATGGACTTTCAACTTTCTATAGGAAGTTTATAAAAAAATTTAGTCATGTGTGTGCACCAATGTTTGAAACAATGAAGGGTGGAAAAATGACTAAGTTTGCATGGACAAATGAAGCAAATGATGCATTCCAATACTTTAAGAAAAAATTCTCATAATATTCTATCTTGGTCTTCCCTAATTTTAATAAAGTCTTCACTATGGAGATAGATGCAAGAAATTTGGCTATACGGGTAGTCCTAAGCCAAGAAGGCAAACTAGTTGCTTTCTTTTTAAAGACATTGAATGAGGCTAAAAGAAAGTATTCTGCATATGACCTAGAGTTATATGCAATGGTCCAAGCCTTCAAGAAATGGAGGAATTATTTACTTCTAAATGAATTTTTAGTCTACATAGATAACAATGCATTAAGATTCCTCAATTCTAAAAAAAAACCTCTCAACCAAACATCTAAAATGGGTAGAACAATTGCAGGCCTACACCTTCAATATTAAGCATAAAAAGGGTGTAGCCAACAAAGTTGATGATTCCCTTAGTAGGAGGATTGGTCTTATTGAAGAAGTGGAATTACAACATGTGGGAATTCAATCCCTCAAGCACTTGTACTTGGATGACCCTGATTTTGTAGAAATATATCAAATTTGTACAAAGATGGAGGGAAAATATCATACTGATTTTTTTAGAATATCTATTTTAGAATGAGCTTCTATTCAAGAGAGCACAATTATACATACCAAAGTGTTCAATGAGAGAAAAAATAATTAGAGAAAAGAATTTTGGTTGTCTAGGAGGTCACTTTGGCATTGACAAGATAACAGACATGGTGAAGAGAAATTATTTTTGGACCATGTTGAATAATGAAGTTAAGAAATTCATTGAATGTTATACTATTTTCCAACAAACTAAAGAGATGCAAACAAATCAAGGTCTCTATCAACCCTTACCAATCCCTTCAAGACCTTGGCAATCCATATCAATGGGTTTTGTCATGGGACTATCCAAAACAAAACAAGGTTGTGATAGTGTATTTGTTATAGTGGACATATTAAAAAATATGACCCACTTTGTGCTATGTAAGAGCACAAATGATGCATCTAATATAGCCAATATATTCTTTAAAAAATTAGTTAGAATTAATGGCTTGCCTCAAACAATTGTATTAGATAGAGATGTAAAATTTCAAGGGCACTTTTAGAGGACACTCTTCAAGAAGTTAGGTACAAATCACAACTATAGTTTTTCCTATCACCCACAAACAGATGGGCAGACTAAGGTAGTGAATAGGTCCCCAAGAAATATACTAAGATGCCTAACATATAACCAATCAATGCTCTCAAAGTTGGGATATAATTCTACCCCAAGTAGAGTTTTCCTTCCATGAATTGATAAATAGATCAATAAGTAAAACTCCATTCCAAGCAGTATATGGTTTACACCCCAAAGGACCATTGAATTTGATGGAACATCCCTCTAATTTTAAAATTAGTGCTCAAGGCTAGGAATTGGTAGAACTCATTACAAAGGTATAGTAGCAAGTGAAGGAAACTTTGCAAAAGTCTAGTTTGAAGTACAAAGAAAATGCTGACAAGAGAAGGAGAGAGGGGTCCACTTCAAAGTGGGAGACAGAGTTTGAGATTTTCTAAGGAGAGAATACCTAAGGGGAGATACTCCAAACTATAGATGAAGAAAGTAGGCCCCTACTACATACTCAAAAAAATAGGTGACAAGGCCTATGAAATATACCTTCCTCTAGCTTTGCATATTTCCCCCATATATAATGTGGCATACCTCACACCATATAAAGCTACAATAGGTTCATCAAATCAATGAGATGAAGAAATCATTGATGAATATTATGTTACCAATCTTCCACCAAGAAAACTAGTGGAGTTAGAAGAAATACTAGACACAAAGCTACTAAGGAAGACCAAAACTAATGAACACATACAATACTTAGTTAAATGCAAGGGCCTCCCCAACATAGATGCTACTTTGCTAACAGAAAAAAAAAATCAAACAACAAGGCACTTTAGTGGATTTGTTACCCTCAAGTAGGGTCTTGAGTTTTAAAACTCAAGGGGAGTATGGTGCAGGAGCACCTACTCTAAACTCATCAAACAATTTACGTAATAATCCTAAACATTCTACTTAGGTTAGTCAGGCACATTGATTGAGTTGTAAGGCCTAGTGTTCGGAATAGGCATAATTATGAGCCCCTTGCTAACTTAGGTCAAAAATGGTCAATAAGCATAATTTATTCATAGGATTCTAAGTTTTTCCATGTTTTTTTAATATTCAGATCAATGTTGGATCACTTGCATAATGTTTGGACCAAGTTTGGTCACTAGATTTGCAATTTTGCAAATTTTGCAAAAGTTGCTCAAAAAGTTGTTAGCAACTTTTAAACAACTTTCTTAAAAGTTATTAAAAACACGAAATTGCTTCTCCCAATGGCTAATATAGTTTTAAATGATCATGTAACCATTGAGAATTCCCTAAAACTACCTCATAGGTGGGTGGTAGGGAGAACAATGTATTTTGGCATTTCAAATCAATAAAGAAAATAGTATTTCTTTGCAAATACCATGTTCTAGGCCATTCTGTGGATTGGTAATGATGTGAAAAAATGTGTCAATGATTATAGAACTTGGAGCATTGATTTTTATTTATTTTTCATCAATTCTTGTCCTTTGATCATCTCTAGGTTGAAAGATATCAAGTTTTTACTCTCACTACCTAGAATTTAGCCTTAAAATCAACATTCCTTATAGGGCTTGATAGTTTAGGCACATTCCACCATGGGAAATAGATGCCCCTTGGTGGAACAAAATAATTTTCAATGTACTTTGATATTTTTTGGATTAGCTACTATCAGATGTAGATGGTTGGATTTTCCACCATACCCTAGGTGTACATCCCTATGTGTACACCAAACCACATTTAAGGACAATCCTTCTTAGATTTTGATTGGTGATTCATCAAGGCTCGAAACCTTGGATTTTAGATTATTTTGCATTCCCACACATGTCTCCATGTTTTTCTGATTTTTGGCATGGGAGAAAGAGTACTTGTGGTGCAAATGTCGCCCTAATTAGGACTATTAGCCTGGTCTATTGTTGCAACAACAGCAACCTCTTTGCATTCCCATCCTTTGATGCTCTTACATGTGTCATAAAACCAAAAGGGGTATCAAAATCCCTGAAAAAACTACCACCTCAATTGGATATATTCAAAATTATGTTCCACTTTCATTTTAGGAAGGGCTTTAAGCCAAATCCTTGGGTTGTGAAGCAACTTGGTATTATGTGTTGTTTTTGATGAAAAGAACCATTGAAACCTTGTGAGTAAGACGTAAATAGGCCAAAATAGTGATTATAGGCCACCCATGGGCTTTGTATCAACTTCTTGGGGTTTAATCCCTCTTTCTGTTAATGGAATCCAATAAAGCATTTGGTGTTTTGGTGGTTAGAACCTTGGTAAGCCTAGTGATTAGGTTACCTTTCCTTGTGGGGTTGTGATAACCTTCCTTTAAGTCCTTTTCCATTCTTATGATAGGTATCATGAACTTGGACCCTTCACCTTTGCTGTTGAGGGATTTGTAAACATCAACATTTCTTGTTTTTCAAAGGCTTCCACTATCCATTGCTACATTAGTAATGAAGACAAATATAGTGAAATTGGTGCAAGAATAGTAGATCTATTGGAGAAGAACAACATAATAATTGAAGAAATAAGGGCACTAAAAAGAGAACATGAAATATAATTAGTAAGGCTATGCAAAGTTATTGAAGAAAAGAAAAATTCTAAGGACAAGGTAATGGAAGATGAATATAAAAGGAAAATGGATACATGACTTGATAAAAGGATTAATGAAGTTCAAAGGTTGACTCACAATAAATTTGACATGGTCAATTAGTTATTAAATGCTAATCATGTGATTGTGAGGAAGGTGGAAGAGATTGCAAATCTAAGATCAGAGCACAATAATTGAAAAATGAGTTAAGGGATTGAAAATAAATTATTTAAATAATGAATAGATGTTGAGAGGTCATGAGAAAATTTGATGAATAGTTAAGGGAATAAAGGTAACCTTATGATATATCTATATTAATCTATACTAAGTTCATGTCATCTACCAAGAAAGGAGACTCATCAAAGCATCGACAACAAAGAAATGCAAAACCAAAGAACAAGAAGCCTACTTGTTATCACTATGGAAAACTAGGTCATACAACAAATGTTTATAAGACACAATTTGATAAGGCCAAGCCCAAGCCTAAACTCAATAGTTATTGTTTTAATTTCAACAAACATGGACTTCAATCACATGAGTGTAGATCAAAGTCATCAATTGCATCAAAATTTAAAGGTTTTGCTACACATTTCAAAAATATGGTCATATAACACAAGGTTCCAAATCTAGTGCAAAACATAATTGGAACCTAATGGTGAAGGAAATGCAACTAGGAAAGGTTGAGTTGTATAAATTGGGGTTACAATACTTGGGTTAATCATTAATTATGTGAATATTATGGACATATTGTCACACATTGTGCAAGGATACATCTGAAAGGAAGATCCAGAACTTGGAGAAACTTTGGTCTAGTATGTTTTAACAATTATAAGGTCACTCATGTAAGACAAAACTGTATAAAGTTAGCATCAACATCCAATAATGAACAAAATAGTGGAAAATAAATGTTATTTCTAAAGAATTCAGAAGTGAGATGACACAAACCTTGAAGAAGAAATATGATGGAGGAAATGTCCAAAAAAAGTGATAAAGTTGTGATCACCCAATCCAACAGATCAGGTGATTCACCCACTTCAAACTAAATAAAGAGGTATGCATGCAACTGTATTTCAAACTATTCAGTCATACCACAACTCCTAATATTGAAAAAATGAAAGTATGATTAGAAGCATTAGGATAGATTTAATTTTGTAATCAGGAAATGTACATTGATGCCAAGTCAAAAGATCAGTAGTGAACAAGTATAAGTTGTTAGAAAAAATAGTCCACCAAGATAACTGAGATGGGGGTGGGGGGTGAATCATTTATCCAAGAATTAAAACATTTATCAACTTTAAACAATCTTATCCATTCAACCAAAGTAAATAATAGCCATACAAAGATGCACATACACAATTACACAAGATAGGTTAACTAGGGAAACCCTTGATCAGAGGGAAAACCCTGGTGGGATTGATGACCACAAGATGATGTACTAATTTCTAAATATTCCTTGTTAGAGGATGGACCCTGTTAGTAGTCTTTTTCAACATTTACTACATATGAGTCCCTATTGGAAGACTTTCAATCCCTGTTAGTAGATTCCAACCCTGTCAGGAGTTATGCCAATCCAATTTGGAGTTGTAAGAAGATAGAAGGACCCACTATCCAAACAACTTCTAGGGAAAGACCATTGAACTCACTATCCAACTAATCTCTCAACTACTCCTTTCAATATAATTGTATGTACTATACTTTAACTTCTTTCCTTTTCCCTATTAGTCAGACCAATCATTGTTAGACCTTGTAGACTAGGTCACAAACCTCGAATCCAAGTATCCAACTTTGAATCACATAATAAAACTTTGACAACGAAGTTTCCTTCACCTTCACTCTACTTTGCTCAACTTCACATTCTGCTCTTTGTGTTTCTTACAATCACTTTGTATTCATACTCATGACAAAGGAAAATTTCCTTCCTTTATATCAAATTCTTAAAACAATTCCCTGAGTCAACTGTTAAACCTTCTTAATTAATTATTATAGGACCCCATTAAGAACATGTTACACTTAGCGATAACATTAATTTACACCTTGCAACTCGAATATGTTTTTTTACATGCAATATTATGATGAGTAAACTTGGCCACATCATCACCAATAAGTCTTCTTTACATTTGTAACTTGGGCTCCTCTGAATAACAACTCTGCTAAGAGATATACCAAGTTACCATAACATGTCTTTGTAAACTCTATCTCAGAGTAGTCTTTACCAAAACTTGTACAACTTCTTCTAGACTTAATATCTTATGCTTTCAAGGTTAGCTACATATACTAGACACATAGTATGATCTTCCTCTAAGATTTCTTAGTGAAAATGCTCAATTATATATCCATATCAACTTAATCTTTTTGCTATTCTTCTAGTAGATACCATACAAAACTACTATGTTGATGTTAATGACAAACATAGTCATGAATGTAGCATATCATCATGATAATGAACTAATCATTTTTCCATAATAATCCCCCATAGGAATATCATTAGCGTTCATGCTTCTAATATTCTCTCCCTTTGGCATTGATGACATCATAGATGAAAAACATTGAGTTCTAAGAATACCAACTTCAAAAGACTATTAATCTTTTCTTTTCAAATCCTCTTCACCAATCACTATCTCATGTTGTACTTCTCCCAAATTATTTTTCATGCTATTTAAAATTTTCCCTTCAATGTAATCAAATTTTTTTTCATGCTAAACATCTCCCCCATTGAGATCAATGTGAAAGGTTTCACCAACCAAAAATCTCTACAACAACTATTTTTGACTAGCTCAAGTCTCCAAAGATACTATTCAAAAACAACATCCAACAAGAGTTCTAGATAACTCTATCCATCACATGTACTCCCTCATTTAGGAAGTATTAGAATTCAATCTACACAAATAATAGTGCTTTGTTACACTATGCTTGTGCACTCTTGCATCATCTATTCTAATGTAGGAATGGCCATAACCCCTATCATACCTCATAAATACTCAAAAGTCTCTTTACGAAGAGGCTTAGTGAAGATATATAACATCTACTCTTTAGTGCTCACATACTCCAATCTAATTTCCTTTTTTAAAAATTTCTCTCTCAACGTGTGATACTCAAGATAGAAATGTGCTTAGTCTTAGAATGTAACAATGTATTCTTAGACATATTTATTGTGCTTGTGTTGTCACAATGTATGACAATAGATTCACCAAGTTCTATCCTTATATCCTTAAGCATCTATTTCATCCAAACAACTTGATTAAAATTGTTTACTATTACAACATATTCTACTTCTATTGTTCTTTGTGAGGTATAATCATGCTTCTTTCTTAGCCAAGCAACCAATCTTCCTCCAATAAAGAAGGCTCCACCACTAGTTTCTCATTCTGTCATCCATACTACCTACCCAATTTGCATCAATATAAGTATTTAGAGTGAAATCATTAGATCTTTGATAACACAATCCAAAATCTAGTGTTCCTTTTAGTTATCTAAATATCTTTTGACTATTGCATAATTTTCCTTTTAGATATTAGTTAAAATCTTGCAACAATTCTAAATGCATTTCCTATATCTAGCCTTGTGTGAGTTAGATATTGCAATCCTCCAATCATAGATCTATACTTCTTCTCCTCAACAATAGGTGTCTCATCCTTTGTAGATAACTTGTGTCCATTTATCATAGGTGTTCCAATGAGTTTACATGTTTCCAAACCAAAGCTTTTTAGTAAATATCTGGAATACTTAGTCTAAGAAATAAACATTCCTTCTTTATCCTACACAATTTTTAATCCTAGAAAATATTTCATCTCTCCTATCATGCTCATTCCAAATTCCTTCTTCATTTCTTCTACAAACTTGTCACTTTCATCATTATTTCCTCTAACTATGATATCATCAACAAATATTACCAATATCATCAATATCTTTCCAATAGAGATTACCATCTTACATACCTTTTCTATATCCAAGCTTTATCAAATGCTTGTCCAACCTTGGATACTAGGTTTTAGGTTCTTGCTTCAAGCCATACAATGCTTTCTCCAATTTGCATACTATGTCCTTAGCATTTCTCAAAGGACAACCTTCAGGTTGCTCTATGCACACCTCTTCTTCAAGTTCTCCATTTATAAATGTTGACTTGACATCCATATAATACACTTTGAATTTCTTATATGCTACATATGCTAAGAGTAACCTTATTGCTTCTATTCTTGCCATAGGAGCATAGGTCTCATCATAGTCTATACCTTTTTTTTTATGAGCAAACTTTACATATCAATCTTTCTTTATTCCTTAAAACATCACCTTGTTCATTCATCTTGTTTCTAAATACCCATTTGGTTCCTATCGCATTCTTGTTTGCTGGTTTGGGGACCAATTCCCATGTCTCATTCTGTACTATCTGATCCAATTCCTCTTTCATAGCTTGTTTGCAATAGTTACCTTTACATGCTTCATCTGCATTCCTAGGTTCAACTTGAGATATCTAAGATAGTTCTTCATTGATTATGCTTCTTTTCATCACACCTTTATCTCTCCTTCTGATGATCTACTCAGGTGGATGACCCTTTGTCATATTCTTGCCTAAAGTAGGAGTTGTTATCTCAACTCTTAGCTCTATTGAAGGTTCCAAGCTTTGTTCCTGCCTTGGCTCTCCTTCATTCTCCAAATCATTGTTAGTCTCAAAGAATACTTCATCATTCCTTAGTTTAGCAAAAACATTCTCATCATTTGAATTGTAATCAACTATTCTTTCTTGTATCCTAAATTTCTCATTAACTCTCACATTTTTACTTTCTATAATGGTCTTAGTTCTTAGATTATAACATCTATAAGCCTTGATCTTCAATGAATAACCAAAAAATATACCTTCATCACTTCTAGCATCAAAATTACCAATGTCATCATCATATTTGATATAACACTTACTACCAAAAGTTCTTAAAGACTTAATTGTAGGTGAGAGGCCAAACCACAGTTCATAAGTGTTCTCGTTTGTGTCCTTCCTAACCTACACTCTATTCATAGTGTAGACTATGATATTCACAACTTCTCTCCAAAACATCTTGGATACATCAATCTCAGCCAACATAGCTCTTGTTGCTTTTGTTATTGATCTATTTCTTCTCTATGTTATACCATTCTATTTAGGGGTTCTTGGAGCTAATAACTAGTTTTGAATTACATTAGTTTCACAAAAGATGTCAAACATAGTTGATGTAAACTCTCCTCCTCTATCTGATCTTAAAAATTTAATCTTCATGCCTAATTCATTCTCAACTCTATTCTTGAATATCTTGAACTTATCAAATGCTTCAAATTTTTCTTTAAGAAATTCAACCCACATCATTCTATAAAAATCATCAACTAAAATCATGGAATAAATTTCACTATAGAATCCTCTAGTCTTCATAGGACTACTAAGATCTGTGTAAAATTTCTAATTTTGTTGTAGTAGTAAACTTCTTGCTAGGAAAAGAAGTTTTGTTATGTTTTTCCAAAATACACTCCTTGCAAACTGTGCTAGTAGGTTTTCCAATCTTAGACAAATCTCTAATTGCAAACATACTACTAGTTTTCACAATACTATCAAAGTTTATTTGACAAAATCTCTTATGCAGTAACCAACTATCATCTACCTTTGCAACCAAACATCTCATTTTAGTAGGATTCAACTGAAGTACATTACCTCTAGATCTACTTCCTATTCCAATTACCTTTCCATCTTTGTCTCTAATCATGCACGTCTTCTCTATGAACAGAAATTGATATCCTTTGTCCACTAGTTTTCTAACAATTAAAAGATTGTACTTCAAACCATCAAAAAAATATACATCCCCAGTATTAGTCTTACCATCAAGAGTTGTAGATCTAATACCCTTATCTTGGCATGCTACAATTTTTTCGACTCTAACAATGCCTCCATCATGATTTTCAAAGTTAACAGATTTGTTCATATCACTAGTCATATGATCTGAACAACCACTATCAATATACAATCAAATTTTCTTTCAACCTATTATACCAAAACCATTTGCTCTAGACTTTCTTCTTTAACAACTATAATCCAATTTCATCATCACTAGCACTTGCTCCTTGTTCATCAAAATCATCTTCTTCATTTACATACAAACATTCTCTATCTCTTGTAATTTTAAATTACCTCTATACTTTCTCTCTCTTTTAGGACACTTGGATGTATAATGACTATATTAATTACAAGTCTAAGATTTAAAGATTTTTTTACCATCTTTTTCTCTTCTTACTAGAAGAGCTATTCCTTCTTCAATCTTTCTATCCTCATTACTTTTGATGATGCTAGCAAAGTCTCCTCTAGCACTTGTGCTCCTTGATAAACTAGGTCGAATATTCAAGGGTAAAAGTACAAACTTGTATCACCCTTTTACAAAGGAAAAGGCTAACAAAAGTATAATAGCTCACCTTCAATGACATAAAAATGGTAGTATTATTTAGAATTTGATAATGAAGTAAATTAATGAAATGTGTAGAAATAGATGAATTTTAGGATTACAATTTTTAATAATTATTTGGAATAAGAATTGATATATTTTCCTAATTTTTAAAGACAGTTTTCTACTTGCTAAAAAATGCTAAAAATTAGGGGTTTAGTTCCCACAACAAAATAATTTGGAAATAAACCTTTTTTTTTTTTATCTTACATTATGTTATAGATCACATATATAGCTAGAACAGCCAAAAAGAAAAATTGGCTTTAGACCTATATTTTATCTTTTATAATGACTCAAAATTGACTCATATGAAAACAATAGTTCTCATCTCCCACCACATTTTTCAAAACAAATCTTTTCTAACCAAAAGATAATTTATACATTCTTGAAGAGGACTCTCTCCTCTAGAATGTCATGTGATTTTTTATTTATTTTTACATGATTTAATATTTTTTCCTTTCTCAAACTTTACATCTTCTCGACTGTTAAAATATGTACTTATAGAAATTTTTAATTACAAATATATCTAATTAGAACACTATAAAATCTATATAAGAATATTCTTGTCTTTTAACTCTATAAAATTGTGTTTATATGTTATTTACAAAATATCGTAAAAAATAGTAAGAGTTATTGAAACGTCATTTTTCTAAAATAATTTTATTTCTTTAGTAATTGGATACAAACTAGTATAAAACATGTATTTATTAAACATTTTCAATTGAAAAAGTGTGAGACCATTTATAACTTAGCTAGAGTGAATTTGTCTATATCATATATTTCAATAAAGTAGATTTTTAGATAGAAATACTCAAATTTAGTCTTTCTAATAAGTCATCCTAAAAGGTGACAGAACTTTGTACTTTTACCCTCAAGACACTGATAGTTTTTTCTATTCTGGTTAATTCTCCAGATTGTCTAAGCTCATTCTCAACTTCTTCAGGTCTTTCCAATAATGTCTCCTCTATGGAATCTTTGGCAAAAGAGATCAATAACTGTATCATTTGAACTATTGGGTTAAATGGCGGTTTTAAGCTCTTCAATATCTTCTATATCACCTCATCATCTTCTTTGGTTCCTCCTTCAGATCTAATACCTACAGCAATTTCTGATATTCTATCTACAAATGTTCTTATAGATTCATCTTCCATCATCTTAGCATCTTGAAATATACAAATCCAACTTTGTAACCTCAACTTCTTAGAATGTTCATCACCCTCAAAACTATTTTCCAAAATTTTCCAAATCATATGACAAGTAATAAGTGACTTAGCAAGTGACTTTACCTAACTGTATTCAATGTCATGAAGTGCAGATAATAGTGCTTCTCTATCTCACATGTCACATATGGAGAGATATCTTTCTTCCTTGGTACAATTTTCCAAAACTTTCTCAACAATGATCATCTTTTCTGATTTTGTCAAGATTGAATATCCTAGACCCATACATAGTATATGTGTCTTCATCATTTCCTTTAAACTCTCATAATTTGTTCCATCAAACTTCAAACTATCTTTTCTAAACATGTTTTCCATGGATCTCCCAAAGCTGTTAAAATTTTATTTCAAGGACCTGATGCTTAGATACCAATTGTCAATAATAATAGTCCACCAAGATAGGCGGGGGGGTGAATTAGTTATGCAATAATTTAAAAAATTATCAACTTTAAATAATCTTATCCATTCAACCTAAGTAAAAAAAAACCATACAAATATGCATATACACAATTACATAAGATATGTTGACTAGGAAAACCATTGATCAGAGGGAAAACCCTAGTGGGCATGATGCCCATCAGATGACGTATTAATATAAATATTCCTTGTTAGAGGATGGAGCTTGTTAGGAGTCTATTACAATATTTAGTACATATGAGTTCTTGTTAGGAGACTTTGAATCCATGTTAGCAGATTCCAACCCTATTAGGAGTTGTGAGAAGATAGAAGGATGTACCATCCAAACAAATTTTTAGGAAAGACAACTAAACTCATTGTCCAACTGATCTCTCAACTATTTCTTTTAGAATAATTTTATATATACTATACTTTAACTTATTTCCTCTATCCTATCAACCTAACCAATCATTGTCAAACCTTGTAAACTAGGTCACCAGCCTTAGATCCAAGTATCCAACTTTGGATCACACATTAAAACTTTAGTAGTGAACTTTCCTTCACCTTCACTCTTCTCTACTAAAATTTACATTCCACTCTTTTTTCTTCTTACAATCACTTCACATCCATACTCATGATAAAGAAAAATGTCACTCCTTTATATTGAATTCTTAAAAAAATTCCCTAAGTCAAATGTTAAACCTTATCAATTAATTATTATAGTACCACATTAAGAACATGTTATACTTAGCAATAACATTAGTCTTCCACCTTGCAACTTGAGAATCCTTTTGTACATGCAATATTACGATGAGAGAACTTAGCCATGTCATCACCAACAAGTCTTCTATACATCTGTAACTTCAAGTTCTTAGAGTAATAAATCTGCTAAGAGATATAACAAGTTTACTAGAATATGCCTAGGTAAACACTATCTCAGAATAGCCTTTACCAAAAATTGCATAATTTCTTCCAAACTTAATATCTTATGCTTCTTAGGTTAGCTATGTATACTAGACACATAGTATGATCTTCCCTTAACGTTTCTTAGTTAAAATTCTCAATTGTCTATCCATACCAACTTGATCTTTCTGATGTTCTTTTGTCAAATACCATAGAAAATTACTATGTTGACATCAATGACAAACACAGTCATGAATGTAACATATCATCATGATAATGAACCAATCATGTTTCCATAATACCCCCCCATAGGAATATCATCATTATTCATGCTTCCAATGTAAGTTTTAGAGAATGAAAACATTAAGTGGATGAGAAAATATTATTAGTATTAAATAAGTTTCAGTATTGGCCGAGATAAAGGAGTGTAAAGTGTTATTACCAAGATTTTTAGAGAAGGATGAGATAGCTATTGTGCACCTACTATATGTATAGAACATTTATGCAGCCCCAAAATTGAATTTTATAGCTATATAATAAATTTCACTATTTATTTTGAGCAACTTGCATTCTATTTTTCAAGAAATCAAAGAGTTTGAGAAATTCCTAAGTATAGTTGAGGGATTTTTGAGGATCTATGTGTGTGTGTGTGTGTGTTTTTAGTATTGAGAGTGATTTGAAGAAGTTGTGTTTATACTAAGTGAAGAAGATTTGCAAGATAAAACCCTAAATGTGATAATGAAATTAAGTTTGATAGTTGGAGTGAAATGTGAATTATCAACTCCTAGTAATGCACAATTAATACAAAATGAAGTTATTAAGAAAGCAAAGTTCAAATCATATCCAAAAATTGCAATGAAAGGAGATACATTTAGTGCCCTATCTTTGATTCTACTGAGGGTAATTATGATTCCTGATGTAAGATCCTATTTATGTATAAAATTGGCAGAGTAAGTAATTTTGAGTTGAGGAATGTGTATGAGAAGTTGTGCATTATTAGGAAATTGAAGAAATAACAAAAGCATATTCTTGAGGCTGGACTCATACGTGCCCTAGATTTTTTTAGGGCTTTCAAAATTTAGTCAATAAAGACTATTTTTAGTAGACTACATGAGATAAAAAAATATGGTTAGAAGGTGGGATAGTTGACATAATCAAACAATTTTTTCAACAAGTTACATGCTACCCTAATATAGATAAAGTAAAGACAACTTGTATTAATGAAAGGATTTAATTGAAGAATGAAGCAGAAGCATCTTGGGTTATCTATCTATACTACTCATCTTTGTTCATTCTACATGTTGGATCTAAGTGCCAATAGTTTCCAGGTTGTCATTTTTGCCAAATTACTATAGATAGTGATGGCTGAGTTACTATTGCTAGAAAACACATTAGTAGTGTAGAAAAGCATGGAATTTAAATTTGCACTATGAAAGACACACAAATTTACTTTGTGGTGAGGGTTATCACTCACAAGCTCTATCAGTCAAGCTGACCAAATAGTGTCCCATGCATGGCCATTGATGTTGCACGGAAGATTGTAATGAAGGTTCATACCTATGACCTTCTTGATGTGCAATTAACACAATTAGATGAGAATTTTTGAAACATCAAAAAAGAGAAAAACACAATGTATAAATCTCATTCACTACTATTTTGAATATTATTTTATGTAAAATAATATTTTCGTACCATAGGTAATATCACATAGAGAAAGAAGAAGCCAATTACCAACTAGATTAATGAATTTATTGGTAAGTTAGGAAACAACTTAAATAGACAATAATGGATGGTTACATAGAGGAGTTCAAAAAAAACATGAAAAGTAGGTAAATGATCTCTAAATCTTTAATGAATAAGTACTATGAGAATATATTCTTTCTAGTGGCTATAGATGGGACATGTATAATCAACAATTCATGCTAATAATTACATAGCTAAAACCACTAGGTTATAAAGTTAACATACATGATGCCATTAGAGCTATTACAACATTTCTAGTTGAATGCATTAACAAGGATGATAACCTATTCAGCACATATGAAATTGGTAAAGTGAAAATTATGATTGAGACAAGAGGTTCTAAGTTGAAAACAAAAAGAAAAGGGATAATAAAAAATTTGGAGAGATTTCTAGGAGAGGGTTTGATCATTTTGCTTTGTCAATATTTCTTTAGCTTTCAAAGAAAATTGATATGATTCTTTCACACTCTCTATCTTAACATAGCTGATCTCATCTTGAATTGTTATTCTTGGGCCATTCACATATCTAGCCACCTTTTCTACTTCATCATCCACATGTCTAGATCGGATATCTAGTTTGAAGAATTCATCAGTATATTCCTTCACACTAATGTCATTTTGCCTCAAATTTTAAATCTTCCTCAACAAACTAACTTTTTAGTCTATAGGGAGGAACTTATTCTTCATCTTTCCAATAATTTTTATCTATGTCTTGATATTTTCCTTCTCCTTCTTTTGTCTATCATCCCACCAAAGAGATGCATGCCATTTCAACTTTGTAGTTTCTATCCTAACCTTCTTGTTATCAGGAGTACCTTTATGCTCAAAATACTATTCCATTTTAGATATCCAATACAACACCACATTATTCTCAATTTTTTTATCATAGCAAGCAACTTCAACAACATGTCTAGCATTTTCTCTAGACAAAACTCTCAGAAGTATTTATTCATCTTGTTCAATCTCAAGTGTAGGATTAGGGTTAGGTACTACCTCTTCCTCATCACTAACATCTTCAAGATGTACTCCTCTTCTCTAGGTTATCTCTCCAACTTCAATTTTTGTTGCAATCTACCTCAACATATCCATTATAGTATTATCAACATTTCCTCTTTCATGATCCATCTTGAATATAGTTCACACAAGATTGTAAGCTACTCCAAGTTGTAGATTAGATTCCAGATCTACCATCCTATAACCAATCCAATCAGGTTACCCATGATCAAATCCACAAGAAACAACTCACTCTGATACCACTTGACACAAGTGTTATTTTGTGGTGACTAATCAAGGAAGTATTGTATGTATGGATGACATATGACCAACATGTTGTAACCCTAAAGTGGAAAAAATACTTGTATAAAAGGGCTTAGGGTTAGGTATCTTTTATTATGTTTGATGCAAGAACTACTTCTTGGGGTTGTATTGGGCTATAAGGGATGGCAAATTGTAATTAGGTTACAATCACTAAATTGTAATAATATTGGGCTTGCTGTTTGGTGGATGTAACCTAGAGATTGGGTGAGCCACATTAAATCTTGTTTCCTTGTGTTCTCTTTTGTGACATTCAATATTTTCTAATATTGTCTATGTTTGCATGTAATTTCTATTTCTATCTATGGTTTAAGTCTAACAATAAGGAGGGAGTAATCTCAAGAAAAATCAGCTCCACTTAATCTTACAAATAGCTCTACTTAGAGTTACACATGGAAGTAACATCCAAAACCATGTACATAAGGAGAGATTCCAAAATTTTACTCTAGTGTAATTAATTAGTAACACATTTGAACATAAGGCTTAGAATTAGCTACCACACTAGTGTAATAATTTAAAAGAAATATTTCAACATGCCTAACTATGAGTTCATCTAGGTTTCAACCATATACAATGGAAATATAACATTAGCATCCAAGTTTGCATCTATCATACTAGTCTAGATCTCATGTTATTCTCCTATTATCCACTTCTTACATCCTATTCTTAACTAAGCTTTCTTATTTAGTGAACTAAGCCATAACTTAGGTAGTCATGCATTTAATTAGATTATAGGTCCAACCTTGGAAGAGTAAACCAAAATGGATCCTAAATCAAACATAAGCAAATGAGAACTCGAATGAAAATCCACAAGTGTTTGAGGAGTTAGCTCCTGACTTCACAACATGCCATATTAAAATAAGAAACCATGCCAAATAAAATTATTTGCATGAATTTTGATGGTATTCCTTTGGGAGATTATCCTAAGCATTGGTGAGCATGTGGCAATATTGATATGTTGTATTCATGACTATGTTTATCATTGATGTCAACATAGTAGTAAGTATGTGAAGACTGGCAAAGCAACATATAGAGATCAAGGTTCTATGGAAAGAGGTTTAATGTTCCATTGATGTATTGGTAAGGATATGTTCAAACATTTCATCCTAATGATGACATTAAATGAAACTAACATGATTCAAAATCATGTTAAAGTTATAAGTGATTTATAGAGAGCAATATAGAGTAATTGATAAACTATTTCTGATGATTGCATTATATCTTCTAACAAAGATATAATCTAGTGATGTGCAATTAGAAAGAAACAAAAAATAGTTTGATGATGATTTTGGTGAGTGCACAAGTGCTAGTTTCACACATGTGTAAAGTTGTATAGACTAGAAGCCAATAGTGCTATTTTAATTGTGAATTAATTAATTATCTTATTATAATTAATTGGAAAAGCCTCAAGGCCAACTCAAGGAATTATTTTGAAGATATTGTATAAAGGAAAGATCTTTTACTTTGTAATAATAGAAAAGGGATTAATGTATTGAATGAAAAGTAGTCGAGGAAGTGTAGAAAGGAGAAGAGTGTTTTGTAAATGTGAGTAAATTATCTAAGGGATTATTGGATGGGAAATTTGTGATCTGGTAACAAGAGTAGAAGGAGCAAAGGTCTAGTTGACAATATAGAGAAAGAGGAAAGAGGAGAACAATACAATTCTCTTATTCTATGAGAAATAATACTGAGATCATTTGGACATTGAGTTCATTAGTCCTACCCCTAAAGCATTTTGGACAGTGGCTCCATCTATCTTCCACAACTCCTATTAGGGTTGGTACAACTCCTGACAAGGATTCAAAGTCTCCTAATAGGGAATGACATGAATTGAATGCTATTATAGACTCCTAATAGGGTCCATCCTCTAACAAGGAATATTTATATTAGCACATCATCTTGTGGGTACCATCCCCACTAAGGTTTTCCCTCTAATCAAGGGTTTCCCTAGTTAACATATATGGTGTTATTGTGTATGGGTAACTTATTGTGTTTTTTGATTATATTGTTCATATGGTTAAGATTTACTAAGGTTGATAATTGTGATAATAGTTAGATAACTAATTCACCCTTCACTCCCCCCCCCCCCCCCCAACTCTCAATTATATTGGTGGACTATATATTCTAATAGAAACAAAAAAAGCTCTTTAGAAGGAAAGACACCAAAATAGAGACCATAAAGAATGGTTGACAACTTGAGAAATAAAAATGAGCAATGCTTGCTCTCTTAGGAGGGGGATCAGTGATAGGTCCTCACCAACATGTTAAATGTACATAACACAAAATGAATAGTAGCAATGGCTAGTTTATGAACAATAGAATAGTACATAAAACAAGATATATTTTTGGTTGATGCAAAATTTCTCAAAGACCCAAGATGCTCCTACATCAAATCAACTACTCAATATCTTTAGCCAGATCAAGTTTCCAAAGACACTATTTAATACCAGCTACTGAGAGCCCTCAATGACTCTATTTAACCACAAATACTCCTCCATATAGGAAACATCAAAATTCACTCTAGATAAGAAATATTCCTTGTTGAGTTTGTAATTTTGTATGATGCTTAACAACATGAATCCTTTCAAACTCCTCTCTTGAAAAGCTAATCTAAGGATCAACTTCAAAGTTTTGGGTGATCTTGCAACCTACTAGAATCTGTTCAGTTGAAGATAAATGTGATTTTTCACAAGGAGGCTTTTTCTGGTTCATTTTTATTTTGGATGAGATGAAGAATCTACACACTACTTCAAAATAAAACAAACAAAAATGAACTATATTTTTGTATTTTTATGTTTTTTATGAATGCAATATAATATGCAACTATTATGAAGTCATATTCTAACTATGGGGTTAATAAAGCAAATAAATAAAACTTTAAAGAAAGTAACATGAAATTGAAATCCTAATTGACATAAGCTACAAAAAAAAACACGTCTGTGAGTTAAGGTTTCAAAGAAATTGATGGGTAACCAATGAAAGTAGGAGTAGTGCTTCCTTAATTCCATTGATGCAATCATCGGTGAGAAACTTAGTAATTGTATAATATTTCACTCTTCATCAAATCAAAAGGCCATGAAAGGTGGACGCATGTGAGATGAAATGTTATGTAGGCACAATTTGATGATTTCTTCTCAAGCTAGTTACATCAGCAAAATTCATCAAAAAAGTAGCAAACACTAGAACTAATGAATCACATAGCCAGAAACAAAGCAATAAACCCTTAGCTAAATCAAAATTCCATGAACATAAATTCAAAAAAATATGACACATTTAGGCAAGAATCACTACACTCCAAATGTGAGCACCAAAAGCATAATTTTATTACAAAATAATGGCGGCCCCAATTAAAGATTACAATCCTGTATTTATAAGATATCTTCTCCTCAATTTGTGTTGAGACTGAGAGATATATTCATGCAATAAAATTCTTTTAATTAAATAAAATTAAATAATTATATAGAAACTTGTTGGAATATTCAAATAGGAAGAATGCTTCTGAGAGGGGGGGGAGGTGGGGTGAATCAGAAGTGCTATATTTTGACCATTAAAACTTTTTAACTGAAAGTAGATTGCATGCATATGAACATATTAGACATTTATGAGAAACACATAAGCATCACCACATAACACTTGAGATTTTGGTAACCCAGAAACCCTCTAGAAATAAGAAGGTAAAACTAGGGTGGGGATGATACCCACAAAATCACTGCAGTAATAGTATTTAACCACTTCTGATGGTCTACCCTGTTAAAGGCTTTACACTGTATCAATAGTGACCTGGTTAAAGGATTTACAAACGCTTTACATGAAGTGTCACCTTGTTAAAGGATCTAAAAAATGGTTGTTAAGCTAACTTATCACCATAGGGTTTTCCATTCTAATACAATTGCAAGAGAGTATTAGGCACAATAAACCTGATAGCTTACAATCTTTCATTTGCTAAATACAGGTACTTGATCTTCTTTCTCTAATCTTGATCCTCTGAGATTTGATATTCTTTATTCTAAAATAGTTTTCCTTCCATACCATTGTACATCACCCTCTTCTTTTCTAATGAGATTTTGTCTTTCTTATAAAGAAATTCAAAGACTTAGGGTTAGGCATGGATCTACGATACATATTGAATCTTTGCTTCCCACTCATTCCTTACACTTTTCCTATTGGTTGCATGATTTCTCTATTTTTCTTATTGGCTACATGTAGATTGCATAAGAAATACAAAATATTTGATCTTATCATTTAATCCTTTGAGATTCATCATATGTCGGCCATGAAAATGGTTTACATATGAATCAATGAAGTTACAAACTCATATGTACATTTTGTGTTACTCGACACTTGCTGATTCCAGATGCTCGACACTAATATCAAACTGGCTTACTTAGCTCTTGTTGCATTTTTGTATTTATTGGCATCATATGTGACTCGACACTTAAGTATTACTTGGCACTTGTATCATGCTTGGCACCTAAAGTCATTCGGCACTTGAACTTTACTCAGCATGTGATCTTCACTCGGCACCTAAAGGCTACTCGGCACATAAAGATCACTTGAAACTTGAAATCTTTCCTGACTTGGCTCATGTTGTGGCTCAACATACATGGTGTACTCAATTTCAATATAGAAAGTGGTTAAGTGTATTGGCACTCGAGTGTCAATAACCATTATGAGGTTAACAATCTCCCCCTTTGACACGAGTGACAAAAAAACTTAACTGATCTTATGAGTACATTAACTAATCTACTTAGTATATACAGAGGTTTTAAAAAACTTTACTCAAAATTTGTGTAGCTTACAATATATATACCTCAAAATTATTGTAACTCCCCAAAATTATTGTAACTCCCCCTGAGTTGGTTGTTTATGCCATTATTTCTATATCATGCTCCCCTTGGTTTCCTTGGTTTTGTTTCCCTCATTCTCTCATTCCCCCATGCATCTTATAATATCTCCCCCTTAGTTAATAAGATATATATCTCCCCCCTTTTGACACTTATGTCAAAGGATTTTAAGGGTTAAGACCATATTTTGCCAAAAATGTATTGTTTACCTCCATAATCATCCTGAGAGTTGCATCCCAATTGTTCAAAGCAATTTCCAGTGACTTGTGCTAGATGGCAGTCTCTACAGCAAGATGAATAAGTCCATCTAAAGTAGAAAGATTGGGATCTTTCTTGAGAATAGTTTCTGCATAGACTTGTTCCTTATGGAGTATTTCTAGATGTGGGGTAATGGAGGACTGGATCTGTATAAGTTTTGCCTTGATATTGGCCTCATTTTCTATTAATACAACTATTTCTTTCTAAGTGTGAAGTGATTGAGCAAAATGCTTCTCACTTTGAGTTGGATTTTTTGGTAGCTGCATGCTTGAGATATTTAAATTTCTCTCCAAGCTCAGTATCTTTTGGCTTGTCTCCTGTGTGAAGTATGAAAAGTCACACAACTTTTTGTACAATGAGAATATATTCTCAAGTACCTTTTTCACTTTATCTATTAGCTTTTCCAATTCAACCTGGGAGAGTGCAATTTGACTTGATACTTGCTCATTTACTTTTCCTTGGAATTTCCTTTTAGACCATTCTATAAGTTTTGCATTTGTCTCTTGGTCTTCATTTGTCACCTGGTCAACAATATCTGATAATTGCTCAATGATATGCTTTGACTCATTTGGTGACTGCAAACTAAAGGTGTCCACAAAGATGTCCTTAATCTCATCTAGTGTTTGCTTTTGTTTATACTCCCTCCTGAGTATCTCTTGTCTCTTTCTCCTATTCAGTGCTTCCTGCACCTCATTGATTTGATCAATGGTTATTGTTTTTTATTCATATCTTGGTATGACTATCTCCTCATCTAATTTAGGGTCTCCATAGTGAAGTACCCTTGCAAATTTTTTAGTACTAGATCTTGGTGTAGATATTTGCAATGGCTATTGTGAAGGAGTTCCTGAGGTAGGAAAATTTATCAATGTTTGTATTGCCTCTTGCTCTTTAGGGGTTTCCTTTGTTTTCTCCTCCTGATATCTACTACCTTGATCAATTATGGTAATCTTAGGAAGTGCACCTTGTGTTTGTGCTGTAAAGTCAGATGTAATAGTCTGTCCTATTTGTTATGTTTCCTTTTCTATAGCTGCACTCGGCTTCTATATTGAGGTGTCAACTATGCCTAATGAAATAACTGTGGGCATTTGAGGTTGACCACTAATAGTTGTAGAGATGATGGAAGGTGGTTCTTGTGGATTCACCTTATCTCTAACTATGCTTTCTACTAGTTTTTGTAATTCATCTATACTGACCAATACTGGATCTGTACACAATCGTGCTTGCTACGTCAATTGGTCAAGGATTATTTTGAGGTCTTCTGCAGTTAATGGATTGATGTTCTGACCAAAAGTGTCAGGAAGATATTTTATAATTATAGTTTCTGTAGGTGTGATGGGTACATGAGGAGGGCTAGAGGGTGGCAATTATGTGTCTTGCACACTCTAGTCTGATTGCTGCTCTTGCTCAGCTATTGCTACTACATCTTGTTATTTTTTCTCTTTCTCCTCTCCATCTTTCTTTTCTTCTTCCTTCTTCTCTTCTTCTTCTTTATTTTATTCTTCTCCATTCTCTACTACTGTCTTCTCTTCTTTCCTTTTCCTTCTCTCTTCTGGTGGAGCGGTGGTTTCTTCCTTGTATTCTTCTTCAAGAAAATCTTCAATCTTTTTGTACAAGTTTTTCCATGATTTTATTGTTCTTTGAACAATTTCTTCCATCTTGTTTTGGAGAATGAAGAATGCCCTGTACTTAGGTGTAAACCTAGAACTATGCCTTTTGACTACTTTCTTTATTTGTTCCTTAGTCAAATCAGGGAATACGCTCGCTAGGGTTGATTCCCTCATCTCCTTCTCTATTTTAAAACAAAAATGCCATCTATATTCTACAATTTTAGACAGTTCTTTTGCGAATTGTCCATCTAGTTCAAGAGGAGTCTACTTGAACTATGCCATCATTCCATAAACTATTTCCTCTATCCTATTTTATTCTTCTTTAGTAAACTTATTGAAATCAACTTTATTTAAGTTGTTTAAATCACCATTTCCAATCTTTTTCCATAAAGTATCAACTAAAAAGTGGCTTACCTTTTCAGATTGATCTTCTTCATCAGTATTAGGTTGAACCACATATCTTGTTCTTTTCTTCATCTCGTCCTGTGTTTCCTTGATTGGTTTCTTCTTTGTAGCTTCCTCTTTAGCCTTTTTAGTGGAGGCCCTTTTTGCATCTTGGGTTGTTGGATTTTGAGGTGATGGCATAGCAGATTTCTTTGGTTTTTCCTGAGTTGGAGGCTGTTCTATTGCCTTCCTTTTCTTTGACTTAGCTTCAGTTGGTTCTTCCTTGGCTTCTTCTTCCTCTGCACCTTCGTCCTTGTCTTCACCTAGGCCTTGGGTCAATTCCATTGGGCCTTGTTCTTGTTCATCATCATTGTCATCTTCTTCTTCTTCTGCTTCAGTCTCAATTCCTTCACCAAATTTCTTTTTAATCTTCTTCAACAATTTGTCTTTCTTCTTAAATGTGGAGGTAGTCTTTAACTCCATATTTATCTTTGATCTTACCACATCATAAGTGCCAAAGTGTGGAGCACTCTTATCTATCTCTTCTGCCAATAATGCAGTTATTGTTGTAGAAGCTTCATCTATATTGATTTCATATCCAAATGGCCTTAGCCATCTCACCCTTGGAATTACTACTTGAATATAGGTAAAATCAATGTCAACTAAGAAGCACAAATCATTAGTACATTTTTCTACTAGGGAAATTGGTATTCTTGATCTTTGCTTCATGGATTTCTTGAAATCCTTAAAATAACTTGTCATTAGGGTATCAAAATTTTCTCCCATCTGTTCTATATATTCATTGATTTGGGCAATGATAGTTCTATCATTCCTCCATGTAACTTTTTCGAAAGAGGGAAACTCATTCTGAACATAAAAGAATATACAAACTATAATTGCTCCAAATTTGCATTGAGCACCCTTTGTCCTTCTTATGGCAGCAAGATTTTCAGTAATCTGTTGTAGTTGCAGTTTTGCAAGATAATAAGTATGATCCTTTTTCACCAATTTGTAACCTACATCTACTGCAATACATGGCACATTGTTGAGTCTAATGGATTGATAGAACTTATGGGCAATGACTCTAACATCAAACTCAACTAGAGGATCCTAAATGGTGTGAATTTTCATTCCTCTTTTATTCTACTAAGCACCAGTGTTCTTTTCAATAACCTCCTTCGATTCACTTCTCAAGGTTTTGAACTGATCTAGGGTAGGGTACCTAGTTACCCTATGTATGATTCCTTTGGTTAATTTGATGGGAATATCTTCCAACCAAAGACTTCCACCATGAATTCTTCTTAACACAAGTTTAACCCATTCTATCTTGAATACGGTGGGAAAGCTCAAAACTCGGGTCAAATCCTTCCTTTCAACAATTTTGAATTCATCTTTTAAGACTCCATCTATGCACAATTTCTCATAGGCTTGCCTTATCTCCATATCTCCTAGGGCTCCTATCTTACAATTCTAGCATCTTCTCATGTCTTGAACCATTACAACTTTTGGGGGAATTTGGGAGAGAGCTCCAACTGGGTCATTTTTGTATGCAACTTCAGGAATGGGACAAAAATCAGGTTGCTTGACCTCATTGGATACTAACTAAAATTCAAATGACTCTTTGTCCTCAATTTTCTTGGAACTTGACACCATTTCTGAAAACTAGGGTTTTCCTTTTTTTTTTTACGAAATATGAAACTACGTAGCTTGACACAAATGAAAATACCTCAAGATCGATGAAAATGCATTGAGAGATGTTGCAATCTGATTGAAATGTTGGATTCTCTATTATGAAGTCACTTTTCTCTCTTTCTCTTCTTTGCTTCTTGATCGCGATGAGGAAAACTGATTGAAATCATGATAATATACCTTATTTTCATCACATTAAATGCTCAACTGCCAACTCGGCTTCTAATGGATTTTAACATTACTTAGCTTATACTACATTTCCACTTTACTCAGCTTGCATTGGAGTTAACCAACTTGGCATCAGTTATCAACTCGGTCGATGTTAGGAACTTGGCATGTGTTGGAGTTTAGCTTGGCATCCAAGGATAGCTCAGCAAAATCATTTAGATTTTTTCTTGACATCTGGTCTCGTGTAGATTTATACTTTGCATTGCTTCTTTGTCTTGGGACTGATGTGTGATATAACTTTTTATATCAGTCCCATATATTTCTCATGCTTAGTTTGATGAAGTGTGATCACTTGACCCATTGGGTGAAGTGATCCCTCCACTTGATGTGTTGCACTCATCTTTCTTTTTTCAAGTCTTATTCATTTGGCCCCTTATCTTTTTGACATCAATCTTTTCTTTGCCCTTATTTTCTTCAGTCTTGGGTGCCTTTGACCTCGTAGGATAGTTTCTGCTGGTATGGCAAGTTTTCAGACAACTGAAACATGTAGTTTGGCTCAAACATCTTTTATAGTTTCTCTTGAAATGTGTTCTTATGAAATTCTGGGGTGTATTTCCATATTCCTAACAATAATGACAGCTATACCTAGTGTTGTAATCCCAATGACAGTGACTTTCATTTCCTTTTGATTTTGGTGGTTGATTTGATGTCCACATAGGCTTTGATCTACATTCAAAAGCTCTATGTCCATACTTCTTGCAATTATGACAATGTCCATCAAATATTTGAGTCCTTGTGACATTGGATCTACAATCTTGTGTTATATGTCCTTGCATGTTGCACTTGTGACAATAACTCTTGCTTTTGGGTGTATTTGCCAGATTGAATCTCCTACTCCTACAAATATTAGCAGTAGGTCACTTTTTATTACAATAATAACAAGTGGATTTAGAATCCTTACCTTTGTCACTTCTTTTCTCAACACTCTTTGATTATTCTCCAACTTTAGTGCTATTGTCTCCAAGTCCTAATGTATCATGGGCAGATCTTGGGGATTTCAACAACTGTTGAAAATACTTGATGGCTTCACTTGACTTGTTGAGATTCTCTACTACCTCTTTTGCTTTGTTTAATTCATTCTTTAGTTGTTCATTCTACATCTTCAAAGTAGAGATCTCAATATCTTTCATATTGAGTTCACGATGAAGGTTCATCATTTGGGCAAGTGTATCCATCTGCATGTTTGAGATCCTTGTTAATTCAGTACATTTTTCTTCAAGTCTATTTGCAAGATTTCTTTTGTCATTTTCCATCATGACTTTTTCCTCGACTGCTCTTTTCTTTTCTTCAGTGATTTCACATAACATTATGGTATGTGATTCATGTTCCATCTTGAGAGATCTTATCTCTTCTACTTGAACTTTGTTTTTCTCCATCAGTTCTTCTATTACTACATCAAACTCTTTGCTGTCTCCATTGGCACACAGTTTTGTGGTATCAATCTCCTTGTAGTTTATGTCATTTTCAGCTATGGCTATATCATTCCTTCTCTTCAAGGATTTTCTCAATTCCTCCCTTGCTTCCTCTACTTTGTGTAGAGCCAGTTGCACATCAATCACTTGATTGTCAATAATCTTCCCAAGTTTGAAGACTTCCATCTTTAGATCTTTTTCTCCAAGTTGTTAAACTTCTTCTTGTGAGAACCTTCCCACAATCAATCACTTGATTATCAATAATCTTACCAAGTTTGAAGACTTCCATCTTTAGATCTTTTTCTCCAAGTTGTTAGACTTCTTCTTCTGATACCAATTGTTGGAATATTCAAATAGGAAGAATACTTCTGAGAGGTGGCCAAGGGGGGGGGGGGGGGGGGGGGGGGGGTGGGGGGGGTGAATCAGAAGTACTATATTTTGACCATCAAAACTTTTTAACTGAAAGTAGGTTGCATGCATATGAACATATCAGACATTTATGAGAAACACATAAGCATCACCACATAACACTTGAGATTTTGGTAACCCAAAAACCCTCCAAAAATAAGAAGGTAAAAATGGGGTGGGGATGATACCAAAAAAATCACTGCAGTAATAATATTTAACCACTTCTGATGGTATGCCCTATTAAAGGCCTACCTTGTTAAAGGCTTTACACTGTATCAATAGTGACTTGGTAAAAGGATTTATAAACACTTTACATGAAGTGTCACCCTGTTAAAGCATTTAATCACCTATTTAAAGGATCTAAACAATAGCTGTTAAGCTAACCTATCACCATAGGGTTTTCCATTCTAATATAATTGCTAGAGAGTATTAGGTACAATAAACCTGATAGCTTACAACCCTTCGTTTGCTGAATATAGGCACTTGATCTACTTTCTCTAATCTTGATTCTCTGAGATCTGATATTCTTTATTCTAAAATAGTTTTCCTTTCATACCCTTGTACATCACCCTCTTCTTTTCTAATGAGATTTCATCTTCCTTATAAAGACATTCAAAGACTTAGGGTTAGGCATGGATCTATGATCCATATTGAATCTTTTCTTCTCGCTCATTCTTGCACTTTTCTTATTGGTTGCATGCCTTCTCCATTTTTCTTATTGGCTGCATGTAGATTGCATAGGAAATAAAAAATATTTGATCTTATCATTTAATCCTTCGAGATTTGTCATATGTTGGCCATGAAAATGGTTTACATATGAATCAATGAAGTTACAAACTCATATGTACATTCTGTGTTACTCGACACTTGCTAATTCCAGATGCTCGACACTCATATCAAACTGGTTTACTCAGCTCCTATTGCATTTATGTATTTCTTGGCATCATCTGTGACTTGGAACTTAAATGTCACTCAGCACTTGTATCATGCTCGACACCTAAAGTCATTTGGCACTTGAACTTTACTCGGCACCTGAAGGCTACTAGACACCTGAAGTCTTTCTTGACTTGGCTCATGTTGTGGCACAACATACATGGTGTACTCAATTTTAATATAGAAAGTGGTTAAGTGTATTGGTACTCAAGTGTCAAAAACCATTATGAGGTTAACAAAACTAGCAATCTAACTAGTGCTAAGTAGGACTCCTTCCATTTTTTATTCACTAATCAGATGCATGAACCTTTACATGTGAGAAACAAAGAATTTATGAGAGAAGAAATAATGAGAAAGCCTTTGGTCGAAGTGGAAGTATATGGAATTTCCAAAAATGGAAGCTGATCCTTCAATGGGCATTTTTCGAAGTTAAACTCCCATCAAAATGCATTTTTGATGCATGGAAAACTCTATTTCTGGAACTGGCACTTAACTATTAGTGAACCTCTAGAAAAGTGGACCTGGGGACATGTAGACCTACACACCTACAAACCTTTTCACCTATGGACCTACAAACCTATGTAACTCAAAATGGTCCAAAATCTCAAAATTTTATTGAGTGTCAAAATTGAAATTCTAGCTTATAGGTTTTGTTCCCCTTCATCCCAAAGCTATATTTGGATATTTACCCTTGAATTTCTCTATAATATTAGTAATCTTTCTAGAATCTAGTAAATCTAAAGCCTCATATTTGTCTTTGACCTTCTATCTATAATTGTCTTCCTTAATTCGAGTCTCAACAAAATCCCTAAGTTTGGTATCTACTTCTAATAAGGCTTCTTCTATTCTGAAAGCCTACCAAATATCTTCATCATTAGTAGCTTCCTCAAAAATTCTCTTGAAACTCTCCACTATTGCCTCTATAGGCAACAACTTATCCCATTCCTCATCTTCAAAAATATCTAGACATGCATCGCTATAATGCCTCTCTGATTCCAAAATTTTCTCTCAGGCTTGGTCCTTGAGATGATGGATCTCTATGTACAATGTTTCCCTTACTTTATTACTATCTAAAATATTTTCTATCCATTAATCAATCAAATATAATTCCTCCACTATATATAAATCTATCAAAATTCTATACCTTTACCCCTTTATTGTTTGCAAAACTTTTGTGTCCTTACTCCAAGCCCTTACTTCATCCAGTATACTAAAATCCTACCTCAAAATCACTACCATCTTATTCACATTCTGTTGTGTAGTGTGCAGTAACTTCAAGTTCCCTTGGATAATCAAAATACTCTTTTTTTCAAAACTTTCTTGTCATTGTTGATAGGCTTTCAAAAATGGGTCTAGCTGCACAGTTCCCCCTTCTCAAAGTATAGTGTTTAAGATCTCCTCGGGGTGCTCAGAATCTAGAGGACCAAAAAATTTGGCTAAATATCCTCTTAGGAGTTCATTCTACCTTTAAAGTGTTATGAGTTTGATCTCTTCCTGTTCTATATTCCTAAAAACTTCTATGATCCCCATGGTTACCATCAATTAGGTTGTATCCCATGTGGGATTTCCAAGCAAGACCTCTTTGGTTTGATAATCTTGTGGATCGAGGCTTTCTGTATTGTATTAGTAGGAGGGATAGCCACTTGTGCAAACAAATCCTAATCCCAGGTACTATTGAAAAATGCAAACAGTCTTGCTTTATGTGATGGGGATTCAGGTTTGTTCAAGATCTAAGACAACTCAAAAATATCCTCGCATTAGCATGGAATTACGGTTTGATACTTCTCATTATTTCTTTCTAGATCCATCTTGGGACACATTTAGCTAAAGACCTTCCTCAAGATGATGAGGGGGTATGCGTAGCTACCTCCTTTCCCTTATCACTCCTCCATGGAGTACTTTCCCTTTGCAACAACTCTTCTTCTATTGTCTCTATCTCTATGGACCCTGTAGTTTGCACCTTAGTGTCTTGGTAGGCTAGTTGGGAATATTCTACTATTTTTCACTCATTTGACACTTCATCAGTTGTTATTTTCTATGGTTCCTCCTCTTGTGAAAATTCCTCTTGAACCTATTCTTCTTTAGAATTTAGAGGTAGAGGATTAAGCAAGCCTTGATCTACCACCATGACTTTTGGTGGAGATGGGGTAGTAAGATGGTGACCTTGTGACTCTAATGGCATTTGTGTCCAATCTTCTTGTTGGGGTTCACTTGTAGGGGTATCTCTGATCTTATACCCAACCAATTCTATTCGCATGGGCATAAAATCAAAATCTGACATTTTGAATATGTGATTGCCCTCTTTAGTCTGCTCATCCACCCACTATTGTACCTCATCTTCTAAAGAAGTTACTTCCAGTGGTTCCTCTCAAGTAGATGGTGGTGTCACCATGGTAATCCTTCTCCATTCTTGCTTTGCAGCTCTAGCTAGCTAGGTTCTTCTTTGTAGGGGCAAGTCTTCCTCCTCATATTCCTCCTCTTCCTCTTCTTCTCCCTCAAGAATACTTTTGAGGATAGATGGGTGAAGAACCATTCTATTAGTAACCCTTTGCCTATTCTTCATGTGAATCTTAATCCTTTTATGTTTCATGGAGGCAAAAGCAGATGCTAGTTTTGCTTATGGAGAACAAACAGAGACCTATTGAAACTCATTCTAGTTGCAAAACATGTATCTTTTATCTATGTTGTAAGGTGGTATGCCCTTGATTATCTTTGCAAGCATTAAGTTGCTCTTGTTTAGAATTTATTATGGGATCTATTTTGGTAGTTGTTAAAAGAATGAATGTTGGATCAATATGGTTTTTGGTTTATCATTAAACCAGAATCATATTGCTCTGAGTGTGTTGTAGTGTCACTAGTGGAATCATATTTCCCTGCAGGGGAAAAGGGTTCAATGGGACCTACATAGTGAGTATCTTAGTTATCCATTCGTGTAGGCTTCTAGGAGTAAGCCTAATTCTAGGAGGTGTGGATGTAATGCCTACCCCTAGGTCGCATTTTTGT
Source organism: Cupressus sempervirens (assembly GCA_028749045.1). Lineage (NCBI taxonomy): Eukaryota > Viridiplantae > Streptophyta > Pinopsida > Cupressales > Cupressaceae > Cupressus > Cupressus sempervirens. Next base: position 834,851,466 of record CM053787.1, on the reverse strand, counting down.
TATCATTGTCGAACTCTTTTAGGGCTAGTTTTATGTTGATGGTTAGCAGCATTGTTTTGAGACTATTAGATATTGTGCTATGGATTTAGTTGATATGTGATATTATTACATTATTTCAGTTATTGATTAGTTAGATAGTTTATTATCACATGTGTTTTCATATGGATACTTACCCCATACTTGCATGTGTATGGTGTGCATGTTTGTTCTTATGTTTGATATTTCTAATTTGGTTAAGGAAGGGAGTCATAGTCACCTGCTAGTTAGGATCTACATGATACACCACTTCTTGCCATTTCCTATTTAGCTTAGCATATATATATATAGATATATATATATATATATATATGTATATGTATATGTATATATATATATATATATATATATATATACATATACATATATATATATATATATATATATGTGTATATATATGTATACATATATATATATGTATATATGTATATATGTATATGTATATATATATATATATATATATATATATATATATATATATATATATATATATATATATATATATATATATATATATATATATATATATATATGTACATGCATGGTTTTTATGCAGGTTGCAGGTACCAAGTATCAACTTCCCTGAATTGTCAGGATGAGCATACCCTATCACATTATCTCAATGGTAAGAGAGGGGAGATAAATTCTCAAGTCCAAATCCCAACCCTTTAAACCATTTTTCCTAAATGTAATGCCCCACCAAGAGATCTAAAGAATTAACCTAAAGTTTTACTAAGTTTGGTAGCATTTCTTTTTTTTTAAACATGAAAGTAAAACCATCTTCATCATACATATGATAATGGAAGCAATAAAAATATTCAACTGAAAGTAAAAATAAATAGACATAATAGGTTACATTCTTTAAGGATCCCTTAACATTGAATTACATCTAAATCAACTAATATTAATGAGTCCATCTAATACTACATCCACATAAATTAACAATGAAAAGTCCAATGTTCATAAATTACATTTCTGATTGCTCAATCATCCACTATACATGCCACAGGGTATGAAAGGCTTAAAAGAATATACATATGTGAAAATAAACTACATCATCATACTAACTCTAATCCATGATGCAACAACATAAATGAAACCACAAACTATACATGATACATCATCATAGAAGATATAAACATCCATCATAACAGATAACCATAAGTTACAAACATAACTAACTAAGTGCATGGTTCCTCCCAACTATAAATAGCATCATTAGACCATCATGGATCCTAGCCATCCCTCCATGCATAACATTTCAGATCACCGAAGAGATCATCGGTATTAACATAGTAGGAATGTCACTCCTAAATCATACTACATCATATGCAGAAAGTAATCTAACATGCAAAGTAAAGCATAAGATAACATCATCTAACATATGCAAATCATCAATGTAAGGATACATGTCCACCATCATAATCCATGAAGATAGATGCCAATAAAGAATGCATCAGCCACGGTGTCTCAGATAGATCTCAAATGATAAGAGTGAAAAAGCACTACCACCCAACCGCATGGAACCTAAGTGGTCCACTCTCACCATGTTGAGGAGATAGTCTCACGTCCCAAAAAGGATATCAAATCACATAAAAAAAGTACTCTCTAAGTCTAGAAATCCTAAAAGTATACTAACTCAAAGGTTCCAATCACAAAACTAACATCTAATTCTAGAGGCACACAATGACATGTAGGAAACCTACTCTATAAGAAGGAAAGTGTCATTACATAAATCATGTAGAAGTTACCCTAGCAATTAGCTTAGGACTCTAGGATCCCTACTGATCCTTATGTGGCCACTAGTATCCTCTCATACTGACGAGGCATACTACAAAATTTAAGGTCATAACCAAGCGTTCTCTCTACTCCCATCCTAGTCTCTACTAGCACTCGAGGGATGGGCAAGAACAAAACAATTATCTTTTTAGGTTCATTTAATCCCCATTTAGTGTAAATGTTTTCACTTATTAAAACAACTTACAATGAGTTACCCTGGTAGCCACTTAGGGCCCAGCCCCCTTTGCAATCCACTTCCTGACATTACAAGTAGATAACCTACCCTAAGCTCATGGAATTGTAAATCTCAAAATCACCATAGTCCTATACAAGCGATTGGAAAGAAATACCAAAAGATAATCCACAATAAAAGAATCAAATCTCCATGAGCAACTGAAAAGCATCCATAGATAATCATGACCACAACAGTTCTCTATTGGCAACTAAAGGTATCACTGATAATCAAAAGTATCCATTGGTTCTCAATAACCAAAATATATCTCAAAATCATACTGATCGAAGACTCCAAAATGGTTGAGTCAAAACATGTCACAACATGACATCATCAAGAAATAAATCAACATTTCAATCCCATCATGGTGACTAGAAAGTAATCCAAGGATAACTGATCGATGACTCAAAAACGATTAGGTCAAGTGTCTCATACACATATAACTCAAGTTCCCTCAAGAAGACTGATGAGCAATAACAATCAGTAAATACAAACATCTAATAGAGCATGCCATCACATTACCATGGTTGGGTTTAGAAATATTGTGATAACATCAACATGCCATCACATTTGCATAAATTTCAAGCCTCTAGTAGACATCCTATAATTGGTCAACAACTAGTCAACCCAAAACAGATAGCATAGGGAAAACACAATGCAAGCACATGTTTTGGTTTACTAAAATTACATAGTTGAATTGAGTATGAAGGTTTCTATTTTTGTTTGCAAGTATACTTCAAGTATATAAAATTAATCATTTCACCTACAAGTCAACCCATTTTTTTCCCTCGATAACATTATCCTTCTATTATTTAAAATTACATTCGAAGAATAACTGAAGGATAAATATTTACTCATTAAATCATTTGACACTTAATAAAATCATTCACTTTATTTTGCTAAGATCAATGTTACTAATTGAATAATTGTTCCTTATCATTAATTCAACTTTTGAACATTATCAAAGGATCATTATTCATTTAAATTATAAGGAAGCCAGTTACTAGTCTTTGAATAAGAAGATTATAATTTTATTAAAATGACCAATTAAATCAATCAATTAACCTAGGTACACAATCCATGACTTTTATCATTCTAATAATACTTAATTAAAACTTAATTAAATATTACTAAAATGTAAGCCTTTTAATATTAATCGTTATAATAATTAAATCATCACTAACAACCATTAAAATATCTAAAGTCATTATTCAAGTCATTAGAATAAGACTTAACAACTCGATGCAAATACTTTACAACTTCATTAAAAGAATCATATCAACTAAAACTCTATTTCATAACTTAATTATTAATTAAATTTAATTAATTCTAATTAATTTAATTAATTCTAATTAATTTAATTAATAATTACATATCCATAGCAATGTCCCAATGAATATCAGTAGATTAATTGCTAACTACAATTTGTAAGTTAAAAGTCAACTATAATCCAATTCTCCAA